>WNGS01163947.1:16265511-16340512 GCA_020271785.1 Procambarus virginalis | reverse complement strand
CAACCAGGCTGTTGGACGCGACTGCTCGCAGCCTGACGTATGAGTCACAGCCTGGTTGATCAGGTATCCTTTACGAGGTGCTGTTGCCGTGGTGGGTTGGTGGTGTTACCGCTGACGGACCACCCAACCCACAACTCGATAGAGTGCTTATATTCCACTAGATCACACCAGGCGCTTCAGGCTCTAGGAGAGGGGCCAACGTCACACGTTTAGGGGATGCGGCTCCAGCACTCAGCCTCGTGGTCACGTGCACCACACCACTCGAGCCGCTGTGACTCCCCACTCTCTCCTTATGGGATATGACCTCCTCAATCCCCTTTGGCTTACTAGACTTCCGTCTTACCCTGTCCACAGTAGTGGTTCCTGTTTCTTGCTCTCTCTCTCTCCTTCTTTACTATTTCCTGGGAAGCCTCACTGGGACAAGTGCAAACACCAGCAAATTTGGATACATTTACTGGACGAAGTACATATACAATACACGCATACATATAATAATAATGAATCCTATACACTATACTATTATAATCAGGTTGCACTCCAACACCATCAGAACTCTAACCTCAGCTTGCTAAGTGGTATCCTATCTCTTGGTATTACCTAATGTTATCAACCTCCTCACGTAGATTAAGTCTTACAGTATAATGGTATACTTTCAACAAGAGAATATGTATATATAAATATATCTCTAAACACGTACAAGAAAATTCAGCAGGAAGATGCAATAACGCAGATATATATATATATATCAGTATAAATGTTCAGTGACACACAACGAATCAATCAATCACTCTATCTGTCCTAGAATATCTGTAGGTAATCCTGCCTACGACCGTGACTCTAAACTTCAATATACACTTCGTGGCACATAAATGGCAAACGATCACTCACCTCTCATTGCGTCGTTCACGCTAATGACAAACACTCTCACCTCCATACAAGTGATCATTTAGAACTATTTCACTACCCTGATAACTTCAGGTTCCTCAGGGCTTAACCACCAGGATCCTCTGCAGCTCCTCCAGGCTGCTACCATGAAGATTCCTTGAACAATTATGGTGCTTCCCTACTCCTCCTAGGGTCATCCACAGCTCTCCTGGCTGCTGCACCATAAAGTTTCCTCAAATAACTGTGGTACTTTACCACCTCTGCAGAAGCACGTGACACTCCTCCTCACTGCTTCTCCTCACAGCTCGAGGTCCTCTCCTCCACTGCCTTGGAGTCTATCAACTACTCCCTCCGTGCTGGCTTCGAAGTCCTCAGCAACTTCTTCCCCAAAGACAAACCTGCAACCCATTTGAACTCCAATAAATTGTTTCCCTTTTAACACATAAACAAAATTAATCACACAACATCTTTGCTTCCAACCTCTATCTGTCTTCTACATTTAGTGAGAGTGGACTCCCCCGTCGGGGTGGGTCCATGCACCACCTCGCCGGGCGGGCCTCACTCACTCTGGGAGGGGCCTCTGCAGTCAGGAGCCAGGCTCCTTCAGTTGCCTGCCAGCGCTCAGAGGAGACGGATGTCGCTCCGTGTCCTCTCACTTCACTCTCTTATTTTAGGCTCTCTGCCTTACCAAAACATGTTTAACTTGTAAATAAACATTGCTACTGTCGCTGGGCACACGACCAACTACAAGCAAACACTATGAACTGGCTTAAATCGGGCTTACCACAGATTTTCTGGTCGAGGGCGCTGTTCCCTCTGACAATGTCTGACCAGGGCGCTTCCCACAGCCCACAAAACTGTCTCTGGGCGGCTAATACTCTCCTCGCCGTCCAGGACTTGAGACCGCAACGTCTTCAGCTCGACTCCACAGCTGGCACGTCTGCACACTTCTCTTCTCTTTGGAGATATATCACTAGGGGTTCCCTTCTGGCGGGAGCTCGACGAAGCGCGGCTTCCCCCTGCGATGTCTGGCCTCAAGTGAGGTCAAAGCCCTCCCAGAAGCGAGCCTCACGCCTCCAGCAACTTGTCCACATCTCCCAACCAGTCATTTATCTGTTTCCTCGTTCATTGCCCATAATCTCAAATTTTTATTTAAATCGACCCAACTATCTTACCTAAGTATTATCGCCTCTATGATTCCTGGACCTTCCAGTTAGGTCAGGCTTGCTGAATAACTCTCAAGGAGGGAGACTCGTTTCTCCTGCAGGCTGAGATCATAACACTCCCCTCCCCTTATTTTTGAGAGTTATTCCAGTGGCAAAGCTCGGGATAATACATCCGCCACCACACTGTCTCGTTCTCCAACCGATTGGTTCGACCGGTTGATCTGCTTACGTACTCCTTTAGGAGTATACAACTACTTCGTTGCACCTGGCAACATCTGGCTCACAACTCGCCCAAACATGATCTTCTCACAAACGATTTGACTTCCCTGACACCTCTTGGCTAGGCTGTCCTCCTTGGACGCCTGCACTCCATCGGTCCACTCTACTTATTGTTTCCACCCTCCGTTTCCTTGTCTTCTTCTTCTCACGTTCAGAGTCAGACATCTACTGTCTGTACCTCCTCTGTCGTCTTCACACTTCCATATACTGACATTATACTTTCGTCTCCTGCCATCATACTTCACTCCCTCGTCTTCACCGACGATCCTCCCTTTCGTCTCCTCATTTATCCGGGACCTCATCCTGTTTGACTTCCATCGAGTCCTCGGCTTTCTTCTACTCCTCCATGCTTGCATCATCATCCTCTTCTCACACTTCTCGCCTCTATACAACTCCATTTCTCCTCCTTCAACTCTTCTTTGTTCCCTAAAAGTTTCTTCGAGCCCTGTACTACATCCAACAGCACTCGATCGTACATGTCGCTTTACCTCTCCTAGAGTGCTCGTAAGCATCTCTCCACACATACTGTCTCTTCTCCTTTCCTTTTCTCGGCTATTACTCTTCTTCACTATCTCTCCTCCGCGTTTTCTGTGAAACATCTCAACTCCTGACATCTCAAACAACTTAACTCTACTATCCAAATGCCTCTGTGCTCGTGGACCACTTGACGCTCTACTCCCGTCCTCAGTATGTCCACATCCTTCCTCACTTCTGCTCAGCACAGTTGCATTCACCTTCCGACCCTTAATTTCAGCAGGCTGGGGTCTATTCAGGTTCGCTCTCTTCACATGACTTTTCTTTGGCTGGGCCATCTTCACTTTTGGCCTCACCGAGACTTCATCTTCCTGAGCTGGACCTTCATCAAACAGCCACGCTATATCTACGTCGATATCTTCTACCGGCTGAATGGACACTGTCTCATCTTCTCCAGCGTCTTCCTCGTCGGCCACCTCTGTCTTCACCACTACCGAGACAGGATACTCAATGGCTTGGCGGTCTCCTGACTCATCTCCTCGGATGTCAGTCAGGTTCACACTCTCAGGTGTCCCACCCGTGCCGTGGCCTTCTGGGCACTCCTCAGGCACAGTCTCCGCTATGACTCTTGGGAACACCTTTGTCCCGCACTAGTCATTCCCCAGGATCACTTGGACTCCTGGAACTGGTATGTCGGGGCACACTCCCAACATCACCTCTGCCGACACATATTCCGACCTTAGCTGGACAGTACAAACGGGCATGTCACTCTCAGACAATAACCCATAGACTTTCATCTTTCTCCTGCCAGCTAACCGTCGATCATTCCCAATCAGCCTTCTCGCAATCACGCTCTGATTAGCTCCGGTATCTCTTAAGATACCAACTTCTACCTCAGGTTGGCCTCCTATACTGATCCAACCTTTGCTTATGAACGGCCTATACCTCTCGTTCACTAAGTTCACCATCTGTGGTTTGTCTCGGAACACACTAGTATATTTACCTCGGGGGTCACACATGGCCAGGGTTACAATTCTCTTGCCCTGCCGACAATCTCGCATCACGTGACCCAATCCGTTACAGTTGTAACACCTCACCTGGGAAAAGTCTCTTCTATATGTACCAGAGTGGCTCTGACTTTGCCCACTCGCATGAGAGTTCCTCGGGCTAGGTACACTACCTGCACTCTGTGGGGCTTTACTGGACTCTTGATTTCCTGGATAATGATTTGTTTCTCGTTTAGCTCCTTCATCTTCACTTTCAGACGAAGTGCGCGACCAACTCTTCTGAGTTTTAGGGTACTTACGTTTATCCACCCATTTATCAAAATTCTTCTCACCCCAGACTCTTCTGGGTCTTTCATAATTTCTTCCTCCCCAGACTCCACTGGATCTGCCATTGCTGCGTCTCGCCTCATTCTTCACTCTGTTCTCCCTCAAACTCTTATATGCTTCCGTAATCATATCCGCCCTATCCGCGGCATCTCTCACCTCCTTTATCCCTGCTTCTTGGATCTTGAACTTTGTCTCGGGATGCGTCATCAAAAAATCAAAAAATCAAAATCAAAATGTTTATTTAGGTAAGGTACATACATAAAAGTGATTGTACAGAGTGATGGAGTTAATAGATAGGGCTAGTACATACAATGCCTAAAGCCACTATTACGCAAAGCGTTTCGGGCATGAAAAACTTAAATGACTAAGGCTTAAGACTAATTGAGCATAGGGAATAAAATGAGTTGAGAAAAAAAAACAGTTAAGAAGGGGGGAACATGGCTGAAAAAGCAGCACAAATGCAAATCGGTCGACAAAACAGCGTCATTTAAAGCAAAAACAGACATTGGTTGACAATAGAGGGGTAAGGCAGGTTACAGGGAATTTATTAGGTATTGCTTCGTTTTTCTCTTAAACTGGTTGAGAGAGGCACAGTCTTTAACATGGTTGGGAAGGTCATTCCACATTCTGGGTCCCTTGATTTGTAAAGCATTTCTAGTTTGATTAAGTCGTACTCTAGGAATATCAAAACTGTATTTATTTCTGGTGTGGTGCTTATGGGTTCTGTTACAACCTTCTATGAAGCTTTTGAGGTCAGGATTGGCATTACAGTTCAGCGTTTTATATATGTATAATACACATGAGAGAATGTGCAGTGACTTAATGTCTAACATATTCAGAGATTTGAGTAGGGGTACCGAATGATGTCTGGGGCCAGAGTTGGATATTGTCCTAATAGCAGCTTTGTGTTGAGTGATTAGAGGACGTAAATGATTTTGGGTAGTAGAACCCCAAGCACAAATACCATAGTTGAGATATGGATAGATGAGGGAGTAATAGAGAGTCACCAGGGCAGGGCGGGGTACATAATATCTGATCTTAGAAAGAATGCCAACAGTTTTTGAAACTTTTTTAGATATATTTAGAATGTGTCCCCGGAAATTCAGCTTGTGGTCAATGAGAATGCCAAGGAATTTGCCATCTAATTTGTTACAAATTTGGGTATTGTTTATTTTGAGATTTATATGATTAGAGGATTTATTGCCAAACAGAATATAAAAAGTTTTGTCAATGTTAAGGGTGAGTTTGTTAGCAGTTAGCCAAAGATGGACTTTCTCTAGCTCAGTATTCACTGTGGCATTTAGAGCAAGGGGGTCAGGACTGGAGTAAATGAAGGTTGTGTCGTCAGCAAACAGAATTGGTTTGAGGTGTTGGGAGGCATTAGGAAGGTCATTAATGTAGATGAGAAAGAGGAGAGGGCCAAGTATGCTGCCCTGAGGAACACCAATGTTGATGGGTAGGGTGGGAGAAATTGAATTATTCACAGAAACATACTGGAGCCTGTCAGTAAGGTAGGATTTGAGGTATTGCAGGGAGTGTCCTCTGACTCCATAATGATGTAATTTAAGAAGAAGGTTTTGGTGGTTGACAGTGTCAAAAGCCTTTCGCAGGTCCACAAATAACCCAACAGGGAACTCATTTTTATCAAGAGCTGTATGAATCAAGTTAATCATACTAATAAGTGCATCATTAGTGCTTTTTTTGGGTCTGAAGCCATATTGGCAAGAGCTAAGTATATTGTTTGGCTAGATAAGAGTAAAGCTGCTTGTAGATTAATTTCTCAAATATTTTTGACAGGTTAGGCAGGATTGATATAGGTCTGTAGTTGTTAACATCTGTGAGATCACCACATTTGTGTACCGGGGTTACTCTCGCTTTTTTTAGAATATCTGGAAAGGTTTGGAGTTCAAGTGACTTGTTGAAGAGCAATGCAATTGCAGGGGCTAAAGTTCTGGAGGCTTTTTTGTAAATTAAAGTTGGTATTTCCTCAAGGGCACTAGACTTGGTTTTAAGGGAAAGGATTATCTCATTGACTTCAGTGGAATTAATAGGCTTTAAGTACAGAGACTGTGGATAGTTACCTGTAAGATAGTCGTTAACACAGTACTGGAGGATGGAATATCGTTCGCAAGGGATGAACCAATAGAAGAGAAGAACCTATTGAACTCAATAGCAGAATCAGAGGCTGAAAGCTGACCATCGTTATTGGACAGGAGTGTATGTTTGTTATTTAGAATCTTCTTTGATCCCAATATTTGTGAAATTGTGCTCCAAGTTTTTTTAATGTTTCTCCTTATTTGGGTAAATTTATCCTCGAAGTATTTAGTTTTAGCTCGTCTAATTATCTTAGATAGCATTCTCAAGGTCATGTTTTTTATTAATGGATTTAAGTATTCCCTTTGTTAGCCAGGGATTGTTAAGCCTTTTGGTTGTGACTTGTTTTGTAAGCATAGGACAGTGGGTGTTATAAAGGCTAAGAGTTTTTTGAAGAAAAGATTGCACTGCTAGGTTGATGTCCCCTATGTTACCTAACTCGGACTCCCAATTGACATTATCAGCAGCAGTTATAAAATTGGCTAATGCAGTTTCATTGTGCAGCCTAAAACTTAGCTTCCTTGATTCTAGAGGTGGTTTGCTAATGTTAGTTAAGAGAAATGTGGGGTAATGGTCTGTAGTGCTATCGGTGATTATACCTGAAGTAAGTGGAGAGGTTAAGTTTGTCCAGATGTGATCTAGAGACGTGGCAGTACTATCAGTGATTCTAGTAGGTCTAGTGATTAAGGGTATGAGGAAGCAGGAATTCATACAGTTAAGGAAGCTAACAGTAGTAGGGTGTTCAGGCTCGCAGAGGTCAATATTAAAGTCCCCTGCGATAATTAGATGGTTTTTGTTCAGTCTGTTATCGAGTATTAGGTTTCTGAGGTTTGAGTTGAATTCGGATACATCAGTGTTAGGAATTCTATAGACTGCACCCACAGACAGGACAGACTCGGCACCCTTGACTCTGAAGCTAGCGAAGATATACTCCCCACAGGAGTCTCTAGTTCTAATTTCTTTTAAGCATGTAAGTTCATGGTGGTAGTAAAGAGCAATACCACCACCTCTCTGAATTTGACGACAGTTGTGAATTGCCGAGTAGTTAGGCATGTTAAAGAGTTGAGTAGTGTCCTCTTTCAACCACGTTTCAGTAAGTATAATAAAAGAGAATTTGTTGTCAACAGTTTCAATCAAGGCACTAACATCATCGAAATGTTTACCTAGGGATCTAACGTTCAGGTTGATTACAGAGATATTGTGATTATGAGTTAATACATTGTTAACATCTTGTGCTGCAAAATAACTGCAATTTAGATCATTAAAATGATGATTGTCATAGATAGTGGATAAGAGGTTTAGTTCAGGGTCTATACTTGACTGCATAAAGAGGCTGGTTGCAGGAAAACAAGGCAGTTGTGGCAAATACAAAGTCGAATTAAGCTATAAGTGGGGAAAAAATATATAAACAAGACTATACAAAACAAACACAAAATGAACAACAAAGAAAAAATGAGGTAGCTAACAAGGGTCTTACAAGGGTACAATGGAGTAAGGGAGTATGGTGAGGCTAGGCAACCTAGGTAGTAAATGAACTCAGAGAAAAAACATATAAACATAGACTATACAATACAAAAGGTATAGATATACAAATAAAGATATAAACAAAACTATACAATACAAAAACAAAATGAACAAAAAAGAAAATTGAGGTAGATTGCTTACAAGTATTCTCAGGTACACTGAAAGTAACAATATGCTATTTGAGACACAGGCAAAGCCAGGGGTACACTGGAGTAAAGGAGTATGGCGAGGCTAGGCAAACTAGGTAATAGAAGAAATCAGAGAAAAAAGTTGAAAAATAAGCATAGGACAAATTTAAGCAAATGATTATATAATATAACTAGTTCAGTTATGACTGTACAACTATTAAGACCTAAAGGAATAATTAAGACACAATTAATTAAGTCAAGTAACAGACTAGTAAAGAGTAATTTAGAAATTCAGCTAAAAGTGAAACAAGGAGACTTAAGTTACCTAGCCCGCACTAGGTGACAAGGGGGTTAATTAAGTTGATCATCTCCAAGAACTTCTCCATGACCATCAATTGCTTCAGGTCAGCGTAAGATCCAACTCCAGCAGCCTCAATCCACTTCTGGAATCATCTTTCCAGATCCCTTGCTGTCTCAGCAAACGTACATGCTCCCACTTTGATCATCTCTCTGAAACGCTTCCTATAAGCTTCTGGGGTTAACTGGAACGAGCGCAATATGCTGCTCTTTACCGTGGCATAATCCTGGCGCTCTTCTAGAGACAATTGGGTGTAAGCCTCCCTGGCTTCACCGGTCAATCTTAACTGGACCAGCTGGGCCCATTCCTCCTGTGGCCACTCCTTGATGCTGGCCACCTTTTCAAAATGCTCGAAAAAGCTCTCTGCCTCTTCAGGAACAAACAAGGGAATGTCCTTTTCCCTAACTCTAACATCTGGTGAGTGCGATACCTGGGTTGTGCTCTCTGGCAACCCGTGTTCGATCCTTTGTTCAGCCAAGGTTCTATTCGCTTCTATTTGCATTTGTTTTGTTCTCTCTTTTTCTTTTTCGACCTGGGCTTTCTCTTTTTCTTTCTCCTGTTCCAACTCCAGTTCTCTTATTCTGGTTTTCTCCTTTTCTTTTTCCACCTCTAGTCTTGCTTTCTCGGCCTCATTTTTCATCTGGAGTTCTAATTTCATCTTTTCCAGCTGGAACTGTCTCTCGTCACGCTGCATCTGGAGCTCTAACTGGAATCTCTCCAAGCTCCTATTCCGGCTACTCCTGCTACTGCGGCTACTCTTGCTGCTCCTACTCGATCCCTGGGATCTCGCTTCATCCTGCCCATCATCCTCCTTTCCACTTTCAGCTCCTCTCTGGGCTCCTTGCTCTGCCGCTTCGCTTTTGGCTCTTAGCTGTCTAAGGATCTCGTCCTTCATTCCAGCCACTTTAGATGCTTTCAACCTGATGCCACACTTTTCTGCTATCTGTTTTAATTGATCCCTCGTGCAACCTTCCAAGTTCTCAGGCTTGCCTGATTCCACAAATGCTTGCACCTTATCCATCTTGTCCTGTGAGTCTTCCCAAGAGAGAGAATATACACCTGCAGTCACACAGTGTATCTATTTCAACAAGGAGTGTACAAATCCACTCTTGGACAGGGTGTGGGTGTGTCAGTTCACTCTCCCGGACAGGCCCCCAATTTGTTGCAGTGGTGGGTTGGTGGTGTTACCGCTGATGGACCACCCAACCCACAACTCGATAGAGTGCTTATATTCCACTAGGAGATCACACCAGGCGCTTCAGGCTCTAGGAGAGGGGCTCAACGTCACACGTTTAGGGGATGCGGCTCCAGCACTCAGCCTCGTTGTCACGTGCACACACCCACTCGAGCCGCTGTGACTCCCCACTCTCTCCTTATGGGATATGACCTCCTCAATCCCCTTTGTCTTACTAGACTTCCGTCGTACCCTGTCCACAGGAGTGGTTCCTGTTTCTTGCTCTCTCTCTCTCCTTCTTTACTATTTCCTGGGAAGCCTCACTGGGACAAGTGCAAACACCAGCAAATTTGGATACATTTACTGGACGAAGTACATATACAATACACGCATACATATAATAATAATGAATCCTATACACTATACTATTATAATCAGGTTGCACTCCAACACCATCAGAACTCTATCCTCAGCTTGCTAAGTGGTATCCTATCTCTTGGTATTACCTAATGTTATCAACCACCTCACGTAGATTAAGTCTTACAGTATAATGGTATACTTTCAACAAGAGAATATGTACATAAATATATCTCTAAACACGTACAAAAAAATTCAGCAGGAAGATGCAATAACGCAGATATATATATATATATATATATATATATATATATATATATATATATATATATATATATATATATATATATATATATATATATATATATATATATATATATATATATATATCAGTATAAATGTTCAATGACACACCGCGAATCAATCAATCACTCTATCTGTCCTAGAATATCTGTAGGTAATCCTGCCTACGACTGTGACTCTAAACTTCAATATACACTTCGTGGCACATAAATGGCAAACGATCGCTCACCTCTCATTGCGTCGTTCACGCTAATGACAAACACTCTCACCTCCATACAAGTGACCATTTAGAACTATTTCACTACCCTGATAACTTCAGGTTCCTCAGGGCTTAACCACCAGGATCCTCTGCAGCTCCTCCAGGCTGCTACTATGAAGATTCCTTGAACAATTATGGTGCTTCCCTACTCCTCCTAGGGTCATCCACAGCTCTCCTGGCTGCTGCACCATAAAGTTTCCTCAAATGACTGTGGTACTTCACCACCTCTGCAGAAGCACGTGACACTCCTCCTCACTGCTTCTCCTCACAGATCGAGGTCCTCTCCTCCACTGCCTTGGAGTCTCATCAACTACTCCCTCTGTGCTGGCTTCGAAGTCCTCAGCAACTTCTTCCCCAAAGACAAACCTGCAACCCATTTGCACTCCAATAAATTGTTTCCCTTTTTAACACATAAACAAAATTAATCACACAACATCTTTGCTTCCAACCTCTATCTGTCTTCTACATTTAGTGAGAGTGGACTCCCCCGTCGGGGTGGGTCCATGCGCCACCTCGCCGGGCGGGCCTCACTCCGGGAGGGGCCTCTGCCGTCAGGAGCCAGGCTCCTTCAGTTGCCTGCCAGCGCTCAGAGGAGACGGATGTCGCTCCGTGTTCCTCTCACTTCACTCTCTTATTTTAGGCTCTCTGCATTACCAAAACATGTTTAACTTGTAAATAAACATTGCTACTGTCGCTGGGCACATGACCAACTACAAGCAAACACTATGAACTGTCTTAAATCGGGCTTACCACAGATTTTTTGGTCGAGGGCGCTATTCCCTCTGACAACATCTGACCAGGGCGCTTCCCACAGCCCACAAAACTGTCTCTGGGCGGCCTAATACTCTCCTCGCCGTCCAGGACTTGAGACCGCAACGTCTTCAGCTCGACTCCACAGCTGGCACGTCTGCACACTTCTCTTCTCTTTGGAGATATATCACTAGGGGTTCCCTTCTGGCGGGAGCTCGACGAAGCGCGGCTTTCCCCCTGCGTTGTTTGGACTCAAGTGAGGTCAAAGCCCTCCCAGAAGCGAGCCTCACGCCTCCAGCAAATTGTCCACATCTCCTAACCAGTCATTTATCTGTTTCCTCGTTCATTGCCCATAATCTCAAATTTTTATTTAAATCGACCCAACTATCTTACCTAAGTATTATCGCCTCTATGATTCCTGGACCTTCCAGTTAGGTCAGGCTTGCTGAATAACTCTCAAGGAGGGAGACTCGTTTCTCCTGCAGGCTGAGATCATAACAGTGCTTATCCAGTTCTCTCTTGAACACTGTGAGGGGTTTGCCAGTTATGCCCCTTATGTGTAGCGGAAGCGTGTTGAACAGTCTCGGGCCCCTGATGTTGATAGAGTTCTCTCTCAGAGTACCAGTTGCACCTCTGCTTTTCAACGGGGGTATTCTGCACATCCTGCCATGTCTTCTGGTCTCATGTGATGTTATTTCTGTGTGCAGGTTTGGGACCAGCCCCTCTAATATTTTCCACGTGTAAATTATTATGTATCTCTCCCGCCTGCGCTCAAGGGAATACAGATTTAGGCTCTTTAGTCGGTCCCAATAGTTTAGATGTTTTACTGAGTGGATTCTAGCAGTAAAGGACCTCTGCACGCTCTCCAGGTCAGCAATTTCTCCAGCTGTGAAAGGGGCTGTCATTGTGCAGCAGTACTCCACTCTAGAGAGCACAAGCGTTTTGAAAAGTGTCATCATCGGTATAGCATCTCTAGTGTGAAAAGTTCTTGTTATCCAACCTGTCATTTTTCTTGCAGTTGTGACGGCTACTTTATTGTGTTCTTTAAAGGTAAGGTCTTCCGACATGAGTACACCCAGATCCTTTACATTGCCTTTTCGTTCTATGTTATGATTTGTCTGAGTTTTGTACGTGGTTTCCGTTTTTATATTTTCATTTTTTCCATAGCGCATGAGCTGGAACTTATCTTCGTTAAACACCATATTATTTTCTGTAGCCCATAGAAAGACCTGATCTACATCTGACTGGAGGTTTGCCGTGTCCTCTATGTTGCCTACTCTCATGAAGATCCTAGTGTCATCTGCAAAGGATGATACAGTGCTATAGGTTGTGTTCTTGTCTATGTCCGATATGAGGATGAGAAAAAGTACTGGAGCAAGCACAGTACCCTGGGGGACTGAGCTCTTAACGGTTGATGGGCTGGATTTTATTTTGTTGACTATTACACATTGGGTTCTGTTGGTCAGGAAATTGTAGATCCATCTGCCTATTTTTCCGGTAATTCCTTTTGAGCGCATTTTATGTGCAATAACACCATGGTCACATTTATCAAAAGCTTTTGCGAAATCTGTGTAAATTACATCAGCGTTTTGTTTGTCTTCCATAGCATCTAATGCCATATCATAGTGGTCCAGCAACTGCGACAGGCAAGAGCGCCCTGTTCTGAAACCATGTTGTCCGGGGTTATGGAGATGCTGTGATTCCATGTATTTTGTGAGCTTACTTCTTAGCACTCTCTCAAAAATTTTTATGATGTGCGATGTTAACGCTATCGGTCTGTAATTTTTTGCCTCTGCCTTATTTCCTCCTTTATGAAGTGGTGCTATCTCTGCTGTTTTTAGTATATCAGGAATAACGCCAGTATCTAGGCTTTGTCTCCACAGAATGTGAAGGGCCTGCGATAGTGGTTTTTTACAGTTCTTGATGAATATGGAGTTCCAAGAATCCGGGCCTGGTGCAGAGTGCATAGGCATACTGTTTATGGCTTCTTCAAAATCCAGTGGGGATAGGGTGACGTCTGATATATGATTTGATGTTGGTATCATATCCATGAAAAATTCATTTGGGTTATCGATCTTTAGTGCGTTTAATGGCTCGCTGAAGACAGAGTCGTACTGCTTCCTCAGTAGCTCGCTCATTTCTTTGTTGTCATCGGTGAAAGTTCCATCTTCCTTTCGCAGGGCCCGATACTAGATGTGGTTTTTGATCTTGATTTTGCATAGGAGAAAAAATATTTCGGATTTCTCTCTATTTCACTGATGGCCTTTTGCTCTCTTTGCCTCTCCTGGTTTTGTATGATTCTTGTAGCTTGAGTTCAATTGTTCCTATTTCTCTACCTAACCTTCTTCGCCGTTCTTGAGATAGGGTGCGACTCTCAAGTTGTTCCGCGATTCGTTTTCTTCGCCTATATAGGGAACGACGTTCTCGTTCCAATCTGCATCTCTTCCTCTTTTTTCTTAGGGGGATGCGGTTTGAACATATTTCTAGTGCTACTGAGCTTATTTTTTCCAGGCACTGGTTCAGGTTCGCATTTTCTAGCTGTTCTTCCCAGTTTATTTCTGCGAAGTCCTGGTTTATTTGCTCCCAGTTTATCTGTTTATTATTGAAGTTGAATTTGCTGAAATCTCCTCCACCGGGAATCTGGACTGGTTTTGAAGGTCTATTCCCCATGGTTGTCATAACTTCAATTAAGTTGTGATCTGAGTAACAGGTATTTGTAATCATTATGTTCCTGATCAATTCATCATTATTAGTGAAAATGAGGTCCAGCGTGTTCTCCTTCCTAGTTGGTTCTACTATTTGCTGGTTTAAGGCAAACCTGTCGCACATCCGTAGCAGGTCATTTGCATGTGCCTGTTCATTAAGGCTACTTCCTGGTATTCTTTCTGATATTACTGTATTAGCCAGGTGCTTCCATTTCAGGTGCCGTAGGTTGAAGTCCCCAAGCAGGATGATGTTCGGAGCTGGATTTGTGAGGTTTTCCAAGCAGTGTTCTACTTTCATTAGTTGGTCTTTAAACTGCTGAGGGTTTGCCTCCGGTGACTTATATACAAGGACAATAACTACATTTAGAATCTCTATTTTGATTATCAGCACTTCCACCATATCATTTGAGGTGTTTAGCAGCTCAGTACAGATGAGTGTGTCTTTGATGTATAGGCTGACCCCACCCTGGAGCCGGTGTTTCCTATCACATCTGAAAAGATTGTACTCTGAGATCCATATTTCACCATCATGGTAGTCCTTTGTGTGGGTTTCTGTTAGGGCTGCAAACACTGCATTTGCCTCATGAAGGAGACCATCTATAAAGTGAACTTTGTTGGATTTGCGTGTTTTTATACCTTGAATGTTGGCAAATATAAATGATGTTATCGTGGTAGTGGAAGTGCTGGATGCCTTACTTGGTGTTAATATCTGAGGCTCCGGTAAGGAGGCCACTGTGTTTGCGTCCAGGGTGTGTTGTTTTCGAAGTGATTCGTCCAGTTTCGGTAGTGGGGCGAGTGTTGTGTGGTGTAGTACCTGTGTGTTTGTTGGTAATGTGTATTCCAGTCTTGTGGGTATCTCCCTTCCCCTCTGTAATCCTGTAGTGGTTCCATCTGACTGTTCCTCTCTCTTATATTTTCTGCTCTGTTTCTGCCTTCCTCTAAAAAATTGCCAGTAGTGTCATATTGATCTTCCCGTCTATAACGTTGTGTACCTCTCACGTGGAATTCCGGACACTGAAGATTGTAGCATTTTTTGTCCCTAATTGAAAATTGACATAATTTGGGGTGGAAGTATCTACACCCTGTTCCAAAACGGCATGTACCCCTCGCCAACATGTTCCTGCATTTTCGAGGATGCAGAAAATGGCATTTTGTTCCTAATTTTCCATATTTGCATATTCCTTTAGCGTAGAATTTGCAAATGTGTTCCGGTTTTGCGTTTTTCAAGGTATTTATATCTGTGTCTGTCTTGTCTACCTCTTTATTGGAGCCATCTCCGCTTTTCGTCCCAATTCCTTCATTTATGCACTCTGTCTCACTGTTGCTCTCATCGTTTATATTACCTGGCTCTGCAATATTGCTGCTATTATGTACTACAATACCCTCTTCCTCCACATTACTGCTGCGGTTCTCTAAACTATCTGTTCCTGGGTTTTGGTCGTTAACCAATGTTGTCTTTTCCCAGTCCGCATATATCACTGGTAGCTTGTCTGTGAATGATAATCTCTGTGACTCGGGAATGTTTTTCATCAGTTTAGTTATGTTCTCTAACATTAATCTGTCATCTTTGCAGACCCAGTAAATTCCTTGCCTTTTTGTGCATCCTGGAGATACTTCTGTACAGCCCAGGTGAAATCTTATGTTACAGATGCAACACGTCACGCCTACAGTACGTTTTCCCAGTACTCCCGAGCACTCGCCACACCTCTCCATTGTCTGATGTATTGTGTTGTATTTGTGGTTTACTGTGTGGATCACTTGTTGATGTCAGTCCTTTTAACTCTTTATAAAATTATATGTATATATTTATATATTTAATATTTATAATATTATATGTATACCGTATATTTGTAATATTATGTATGTTATTTTGTTCAAACTTTATGGGAGGTACTTAGCGTAGGGTAGCGAAGCTGGTCCCCGGTGCGGTACAGGTGACCTCTTGTCGTCCCGGTTGATGTCACCAGTTTCCAGTTACTCGATTTATGACACTGATTTATTCTTTGCTTGTATTCTTACAAGGAATTTTCCGCCTAATTTCCGGCTTGCAATGGTATTCACTCACTTTATTACTAATTCTTAGATTCACATTTCAATAGTACACTATATATTTTCCGTATTTTATCCCTGTGGGACGTGCCCTGGGGTAGGCCTCGTGGCTTGTGGAAACAGCCTACAGATGCCGCCTCTTGCCACTATTCTATATTTCTAGCGTTCTATATTTATAATATTCTATGCACGATTTTCCTTCACTTCCAACATATATGTTGTTGTGATACCCGTTCCACTTCACTGTTCCACGAATCACCGTTCACTATTTTTTCATCATGCACGCACGTACACAAAGCCTCGTGCACTGGCTCACACGTGGTCTCCCGTTTATTCTCTATTTAACACAAAGTTCCATTGATAATGACTGTTTTCAAATTTTCCAGTGGGTCACTATGCACTTGTTATGCCTGTAATCGGTAATCCAAGGCTGTGGTCCTAAGAAATCCCGGTTAATGTCACGATTTTAACGGAGCGCGCACGGTACGTCTTCCTCCTACCTCGACTCAACATGATTCATCTTCATAAACATAACATAACATATCCATGACCATAATTAATACAGTGCGAACACTCTTAAAACTATGCTCACCATGAAATCTCGTCACTAAGCATAACTTGTCACTCTGCGAAACAAATTATTGACTATAAGTGCGACAGTGAGAATAAAAATAACCACTTATGTTTTGAAGAGCTAGTCAAGAAATATGATTATTGACTAAAGAGAATTTCGCGGACTGCTGGTGATTGATGTGTTGAACTGCATAAAGGAACCATATTTGCTAGAAAACAATTTCTGCGAAATAATACGTGTTATATGTTTTGACTATCTAGCTAATAGCGTATTGCCTTGGCTAATAATGAAATGACACATTTTGTCTGACTCACTTAGCACAAGTGAAGAGAAAACATTGAAAAAAACTTGCAAAGGTTAAAACTCTGTGAAATCATATCTGTTATGTTAAGTTTTGACTAGCTGATTAATAGCATACTACTACTACTACATTATTGTCTTTTATGTTATGTTTACCTCGATAGCGTTGTAATGCTTCGAAATTATATGTGCGGATCCCGTTTCCCTCTTACTGCACATAAATAATGGATGCTGTAAAGTATTTTTTTTATGGAACATGACTCTTCTTATTCTTACACCTTTTTTTAAAACTAGATGCAATAACCAAGCTATGTTTGCCTTCTCTCTCTCTCTCAATATGGATGAGGGTTGGTGTGGGTTATTTGTGTAGACTCGGGAGATATGATCACAACATATAAGTTTCTCAAAGAAAATGATATGCTAGGTAAGGACCTTTTATTTAACACACAAGACATCCGTGCAGTAGTGAGATTCCCTTTGATAGCTGTGCACGTGTCAATGAAAATTGAAAAGTGCAAAGATGTTTCGGAGTGCTATTTTAGTAGAGAAATGATCCAAAATTGTGTTTATTGACTAGTGAAAGCCCGTAGCAAGTATGGTGTGGGATATTGAAGTCCTTAACCTAGTCAAGCGAATGACAGTCATGTGGTAGTGGTCTTCGCACCTATTTGATTTGATAGAAGAAAAAAAATGAAGACTAGTAGTCCCTGTTTTTAAAGATGAAAAACTTTTAACTATAAAAATGTTTGACTGAGTGACTGACTGACTGGTTTTCTGGTGAGTTATTTGTGTGGACTCGGGAGATATGATCACCACATATAAGTTTCTCAAAGAAAATGATAAGCTAGGAAAGGTCCGTATATTTAACACACAAGACATCCATGCAGTAGTGAGATTCCCTTTGATGGCTGTGCACGTGTCAATGAAAAAATAAAGTGTAAAGATGTTTCAGAGTGGTATTTTAGTCGAGAAATGATACAAAATTGTGTTTATTGTCTAGTGAGAGGCGGAACAAGAGACCAAGAGGTAAATGTGATCACACAGTTAACAAAAAATATTAGAATTTGTAGGTATGTAGTGATCACATCTCCCCAAACTCTTCTGTGCATATTTCACAAAGTCATTCTTCCTGACTCACCACTCTTAGTTTGTGGACTAGTGACCCACCTTTGTTTAAAATTAAATCTACAAAGCTTCACATTTACAAAAATGTTATTTGGTCATCAGATAGGAAGATGATTTTCCACGTTGCGTTACGTAACGATATAATGTGTTACAAGAACTAAACAGGGCTGTGGTAATATTTTATTTGTGTTTGGATGTAATGGCTAAACATGGTTTACATTTTCAATAATGTTATTTGATCTTCAGACAAAGTTGATTTCCACGTTACGTTACAATGTGTTACAGTGGCTAAAACTGATAGACCCTAATATTTATATGCTAAGAGATGTAATGGAGATGGACTAAGTCTCACTTTCATTTCAAAATGTTATTTTGGACTGCCGAAATTTGATGATTTCCACGTTACGTTACAAGTGTTACAGGGGCTAAAACTGGTAGACAGTAATATTTATATGGTAGGAGATGTAATGGAGATGGACTAAGTCATATTTTCATTTAAAAATTTTATTTTGGTCTGTAGAAATTTGATTTCCGCGTTACGTTACAATGTGTCACAGAGGCTAAAAACTGGTAGACACCAATATTTATATGGTAAGAGATAAAATGGAGCAGGACTAAGTCTCACTTTTCATTTCAAAATGTCATTGTGGACTGCAAAAAGTTGATGATTTTCGCGTTACGTTACGTTACGTTACATTGTGGTACAGAGGGCTAAAACTGGCAGACAGTAATATTTATATGGTAAGAGATGTAATGGAGATGGACTAAGTCTCACTTTTCATTTCAAAATGTTATTTTTGTCTGTAGAAATTTGATTTCTGCATTACGTTACAATGTGTTACAGGGGCTAAAACTGGTAGACACAATAATATTTATATTTGATAAGAGATGTAATGGAGCTGGACTAAGTCTCACTTTACAACTCGAGAGAGAAGCAGTCTATCCCCATAGCATATTTGAGTCTTCAGTCCACTTTGCTGTTTGACTTACTGAGTGATGGTAGAAGCTAGGATAAATGTAGAGAGACTGTAGGGTTAAGGAAATGACGTGTGATGGATGAGATGACCTGTGTCGTCGGATGTGCGGGTAGGTTAGCTGAGATAAGAGCGGCGTGCGTTAACCACAGCTGCGCAGACGCCTGTCACACTTCAAGAGGTGTACCGCTCGAATGCTCGCTCCCCGCAGCTATGTAGTAGTGACTCGTTCGCTCATTTACTTGAGACACCTATTAAGATGTAAAATGTTTCCCTCATTCAGTAAAACACTAAGAATGAGGTACAGCAATAAATGGCTCAAGGTCTGACTCACTTAACCCCGAGCTAACTATTTCAGTATAATGTAGGTCTTAGAGTCAGCCTTGAGCATTATGATGTGTTATGTCTACCAGTTTATTGTAAGTCTCTTAAGTTATGTTTGCCAGTTATTGAATAAAAGTCTGCCGAGATAAATATGTAATGTCTGCCAGTTATGAATAAAACATATTAAGAGAATGATAAACTATTTTTCCACCCACTATGCTAACACCTGTCTCTGTTTTATCTATCTAGAATTTGTAGGTGGTGAACACGTCTCCCCAAACTCATCTGTGCTTATTTCACAATTATATAATAAGAGATGTAATGGAGCTGGACTAAGTCTCACTTTACATTTCATAATGTTATTTGGATTGCAGAAAGATGATGATTTCCACGTTACAATGTGTTACAGAGCACAAACTTACTTGACATATTATTGTATTTGAAATGTAGAAAGTTGATTGCGTTACAATGTGTTACAGAGGGCTAACGTTACTTTCATAATGTTATTTGGACTGCAGAAAGATGATTTGCGTTACAATGTGTTACAGAGGGCTAAAACTGTCACACTGTCAGCACTCTCTCTTTTTTTTTTCTGCTGGATCGAACGATCACTAATGGCTGATGGGTGCGAAGGACGATGGTGAGTGAAAACTCGCGCTATGGAAAGACACAAGTCAGACCCTAACGAGACAGAATGAGTAGACACGCATACATTTTCAAATGTTATTTATTTGGATAGCAGAAAGTTTGTTTTCCCCATATTGCGCTACATCGACTGTGTTACAAGAACTGAAAACAGACATAAGCAGAGCTATTTCACTATCGACTCATTCGGTCTGTTTACATTTGGATAATGTAGGTCCGAGTTCGAGGCTGAGAGAGCCTTGAACTCGTGGATAATGAATAAGTCAATTAATAATAGTATCAAGACTATGTTTTTCTGCATTGTCTTATATATGTTTACTTTGCTTGGAATTTGTTTGTGGGGAACATTGCTCACCTAAGGGAGAGAGAATGAACGGAGGTGACGTTGTGTGTTAAAGGTCTGCAGTAACGGTGTAGGAAGAAGAGGTGATGGAGATTGAGTAGAAACGCTTACATTTCAATGATATTATTGGGACAGCCGATGTTGCGATCAAGGTAACAAAAAAATTGTAGGTAGTGATCACGTCTCCCGTGTTGATGTGTCGACTTATATTGATTTTGTAACTAACTCGCCATGATTGTAACTGCTTAGCTAAAAATGAATTGTGGGGTTCAGTCCTGGACTCCTTTTGCACCTCTGCAAGCCTTTACTACCCATAGGACTTAATCACTCTGTGTGATTGGGCTGTTTAGCAACACGTAGGCANACCCCAGAAGTGACTCGAACCCATACTCCCAGGAGCAACGCAACTGGTATGTACAGGGACGCCTTAAACCACTTGACCATCACCACCGGACATAAGGAAGTGATAGCCGAGGTTATATGAACCACTTCCCCGCCGGCACTCAGATGGTAATCTTGGGCATAGCATTTTATCAAATCACCTCATTTTTGGGGCATCACGTGAGGAACACAAATGCAAACAAGCCTGAATGGTCCCCAGGACTAGATACAACTGAAAACTCACACCCCAGAAGTGACTCGAACCCATACTCCCAGGAGAAATGCAACTGGTATGTACAGGGACGCCTTAAACCACTTGACCATCACGACCGGACATAAGGAAGTGATAGCCGAGGCTATATGAACCACTTCCCCGCCGGCACTCGGATGGTAATCTTGGGCATAGCATTTTATCAAATCACCTCATTTTTGGGGCAACACGTGAGGAACACAAATGCAAACAAGCCTGAATGGTCCCCAGGACTAGATACAACTGAAAACTCACACCCAAGAAGTGACTCGAACCCATACTCCCAGGAGCAACGCAACTGGTATGTACAGGGACGCCTTAAACCACTTGACCATCACGACCGGACATAAGGAAGTGATAGCCGAGGCTATATGAACCACTTCCCCGCCGGCACTCGGATGTTAATCTTGGGCATAGCATTTTATCAAATCACCTCATTTTTTGGGGCAACACGTGAGGAACACAAATGCAACAAGCCTGAATGGTCCCCAGGACTAGATACAACTGAAAACTCACACCCAGAAGTGACTCAAACCCATACTCCCAGGAGCAATGCAACTGGTATGTACAGGGACGCCTAATTAAACCACTTGACCATCACCACCGGACATAAGGAAGTGATAGCCGAGGCTATATGAACCACTTCCTCGCCGGCACTCGGATGGTAATCTTGGGCATAGCATTTATCAAATCACCTCATTTTTGGGGGCAACACGTGAGGAACACAAATGCAAACAAGCCTGAATGGTCCCCAGGACTAGATACAAAATGAGGTGATTTGATAAAATGCTATGCCCAAGATTACCATCCGAGTGCCGGCGGGGAAGTGGTTCATATAGCCTCGGCTATCACTTCCTTATGTCCGGTCGTGATGGTCAAGTGGTTTAAGGCGTCCCTGTACATACCAGTTGCGTTGCTCCTGGGAGTATGGGTTCGAGTCACTTCTGGGGTGTGAGTTTTCAGTTGTATCTAGTCCTGGGGACCATTCAGGCTTGTTTGCATATATATATATATATATATATATATATATATATATATATATATATATATATATATATATATATATATATATATATATATATATATATATTATTAAATATGACCGAAAAAGTAAGATTAAGCACTTTACAAGCAGAACTTATTGCAGAAGGAGGAAAGAATCGAGGCAACTACAGAAGCACCATACTGTCCCCCAAGCTCAAAGCGGCAGCTAAGAGCCTTCGTGAGAACAAGGAGATAGTTGTCAGGAGAGGCGACAAGTCGCCAATATACGTCATTGTTAAGAAAGACGAATATCTGGCGAGAATGATTCTCATACTCTCTGACCAAACTAAATTCCAAAGGGTAACGAAGGACACTACAGCCGAATTGAAAGCAAAGGTCAACAAATTGATTGAAACTGTGAACGCCAAGAAATCCGGACTCCACCTGCCAAAGATTATTGGGGAATATAAACCTGGATATGCGTATGGAAATGTCAAGACACATAAGCCTGGAAACCCACTTCGGCCAATCATCAGCCAGATACCCACACCCACGTACAGACTGGCGAAACGACTCAACGGCTTGCTGACTCCTTATGTCCCTTGCGCCTTTAGCCTGAAGTCTCCAAAGGAATTTGTTGACTTACTGCGGGGAACACGGGCCACAGGGATAAGAGCCTCGTTGGACGTAGAATCACTGTTTACCAACGTACCTGTGGATGAAGCAATCGGGATGATAGCGGACAGAGTGTATCGTGATCCGGCCTGTACTCCTCTTGACATACCAGAAAATATTCTGAGGAAACTACTCCAAGCTTGTACTAAAGAGGCACCCTTCCTGAGCCCGGATGGGCACATGTATAAGCAAGTAGATGGGGTCGCCATGGGTTCTTCCCTAGGTGTCCTGTTTGCGAACTTCTACATGGGTACCATCGAGAAAAAAGTCTTAGTCGACATGAACTTGAAACCGGCCATATACTGCAGGTATGTTGACGACATTTTTACACAGGTACCTGATGTCAGACATCTACAGGAGCTGAAGGAGGCATTTGAGCAGAATTCTGTGTTGCGTTTCACTTACGAGATGGAGAAGGATGGGAAGCTGCCCTTTCTAGATGTAACAGTCATGGAAAGGAGCGGAGGTTTCCACACTGCAGTCTACACTAAGGAAACAAACATAGGAATGTGCCTAAATGCCAACAGTGACTGCCCAAACATGTACAAGAGGAGTTAGCGCTTATGTCGACCGTGCTCTCAGCCACAGCTCAGAATGGAAGCAAGTCGACGAAGAACTCTGTAGGGTAAGGCAGGTCCTAGTCAACAACGGCTTCTCCAATAGTTTCATTGAAGACATCATAAGAAGGAAAGTGAAACGCCATGCAACCTCTGAAGAGACAACTAATATAACACCTATACCCATGGAAATTTAGCTTGTGGTCAATGAGAACGCCAAGGAATTTGCCATTTTGTTACAAATTTGGGTATTGTTTATCCTGAGATTTATTTGATTAGAGGATTTATTGCCGAACAGAATATAGAAAGTTTTGTCAATGTTAAGGGTGAGTTTGTTGGCAGTTAGCCAAAGATGCACTTTATTTAGTTCAGTATTCACTGTGGCATTTAGAGCAAGGGGATCAGGACTGGAGTAAATGAAGGTTGTGTCGTCAGCAAATAGAATTGGTTTGAGGTGTTGGGAGGCATTTGGAAGGTCATTAATGTAGATGAGAAAGAGGAGAGGGCCAAGTATGCTGCCCTGAGGAACACCAATGTTGATGGGTAGGGTGGGAGAAATTGAATTATTCACAGAAACATACTGGAGCCTGTCAGTAAGGTAAGATTTGAGGTATTGCAGGGAGTGTCCTCTGACTCCATAATGATGTAATTTAAGAAGAAGGTTTTGGTAGCTGACAGTGTCAAAAGCCTTACGCAGGTCCACAAATAACCCAACAGGGAACTCATTTTTATCAAGAGCTGCATGAATCAAGTTAATCATACTAATAAGTGCATCGTTAGTGTTTTTTTTTTGGTCTGAAGCCATATTGACAAGAGCTAAGTATATTGTGTTTGGCTAGATAAGAGTAAAGCTGCTTGTAGATTAGTTTTTCAAATATTTTTGACAAGTTAGGCAGGATTGATATAGGTCTGTAGTTGTTAACATCTGTGAGATCACCACATTTGTGGATAGGGGTTACTCTCGCTTTTTTTTAGAATATCTAATAGATATTCTAATAGATATTCTAATATTATATCTAATAGATAATAGATAATAGAATATCTAATAGAATAATATAATAGAGAGAGAGAGAGTCAGAATCAGAGGCTGAAAGCTGACTATCGTTATTGGATAGGAGTGTTGGTTGTTATTTAAAATCTTCTTTGATCCCAGTATTTGTGAAATTGTGCTCCAAGTTTTTTTTAATGTTGCTCTTTATTTGGGTAAATTTATCTTCGTAGTATTTAATTTTGGCTCGTCTAATTACCATAGTATGTCCCATAGTACCCGTCCCATCGCTGTAGACAGCAAAATAGTCGTGATTGCTAGAAATTTTAATGTTGTTGTTGATTTAGGGGCGACGACGATCGAGGGTCTTAATTTTAATGATAATTGTATTTTATCACTCTCATTTCTGATGTGAAATTTTCGTACTATTTTCCATGCTATTTTAATATTATGGATAAGCTACATCCTATTGAAATCTCGTAGTTTTGTTTTGAGAAATCCTGGTAGTTTTCAATAAATTATAATAAGCACTATAAATTATTACATATAGTTATGATGCTTCCGCCAATCAACATTATATATAATAGTGTGGGCTTTAAAAGTCTAAAGAGAATGAATTGTAAGAAAGTCGACAGAGAACGATGTTATGTTGGAATGTTTCTGGGGTACACTACTCCAAAAAGACTGGCTATAAGGTTCCCCCCCGCCCCCAAACAAGTTGCACGATGC
This sequence comes from Procambarus virginalis, assembly GCA_020271785.1. Taxonomy (NCBI): domain Eukaryota; kingdom Metazoa; phylum Arthropoda; class Malacostraca; order Decapoda; family Cambaridae; genus Procambarus; species Procambarus virginalis. The sequence goes on along the minus strand of WNGS01163947.1, from coordinate 16,315,824 downwards.
TTATGGAATTCACTAACACCTGTTAGATGAGTATGAGGTCCACTACAGCCTACAAGATGGGTATGAGGTCCACTACAGCCTACAGGATGGGTATGAGGTCCACTACAGCCTACAGGATGGGTATGAGGTCCACTACAGCCTACAGGATGGGTATGAGGTCCACTTCTGCCCACAGAGTGGGTATGGGGTTCACTACCTCAATGAACTTTGTACACTTTGCCGATGATACGTATTTGCCGATGATACGAAAATCGGTAGGAAAATTAATTCGGAGGAGGACTCACTATCACTTCAATTTGATCTAGATAGGGGTTTGAAATGGTCAAAGGACTGGCAGATGCAGTTTAATGCTGATAAATGTAAAGTTCTGAGGCTAGGTAATGATGATAGAGTTACAAGATACGAGCTAGATGGTGTTGAGATTGCGAAGTCGGATTGCGAAAGGGATCTGGGAGTTATAATTAGTAAGAATTTAAAACAAAAGGATCAATGCATGAATGTTCGTAATAAGGCAAATCGGACACTCGGATTTATTAATCGCAGCGTAAGTAACAAGACACCTGGTGTGGTTCTCAAGCTATATCTTGCTCTTGTTAGGCCCCATTTAGATTTTGCAGTTCAGTTTTGGTCGCCATATTATAGAATGGATATAAATTCACTTGAACGTGTCCAGCGTAGGATGCCTAAGTTAATTCCCCAAATTAGAAATCTTTCATATGAAGAAAGATTAACAAAGCTTAAGTTGCATTCACTGGAAAAGCGAAGAGTTAGGGGTGACATGATAGAGGTTTACAAGTGGATGAATGGACAAAACAAAGGGGATATTAACAGGGTATTAAAAGTATCAACACAGGACAGAACTCGAAACAATGGGTATAAATTGGATAAGTTTAGATTTAGGAAAGACTTGGGTAAATACTGGTTCAGTAACAGAGTTGTTGATTTGTGGAACCAATTGCCGCGTAACATTGTGGAGGTGGGGTCCCTCGATTGTTTCAAGCAAGGGTTGGACAAGTATATGAGTGGGATTGGGTGGTTATAAATAGGAGCTGCCTCGTATGGGCCAATAGGCCTTCTGCAGTTACCTTTGTTCTTATGTTCTTATGTTCTTAATGAAGCAGCAATAGACAATCTCACAAACGCACTCCACAATATGAACTGGGAATCTGAATTTAATAATACACAGGATATAAATTCATTAACCTCTTCCTTTCCAAAATTTTAAGCCTTTACAATACTCATTGTCCTCTCCTCGCCAAGCAAGTAACTGGAAAAAGGTTAAACAATCCTTAGCTCATAAATGGCATACTCAAAGCAAACGACAAGAAACATGAATATGAAAAAATGTAGGATTGGTCTAGTTACAAAAGAAGTAGCTAAGAGGTACTCGTCAATGCTTACCAGTATATTCAGAAAAGCAAAACTTTCCTATTATGAGAGTAGATTCAAAGAAGCAAAAGGCAACATAAAAAACACATGGAGAGCCATCTCTAACATCCTAGGAGCTAAACAACATTCACATAACCAGATAAAATCTCCAAGGATGGTTGTACACTTGCAACAGATCTAGAAACGGCAACTGAATTTAATAGCTTCTTTTCATCGCATGGTGCTAACCTTGCCAGAAAAATCCCACAGACTCACACGTATGTCTCATACAGACTCATACATACATACCCACTGTCCTATGCTAACGAAACAAGTCACAACTAAAAGGCTAAACAATCCTTGGCTTACAAAAGGGATACTTAAATCTATTAATAAAAAACACGACCTTGAGAAGAAGTATAGGTTAGGTATCGTCTCCAAAGAACTTTCAAAGAATTACTCATCATTACTATCTAAAATAATTAGAAAAGCCAAAATTAAATACTACGAAGATAAATTTACTCAAACAAAGGGCCACATCAAGAAAACAAGGAGCATAATTTCACAAATATTGGGATTAAAAAAGATTTTAAATAACAAATCAATAATCCTGTCCAATAACGATGGTCTGCTTTCAGCCACTGATACTGCTATTGAATTCAATAGGTTCTTCTCATCCATTGGGTCATCCCTTGCTAATGATATTCCATCTTCCAGTACTAATGTTCAGGAATATCTTACAGGTAACTATCCACAGTCTCTGTACCTAACGCCCGCCAATTCCACTGATGTAAATGAGGTAATCCTTTCCCTTAAGACCAAGTCTAGTGTCCTTGATGAGATACCAACTCTAATCTACAAAAAAGCCTCCAGATCTTTAGCCCCTGCTATTGCATTGCTCTACAACAAGTCACTTGAACTCCAAACTTTTCCAGATATTCTAAAAAAAAGGCGAGAGTAACCCCTGTCCACAAATGTAGTGATCTCAGTGATGCTAACAACTTCAGACCTATATCAATTCTGCCAAACTTGCCAAAATTATTTAAAAAACTAATCTACAAGCAGCCTACTCTTATCTAGCCAAACACAATATACTAAGCTCTTGTCAATATGGCTTCAGACTCAAAAAAGCACTAACGATGCACTTATTAGTATGATTAACTTGATACAAGCACCTCTTGATAAAAATGAGTTCCCTGTTTGGCTATTTGTAGACCTGCGTAAGGCTTTTGACACTGTCAACCACCAAAACCTTCTTCTTAAATTACATCGTTATGGAGTCAGAGGACACTCCCTGCAATACCTTCAGTCTTACCTTACTGACAGGCTCCAGTATGTTTCTGTGAATAATTCCATTTCTCCGACACTACCTATAACCGTCTGTTACGTACCCGATTCCATCGTCGGAGCATGGAGCAGCGACGTCAATGCCATCTGTGAGTCCGCTCCCGAAACCCCCACAAATTGGACGACGCCATCTATTAGTGACAGGATTATACCAGCAAGAGGCGCTAGATTCCTGTCCTAGTCAGCTCGAGAGGTAGCTGGTGCTGACCTCTGGTGAGGTGGCGCCTAGAAAATCAGCGCCATCTGTTATAGGAGGAGTTGTATGTCTATGTCAGAGAACGTAAGTGATGTTTCCTAGTGTCCCATGTACTGACCAGTGTACTGATGACGTGTCTGTATCCACAGAGTCGACGTAGGGCTGCTGTGGTACGAGGACAGTCAGTCTACCCAGGACAGCCAATAGCTCTCTACTTCATTCTGCTTTACGGAAGCAGTGAGCCGCCGCCGGAGAACTCTGAAGTGTTCTACTGTCTGCCTGTGAAGTGGCAGTGACAGAATTCGGCGTACCCGGGACTGGCTAATGGAAGAAACGGCTGACAGTTAAGGTGCTACCGAGGAGTGTAACCAGCGAGTTGCAAGACGCTCCTGCCAGGGGGTTCGCTACCCTTGTATTTGTACGTGAAGAGGCCCAGCAGCACGAGGCTAATGTTCTCTGCCAGCACCAGGCTGGAGAGTGATTGTGGGCGTGCACGAAGAGCACCTAGTGAGACTGTGTTTTGGCTGACCCGTGGCTAGGGTAGACTCGTTGGTGTTTCCCAGTACTGGTTGAGGACGGTACTGTGTGTTGAGGAAACACGGCAGCTGACAAGACTGCATCGAATAGCGCTTAGTGTCCTATGAGAGAGACATTTGTGTACATATTAAGTGTAGTAATACTTCTTCTAGGATTATATATGAGGTGATGGGAAAGTGATTATATATGAATATATTGATAATTAATGAAGCGTAGTATTCAATGCACCTCCCCCAACTTGCCGGCTATTCAATGAGCCGGATGGCCGAGCGGACAGCACGCTAGACTTGTGATCCTGTGGTTCTGGGTTCGATCCCAGGCGCCGGCGAGAAACAATGGGCAGAGTTTCTTTCACCCTATGCCCCTGTTACCTAGCAGTAAAATAGGTACCTGGGTGTTAGTCAGCTGTCACGGGCTGCTTCCTGGGGGTGGAGGCCTGGTCGAGGACCGGGCCACGGGGACACTAAAAAAAAAAAGCCCGAAATCCTCTCAAGATAACCAAGATAACCTCCCCCAGTGTGTTTTACTTGCATTACCGAGCTCACTCCTTGAAAGCCACTACTAACTTGGGGCCGGATACCAGAACTTTAGTACCACCAGAAAAGAACCCGATTGTGCCCCATTGTGGCCGTAACAACACTCAGTGTTCCTCAGGGCAGCATACTTGGACCTCTCCTCTTTCTCATCTACATTAATTACCTTCCAAATGCCTCTCAACACCCCAAACCAATCTTATTTGATGATGACACAACTTTCATTTTCTCCAGTCCTGACCAGCTTGCTCTAAATGTCACTGTGAATACTGAACTAAATAAAGTCCATCTTTGGCTAACTGCTAACAAACTTACCCTTAACATTGACAAAACTTTCTACATTTTGTTTGGTAATAAATCCTCAAATTAATTTTTTTTAAGAATAAACAATATACACATCAGTAGTAAAGTTAATCGTAAATTCCTTGGTGTCCTCATCGATAACAAGCTGAATTTCCAGGGACACATTCTAAATATAGCAAAAAAGTTTCTAAAACTGTTGGCATTCTTTCTAAGATCAGATATTATGTTCCTCGCCCTGCCCTGGTGACGCTCTATTAGTAAATAAATAAATAAATAAATATGTTTATTCAGGTAAGGTACATACATACAAGGAATGTTACATTAATGGATCGATTTATAGATAGAGCTAGTACATACAATGCCTAAAGCCACTATTACGCAATGCGTTTCGGGCAGGAAAAACATTAATATCTAACACTACTAATTGAGCATAAAGAATAAAATGAGTTGAGAACAAATAAAGATAAAAAGGGGGAACATGACTGAAAAAAGCAGCACAAATACAATTAGGTCGACAAACAGCGTTGTTTAAAAAAATAACAGACATGAGTTGACAATAGAGGGGTAAGGTAGGTTACAGGGAATTTATTAGGTAGTGCTTAGTTTTTATCTTAAACTGGTTGAAAGAGGTACAGTCTTTAACATAGTTGGGAAGGTCATTCCACATTCTGGGTCTCTTGATTTGTAGAGCATTTCTAGTTTGATTAAGTCGTACTCTTGGAATATCAAAACTGTATATATTTCTGGTGTGGTGCTGTTACAACCTTCAATGAAGCTTTTGAGGTCAGGATTGGCATTACAGTTCAGCGTTTTATATATGTATAATACACAAGGGAGAATGTGCAGTGACTTAATATCTAACATATTCAGAGAGTTGAGTAGGGGTACCGAGTGATGTCTGGGGCCAGAGTTGGATATTGTCCTAATAGCAGCTTTGTGTTGAGTAATTAGAGGACGTAAATAATTTTGGATAGTAGATAATTTTGGGTAATAGTCACTCATCTATCCTTATCTCAACTATGGTATTTGTGCTTGGGGTTCTACTACCCAAAAGCATTTACGTCCTCTAATTACCCAACACAAAGCTGCTATTAGATAGAACAATATCTAACTCTGGCCCCAGACAGCACTCGGTACCCTTACTCAAATCTCTAAATATGTTAGATATTAAGTCACTGCACATCCTCTCTTGTGTACTCTATATATTTAAAACTCTGAATTGTAATGTCAATCCTGCCTTCAACGCTTCCTAGAAGGTTGTAACAGAACTCATGGGCACACACCAGAAACAAATACCTATTTGATATTCCAAGAGTACGACTTAATCAAACTAGATATGCTCTACAAATCAAGGGACCCAGAATGTGGAATGACCTTCCCAATTATGTCAAAGATTGTACCTCTCTCAACCAGTTTAAAATGAAAACTAAGTACCACCTAATTAACTCCATGTAACCTACCTTACTTCTAAATGTCAACCCATGTTAAATTAAAACCAACCTACTAAAAAAAATGCTGTTTGTTGACCAACTTGTATATTGGCTATTTTCTACCATTTTCCCCCTTTTTTTATCTTTTATTATTATTTTTCATTCAACACAATTTATACTTTATGGTCAATTACTATTAAGTTTTAGTCTAAGTGTTTTTTCCCCACCTCAACTTGCCCGGAACTCTATGCGTACTAGTGGCTTTAGGTATTGTATGCACTACCTCTATCTTTAAATCTAACAGAATGTTTGCACTGTAACTCTGCAACTATGTATGTACTGTTCCTAAATAAATTATTATTTATTATTTATTTATATGTTACCACATATCTTTAGATTTAGATTTAGATTTTATTCAGGTAAAGGTACATACATAGAAGACGAGTTACAAACATAATGTTGGATTTAAAGATAGAGGCAGTACGTACAATACCAAAAGTCACTAAAACGCATAGCGTTTCGGGCAAGATGTAGGAAAAAAACACAGACTAAAACTTAATAGTAACTAAGATTAAAGTATAAATTGTGTTGAAAAAATGGAATAAAAAAAGGAGGGGGGGGGGAACATGGCAGAAATTAGCAATTATACAAGTTGGTCAACAAACAGCATTGTTTAAAAAAGCAAGACATGGGTTGACATTTAGGAGTAAGGTAGGTTACATGGAGTTTATTAGGTAGTACTTAGTTTTTATCTTAAACTGATTGAGGTACAGCCTTTGACGTGATTGGGAAGGTCATTCCACTTTCTGGGTCCCTTGATTTGTAGAGCATTTCTAGTATGATTTAGTCGTACTCTTGGAATATCAAATAGATATTTGTTTCTGGTGTGGTGTTCATGGGTTCTGTTACAACCTTCTAGTAAGCTTTTAAGGTCAGAATTGGCATTACAGTTCAGAGTTTTAAATATATAGAGTACACATGAGACTTAATACTTGTGCAGTGACTTAATATCTAACATATTCAGAGAATTGAGTAAGGGTACCGAGTGATGTCTGGGGCCAGAGTTAGATATTATTCTAATAGCAGCTTTGTGTTGATTAATTAGAGGACGTAAATGATTTTGGGTAGTAGAACCCCAAGCACAAATACCATAGTTGAGATAAGGATAGATGAGGGAGTAATAGAGCGTCACCAGGGCAGGGCGAGGTACATAATATCTGATCTTAGAAAGAATGCCAACAGTTTTAGTAACTTTCTTTGCAATATATATAATGTGTCCCTGGAAATTCAGCTTGTTATCGATGAGAACACCAAGGAATTTACCATGAACTTTGTTACTAATTTGGATATTGTTTATTCTTAGATTAATTTGATTTTAGGATTTATTACCAAACAAAATATAGAAAGTATTGTCAATGTTAAGGGCGAGTTTGTTAGCAGTTAGCCAAAGATGGACTTTATTTAGTTCAGTATTCACTATGACATTTAGAGCAAGAGGGTCAAGACTGGAGAATATGAAGGTTGTGTCATCAGAAAATAAGATTCGTTTGAGATGTTGAGAGGCATTTGGAAGGTCATTAATGTAGATGAGAAAGAGAAGAGGGCAAGTATGCTGCCCTGTGGAACACAGATGTTGATGGGTAGGGTGGGAGAAATGGAATTATTCACAGAAACATACTGGAGACTGTCAGTAAGGTAAGACTGAAAGTATTGGAGGGAGTGACCTCTGACTCCAAAATGATGTAACTTAAGAAGATTTTTGGTGGTTGACAGTGTCAAAAGCCTTACGTAGGTAAACAAATAACCCAACAGGGAACTAATTTTTATCAAGAGCAGCATGAATCAAGTTAATTATACAACAACTATCTTTCAGGCAACTACCCAGACTCCCTTCTCATTTCACCAGTCAGCCCGACAGATGTTGTGTCCATCATTCACTCACTGAAAATCAAAGCTGGGAACATTAGTGAAATACCATCCATGGTATGAAAGAGTGTCTCCCATGCCCTTGTGCAACCCATAGCTTTGCTGTTCAACAAATCTCTAAAGTGTCAGACCCTCCCTGATATCCTTAAAACAGCAAAAGTATCGCACTTCATAAAGGAGGCAATCCGGCAGACATAAACAATTACAGACCAATATCAAATCTACATATATTATCAAAAATATTTGAAAAAAAGATTTACAAACAGCTCTACTCCTATCATGTAAAATTCAACATACTAAGTCCCTGTCAGTTTGGCTTCCGCTCCCGAAAGAGTATCAATGATGCAATCATTAGTCTGCTTGGTATAATCTACTCAGCCCTTGACAAAAATGAGTTTTCGATTGGACTCTTCTTTGACCTGAGAAAGGCCTTTGATACTGTTAACCACAACAACCTCTTACTTAAACTCCTCCATTATGGAATCCGAGGCCTTGTCCTAAACCATATCCGATCCTATCTTATTGACAGACACCAATGGGTAGCCATCAATGATATAACATCTCCCACTCTACCATTAACCATAGGGGTGCCACAGGGCAGCATTCTAGAACCTCTCCTATTTCTTATATATATTGATCTGCCTAATGTCTCTAACATTCGCAAACCTATATTATTCTGCCCGAAACGGTGCGCGTACTAGTGACTTTACAAGAATGTAATACCATGCTATGTATACTCACAAACCCAATGTACCTTCTTGTATATAAATAAATAAATAGATATTTGCTGTCGATACTACCCTCATCTTCTCAGACTCCAACCCACACATAATAAATATTGTTGTAAACAATGAACTAAAAAATGTCCACTTATGGATGTCAACCAACACACTCACACTAAACATAGAAAAGATCTACTACATCTTATTTGGAAACAAAACAACAAATACAATTCAGCTTCAGATAGACAATGTTAACATCAGCAATAAAAATGATGGAAAGTTCCTTGGCCAATACTTAGACAAAAGACTCAACTTCAGCACCCACATACAAAACATAGCCAGGAAAGTCTAAAAAAAAACTGTTGGTATACTCTCTAAACTCAGATATTATGTTCCAAACTCTGCTCTCCTCTCACTATACTACGCACTAATATATCCCTATCTTACTTATGGTATAACACACAGAAATCACAATAACGTGATGCATCAAAGAACAAATCCCCAGGGCCGTGACGAGGATTCGAACCTGCGTCTGAGATCATCCCAGATGCTGCCTTAATCGACTGAGCTACGACATGGGAAAGAGTTGCAACCAGAAGTTCTACTGCCTATACTTGGATCCTGCAGCCTCTCCGAGACACAAACCAGGGTTTTACACAACTCCATGTCGTAGCTCAGTCGATTAAGGCAGCGTCTGGGATGATCTCAGACGTAGGTTCGAATCCTCGTCACGGACCTTGTGGATTTGTTTACTTATAAATAAATAAATAAATGTTTATTTAGTTAAGGTACATACATACAAGAGATTTTACAAAGAATGATTGATTTATAGACAGGCTAGTACATACAATGCCTGAAGCCACTATTACGCAAAGCGTTTCGGGCATGAAAAACTTAAATGACTAAAGCTTAATACTAATTGAGTATAAAGAATAAATGTGTGAGAACAATAATAATAGAGAAAAAAAGGGGGGACCATGGCTGAAAAAGCAGCACAAATACAATTAGGTCGACAAACAGCGTTGTTTTAAAAAAAAAGACATGGGTTGACAATAGAGGAGTAGGGTAGGTTACAGGGAATTTATTAGGTAGTGCTTCGTTTTAATCTTAAACTGGTTGAGAGAGGTACAGTCTTTAACATGGTTGGGAAGGTCATTCCACATTCTGGGTCCCTTGATTTGTAGAGCATTTCTAGTTTGATTAAGTCGTACTCTTGGAATATCAAAACTGTATTTATTTCCGGTGTGGTGCTCATGGGTTCTGTTACAACCTTCAATGAAGCTTTTGAGGTCAGGATTGGCATTACAGTTCAGCGTTTTATATATGTATAATACACATGAGAGAATGTGCAGTGACTTAATATCTAACATATTCAGAGATTTGAGTAGGGGGTACCGAGTGATGTCTGGGGCCAGAGTTGGATATTGTCCTAATAGCAGCTTTGTGTTGAGTAATTAGAGGACGTAAATGATTTTGGGTAGTAGAACCCCAAGCACAAATACCATAGTTGAGATATGGATAGATGAGGGATAGTCACCAGGGCAGGGCGGAGTACATAATATCTGATCTTGGAAAGAATGCCTACAGTTTTTGAAACTTTTTTGATATATTTAGAATGTGTCCCTGGAAATTCAGCTTATGGTATCTGTGCATGGGGCTCGACCTCTACAAGCTACCTCAAGTCCATCATCACCCAGCAGAAATCTGCTATCAGAACAATAACAAACTCTGCTTTCAGACAACACTCAGCTCTCTTGTTTAAATCCCTAAACATGTTAAACATAAACTCACTCCATACATTCTCTTGTGCCATCGACGTTTACAAAAGTCTGTTTTTAAATGCAAACTATGCTCTGAAACTCTCCCTGGATCTATGCACTCTGCACCAGGCCCGGATTCTTGGAACTCCATATTCATCACGAACTGTAAAAAACCCTTATCGCAGGCCCTTCACATTCTGTGGAGACAAAGCCTAGATACTGGCGTTATTCCTGATATACTAAAAACAGCAGAGATAGCACCACTTCATAAAGGAGGAAATAAGGCAGAGGCAAAAAATTACAGACCGATAACGTTAACATCGCACATCATAAAAAATTTTGAGAGAGTGCTAAGAAGTATGTTCACAAAATACATGGAATCACAGCATCTCCATAACCCCGGACAACATGGTTTCAGAACAGGGCGCTCTTGCCTGTCGCAATTGCTGGACCACTATGATATGGCATTAGATGCTTAGGAAGACAAACAAAACGCTGATGTAATTTACACAGATTTCGCAAAAGCTTTTGATAAATGTTACCATAGTGTTATTGCACATAAAATGCGCTCAAAAGGAATTACCGGAAAAATAGGCGGATGGATCTACAATTTCCTGACCAACAGAACCCAATGTGTAATAGTCAACAAAATAAAATCCAGCCCATCAACCGTTAAGAGCTCAGTCCCCCAGGGTACTGTGCTTGCTCCAGTACTTTTTCTCATCCTCATATCGGACATAGACAAGAACACAACCTATAGCACTGTATCATCCTTTGCAGATGACACTAGGATCTTCATGAGAGTAGGCAACATAGAGGACACGGCAAACCTCCAGTCAGACGTAGATCAGGTCTTTCTATGGGCTACAGAAAATAATATGGTGTTTAACGAAGATAAGTTCCAGCTCATACACTACGGAAAAAACGAAAATATAAAAACGGAAACCACGTACAAAACTCAGACAAATCATAACATAGAACGAAAAGGCAATGTAAAGGATCTGGGTGTACTTATGTCGGAAGACCTTATCTTTAAAGAACACAATAAAGTAGCCATCACAACTGCAAGAAAAATGGCAGGTTGGATAACAAGAACTTTTCACATTAGAGATGCTATACCGATGATGATACTCTTCAGCGCTAGTGCTCTCTAGAGTGGAATACTGCTGCACAATGACAGCCCCTTTCAAAGCTGCAGAAATTGCTGACCTGGAGAGATTGCAGAGATCCTTTACTGCTAGAATCCACTCAGTAAAACATCTAAACTATTGGGACCGACTAAAGAGTCTAAATTTGTACTCCCTTGAGCGCAGGCGGGAGAGATACATAATAATTTACACGTGAAAAATATTAGAGGGGCTGGTCCCAAACCTGCATACATAAAAAACATCACATGAGACCAGAAGACATGGCAGGATGTGCAGAATACCCCCGTTGAAAAGCAGAGGTACAACAGGTACTCTGAGAGCGAACTCTATCAACATCAGAGGCCCGAGACTGTTCAACACGTTTCCGCTACACATAAGGGGCATAACTGACAATACCCTCACAGTGTTCAAGAGAGAACTGGACAAGCACCTCCAAAAGATACCTGATCAACCAGGCTATGACTCATACGTCAGGCTGCGAGCAGCCGCGTCCAACAACCTGGTTGATCAGTCCAGCAACCAGGAGGCCTGGTCGGCGACCGGGCCGCAGGGACGCTAAGCCCCGGAAGCACCTCAAGGTAAGGTAGGTGGACAGATGTAACAGGACCTACAATCACCACACCAGAAATAAATATCTCTTTGATATCCCCTAAGTCAAACTTAATCTGTGTAAACACTCTATGCAAATAAAGGGACCTAGTCTATGGAACTCACTCCCTAATGAATTGAAAAGCTGTCAAACTTTTGCCATATTCAAAAATAAAAACAAAAAGTACCTAATTTCATCTTCAAACTTTCCTTCCTTGTGCTTTAAACAAGCACTGTAGTGCTACCCAATCCCCCAATATATGTACCTAAGCCATATAACTTTACCATTGTAATCCTTGCTGTTATCTTGTATCATGGTTCTTATATTAAACACATATTTTACTGCATTATACCTTGCAATAATCCTGAAATTATGGTACAATGTACCTGTGGATTGCCCTTCAATTTACTTTAATGTACCTACTAATCCTGTCAAATTTTTCTATGCAGTGCACTTGTATACTATCTTACAATGTACCTGTAATTTATTTTTAAATTTTGCTAGAAATTACCTTCTTAAATTTAGATGTTAGATTAAGGACCTGCTCGAAACGCTATGCGTGCTAGTGGCTTTACAAGAATGTACAACTTCAATGCTCTGTATTCTCATAAACCCAATGTACCTTCTTGTATATAAATAAATAGAAAACTGGATGGGTATAAGGCTCACTTCCATCCACAGGAAGGATATGGGGTTCACTACAACCTGTAGGGTGGGTGGTAGGACAGGTATGAGATCAACTAATTATTTGTAAATATACTCAAAATTTTTTTTGGGTGAAATTTTAGCTTAATATTAGCGGTAAAAGCTTTCAGTATAAATACCTTTTATTATAATTTTATAAAAAGTAAAGATTTTATACAAAATTTGAAAATATCTTAAATTACTTTAAAATTTATTGAAAAATTTTAGTTTTATTTATAAATGTTATAAAAATGTAATATCGAAATAGCAATAGATTAAGTGATAATTGTAATTGATTAGCAATAAATGTTATTTACATGTTCGTGCACCTTTACTCCCAAGGTCGTCTGAGGCCGTGATTTTCTATCGATCATTTCAGGAAGACTGTAATATTCACAATGTTTTGTTTCGAGAGAGGTGCGATGCTGGCAGACCACCTTTTGTGGATAATTCATGACGGTAGGCGCACTCTCTTTAAACCTTAAAATAATAAATAAATGTTTATTTAAGTAAGGTACATACATACAAGAGATTTTACAAAGATTGATGGATTTATAGATAGAGCTAGTACATACAATGCCTAAAGGCACTATTACGCAAAGCGTTTCGGACAAGAAAAACAATAATGACTAAAGCTTAATACCAATTGAGTAAAAAGAATAAAATGTGTTGAGAACAAATAAAAATAGAGATAAAAAAGGGGGGAACATGCCTGAAAAAGCAGCACAAATACAATTAGGTCGACAAACAGCGTTATTTAAAAAAAACAGACATGGATTGACAATAGAGGTGTAAGGTAGGTTACAGGGAGTTTATTAGGTAGTGCTTCGTTTTTCTTCCTCTTTATACACGCCGACCACTGGGGAGCCTCGTGATGGCGTGAGTCAACCACACTGTTGTGGGTTGCAACCTCGAGGACCCGTATGATGTTTGCTTCGTACACGAGGCCAGGACAGGTTTTATACCTGGCTTACAGATTCACGCACCGAGCAGCGACTTGTTACTTGTTGTAATGGTGCCATGATTGCCTAGTTCAGTACACAGAGCAGTTCAGTAGGTCTGCCAGCATGGTGCACTGTCTGAGGATGCTGTACTCTGGTGAGGCACAGATTGTCACCTTTAACTGTCTCCACATTCTACAATGCCACTAACATAGCACAAACAAACAACATCAAGAACAAAACAGGCATAAATTGTTGTTGTTGTTAAAGATTCGCTACTTGGAACAAAAAGTTCCAAGTAGCACGGGCTATGGTGAGCCCGTAGTGGACGTTTTTCTTAGGCATAAATTACTTTCTCGCCACTAAAGACTGTCTATGACTGCTTCAAACCTGCCGCTCTTAACAAACTACAACAAGGCCATCTAGCGCCTCCTCTCACTATTGAGCAGCAAGCAAAATGCACAGTTCTTGCACGTAATGTTGACAGTACAGTTCTTGCACGTAATGTTGACAGTACAGTTCTTGCACGTAATGTTGACAGTACAGTTCTTGTACTTTATGTTGCTGATGACACGACCTTCATTTACTCCAGTCCTGACCCCCTTGCTCTAAATGTCACAGTGTATACTGAGCTAAATAAAGTTCATCACTGGCTAACTGCCAACAAACTCACCCTCAATATTGACAAAACTTTCTATATTTTGGTTGGTAATAAATCATCAAATCAATCTAAGAATAAACAATATACAAATCAGTAGTAGAGTTGATGCTAAATTCCTTGGTGTCCTCATCGATAACAAGCTGAATTTCCGGGGACACATTCTAAATATAACAAAAAAGTTTCTAAAACTGTTGGCGTTCTTTCTAAGATCAGATATTATGTACCTCGCCCTGCCCTGGTGATGCTCTATTACTCTCTCATCTATCCTTATCTCAACTATGGTATTTGTGCTTGGGGTCCTACTACACAAAATCATTTACCTCCTCTAATTACTCAACACAAAGCTGCTATTAGAACAATATCTAACTCTGGCCCCAGACATCATTCGGTACCCTTACTCAAATCTCTGAATATGTTAGTTATTAAGTCACTGCACATCCTCTCTTGTGTACTGTTTATATTTAAAAATCTGAATTGTAACGTCAATCCTGACCTTAAAAGCTTCCTAGAAGGTTGTAACAGAACCCATGGGCACCACACCAGAAACAAATACCTATTTGATATTCCAAGAGTAGGACTTAGTCAAACTAGAAATGCACAAACTAGAAATGCATGATACTGTTGTTGAAGATCCCTTCAACAACATTACCATGCAGAAGATCGAAGACGAACAGCACCTTGGAGTAAGGTGCTGTTCGTCATCATTGAAAGTTGCTCAACTAGGCAGGGTACGAAATGGAGGCCAGAGGCCGCCAAGAAGAGAACGGTGGTGATATTGATGAACCAAGGCACGACAAAGACCTAACACAAGTGTCCGATACAAGTGATACAGCCACGGATGCTGACGATACATCATCCGTAAGGCCGCCATGCATGGTGCGGCCTCACGGGTCATCGCCCTGACCAGTATTATCACCACCACCTGCGTCGTATCCCATTTTATACATGGAGTGTTTTGAAGCGAATATCTTACCCAGGATTTTACCCTCAAATTTGGTGTGATATGTTGACGATATGTTGTGCCTGCTGTGGCTTGATTTTCTCATTCAGCCTAATTCGCTGGTTCCGTCAATTAAATTCACAATTGAGAATCAAAAGAATGGTCTTCTGCCTGTTTTAGACATCATGACATGAGTCATAGAATCGGTAGGAGGTTTCAAATTCAGAGTGTATAACAAACTTACCAATCTGTGCTCGTATGTTCATTTGTACTCAAATCATCATGTTCAGTATTAGAAGAGGCAACTTTCAATTAACGTATTTCATACCGTTTTGAAACTTTATGAGAATTTCCTGCCCACCTAACCTATCAGAGGACCCTTAACTTACTGTTGTTGAAAAAAAAATCCCAAATTTATTTTCATTTTTTTTCATTTTCAAAT
This sequence comes from Procambarus virginalis, assembly GCA_020271785.1. NCBI lineage: Eukaryota > Metazoa > Arthropoda > Malacostraca > Decapoda > Cambaridae > Procambarus > Procambarus virginalis. The sequence continues at coordinate 16,300,297 of WNGS01163947.1, read as the reverse complement.
TACGTCCATATTCGGCCATACGGACAAACGGCCAAAAGCGACGTTCTTTTTAAGAGGACAGGTTTCTCAGTATTTTATGTTATGTTTTTCAGAGTCCTGAGAGTCTGCAGCCGGGAATTTTTTGATGAAGAAATAAGAACAATATTTGAAATTAGGAAGAAGTTAAAATACCCAAAATCGGTCTTGGGCGTCGCGTTTGGTCAAGCAAAAAGGACGTTCTACAAACAAGCGCCCAAGTTTAAGCCAGAAATAAAAAACTCGTTGGCATTACCATATTTTGATGGACTATTAAATCTTAAAGAATATATACATATAAAGTATAATATATAATCTAAATATAAAGTCCATGTTAATTAAGAACTCGCCCTCATCTGTAGCAGGTTGTGTGTATTCCATCCCTTGTAATGAGTGTGCATGTGTTTACATCGGCCAGACTGGTAAATCCCTTTCTTCACGTTTAAAACAACATTCATATGCTATTCGTACAGCCCAACACTCCGGTGCATTGTGTTTACATTCCAGTTTATGTTTATTTATTTATTTATTTATTTATGCATATACAAGAAGGTACATTGGGATTGTGAGGATACATAATATGGTAATTACAATCTTGTAAAGCCACTAGTACACGCAGCGTTGCGGGCAGAGTGACCGAAATCCCGTATGTGATCATTCTATCGATTTCAGAGCGGCGAAATGTATTGTTAAAAGTAAGTGTTTCATTGAACGAGATGTGATTAAGTCCGCTCAGATCAAACACTGTAACAACAGCCTTAATGTGAGCCTTGGCATGTACAAATTAGATCCACATATAAGTTTCAATATAGCACGGCATTACGATATAGAATCCCTTTAACTCCCATTTTCGTCCCCCTTTATCCCTCTTTCTTTACTTGTATATAGGTGGACGGGAGACATCTCCCATCACGCAGGGTGCTGTCGCACCTCCACAGATCTCCAGTATCAGCTCTTGATACTGGCAATGGCTCAAAAGTGCCACCACTTACGGGCTATTCATGCCCGTGCCACCTTTTGGGCGGCTTAATCTTCATCAATCTGTATACAGGTCAATAGGCCTTTATCCTTATGTACTTGGTGGTCAGGTGACCTGTCCCTGGCGGGTACAAAGCTTGCTTCCACATTTTCTTCTTCCAACCCAGACTAGAGAACATAAAAACATCATCACCAAAACTCTCACACCTCAACAAAGCCTACCTACACCAGAGAATAGCTGAAGGTTCGCCCTCTGCAACATGGTATCTTCAGCCAACCAAATTAGAAAGGTTAAATATCCCAAAAGGAATCCACAGGGAAATAGCAGTTAGGTTATATAGACTACGTCTAGGTTACAGATGCAACTGGGAGACTGGTGAACCCTGACAGAGAGAGTGCATCTTCTACCAAACTGTCACAGAAAAGCCACTACTTCACTACCTCCTTAAATGTGAAGCAAACAACGACCTCAGAAGAGCTTTAAGAGTCCCTGAATTTTGCAGTGGCCACCCTGAAGCCATCAACACAGCCACTCTCCTGGTCAAAAAAGGTGTCCAGCAGTTGAACACCCTCATAAAGACTGTGAAGCACTATCCTCCCCCGCGATAACAGCTTGACGATTAAATGCAACTTCAGAACACTGAAAAGAATTACTGAACAAAAAAATGTACCACTTATGGGCTATTCATGCCCCGTGCCACCTCTTGGGTGGCTTAATCTTGATCAATCAATCAATCTTCCTTTTTCCTGGCCAAGCTAGGAGAAAAGGAGTGAAAAAGCCTTCTTAAATCTCATCAACAGAGTGTGGGTGACAAGAATTCGACCACTCTCTTGGAATAGTGCAATTATAGTTCCCATTTCAAAACCCAAAGACCCAGGAAATCCAAGAAACATCTCATTAACAAGCTGTCTGGCCAAAACTGCAAAAGAATGACTCTTAATCGAATTGACTGGAAAGCCAATCCACTACACCAAAATATGTTTGCTTATAGAAAAGGTGTTGGCACCACAGAATGCCTTACCTCCCTCCTGGATCAAATCAATGACAAACCAGGAATCCTTATTTTTCTAGACCTTGAAAAAGCCTTCGAGTTAACCAGTGCTCCAGCTACACTGTGCTGCCTGATGGATAAGGAAATCAAAGGACACGCTCTTGCCTTTGCCAAATGAAGTCTGCTTAACCGAGAAGCTAAAGTAAAATTCCAAAGAAAAACATCCTCCTCAAAGAGGCTGGAAAATGGGACCCCACAGGAAGGAATACTAAGCCCCTTCCTCTTCAACTGTCTCATGAAATAATTCATGAAGCTCAAGTTACCAAAAACTAAACTGCTTAACTATGCAGACGACTTTGTGGTCATTATCAATGACAAAGACGTCAGGGACCATGTACAAAAATGCCAAGAAATTATCAACATGGAAGCGGAACGCATAGCAGAGAAAATGAACAGCAATAAAACCAAAGCAATGGTCGTTAAAATGAAAACTCAAGACATCAGACTCGCAATACGAAATAATAAGGACACGAAATTGAGTGGGTTACTTCGTTTTAATACCTTGGAGTCATAATAGACAACCAGTTTAAATTCACTCAAGAAATTGAATATCTTCGGCAACGTTGTAAAGCCAGAAACTCAGCTTTGCGCTCCCTGACCAGTCTTAGAGAGGGTGCATCTCTACCAGTACTCAAAATGTACTACGTTCATGCAGTTAGGTCACTCATTGACTATGCTGCTCCTGCTCTTACATCCCTCAGTGATAACCAATGGGAGAAACTGGAAGTGACTCAAACTGATGCTCTGAGAACAATGCTGGGAGCACCTGTATGGACGCGTAGAGAGAACCTTAGAATGGAAACCAATTTACCAGCATTAGAAAACAGGATCAAACAAAGGATAGCCACCATACCTTGAGGATACCTTGAGGTGCTTCCGGGGCTTATCGTCCCCGCGGCCCGGTCATCGACCAGGCCTCCTGGTTGCTGGACTGATCAACCAGGCTGTTGGACGCGACTGCTCGCAGCCTGACGTATGAGTCACAGCCTGGTTGATCAGGTATCCTTTAGAGGTGCTGTTGCCGTGGTGGGTTGGTGGTGTTACCGCTGACGGACCACCCAACCCACAACTCGATAGAGTGCTTATATTCCACTAGATCACACCAGGCGCTTCAGGCTCTAGGAGAGGGGCTCAACGTCACACGTTTAGGGGATGCGGCTCCAGCACTCAGCCTCGTTGTCACGTGCACACACCCACTCGAGCCGCTGTGACTCCCCACTCTCTCCTTATGGGATATGACCTCCTCAATCCCCTTTGGCTTACTAGACTTCCGTCTTACCCTGTCCACAGTAGTGGTTCCTGTTTCTTGCTCTCTCTCTCTCCTTCTTTACTATTTCCTGGGAAGCCTCACTGGGACAAGTGCAAACACCAGCAAATTTGGATACATTTACTGGACGAAGTACATATACAATACACACATACATATAATAATAATGAATCCTATACACTATACTATTATAATCAGGTTGCACTCCAACACCATCAGAACTCTAACCTCAGCTTGCTAAGTGGTATCCTATCTCTTGGTATTACCTAATGTTATCAACCTCCTCACGTAGATTAAGTCTTACAGTATAATGGTATACTTTCAACAAGAGAATATGTATATATAAATATATCTCTAAACACGTACAAGAAAATTCAGCAGGAAGATGCAATAACGCAGATATATATATATATATATCAGTATAAATGTTCAGTGACACACAACGAATCAATCAATCACTCTATCTGTCCTAGAATATCTGTAGGTAATCCTGCCTACGACCGTGACTCTAAACTTCAATATACACTTCGTGGCACATAAATGGCAAACGATCACTCACCTCTCATTGCGTCGTTCACGCTAATGACAAACACTCTCACCTCCATACAAGTGATCATTTAGAACTATTTCACTACCCTGATAACTTCAGGTTCCTCAGGGCTTAACCACCAGGATCCTCTGCAGCTCCTCCAGGCTGCTACCATGATGATTCCTTGAACAATTATGGTGCTTCCCTACTCCTCCTAGGGTCATCCACAGCTCTCCTGGCTGCTGCACCATAAAGTTTCCTCAAATGACTGTGGTACTTTACCACCTCTGCAGAAGCACGTGACACTCCTCCTCACTGCTTCTCCTCACAGCTCGAGGTCCTCTCCTCCACTGCCTTGGAGTCTTATCAACTACTCCCTCCGTGCTGGCTTCGAAGTCCTCAGCAACTTCTTCCCCAAAGACAAACCTGCAACCCATTTGAACTCCAATAAATTGTTTCCCTTTTTAACACATAAACAAAATTAATCACACAACATCTTTGCTTCCAACCTCTATCTGTCTTCTACATTTAGTGAGAGTGGACTCCTCCGTCGGGGTGGGTCCATGCACCACCTCGCCGGGCGGGCCTCACTCACTCCAGGAGGGGCCTCTGCAGTCAGGAGCCAGGCTCCTTCAGTTGCCTGCCAGCGCTCAGAGGAGACGGATGTCGCTCCGTGTTCCTCTCACTTCACTCTCTTATTTTAGGCTCTCTGCCTTACCAAAACATGTTTAACTTGTAAATAAACATTGCTACTGTCGCTGGGCACACGACCAACTACAAGCAAACACTATGAACTGGCTTAAATCGGGCTTACCACAGATTTTATGGTCGAGGGCGCTGTTCCCTCTGACAATGTCTGACCAGGGCGCTTCCCACAGCCCACAAAACTGTCTCTGGGCGGCCTAATACTCTCCTCGCCGTCCAGGACTTGAGACCGCAACGTCTTCAGCTCGACTCCACAGCTGGCACGTCTGCACACTTCTCTTCTCTTTGGAAATATATCACTAGGGGTTCCCTTCTGGCGGGAGCTCGACGAAGCGCGGCTTTCCCCCTGCGTTGTCTGGCCTCAAGTGAGGTCAAAGCCCTCCCAGAAGCGAGCCTCACGCCTCCAGCAACTTGTCCACATCTCCCAACCAGTCATTTATCTGTTTCCTCGTTCATTGCCCATAATCTCAAATTTTTATTTAAATCGACCCAACTATCTTACCTAAGTATTATCGCCTCTATGATTCCTGGACCTTCCAGTTAGGACAGGCTTGCTGAATAACTCTCAAGGAGGGAGACTCGTTTCTCCTGCAGGCTGAGATCATAACACTCCCCTCCCCTTATTTTTGAGAGTTATTCCAGTGGCAAAGCTCGGGATAATACATCCGCCACCACACTGTCTCGTTCTCCAACCGATTGGTTGACCGGTTGATCTGCTTACGTACTCCTTTAGGAGTATACAACTACTTCGTTGCACCTGGCAACATCGGGCTCACAACTCGCCATAAACATGATCTTCTCACAAACGATTTGACTTCCCTGACACCTCTTGGCTAGGCTGTCCTCCTTGGACGCCTGCACTCCATCGGTCCACTCTACTTATTGTTTCCACCCTCCGTTTCCTTGTCTTCTTCTTCTCACGTTCAGAGTCAGACATCTACTGTCTGTACCTCCTCTGTCGTCTTCACACTTCCATATACTGACATTATACTTTCGTCTCCTGCCATCATACTTCACTCCCTCGTCTTCACCGACGATCCTCCCTTTCGTCTCCTCATTTATCCGGGACCTCATCCTGTTTGACTTCCATCGAGTCCTCGGCTTTCTTCTACTCCTCCATGCTTGCATCATCATCCTCTTCTCACACTTCTCGCCTCTATACAACTCCATTTCTCCTCCTTCAACTCTTCTTTGTTCCCTAAAAGTTTCTTCGAGCCCTGTACTACATCCAACAGCACTCGATCGTACATGTCGCGTTACCTCTCCTAGAGTGCTCGTAAGCATCTCTCCACACATACTGTCTCTTCTCCTTTCCTTTTCTCGGCTATTACTCTTCTTCACTATCTCTCCTCCGCGTTTTCTGTGAAACATCTCAACTCCTGACATCTCAAACAACTTAACTCTACTATCCAAATGCCTCTGTGCTCGTGGACCACTTGACGCTCTACTCCCGTCCTCAGTATGTCCACATCCTTCCTCACTTCTGCTCAGCACAGTTGCATTCACCTTCCGACCCTTAATTTCAGCAGGCTGGGGTCTATTCAGGTTCGCTCTCTTCACATGACTTTTCTTTGGCTGGGCCATCTTCACTTTTGGCCTCACCGAGACTTCATCTTCCTGAGCTGGACCTTCATCAAACAGCCACGCTATATCTACGTCGATATCTTCTACCGGCTGAATGGACACTGTCTCATCTTCTCCAGCGTCTTCCTCGTCGGCCACCTCTGTCTTCACCACTACCGAGACAGGATACTCAATGGCTTGGCGGTCTCCTGACTCATCTCCTCGGATGTCAGTCAGGTTCACACTCTCAGGTGTCCCACCCGTGCCGTGGCCTTCTGGGCACTCCTCAGGCACAGTCTCCGCTATGACTCTTGGGAACACCTTTGTCCCGCACTAGTCATTCCCCAGGATCACTTGGACTCCTGGAACTGGTATGTCGGGGCACACTCCCAACATCACCTCTGCCGACACATATTCCGACCTTAGCTGGACAGTACAAACGGGCATGTCACTCTCAGACAATAACCCATAGACTTTCATCTTTCTCCTGCCAGCTAACCGTCGATCATTCCCAATCAGCCTTCTCGCAATCACGCTCTGATTAGCTCCGGTATCTCTTAAGATACCAACTTCTACCTCAGGTTGGCCTCCTATACTGATCCAACCTTTGCTTATGAACGGCCTATACCTCTCGTTCACTAAGTTCACCATCTGTGGTTTGTCTCGGAACACATTAGTATATTTACTGCGGGGGTCACACATGGCCAGGGTCACAATTCTCTTGCCCTGCCGACAATCTCGCATCACGTGACCCAATCCGTTACAGTTGTAACACCTCACCTGGGAAAAGTCTCTTCTATATGTACCAGAGTGGCTCTGACTTTGCCCACTCGCATGAGAGTTCCTCGGGCTAGGTACACTACCTGCACTCTGTGGGGCTTTACTGGACTCTTGATTTCCTGGATAATGATTTGTTTCTCGTTTAGCTCCTTCATCTTCACTTTCAGACGAAGTGCGCGACCAACTCTTCTGAGTTTTAGGGTACTTACGTTTATCCACCCATTTATCAAAATTCTTCTCACCCCAGACTCTTCTGGGTCTTTCATAATTTCTTCCTCCCCAGACTCCACTGGATCTGCCATTGCTGCGTCTCGCCTCATTCTTCACTCTGTTCTCCCTCAAGCTCTTATATGCTTCCGTAATCATATCCGCCCTATCCGCGGCATCTCTCACCTCTTTATCCCTGCTTCTTGGATCTTGACTTTGTCTCGGGATGCGTCATCAAAAAATCAAAATCAAAATCAAAATGTTTATTAGGTAAGGTACATACATAAAAGTGATTGTACAGAGTGATGGAGTTAATAGATAGGGCTAGTACATACAATGCCTAAAGCCACTATTACGCAAAGCGTTTCGGGCATGAAAAACTTAAATGACTAAGGCTTAAGACTAATTGAGCATAAGGAATAAAATGAGTTGAGAAAAAAAAAACAGTTAAGAAGGGGGGAACATGGCTGAAAAAGCAGCACAAATGCAATTCGGTCGACAAAACAGCGTCATTTAAAACAAAAACAGACATTGGTTGACAATAGAGGGGTAAGGCAGGTTACAGGGAATTTATTAGGTATGCTTCGTTTTTCTCTTAAACTGGTTGAGAGAGGCACAGTCTTTAACATGGTTGGGAAGGTCATTCCACATTCTGGGTCCCTTGATTTGTAAAGCATTTCTAGTTTGATTAAGTCGTACTCTAGGAATATCAAAACTGTATTTATTTCTGGTGTGGTGCTTATGGGTTCTGTTACAACCTTCTATGAAGCTTTTGAGGTCAGGATTGGCATTACAGTTCAGCGTTTTATATATGTATAATACACATGAGAGAATGTGCAGTGACTTAATATCTAACATATTCAGAGATTTGAGTAGGGGTACCGAATGATGTCTGGGGCCAGAGTTGGATATTGTCCTAATAGCAGCTTTGTGTTGAGTGATTAGAGGACGTAAATGATTTTGGGTAGTAGAACCCCAAGCACAAATACCATAGTTGAGATATGGATAGATGAGGGAGTAATAGAGAGTCACCAGGGCAGGGCGGGGTACATAATATCTGATCTTAGAAAGAATGCCAACAGTTTTTGAAACTTTTTTAGATATATTTAGAATGTGTCCCCGGAAATTCAGCTTGTGGTCAATGAGAATGCCAAGGAATTTGCCATCTAATTTGTTACAAATTTGGGTATTGTTTATTTTGAGATTTATATGATTAGAGGATTTATTGCCAAACAGAATATAAAAAGTTTTGTCAATGTTAAGGGTGAGTTTGTTAGCAGTTAGCCAAAGATGGACTTTCTCTAGCTCAGTATTCACTGTGGCATTTAGAGCAAGGGGGTCAGGACTGGAGTAAATGAAGGTTGTGTCGTCAGCAAACAGAATTGGTTTGAGGTGTTGGGAGGCATTAGGAAGGTCATTAATGTAGATGAGAAAGAGGAGAGGGCCAAGTATGCTGCCTGAGGAACACCAATGTTGATGGGTAGGGTGGGAGAAATTGAATTATTCACAGAAACATACTGGAGCCTGTCAGTAAGGTAGGATTTGAGGTATTGCAGGGAGTGTCCTCTGACTCCATAATGATGTAATTTAAGAAGAAGGTTTTGGTGGTTGACAGTGTCAAAAGCCTTTCGCAGGTCCACAAATAACCCAACAGGGAACTCATTTTTATCAAGAGCTGTATGAATCAAGTTAATCATACTAATAAGTGCATCATTAGTGCTTTTTTGGGTCTGAAGCCATATTGGCAAGAGCTAAGTATATTGTGTTTGGCTAGATAAGAGTAAAGCTGCTTGTAGATTAATTTCTCAAATATTTTTGACAGGTTAGGCAGGATTGATATAGGTCTGTAGTTGTTAACATCTGTGAGATCACCACATTGTGTACGGGGTTACTCTCGCTTTTTTTAGAATATCTGGAAAGGTTTGGAGTTCAAGTGACTTGTTGAAGAGCAATGCAATTGCAGGGGCTAAAGTTCTGGAGGCTTTTTTGTAAATTAAAGTTGGTATTTCCTCAAGGGCACTAGACTTGGTTTTAAGGGAAAGGATTATCTCATTGACTTCAGTGGAATTAATAGGCTTTAAGTACAGAGACTGTGGATAGTTACCTGTAAGATAGTCGTTAACACAGTACTGGGGATGGAATATCGTTCGCAAGGGATGAACCAATAGAAGAGAAGAACCTATTGAACTCAATAGCAGAATCAGAGGCTGAAAGCTGACCATCGTTATTGGACAGGAGTGTATGTTTGTTATTTAGAATCTTCTTTGATCCCAATATTTGTGAAATTGTGCTCCAAGTTTTTTTAATGTTTCTCCTTATTTGGGTAAATTTATCCTCGAAGTATTTAGTTTTAGCTCGTATTTATTATTATCTTGAGATATCATTCTCAAGGTCATGTTTTTTATTAATGGATTTAAGTATTCCCTTTGTTAGCCAGGGATTGTTAAGCCTTTTGGTTGTGACTTGTTTTGTAAGCATAGGACAGTGGGTGTTATAAAGGCTAAGAGTTTTTTGAAGAAAAGATTGCACTGCTAGGTTGATGTCCCCTATGTTACCTAACTCGGACTCCCAATTGACATTATCAGCAGCAGTTATAAAATTGGCTAATGCAGTTTCATTGTGCAGCCTAAAACTTAGCTTCCTTGATTCTAGAGGTGGTTTGCTAATGTTAGTTAAGAGAAATGTGGGGTAATGGTCTGTAGTGCTATCGGTGATTATACCTGAAGTAAGTGGAGAGGTTAAGTTTGTCCAGATGTGATCTAGAGACGTGGCAGTACTATCAGTGATTCTAGTAGGTCTAGTGATTAAGGGTATGAGGAAGCAGGAATTCATACAGTTAAGGAAGCTAACAGTAGTAGGGTGTTCAGGCTCGCAGAGGTCAATATTAAAGTCCCCTGCGATAATTAGATGGTTTTTGTTCAGTCTGTTATCGAGTATTAGGTTTCTGAGGTTGAGTTGAATTCGGATACATCAGTGTTAGGAATTCTATAGACTGCACCCACAGACAGGACAGACTCGGCACCCTTGACTCTGAAGCTAGCGAAGATATACTCCCCACAGGAGTCTCTAGTTCTAATTCTTTTAAGCATGTAAGTTCATGGTGGTAGTAAAGAGCAATACCACCACCTCTCTGAATTTGACGACAGTTGTGAATTGCCGAGTAGTTAGGCATGTTAAAGAGTTGAGTAGTGTCCTCTTTCAACCACGTTTCAGTAAGTATAATAAAAGAGAATTTGTTGTCAACAGTTTCAATCAAGGCACTAACATCATCGAAATGTTTACCTAGGGATCTAACGTTCAGGTTGATTACAGAGATATTGTGATTATGTGTTATACATTTTAACATCTTGTGCTGCAAAATAACTGCAATTTAGATCATTAAAATGATGATTGTCATAGATAGTGGATAAGAGGTTTAGTTCAGGGTCTATACTTGACTGCATAAAGAGGCTGGTTGCAGGAAAACAAGGCAGTTGTGGCAAATACAAAGTGAATTAAGCTATAAGTGGGGAAAAAATATATAAACAAGACTATACAAAAAAACACAAAATGAACAACAAAGAAAAAATGAGGTAGCTAACAAGGGTCTTACAAGGGTACAATGGAGTAAGGGAGTATGGTGAGGCTAGGCAACCTAGGTAGTAAATGAACTCAGAGAAAAAACATATAAACATAGACTATACAATACAAAAGGTATAGATATACAAAATAAAGATATAAACAAAATATACAATACAAAAACAAAATGAACAAAAAAGAAAATTGAGGTAGATTGCTTACAAGTATTCTCAGGTACACTGAAAGTAACAATATGCTATTTGAGACACAGGCAAAGCCAGGGGTACACTGGAGTAAAGGAGTATGGCGAGGCTAGGCAAACTAGGTAATAGAAGAAATCAGAGAAAAAAGTGAAAAATAAGCATAGGACAAATTTAAGCAAATGATTATATAATATAACTAGTTCAGTTATGACTGTACAATATTAAGACCTAAAGGAATAATTAAGACACAATTAATTAAGTCCAGTAACAGACTAGTAAAGAGTAATTTAGAAATTCAGCTAAAAGTGAAACAAGGAGACTTAAGTTACCTAGCCCGCACTAGGTGACAAGGGGGTTAATTAAGTTGATTCATNTGTTTGGAGCAGATGCTCTTTTGTTTGTGATGTTGTTAACAATATTCATGTACCTGATTATTGTTTTGTTGTTGTTACTGGCGGAGAATAAACCATGAGGACGAAGATTGTTCTCTGACCACAACCATAACAATAAATGTATCAAATCAGTCGTCAGATTTATTGGGGTTTAATTTAGTTAGTTGATTCAGAGGATTGAATAGCCCATCACTAAAGTCAGTATGGTTCTGAGACTGCAGTGGGTTCAGTGACATTGGTCGCTGTGACTTGTAGCTGTTTAGGCTACTGTTCACTGATTTGCCACTGAAGCCTCATGAACTCATCTTCAGCTTTAATGATGATATTAACATCAACCTCTGTTGGTATAGTCAGCTGTAATCTCCTTAGTATAATGCTACTGGAGAAATATAATCAGCTGACAAATTTAGATTTATATTGGTATTGTTTATCTGCAGGCATAGGTCTCCTCAGGCTTGATACTGGGCCTGAGAGTAATTTGCCTCCTGCAGAATTTAGCATGGTTATGCCCTGATGTTTAGTAGGGTTACCAATGAATCGATGGTAGTTGATCTGTTTTTTTAAGTGGCCTTTAAGACCTGCAAGGGTTCTTCTCATTCTCCCTGCATTATCCACATTGGCTAGTTGATAAAGCCTTGTGGGGCTTGTACCTGGGTTGCTCATAATGCTGAACAATCACTGAATGCAGCCTAGGGTAAAATTCTGCACTCACTAGGCTAATCCTACCTCTACTAGAGGTTAGCACTTAAAATTAATACACATTATATATATACAATCATACACACTAATGATTTGAGTAATAAACCAGTGTCACTGGAAGTACCTTTAGGTTAGCTCCTCAAAATCACCCTAGGATGGTATAGACACTAATTAATCACTCAAAGGTGTAATGATCATAAGTAAATATTATATAAACACAACTCAACTCGAATTGATAAAATTTCCACCCAAAATAGGGTCTGTACCATTCATTAATGGTGCTAGGTTGTTTAATATAGTACCACTAGACTATGGTAATAATGGGACTAGGATGAACAATAAAGTTCAACTAGTCAATGGTAATATCCTACCCTGTTGTGGGTTGGCAATTAGTAAATATATATTGAGAACACTATAGTGCAATATATATTAAATAATTCTCTATTTTGGAGAAATAATATACACAATTATTGACAATAGCCTCTTAATTAGCCTCTATGAAACTTCTAATATTATCAAAGTATTAAATATTATAGTGACCTCGCGAATTAACTCCACAAAATTCGTAGATAATCTCTCGCGAATTAACACCACGAACTCCGTGAACAATCTCGGGAGGACACAGCCACTAATTTGGTTGGCTTTAATATTAGCGCTGTCATTCCACTGAATAAGAACCCACCAAATCGGAGGGTTGCCGTGAAACCACTGAGCAAGGCTGAACTGTGCTGAGGGGCTCCTGAGCTCGCTCGCTCGAGGCAACGACGCCGTCTTTGACTGGTACTGTATTGTTCACACTGCACTAGTATATTTAATGAATCCAATTGGTTAACTGGTTCATCCGGTACTAAGATGACCTAATAATCTGTCATCCGACTCGAAGATGACCAATAATGTGGGTTCATAGAACCAAATAATCCGGTTCCGAAGTCCAAATATTCGGTTCCGAAGGCCCAAATAATTCGGTTTCGAAGGACCAAATAATGTGGGAACCGACCTGTGAGATTTATATATATTTAATTTATATGAATTTATATAGAATTTATATTTACGTTAATTTATATACTTCGATAGCAATTTGTATAATGTTGAGTGGACTGTATTTCTGCAATAATCTCACAAATCGATTCATACACATTAGGGGGGGTTTTATATTTAATTTATATATATGCAGCCAATCAAACTACAGTATTAAACTACATATATTGTTAAACATTAAAGAGGTTCCTTATCTTATTGTACAGCAGGCCTAGTCCACCAGGTAAAACTAGGATGTAGACACCAAATTTTCCTCGTGTGAGGTAGCTTCCATCACCCTGGTAACTGATACACAAAGCATGCTTCCTCGTCTTGTGCCTGTCAAAGGGCGCTAGCTATAAAGCCAGAATCCTAATAATGACAGCTATATCAAGAAAACACTGTACTTGAACCAATAAAGACCAGGCTTAATTACCTTTAGTTTGAGGCGATTTTGTATTCTAACCGGCTCACCCTATCTACAGACATTAATGGCCAAAAATGAATAGATAAATGGGTTTCGGCAGAACACTTAGCTTGTTTATTGTTGACTGCGTGTTGATAATGGTACACCTTTGGTTCCCATAACACTTCGTCCAAGAGATATAATAGGAGCTGAATTTGCTCTCTTGCGCCTCTGGTCTTAAATAATGGCTGACACTCCATACTATTGACGCTACTGGCCGACATTGTCCAGAAAGGATAGGAGCCCTTTACTCCACGCGTCTCGGAGGTGACACCATGGCTGCCTGGTGGTGACAACAACAATGGATCACACCCTACTCACTACTGACGCCTCCCTCACTTTGTAGAGATGACAGTAACTGATAGAATGGTCACATTTACTCTATTTTTTATTGATAATTAAGTTAATTAAAATAAGATGTTTTTATGATGGTAAAAGTCCAAAAACTAATGTATTTAAGAATAATTCCAACACAATAGCTGGTGAATTATAATAGTATGTGGCTATGTTATCCCGTTTTCTATAGACAGAAACTCCACTACAAGCTACATTTCTATGGGTAACTTGTTTATACAATGCAGCAGCATTATCTGCAATTGTATGTAATATTAAATGGTGTCGGATTTTCCGCCGACACCAATCATGTTAAAGATTGTACCTCTCTCAACCAGTTTAAGATGAAAACTAAGTAATAATAATAATAATATAATAATAATATTTTTAGGAAAAGTACATAGATGCAGAGTTACAAACATGTTGATTTATTTATAGATAGAGCTAGAACAAATTTGTTTGGTTTACTATTTGTTTAATAATATCCTCCCCTGGTAACTACAAATACAACAAAATACAAATACAAATTTGTATTCAGGTAAAGTACATACTTACATGGTAAGATACAAAAGTTGATGGATTTATAGATAGAGCTAGTACATACACTATTACGCAAAGCGTTTCGGGCAGGTAAAACACTAAGACTAAACTTAATACTAACTGAGATTAAAGTATAATTAAGTTGAGAAAATAAGAAAAAAATGGAAGAAAGGGGGGGGAGGAAACATGGCAGAAAAAAAGCAAAAACACAATTAAGTCAACAAAACAACATTGTTTAAAATAGAAGACATGGGTTGACATTTTGGGGGTGAGGTAGGTTACATTGAGTTAATTAGGTAGTACTTAGTTTATATCTTAAACTGGTTGGGAGAGGTACAGTCTTTAACATAATTGGGAAGGTCATTCCACATTCGAGGTCCCTTGATTTGTAAAGCATTTCTAGTTTGACTAAGTCGTACTCTTGGAATAACAAATAGGTATTTGTTTCTGGAGTGGTGCTCATGGGATCTGTTACAACCTTCTAGGAAGCTTTTAAGGTCAGGATTGACATTACAGTTCAGTGTTTTATATATATATAATACACATGAGAGGATGTGAAGTAACTTAATATTTAACATATTCAGAGATTTGAGTAAGGGTACCGAGTGATGTCTGGGGCCAGAGTTTGATATTGTCCTAATAGCAGCTTTGTGTTGAGTAATTACAGGACGTAAATGATTTTGGGTAGTAGAACCCCAAGCACAAATTCCATAGTTGAGATAAGAATAGATGAGAGAATAATAGAGCGTCACCAGGGCAGGACGAGGTACATAATATCTGATCTTAGAAAGAATGCCAATAGTTTTTGAAACTTTTTTTGATATATTTAGAATGTGTCCCTGGAAATTCAGCTTGGGGTCAATGAGAACGCCAAGGAATTTGCCATCTGCTTTGTTACAAATTTGGGTATTGTTAATCCTGAGATTTATTTTATTTGAGAATTTATTGCCAAACAAGTTAGTTTAGTTTAGTTCATTTATTATGCACCCCATACCTATCTTGTGGGCGGTAGTGAAAAGGGTTACAGAGGCATATAATGGGCTCAGAAACTGAACCCCACAATTCATTTAGCTAAGCAAGTTACAATCTTGATGAGCTAGTTACAAAATTCGATATTAGTCGTCACATCAATAATGGGTTCGAGATCGACCTCACGTACAGGTTCTAAATTAAGCAACTGACATATGTGGAGAGCTAGCTAGTGTCACAATTTATATGTTTGTCCTGCACACCGCCCACCATCCAGTGGGCAGCGGTGGATAGGTTACAATCACTTAGTTACTACCTATAGTTAGCAAACTGGGGATATTTGGCTAAAATTTCTGGTAGCAGATAATTTTGAATGAAATATTTACACATCTCTGGAACATTGGTTATAGAATTGTCTCTAAATTCACGTATCTTTTCGCACTCCATCACATAGTGACGGAGGGTGTGCGAATAATTTTGTTAACACAGTTTACATTTGGTCCGGTCTACATCGGCAGATAATGAGAATTCCCTGAGATACTTGTAACCGAGTCTAAGCCGAGCAGTAGTAACATCTAGAAGTCTGCTGATTTTATTGGATGATCCATAGATATGTGGCTCCTCTTGCATGATAGTATGATGATAGATGGAATTACTGGTGTCAATTTCACTTTGCCTCAGATCTACAAGTTCTTTTTGAAGTTCTCGGTGTACTGCTGCTCGCAGATTGCTCTTTGACAATCCAAGGTTACACTCAACGTCTCCTTTAAAGACAGATTCTTTGGCTAACTTATCAGCTCTATCATGCATTCGGAGGCCAACATGAGATGGAGACCACATGAAATTCACTCTGTTACCATCCTTAATAATTTTGTTGTACTTGTGTCTAACTTCGGACACGAGCATGTTACAGTTATGTCTTAAAGAGTTGAGAGCATTTAAGGATGATAAGGAGTCACTTACAATTAATATATCAAGTTTGCAGACCTGTACACATTTTAGTGCAAGGAGCAAGGCAAATAGTTCGGTCTGAAGGGTAGAGGCCCAGTTGTTTATACGGACTCTCCACTCAAAGTACAAGCCATCGCCCATTGTCAGAACAACTGCACTTCCAGCTGCACCCGTGGTGCGGTGTAGGGAACCATCAGTGTGTATGATTTGAGAGAGAGAATGCTCTCTGGACAGAGCATCAATATGGCTTAATAAGGCGTTGAGCTTTGCCTCAAGACGAAGCTTTGGGCTGATCTTTAATTTGCTTCTTGGGTGGAAAGGGAGGGATTAAAACTGGAAAGAGTGTAACCTCCCACGGTGCAGGAAAGTGCCGTTGTTGTTTCTCTTGGTACAAATCATGAACCTGATACATTCTGAGTTGAGTTCCAGCTTTTGTTATCCATTTGGAACAATGCTGATCTTCAATAAAGAAATTCTGGAGGGCTTCTGTGCAAGGATTAGGATGAGTTAGCCTAAGCATTTTTAAACCAATTTGACAGTTAATTTCAGTAACAGGGTCAACAACGCTCGGAGTACGAGGGCACCCAAGGATTATCCTCAAGGCTTAATTCGTTCTGCAATTTTTCAAGCCCTCCAAGCTTTCTTTCAGGCATCAAAACAAGCAGAGGTGCAGCATAATCCACTAAAGAACTGATGTATACAAGGTACATCATTTTGACAGTTCTGACATTGGCACCATAGCCTGAGTGATAACCTGCAACAGCCTTGAGAGCTCGGAGCCTCTCTTTATACTGACGACAGAGTCTGAATACAACAGGACCATACAGTGGCACCTCAAGGCCAAGGTATTTGAATCTGTTTACATAGTCAAGCTGGGAGCCATCAGACAGTTGCATCTTGCGAACAGCTCCTCCCTGCCTGGGTGGGCGCCGATTTAGTATCTTTGTTTTCTCTGCTGAGATAATTAAACCTAGCTCCTGACATGAGTCTAATACAGAGTTAAGAGTGTTCTGCGTGTTAGCATACCCAGTGGTGTGTATCATTATATCATCAGCATAGCTAATGATGTGGACGTTGGGTTTGCTCGGTATAGAGTTTAACAGCGTGTTTATAAGATATTAAATAAGGTAGGACTGAGGACACCACCCTGCGGGTACCTAGTTCAAAGTCTCTTGTTACACTCCTATGCCCCTGGAAAAATACAGATGACTTCCTGTTGGATAAGTACCCCTGATCCACAAAGACCGACCCAATATTCATTCTTGCAAGCTCACTCAGAGATAACATGTCTATTTGCAATATCAAAGGCAGACTTAAGATCTAGGAAGGTGGTATATGACTTTTCAGTGTGCAGGGTAAGAAAGGTGGTGATGCAATGATGCACACTCCTTCCATGCATGAAGCCATATATCTGGGGGATAGCATGGTTCTTATTCTATGGAGGAGACGGTTTAGGACCATTCTCTCGAATGTTTTGCAAATGCAGCTAGTAAGGGAAATTGGCGGAAAGCATTCTCTTGATTTGGCTTGGGAATTGGAATGATTATACTGTTGGTCCAAGAGATAGGAAGTTCCCCAGTATATAGCTCATATTATACAGCTCAAGCAGGGATTCCCTGGTACTAAGGGAACAGACGCAATATGTCATAAGTGATACCATCTTCACCGGGGGATGTGGCTTTATCTTTGTTTAGGGCCGCGTAGTAATTCAAACTCAGTAAATAGCACTTGCATTCATCTTCCTTGTGGAGCATGAAGTCAACGAACCTTTCTCGATCTCCGTAACCAGCATTTAATCTGAACTGTATGTCTGGGGAAGATTATTGAAGGTAGAGGTGGTTGCCCAAGCATCGACTAACTCGTTTGCTCTGTGTAGAGGGTGAGGGTGTGCTACTTGGCCGATCTTATCGCCTTTAATTCTTTTAATATCCTTCCATGCCTGGCTGAGGGGGGTGTGAGAGTTGAGACTGTTAACAAAAGTTTCCCAGTTATCTTGCCTGAGCTCTGTCATGCGCTCCCTCGCCTTGGCTAGGGCTTTCTGAAAGAGCTTGAGCATTGCTGGCGTACGTGTTTCCCTATATGCAAGGCCAACTCGTCTGGCAGTGCGTTTCAAAGTACGCAGTTTGGGGTCATTGTAATAGGCATGATGTTTATTACCTTTCATGTCGTTCCGACTATTGGATGGTGCAGGGGGCCGACCTAAAGGGTCAGCAAACATCTGAATGCTCTGTACTAGATCGTCGTTAAATGTCTGGACTGTGGAGGGATCATAAGTGCTGTACCACTCTGACACATGAGCAACAAAGTCTTCACGTCGAGCAGGAGGAACACTGAGCCGCTTGCGTTTGAAAGTCCCACTGGGCAGGATGGTATTTCCTATACATAAGTAGTCAATCTAGGGTGATGATCTGACAACAAATCTGTTACAATAGATGATGTACACCAGACGTGAGAGACGTTGAAACCAACACATAGGTCTAGAATGCCTCCACAAATATGCGTTGGTTCAAGGTCACCCACAATCTGCACATCTTGGTGACTATTTAGTAGCGACAGCAGTTGATTCCCCTTACCGTTACTGAAGCGAGAGCCACCAATGTCCTTGTGTCTAGCATTGTAGTCACCAAGAATGTATAGAAAGTTTTGTCAATATTGAGGGTGAGTTTGTTGGCAGTTAGCCAGTGATGGACTTTATTTAGCTCAGTATTCACTGTGACATTTAGAGCAAGGGGGTCAGGACTGGAGTAAATGAAGGTCGTGTCGTCAGCAAATAGAATTGGTTTGAGATGTTGGGAAGCATTTGGAAGGTCATTAATGTAGATGAGAAAGAGGAGAGGGCCACGTATGCTGCTCTGGGGAACACCAATGTTGATGGGTAGGGTGGGAGAAATTTAATTATTCACAGAAACATACTGGAGCCTGTCAGTAAGGTAAGACTTAATGTACTGCAGGGAGTGACCTCTGACTCCATAATGTTGTAATTTAAGAAGAAGGTTTTGGTGGTTAACAGTGTCAAAAGCCTTACGCAGGTCTACAAATAACCCAACAGGGAACTCATTTTTATCAAGAGCTGTATGTATCAAGCTAATCATACTAATATTTGCATCGTTAGTGCTTTTTTGGGGGTCTGAAGCCATATTGACAAGAGCTAAGTATATTAAGTTTGGCTAGATAAGAATAAAGCTGCTTGTAGATTAGTTTTTCAAATATTTTTGACAAGTTTGACAGAATTGATATAGGTCTGAAGTTGTTAACATCAGTGGGATCACCACATTTGTGGACAGGGGTTACTCTCGCTTTTATTTTTAGAATATCTGGAAAGGTTTGGAGTTCAAGTGACTTGTTGAAGAGCAATGCAATGGCAGGAGCTAAAAATCTGGAGTTTTTTTGTAAATAAGAGTTGCTATCTCCTCAAGGGCACTAGACTTGGTTTTAAGGGAAAGGATTATGTCAGTAACATCAGTGGAATTAGTAGGCATTAGGTACAGAGACTATGGATAGTTACCTGTAAGATAGTCCTGAATATTAGTACTGGAAGATGGAATATCACTAGCAAGGGATGACCCAATGGAAGAGAAGAACCTATTGAACTCAAGAGCAGTGTCAGAGGCTGAAAGCAGACCAACATTATTTGGCAGGAGTATTGGTTTGTTATTTATAATCTTCTTGGATCTCAATATTTGTGAAATTGTGCTCCATGTTTTCTTAATATTGCCCTTTGTGTGGGTAGGTTTATCTTCATAGTATTTAATTTTGACTCTCCTAATTATTTTAGATAGCAATGATGAGTATTTCTTTGAGAATTATTTGGAGACGATTCCTAACCTATACTTCTTCTCAAGTTCATGTTTTTTATTAATGGATTTAAGTATCCCCTTTGTAAGCCAAGGATTGTTTAGCCTTTTAGTTGTGACTTGTTTCGTTAGCATAGGACAGTGGGTGTTATAAAGACTGAGAGTTTTTTGAAGAAATTATTGCACTGCTAGGTTGATGTTCCCTAAGTTCCCTAATTCGGATTCCCAGTTGATATTAGCAGCAGCAGCTATAAAATTGCCTATAGCAGTTTCATTGTGCAGCCTAAAGCTTATCTCCCTTGCCTCTAGAGGTGGTTTGTTAATGTTGGTTAGGAGAAATGTGGGGTAATGTTCTGTAGTGCTATCGAGGATTATCCCTGAAGTAAGTGGAGAGGTTATGTTTGTCCAGATGTGATCAAGAGCCGTGGCAGTACTGTCTGTGATTCTAGTAGGTCTAGTGATTACGAGTATGAGGAAGCAGGAATTCATACAGTTGAGGAAACTAGCAGCAGGAGAGTTATCAGGCTCGCAGAGGTCAACGTTAAAGTCACCAGAAATAATTAAGTGGTTTTTGTTCAGTCGGTTCTCTAGTATAAGATTTCTAAGGTTTGAGTTAAATTCAGTTACATCAGTGCTAGGAACCCTGTAGACTGCCCCCTCAGTCAAGACAGCATCGTTACCCTTGACTCTGAAGGAGGCAAATATATACTCTCCATAAGTGTCTCTAGATTTAATTACTTTTAAGCAAGTCAGTGCATGGTGGTAGTAAAGAGAAGTACCACCACCTCTTTGGATAGGACGACAGTTGTGAATGGCTGAGTAGTTTGGTATGTTGTAGAGTTGAGAAGTGTCCTCTTTGAACCACGTTTCAGTAAACACAATAAAAGAGAATTTGTTGGCAACTGTTTGAATCAGGGCATTAACATCATTAAAGTGCTTGCTAAGAGATCTTACATTCAAGTTAATTACAGAAACATTGTCATTACACGCTAAAACATTGTTTACATCATGTGCTGTGTAATATCTGCAAAATTTTGATCATTAAAGTGCTGATTGTCATAGATACTAGATAAGAGGTTATGGTCTGGATCTATAATAGTTTGCATAAGAGTTAACTAATTAACTCCATGTAACCTACCTTACTTCTAAATGTCAACCCATGCCTTACTAATTAAAAAAACAAATGCTGTGTGTTGACCAACTTGTATATTGGCTATTTTCTACCATGTTCCCCCGTTTTTTTATTTTTTTTATTTTTTTCTTTCAACGCAATTTATACTTTAAGCTCAATTACTATTAAGTTTTAGTCTAAGTGTTTTTTCCCCACCTCACCATGCCCGAAACACTATGCGTACTAGTGGCTTTAGGTATTGTATGTACTACCTCTATCTTTAAATCAAACTGTAACCGTGCAACTATGTATGTACTTTTCCTAAATAAATTATTATTATTGTTATATTATTATTATACTCATTCTGTCACCCGTAATTTATTGTGCATCCCATGCTCATCCTGTTACCAGTAGTTTGTGCAACCCATACCCATCCTGTGACCTGAAATTTATTGTGCAACCCATACTTATCCTGTGACCTGTAGTTTATTGTGCACCTTAAACTCATCTTGTGAGTCATAGGACATTGTGCAACCCTTTCTCATCGTGTGAATCTTTGTTTACTTTCCATATTCATCCTCTGCGCGATGGTTTCTTGTGCAACCCATACCCATCATGTGAGTGGCAGTTTATTGTGTACCCTATATACTCATCCTGTGAGTAAAGGGTACACAATGAGTTCATTTGTACTCCATACTCATCATCAAGAAGTGTATTTTACCAGCATTGTAATATAAATTAAGAATAAAGAATTAATTGGATTACGGACCTATAATCAAAATAAGAGCCATCGCTAATTATCATGACAAACTGTCTAGGCTCCACTTCCGCCTTCGACAAGCTGCCGCCGGAGGTGGATATAGTTTATTGTACACACTTGCACCCCCAGCCCTGGGAAGGGGGCATTGGAATGTGGATATGTGAACCATTATCCCCTCCCTCCTTCCCTGTTAATAATACTAATAATAATAATAAAAATTAAAAATCATAATATTAATAAAAATGATAATTAAAAAACTTACTGTAATACCCTAGTGCTTGAATGAAGGTGAAGGAAAGACCCAATAAATATGTGTAAGTGTATTAAAAAACAAATTTTCGTTGGGTGAGCTGGTAGGTGAGCACCACCTGCCAGCGCACCCAGTAATGAACATCACCTGCACATCGCACCGCGCCACTTGCCAGCAGGTGCAGAAGTATGATGGAGAGAGCAAAGTATACAATATTTCAAGTATAATAATAAAGATATATTTAGGATTTAACGTTTTCCTATAAAGTTTCAATAATACCTTTATTTGATTGTCCTACGTACACAGCCTTAAATTCCCGGCTTGGTGCCTTCTTTGGTAATTACTTATCAAAGGCAGCTCCATACGAGGAGCTGCCTCGTATGGGCCAATAAGCCTTTGCAGTTACCTTCATTCTTATGTTCTTATGTTCTTACTTACATTTATTGAACTTTCTCGTCATCATTTACAGAAAGAAATTAACATGAAAAGTAGTCATTTTAATACACAAAACAGAAGTAGATATGTATGTAAATTATGATGCAGGATAGGATCACTATTAAGAACTTAATTATAAACCACAATATATTCTATATCATCAGAAATTCGGAAACATATCATATATTTTCAAATATTTGCAATTAAAGTATTTATTTAAGAAATAAGAAAAATTGAGTACCACCTCTGGCTGGAAGAAGGGGGACCCATAGCCTCGGAGGAAATCACGCATAACGCATTGGAGGGAGTGTAGGTCCCCTCCAATACAGTTTCTGTGTGCTTTTCTCCTACCACCCCCTTCCTTTTTTTTTAATTTATGCTTTATTGTGTATTTAAAGGTTACAAAACATACAAGACAAATGTCTAAAGGTTATGGATCTCTTGAAGCTCCTCTGCTTCCGGACAGGAACCGAGGACGCAGCAAGCATTTCCCCTCTGGATCGCCACACTGAGGCGCTGAAACAAAAACTGCTAGCCCTTGGGTCTCTGGTGACGTCAATGAGCTTGGAACCCGATTCCTTGAGAAATCCCAAGGCACTCTTGCCCAGGGGCCATGCGTCTCAGACGCTATGGGAACAAAGAGGTATTGACCTGCCAGTCGCCTGTACTTGAGTGATTTTGCTGTTTCCATACATATTTAACAAATACAAATTTAAGAAATATGTATTTTTACATATTTAAAAGCATATTTAAAACAAAATACAAATTTAAGAAAATGTATTTTAGTTACCCTAGTTAGCTTGAGAACGCACATTCTTGCAGCAAGAATTTTTTCCCACTAATCTGAGAGATGCTAATGAGATCAGTCTCGACTCACTGGATAAGTCATGAACAACAATCACTTATAGCATCACTATGCCAGAAGATATTCAAAATATTCTTGATATCATTCAAATTGTCAACACGAGAGCAGATATATAAGTTGAGTGATGTCAAAGGAATCATATTGGACTGACCGGCCCCACTGTAAATATTTGTGGCTTCCTGACATAAAGTTACCGCCGCGGTCGAGGGTAAGAGACCGGGATGTACCCAGTATGCACGCCGCACTAGCTAATAATTCATATACGCTGACAACTTACCACAGATAAACATACTTCCTATATACTACTTATATATATATATAGATATATATATATAGATATATATATATATATATATATATATATATATATATATATATATATGTCGTACCTAGTAGCCAGAATGCACTTCTCAGCCTACTATGCAGACCCGATTTGCCTAATAAGCCAAGTTTTCATGAATTAATTTTTTTTCGACTACCTAACCTACCTAATCTAACCTAACCTAACTTTTTCGGCTACCTAACCTAACCTAACCTATAAAGATAGGTTAGTGTTAGGTTAGGTAGGGTTGGTTAGGTTCGGTCATATAACTACGTTAATTTTAACTCCAATAAAAAAAAATTGACCTCATACATAATGAAATGGGTAGCTTTATCATTTCATAAGAAAAAAATTAGAGAAAATATATTAATTCATGAAANAATGATAATGTACCGATTAAGGTCTATGGCAAGGTGTCGGCAAAAGTAGGTTATAATGGAAAAGAAATTGTCCAGGATTTTTATGTAGTGGATTCACATAATCCTAGCCTATGTGGTAAGGATCTCATGGAAAAGTGGGAATTTTCTTGGCGGGCCTAGATGAATTGTCGATAGTTAAAACAATTAAAAGTGCCGAACAAATGTTAGATAAATATTCAGTGGAGGCAGATAAGCCAATTAATAGCATGGTTGCAAAAATTCACCTGAAAAGTGGGGCTTCACCTAAATTTTTCAAGGCAAGAACAGTGCCGTTTCATTACAAGCAATTGGTAGAATCAGCCCTGGAAAAGCATGTGGCAGAAGGCATCTTAGAGCCAATTACACATAGTGAGTGGGCAGCCCCAATTGTACCAGTGTTGAAGGCAGATAGGAAATCTTTGAGAATCTGTGCAGACTTCAAGGAACTGAACAACCGCATACACTGTGAGAAGTATCCTTTACCTAAGATAGATGAGTTATTGTCAGTGGTCTGCAAAGGAGCAATTTTTTCTAAGATTGACCTGAAGGATGCTTACTTGCAAATTCCTGTAGAGGAGGAGAGCCAGAAATTGTTAGTGATTAATACCCACAAGGGGTTATTTAAGTATAAAAGACTTCCTTTTGGACTCTCCTCGTCTCCAGCAATTTTTCAGAGATTCATGTCCCAGTTGTTAGTTAACATTGAAGGTGTGGCTAGTTTTTTAGATGACATTATTGTATGTGGAGAGAATGAGGAAGTGCATGATGCTAGATTAGAACAAGTTTTGAATCTTTTGCAAAAGCACAATGTGAAGATTAATAAGGGAAAAACAACGTTGAAGACCAAGGCCATTGAATACCTGGGGTACCATATTTCAGGTAAGGGCTTTACTCCTTCTCACAAAAATGTAGCTGCTATAATAGATGC
This sequence comes from Procambarus virginalis, assembly GCA_020271785.1. Classification (NCBI taxonomy): domain Eukaryota; kingdom Metazoa; phylum Arthropoda; class Malacostraca; order Decapoda; family Cambaridae; genus Procambarus; species Procambarus virginalis. The sequence continues at coordinate 16,275,210 of WNGS01163947.1, read as the reverse complement.
CCCAGCCCCAACATCAGTTGGGGAAGTACAGTCTTTTGTTGGGATGGTTACATATTTTTGTAAGTTTGTGAAGAACTTTTCAACAAAATTAGCACCCTTGTATGAATTGTTGAAAAAAGGGGCTAGATTTAAGTGGGCAGCAAGAGAGGAAAATGCATTCAGGAATATTAAGCAGGAATTGATCAATTCTCCAGTGCTCACTAATTTTACAGGTAGACTCCCATTAAAACTGGAGGTAGATGCTTCCCCAGTAGGAGTGGGTTGTGTATTATTACAGGAAGTAGATGGTCAGGATAAAGTAGTATATTTTGCTAGCAAGAAATTATCTCCTGCGGAACAGAATTATTCTCAGTTAGATAAAGAAGCTTTAGCTTTGGTATATGCTGTAAAGAAACTGAGGTATTTTCTGCTGGGGAGGAAATTTCTTGCTAGAACAGATCATAAACCCCTGCTAGGATTGTTTGGCAGAGGTAAGCAAATTCCAGTTAATGCCAATGCTAGAATTCAAAGATGGGCATTACTACTCTCACAGTTTGAGTATGATTTAGAGTTTAAGCCAGGCAAGGATAATGTAGTAGCTGATGCATTAAGTAGATTGCCTGTGACAGAAGAATTAAATTCCAGTATTCCAGTGGAGTATGTTAACCTGGTGGAAGCTATGTCTTTTGAGGATATTTCATTCCAGACTATTAGGAAGGCAACTGGTAGAGATCCCAAATTAAGTCTGTTGTTGAAATATGTCAAATATGGTTGGAATGATAATTTGTTATTGTCAGAGTATGCTGCAGTGAAGGCTGACCTTAGTATTCACCAGGATGTACTTTTGTATAGGAATAGAGTGGTGGTGCCTGGGGAACTGAGATGTAAGATTTTGGAACAGCTGCATGTAGGCCATAATGGCATAAATGCTATGAAAGCAGAAGCTAGAAGTTGGGTTTGGTGGCCAAAAATAGACCAGGATATTGCTGAGGTAACAAAAAATTGTCATATTTGCTTTAAGAATTATCAGAAACCCCAGGCCCCAGTACTTTCTTGGCCATGCACTGGAAAACCCTGGTCTAGACTTCATGTAGATTATGCGGGACCTATGGATAATAAATATTACCTAGTGGTGGTGGATTCATACACCAAATTTCTGGATGTGCATGTGTGTAATTCCACCACATCATCTGTAACTTGTGAATTACTAAGGAAAACATTTTGTAATTTTGGATTGCCAGACATAATTGTCTCAGACAATGCTCCTTATTTTGTTTCTGTGGAAATGGAGGATTTTTTTAGAAAAAATGGTATTAAACATGTAACACCTGCCCCCTATAATCCTTCTTCAAATGGTCTAGCAGAGAGAGCAGTGAGATCCTTGAAAGAAGGGTTAAAGCGGTTTACGGAAGGTACTATTAATACAAGGCTTTGTAGATTTTTATATAATCAAAGAAAAACTGTTCATTCTACTACTGGTAAATCTCCTTCTGAATTACTGTTTAATAGACACTTTAAAGTGCACATGGAAGCAGTAAAGACAGATCCCAAAAAGAGAAATCGGTAACTAGCTTGGCCAGTCAGTTGGCTCAGGGAGAGGAATTGTTGTTTAATGAGGGGGATGCAGTATATGCAAGGAATTTTGGAAGTGGAAAGCCCTGGGTGGAAGGGAAAATTAGGGAAGTCCTGGGCCGCAGGAACTTCACTGTGCAAGTGCAGAGTTTTGGGAACATTAATTGGAAAAGGCATGCCGATCAGCTCATGCCAAGGTTCACAGGGAATTTTGAAGACCCTTCAGATGGGGGTGGGGCAACTAGTGATATCCATCCTAATAATGAAGGGATAGCAGCACCTGCAGGTGACCGTGAGGCAGAGCAAGGGGCAGCAGAGGGTTATGGGGATACAGTCAACCCTATGGACTCTACAAGGAGTAATTCAGAAGAATGTTTCCCAGAAGTAACAGGTCAGGACTTCCAGTTGAGAAAATCAGGAAGAGTCATACGACCGCCTGATAGACTTAACCTGTAGGGATAGTTTATTTAAAAGGGGAGGAATGTTGGGATTGAGTACTACAGATGTTGGAGGTAGCATGTTTGGAGCAGATGCTCTTTTGTTTATGATGTTGTTAACAATATTTCATGTACCTGATTATTGTTTTGTTGTTGTTACTGGCGGAGAATAAAACCATGAGGACGAAGATTGTTTCTCTGACCACAACCATAACAATAAATGTATCAAATCAGTCGTCAGATTTATTGGGGTTTAATTTAGTTAGTTGATTCAGAGGATTGAAAAGCCCATCACTAAAGTCAAGTATGGTTCTGAGACTGCAGTGGGTTCAGTGACATTGGTCGCTGTGACTTGTAGCTGTTTAGGCTACTGTTCACTGATTTGCCACTGAAGCCTCATGAACTCATCTTCAGCTTTAAATGATGATATTAACATCAACCTCTGTTGGTATAGTCAGCTGTAATCTCCTTAGTATAATGCTACTGGAGAAATATAATCAGCTGACAAATTTAGATTTATATTGGTATTGTTTATCTGCAGGCATAGGTCTCCTCAGGCTTGATACTGGGCCTGAGAGTAATTTGCCTCCTGCAGAATTTAGCATGGTTATGCCCTGATGTTTAGTAGGGTTACCAATGAATCGATGGTAGTTGATCTGTTTTGTTAAGTGGCCTTTAAGACCTGCAAGGGTTCTTCTCATTCTCCCTGCATTATCCACATTGGCTAGTTGATAAAGCCTTGTGGGGCTTGTACCTGGGTTGCTCATAATGCTGAACAATCACTGAATGCAGCCTAGGGTATAAATTCTGCACTCACTAGGCGATAATCCTACCTCTACTAGAGGTTAGCACTTAAAATTAATACACATTATATATATACAATCATACACACTAATGATTTGAGTAATAAACCAGTGTCACTGGAAGTACCTTTAGGTTAGCTCCTCAAAATCACCCTAGGATGGTATAGACACTAATTAATCACTCAAAGGTGTAATGATCATAAGTAAATTATTATATAAACACAACTCAACTCGAATTGATAAAAATTTCCACCCAAAATAGGGTCTGTACCATTCATTAATGGTGCTAGGTTGTTTAATATAGTACCACTAGACTATGGTAATAATGGGACTAGGATGAACAATAAATAGTTCAACTAGTCAATGGTAATATCCTACCCTGTTGTGGGTTGGCAATTAGTAAATATTATATTGAGAACACTAGTGCAATATATATTAAATAATTCTCTATTTTGGAGAAATAATATACACAATTATTGACAATAGCCTCTTAATTAGCCTCTATGAAACTTCTAATATTATCAAGAAGTATTAAATATTATTAGTGACCTCGCAAAATTAACTCCACAAAATTCGTAGATAATCTCTCGCGAAATTAACACCACGAACTCCGTGAACAATCTCGGGAGGACACAGCCACTAATTTGGTTGGCTTTAATATTAGCGCTGTCATTCCACTGAATAAGAACCCACCAAATCGGAGGGTTGCCGTGAAACCACTGAGCAAGGCTGAACTGTGCTGAGGGGCTCCTGAGCTCGCTCGCTGGAGGCAACGACGCCGTCTTTGACTGGTACTGTATTGTTCACACTGCACTAGTATATTTAATGAATCCAATTGTTAACTGGTTCATCCGGTACTAAGATGACCTAATAATCTGTCATCCGACTCGAAGATGACCAATAATGTGGGTTCATAGAACCAAATAATCCGGTTCCGAAGGTCCAAATAATTCGGTTCCGAAGGCCCAAATAATTCGGTTTCGAAGGACCAAATAATGTGGGAACCGACCTGTGAGATTTATATATATTTAATTTATATGAATTTATATAGAATTTATATTTACGTTAATTTATATACTTCGATAGCAATTTGTATAATGTTGAGTGGACTGTATTTCTGCAATAATCTCACAAATCGATTCATACACATTAGGGGGGGTTTATATTTAATTTATATATATGCAGCCAATCAAACTACAGTATTAAACTACATATATTGTTAAACATTAAAGAGGTTCCTTATCTTATTGTACAGCAGGCCTAGTCCACCAGGTAAAACTAGGATGTAGACACCAAATTTTCCTCGTGTGAGGTAGCTTCCATCACCCTGGTAACTGATACACAAAGCATGCTTCCTCGTCTTGTGCCTGTCAAAGGGCGCTAGCTATAAAGCCAGAATCCTAATAATGACAGCTATATCAAAGAAAACACTGTACTTGAACCAAATAAAGACCAAGGCTTAATTACCTTTAGTTTGAGGCGATTTGTATTCTAACCGGCTCACCCTATCTACAGACATTAATGGCCAAAATGAATAGATAAATGGGTTTCGGCAGAACACTTAGCTGTTTATTGTTGACTGCGTGTTGATAATGGTACACCTTTGGTTCCCATAACACTTCGTCCAAGAGATATAATAGGAGCTGAATTTGCTCTCTTGCGCCTCTGGTCTTAAATAATGGCTGACACTCCATACTATTGACGCTACTGGCCGACATTGTCCAGAAAGGATAGGAGCCCTTTACTCCACGCGTCTCGGAGGTGACACCATGGCTGCCTGGTGGTGACAACAACAATGGATCACACCCTACTCACTACTGACGCCTCCCTCACTTTGTAGAGATGACAGTAACTGATAGAATGGTCACATTTACTCTATTTTGATATTGATAATTAAGTTAATTAAAATAAGATGTTTTTATGATGGTAAAAGTCCAAAGACTAATGTATTTAAGAATAATTCCAACACAATAGCTGGTGAATTATAATAGTATGTGGCTATGTTATCCCGTTTTCTATAGACAGAAACTCCACTACAAGCTACATTTCTATGGGTAACTTGTTTATACAATGCAGCAGCATTATCTGCAATTGTATGTAATATTAAATGGTGTCGGATTTTCCGGCTGACACCAATCATGTTAAAGATTGTACCTCTCTCAACCAGTTTAAGATGAAAACTAAGTAATAATAATAATAATAATAATAATTATTTAGGAAAAGTACATAGATGCAGAGTTACAAACATGTTGATTTATTTATAGATAGAGCTAGAACAAATTGTTTGGTTTACTATTTGTTTAATAATATCCTCCCCTGGTAACTACAAATACAACAAAATACAAATACAAATTTTATTCAGGTAAAGTACATACTTACATGGTAAGATACAAAAGTTGATGGATTTATAGATAGAGCTAGTACATACACTATTACGCAAAGCGTTTCGGGCAGGTAAAACACTAAGACTAAAACTTAATACTAACTGAGATTAAAGTATAAATAAGTTGAAAAAAATAAGAAAAAAATGGAAGAAAGGGGGGGGGAGGAAACATGGCAGAAAAAAGCAAAACACAATTAAGTCAACAAAACAACATTGTTTAAATAGAAGACATGGGTTGACATTTTGGGGGTGAGGTAGGTTCATTGAGTTAATTAGGTAGTACTTAGTTTATTCTTAAACTGGTTGGGAGGTACAGTCTTTAACATAATTGGGAAGGTCATTCCACATTCGAGGTCCCTTGATTTGTAAAGCATTTCTAGTTTGACTAAGTCGTACTCTGGAATAACAAATAGGTATTTGTTTCTGGAGTGGTCTCATGGGATCTGTTACAACCTTCTAGGAAGCTTTTAAGGTCAGGATTGACATTACAGTTCATGTTTTATATATAATATAATACACATGAGAGGATGTGAAGTAACTTAATATTTAACATATTCAGAGATTTGAGTAAGGGTACCGAGTGATGTCTGGGGCCAGAGTTTGAATATTGTCCTATAGCAGCTTTGTGTTGAGTAATTAGAGACGTAAATGATTTTGGGTAGTAGAACCCAAGCACAAATTCCATAGTTGAGATAAAATAGATGAGAGAATAATAGAGCGTCACCAGGCAGGACGGGTACATAATATCTGATCTTAGAAGAATGCCAATAGTTTTTGAAAACTTTTTGATATATTTAGAATGTGTCCCTGGAAATTCAGCTTGGGTCAATGAGAACGCCAAGGAATTTGCCATCTGCTTTGTTACAAATTTGGGTATTGTTAATCCTGAGATTTATTTATTTGAGAATTCATTGCCAAACAAGTTAGTTTAGTTTAGTTCATTTATTATGCACCCCATACCTATCTTGGGGCGGTAGTGAAAGGGTTACAGAGGCATATAATGGGCTCAGAACTGAACCCCACAATTCATTTAGCTAAGCAAGTTACAATCTTGATGAGCTAGTTACAAAATTCAATATAAGTCGTCACATCAAATGGGTTCGTGATCGACCTCACGTACAGTTCTAAATTAAGCAACTGACATATGTGGAGAGCTAGTGTCACAATTTATATGTTTGTCCTGCACACCGCCCACCATCCAGTGGGCAGCGGTGGATAGGTTACAATCACTTAGTTACTACCTACAGTTAGCAAACTGGGGATATTTGGCTAAAATTTCTGGTAGCAGATCATTTTGAATGAAATATTTACACATCGCTGGAACATTGGTTATAGAATTGTCTCTAAATTCACGTATCTTTTCGCACTCCATCACATAGTGACGGAGGGTGTGCGAATAATTTTGTTGACACAGTTTACATTTGGTCAGGTCTACATCGGCAGATAATGAGAATTCCCAGAGATACTTGTAACCGAGTCTAAGCCGAGCAGCAGTAACATCTAGAAGTCTGCTGATTTTATTGGATGATCCATAGATGTGTGGCTCCTCTTGCATGATAGTATGATGATAGATGGAATTACTGGTGTCAATTTCACTTTGCCTCAGATCTACAAGATCTTTTTGAAGTTCTCGGTGTACTGCTGCTCTCAGATTGCTCATTGACAATCCAAGGTTACACTCAACGGCTCCTTTAAAGGCAGATTCTTTGGCTAACTTATCAGCTCTATCATGCATTCGGAGGCCAACATGAGATGGAGACCACATGAATGGACTCTGTTACCATCCTTAATAATTTGTTGTATTTGTGTCTAGCTTCGGACACGAGCATGTTACAGTTATGTCTTAAAGAGTTGAGAGCATTTAAGGATGATAGGAGTCACTTACAATTAATGTATCAAGTTTGGAGACTTGTACACATTTCAGTGCAAGGAGCAAGGCAATAGTTCGGTCTGAAGGGTAGAGGCCCAGTTGTTTATACGGACTCTCCACTCAAAGTACAAGCCATCGCCCATTGTCGAACAACTGCACTTCCAGCTGCACCCGTGGTGCGGTGTAGGGAACCATCAGTGTATATGATTTGAGAGAGAGAATGCTCTGTGGACAGAGCATCAATATGGCTTAAGGCGTTGAGCTTTGCCTCAAGACGAAGCTTGGGCTGATCTCTAATTTGCTTCTTGGGTGGAAAGGGAGGGATTAAAACTGGAAAGGGTGTAACCTCCCACGGTGCAGGAAAGTGTCGTTGTTGTTTCTCTTGGTACAAATCATGAACCTGATACATTCTGAGTTGAGTTCCAGTTTTTGTTATCCATTTGGAACAATGCTGATCTTCAATAAAGTAATTCTGGAGGGCTTCTGTGCAAGGATTAGGATGAGTTAGCCTAAGCATTTTTTACCAATTTGACAGTTAATTTCAGTAACACGATCAACAACGCTCAGGAGTATTAGGTCACCCAAGTATTATCCTAAGGCTTTTATTCGTTCACCCAAGGATTATCAGGGCTTCGTTCTGCAATTTTTCAAGCCCTCCAAGCTTTCTTTCAGGCATCAAAACAAGCAGAGGTGCAGCATAATCCACTAAAGATCTGATGTATGCAAGGTACATCATTTTGACAATTCTGACATTGGCACCATAGCCTGAGTGATAACCTGCAACAGCCTTGAGAGCTCGGAGCCTCTCTTTATACTGACGACAGAGTCTGAATACAACAGGACCATACAGTGGCACCTCAAGGCCAAGGTATTTGAATCTGTTTACATAGTCAAGCTGGGAGCCATCAGATAGTTGCATCTTGCGAACAGCTCCTCCCTGCCTGGGTGGGCGCCGATTTAGTATCTTTGTTTTCTCTGCTGAGATAATTAAACCTAGGTCCTGACATGAATCTAATACAGAGTTAAGAGTGTTCTGCGTGTTAGCATACCCAGTGGTGTGTATCATTATATCATCAGCATAGCTAATGATGTGGACGTTGGGTTTGCTCGGTATAGAGTTTAACAGCGTGTTTATTAAGATATTAAAATAGGACTGAGGACACCACCCTGCGGGGTACCTAGTTCAAAGTCTCTTGTTACACTCCTATGCCCCTGGAAAAATACAGATGACTTCCTGTTGGATAAGTAACCCTGATCCAACAAAGACCGACCACCAATATTCATTCTTGCAAGCTCACTCAAGATAACATGTCTATTTGCAATATCAAAGGCAGACTTAAGATCTAGGAAGGTGGTATATGACTTTTCAGTGTGCAGGGTAAGAAAGGTGGTGATGCAATGATGCACACTCCTTCCATGCATGAAGCCATATATCTGGGGGGATAGCATGGTTCTTATTCTATGGAGGAGACGGTTTAGGACCATTCTCTCGAATGTTTTGCAAATGCAGCTAGTAAGGGAAATTGGGCGGAAAGCATTCTCTTGATTTGGCTTGGGAATTGGAATGATTATACTGTTGGTCCAAGAGATAGGAAGTTCCCCAGTAACATAGCTCATATTATACAGCTCAAGCAGGGGATTCCCTGGTACTAAAGGGAGCAGACGCAATATGTCATAAGTGATACCATCTTCACCGGGGGATGTGGCTTTGCCTTTGTTTAGGGCCGCGAGTAATTCAAACTCAGTAATGGCACGTTGCATTCATCTTCCTTGTGGAGCATGAAGTCAACGAGCCTTTCTCGATCTCCGTAACCAGCATTTATCTGAACTGTATGTCTGGGGGAAGATTATTGAAGCTAGAGGTGGTTGCCCAAGCATCGACTAACTCGTTTGCTCTGTGTAGAGGGTGAGGGTGTGCTACTTGGCCGATCTTATCGCCTTTAATTCTTTTATATCCTTCCATGCCTGGCTGAGGGGGGTGTGAGAGTTGAGACTGTTAACAAAAGTTTCCCAGTTATCTTGCCTGAGCTCTGTCATGCGCTCCCTCGCCTTGGCTAGGGCTTTCTGAAAGAGCTTGAGCATTGCTGGCGTACGTGTTTCCCTATATGCAAGTCCAACTCGTCTGGCAGTGCGTTTCAAAGTACGCATTTGGGGTCATTGTAATAGGCATGACGTTTATTACCTTTCATGTCGTTCCGACTATTGGATGGTGCAGGGGGCCGACCTAAAGGGTCAGCAAACATCTGAATGCTCTGTACTAGATCGTCGTTAAATGTCTGGACTGTGGAGGGATCATAAGTGCTGTACCACTCTGACACATGAGCAACAAAGTCTTCACGTCGAGCAGGAGGAACACTGAGCCGTTTGCGTTTGAAAGTCCACCGGGCAGGATGGTATCTCCTATACATAGAGTAGTCAATCTAGGGTGATGATCTGACAACAAATCTGTTACAATAGTTGATGTGCACCAGACGTGAGAGACGTTGAAACCAACACAGAGGTCTAGAATGCCTCCACAAATATGCGTGGTTCAAGGTCACCCACCATCTGCACATCTTGGTGACTATTAGTAGCGACAGCAGTTGATTCCCATTACCGTTACTGAAGCGAGAGCCAACCAATGTCCTTGTGTCTAGCATTGTAGTCACCAGAATG
>WNGS01163947.1:16252372-16264511 GCA_020271785.1 Procambarus virginalis | reverse complement strand
GTCTCGGTGGTGTAGTGGTAAGACACTTGCCTGGCGTTCCGCGAGCGCTATGTCATGGGTTCGTATCCTGGCCGGGGAGGATTTACTGGGCGCAATTCCTTAACTGTAGCCTCTGTTTAACTCAACAGTAAAAAATGTGTACTTGGATGAAAAAACGATTCTTCGCGGCGGGGATCGTATTCCAGGGACCTGCCCGAAACGCTACGCGTACTAGTGGCTGTACAAGAATGTAACAACTCTTGTATATATCTCAAAAAAAAAAAAAAGTTGGCGGTAATGGACGCCCATACCCATCCAGTGGGTGATAGTGAGCCCCATACCCGTCCAGTGGGTGGTAGTGACCACCATACCCATCCTGTGGATAGTAGTGGAACCCATATCATTCCTGTGAGTGGTACTGAGCCCATACCCATCCAGTCGGTGGAAGTGAGCCCCCAGACCCTTCCAGGTGGTGGTAGTGGACCCCATACCCATCCTGTAGGCAGTAGTGGACCCCATACCCATCCTGTGGGCAGTAGTGGACCCCATACCCATCCTGTAGGCAGTAGTTGACCCCATACCCATCCTGTAGGCAGTAGTTGACCCCCATACTCATCCAATAGGTGGTAGTAGACCCATATAAACATCGTGACTTGTTGTGGACCCTATATCCAGTTTTTTTGCAGTAGTCTACCCCATAGACATTACAACAAAACATCGTTTTCTGTTAACGGTCCTAGAATCTATTCTCTTTAGATTTTCAAAACACATACTACTGTATATAATGGTAATATGGCGAACGCACCATAATTTATTTTTGTATTTATATATTGTTACGGTAATGTCCTGCTTAGGCAGTAGATCCTGCCTGTTCCCTATATGCCTATTCACCAACGTATCTTGATGCTCCAACATAAGGAATTAACAACAACAATACGTGCTAAAATGTATTGGGTGTCTCGACAGACCCCGGCCTTCTGTCTCCACCTTATAGTACCCGAGACACCTGGACACCTGCTGTCTGGGCAGGGGCCCAGACGCCGGTCGACCAGATGTTATAACTGTTTGTTTATCTGCCGGCCGTGTGTAAGTACTTCATTCATAATGATGTGCTGCCCGAAATCTTAGCGAAGTATCCAAAATTTGCTTACTGTAGGTAATGCATGCACATGACTGTAAAGCTGCCGTCCAGTTGGGTGGGTGTGGAGCACATGACTAAAGCTGCCGCCCAGTTGGGTGGGTGTGGAGCACATGACTGTAAAGCTGCCGCCCAGTTGGGTGGGTGTGGAGCACATGACTGTAAAGCTGCCGCCCAGTTGGGTGGGTGTGGAGCACATGACTGTAAAGCTGCCGCCCAGTTGGGTGGGTGTGGAGCACATGACTGTAAAGCTGCCGCCCAGTTGGGTGGGTGTGGAGCACATGACTGTAAAGCTGCCGCCCAGTTGGGTGGGTGTGGAACACATGACTGTAAAGCTGCCGCCCAGTTGGGTGGGTGTGGAGCACATGACTGTAAAGCTGCCGCCCAGTTGGGTGGGTGTGGAGCACATGACTGTAAAGCTGCCGTCCAGTTGGGTGGGCGTGGAGCACGTGACTGTAAAGCTGCCGCCCAGTTGGGTGGGTGTGGAGCACGTGACTGTAAAGCTGCCGCCCAGTTGGGTGGGTGTGGAGCACATGACTGTAAAGCTGCCGCCCAGTTAGGTGGGTGTGGAGCACGTGACTGTAAAGCTGCCGCCCAGTTGGGTGGGTGTGGAGCACATGACTGTAAAGCTGCCGCCCAGTTGGGTGGGTGTGGAGCACGTGACTGTAAAGCTGCCGCCCAGTTGGGTGGGTGTGGAGCACATGACTGTAAAGCTGCCGCCCAGTTGGGTGGGTGTGGAGCACATGACTGTAAAGCTGCTGCCCAGTTGGGTGGGTGTGGAGCACGTGACTGTAAAGCTGCCGCCCAGTTGGGTGGGTGTGGAGCACATGACTGTAAAGCTGCCGCCCAGTTGGGTGGGTGTGGAGCACATGACTGTAAAGCTGCCGCCCAGTTGGGTGGGTGTGGAGCAAGACTAGTAACTGTGTGACTCACCATAGATGTAAAGTGCCTTGTATAGTGACTGTTGTGAGCCTCTTGTTGATCACTTGTGACACAAAAGATTATTGATGTGTGTATTTGTGTCGGTGATTAGATGTGTATGTGTATGTATATATGTATACGTATATATATATGTACATGTATGTATGAGTGTGTACATGTGTATATAACATTAATAATTGTGTAACAAGCGTCAACAATTGTTATTTGCTTAGCTAAACGAACTAGAGGGTTCAGTTCCTGAACCGATTTTGTGCCTCTGTAACCCTTTACACCACCGCCCACGGGATGGGTATGGGGTGCATAATAAAGAAAGAAATTGGATTGACGATGGTTACCTACAACATTCGCGCCATCTCTGCCGTCATTCACCCAACCACTTGACCATCACGACCGGACATAAGGACCGGACAAAGTTTAAGGCGTCCCTGTACATACCAGTTGCGTTGCTCCTGGGAGTATTGGTTCGAGTCACTTCTGGGGTGTGAGTTTTCAGTTGTATCTAGTCCTGGGGACCATTCAGGCTTGTTTGCATTTGTGTTCCTCACGTGTTGCCCCAAAAAATGAGGTGATTTGATAAAATGCTATGCCCAAGATTACCATCCGAGTGCCGGCGGGGAAGTGGTTCATATAGCCTCGGCTATCACTTCCTTATGTCCGGTCGTGATGGTCAAGTGGTTTAAGGCATCCCTGTACATACCAGTTGCGTTGCTCCTGGGAGTATGGGTTCGAGTCACTTCTGGGGTGTGAGTTTTCAGTTATATATATATATATATATATATATATATATATATATATATATATATATATATATATATATATATATATAAGAAATAGGAGAGGTCCTAGGATGCTGGCCTGTGGCACCCCTACGGTTAATGGTAGAGTGGGAGAGGTTGTATCATTGATGGCTACATACTGGTATCTGTCACTAAGATAGGATCAAATATATTTCTCGGATTCCATAATGGTGGAATGGGGGGGGGGTCTGACAGCTTAGTGGACAGCGCATCGGATTCGTAGTCCTGAGGTTCCGGGTTCGATGCCCGGTGGAGGCGGAAACAAATGAGCAGAATTTCTTTCACCCTGATGCCCTTGTTCATCTAGCAGTTAATAGGTACCTGGGAGTTAGACAGCTGCTACGGGCGTCTTCCTGGGGATGTGTAACAAAAGGAGACGTGGTCGAGGACCGGGCCGCGGGGACGCTAAGCCCCGAAATCATCTCAAGATAACCTCAAGATGGTGGAGTTTAAGTAAGAGGTAGTTATGGCTAACGGTATCAAAGGCCTTTCTCAGGTCAATGAAGAGTTCAACTGGGAACTCATTTTTGTCAAGAGCTTTGTGGATAATATCAAGCAGACTAATAATTGCATCGTTGGTACTCTTTTGGGAGCGGAAGCCAAACTGACTAATTTGTATACTAGACCAATTTGTAAACTAATAGCCCATGTATATACAGAAATCACAATAGCGTGATTTGTTCATTTAATAACCCATGTTATGTCCTGTACAGGATGACAGCGTCCGAGCGAGAGAGAGGCGCCGGGGCGTGTGGTTCACCAGGCACTTCAAGGTCAGCCCCGACGACGCTAAGCCGCCACGACCAGGGTAAGGCACACGTCATGATTGTCTCAGTTACCCCTCACGTCTTGGCGACCATTTTCATTTCTTTATTATGCACCCCATACCCATCCCGTGGGCGGGGGTGGAAAGGGTTACAGAGGCACGTAATGGGTTCGTCGTGACAGTCTTGTCACGCTAGTTACACAGTTGTTAATGTTACATACACATGTACATATATGTATATATATACATCCATGTACACATAGACATATCACTGGAGTCATCAAAACATTTACACAACCGCCCACGAAATATATACATCTTTCCTCAGTCATAGCGGTTGTGTATACATGTAGAGCACTATGAGGTTGTTTATAACAATAATAACCTCGGGTTGTGAAGTTTACACGCACGTAAACTGTTTAATACATGTAAACAAAGCCGCCATGACGAATAAAAGATGTACGGGTTCCGTAAAGTGGTTGTGTAAATGTTTGATGACGCATGGACTGCTCCGTAGTGGCTTGACAGGTTGTCAACGAACACCAGGTGGGTTATGGGAGCCGTCTCCGGTGGCTTGACAGCTCTCACACGGGCCGTCCTCGATGGCAGCAGTCAACCTTGTACACTACACAACTCGGCATATACTCACCAGTGTGCGTTCAGACCGAGTACAGGAGAGCTCTGGCGGTACAAGATTACAATGATCCTTTCATCCAATGTGTCGAACAGTCTGGTGGACGTTTTGTGCTGACCATATACATAAGTTTCAGACCGTAAACAAACCATAGATTTTTACACTGTTGCTTTCAGACCTTTGGGAGTCATTAGTTTCTCTCCTATCAGACCTGAGTGTTTGGAACACTGTCTTGACAACAGAGATATGGGCATACCGAAGTCTAATTCAACTTCATCCTCGTTACACGCTAATTCGATAGCAATGTCTGTGTCTTTATAATGGGATTATATTTATGTGAGATGGTATCCATACAAAAGAGACTCTAAACCCTTTATTTCGTGCAGTGATCACGTCATTTATAATTGCTTGCGGGAGAAGATTTCAGTTGCTTGCAGCACACGACTGTTCGGATGAGAAGTCCTTTAGATTCTTTCAAACATTTGGGATGAGGATGTTGCATGATTGATGCTTTATAAAAAATGTTACCAGTGCTGGTTATTCACCCCCCCCTACCCTACCTGTCCCCCCTTTCCTTGAACCCCCCGCCCCCCCCCACCCCAGAATCCACTGAGACCCTGTGAACCACCTCACAGATCTTCACACCTATTGAACAGCTTCCTCCACCAGCAGAACGCTCACCAAGAAGGGGACAAGAGAATGAACAGAAGAAAGTGAGCTTCAAGGCAATGTACACTAACATAGATGGGATTACGAATAAAACAAGTGAATTCGGAGAATGGGCACTAGAAGAAAACCCAGACATAATAGCACTCACAGAAACAAAGCAAACAAAAACCATAACAAACGCAGTGTTTCCACAGAACTACTATGTAGTGAGGAAAGAGAGAGAAGGAAGAGGAGGAGGTGGTGTAACTTTGCTGATAAGAAAAGGCTGGAGTTTTGAAGAAATAGTTGTTCAGAACTGTGAAGATTTCAGTGACTACATATCAGGCACCATAGCAATTGGAGGACAAAAAATTATAATAGTAGTCATATATAACCCCCCACCGAACAACAGAAGACCCAGACAGGAATATGATAGAAACAACATGACCACCATCAATATAATAGAGTGAGCAGCTTCAGAAGCTAGCAGGAACGGATCCAGACTACTAATCATGGGAGACTTCAACCACGGGAAGATAGACTGGGAGAACAGAGACCCACATGGAGGCCCAGACACATGGAGAGCTAAGCTGTTGGACGTAGCAACAAGAAACTTTCTAAGTCAACACGTCAAGGGACCGACAAGAATGAGAGGAGAGGACGAACCAGCCTTGCTTGATCTGATATTTACCTTAAATGAGTCGGATGTTAGGGAAGTTAAGTTGGAAGCCCCCTTGGGAATGAGTAACCACGGTGTATTGATCTTTGAGTACCTGGTAGAGCTAGGAATTATCTCTCCAAAAAAAGAACTGGGAAATAAAGGGCTGGCGTACCGAAAGGGAAATTATGAGGAGATGAGAAAATTCCTAGGGGATATTCCATGGGACACAGAACTCACAACTAAGTCCGTACAAGACATGATGGACTATGTCACCCAAAAATGTCAGGAGGCAGTAAACAGGTTTATCCCGGCTCGACAGGAAAAAACAGAGAAGCAAAAAAAGAATCCGTGGTTTAAAAGGGCATGTATGAAATCAAAGGAGCTGAACAAAAGGGCATGGAGGAACTTCCGTAATAACAGAACACCAGACAGCAGAAAGAGATACCAGAGAACCAGGATCGAGTATGTTAGTATGAGAAGAGAAGCTGAGAAAAAGTATGAAAATGATATAGCTAATAAAGCTAAGACCGAACCAAAGGTACTACACAGTCACATCAGTAGGAAAACAACAGTGAAGGAACAGGTGGTGAAACTTGGAACGGGTGAGGACAGGTACACAGAGAATGACAAAGTGGTGTATGAGGAACTCAACAAGAGGTTCCAGGAGATCTTTACAATAGAGCAAGGAGAGGTCACTGCGCTAGGAGAGGTGGCAGTAAACCAGGCGGCCTTGGAAGGGTTCGAAATTACAAGAAATGAGGTCAAGAGACACCTGTTGGATCTGGACGTGAGAAAGGCTGTTGGCCCGGACGGAATCTCACCGTGGGTATTGGAAGAGTGTGCAGGGGCGCTTTGCTTGCCACTCTCCATAGTGTATAGTAGGTCACTGGAAACGGGAGACCTATCAGAATATGGAAGACGGCTAATGTAGTCCCAACATACAAAGAGGGTGACAGACAAGAGGCACTGAACTACAGGCCAGTGTCCTTAACTTGTATACCATGCAAGGTGATGGAGAAGATTGTGAGAAAAACCTAGTAACACATCTGGAGAGAAGGGACTTCGTGACAACCCATCAACATGGGGTTCAGGGAGGGTAAATCTTGCCTTACAGGCTTAATAGAGTTCTACGATCAGGTGACAAAGATTAAGCAAGAAAGCGAAGACTGGGCGGACTGCATTTTCTTGGACTGTCGGAAAGCCTTTGACATAGTGCCGCATAAGAGGCTGGTACATAAGCTGGAGAGACAGGCAGGAGTAACTGGTAGGGCACTCCAGTACAGGAGTACCTAAGCAATAGGAAGCAGAGAGTTACAGTGAGGGGTGAGACCTCAGATTGGTGTGAAGTACCAGTGGAGTCCCACAGGGCTCTGTACTCGGACCTATTCTGTTTCTGATATACATAAATGATCTCCCAGAGGGTATAGACTCATTCCTCTCAATGTTTGCTGACGACGAAGGATTATGCTGACGAATTATGAGAAGGATTAAGACAGAGGAGGACAGCTTGAGACTTCAAGAAGACCTGGACAAGCTGCAGGAATGGTCGAACAAATGGCTGTTAGAGTTTAACCCAAGCAAATGTAATGTAATGAAGATAGGGGTAGGAAGTAGGAGACCAGATACAAGGAATCATTTGGGTGATGAAATACTTCAAGAATCTGAGAGAGTGAAAGACCTGAGGGTTGATATCACGCCAGACCTGTCCCCTGAAGCTCATATCAAGAGGATAACATCAGCGGCATATGCCAGGTTGGCTAACATAAGAACGGCCTTTAGAAACTTGTGTAAGGAATCTTTCAAAACTTTGTATACTACTTATGTCAGACCAATCCTGGAGTATGCGGCTCCAGCATGGAGTCCATATCTAGTCAAGCATAAGACTAAACTGGCAAAGGTTCAAAGGTTTGCCACCAGACTAGTACCCGAGCTGAGAGGTATGAGCTACGAGGAGCGACTGCAGGAATTAAACCTCACGTCACTGGGAGACAGAAGAATTAGAGGGGACATGATCACCACATACAAGATTCTCAGAGGAATTGATGGGGTAGATAAAGACAGGCTGTTTAACACAAGGGGTACACGCACTAGGGGACACAGGTGGAAACTGAGTGCCCAAATGAGCCACAGAGACGTTAGAAAGAATGTTTTCAGTGTCAGAGTAGTAGACAAATGGAATGCATTAGGCAGAGATGTGGTGGAGGCTGACTCCATACACAGTTTCAAGTGTAGATATGAAACCCAGTAGGCTTAGCAAACTGTATGCCAGTCGCTTGACAGTTGAGAGTCGGAACCAAAGAGCCAGAGCTCAACATCCCGCAAGCACAATTAGGTGAGTACCTGTTTCTGTAGCTGTCTAACCTCTCGGCTGGCCTTAAGAAATATGTTGAGGGTGTCACCTGGTTTGTGTGTTTTATACTGCTCAGCTCAGATGAGAACTGTGTCATGCAGGAGCTTAAGGCGTGAGTCAGTGAACCACTTCTGTCCCTTCCTCACTGTTTTGGGTCTTGTGCATTTTACAATATTATTATAAAAATGGGTTACTTCAGTGACCAGGTCCTTATATAATGCATTGACAATATGCAGTATTGCAGTAAATACAATATGCAGAAAAACAGCATGAGTTATACCAATCTGAAATTTAGTATTTGCAGTGCAAGGTTAAATCTTCAGAGTTATTGAATATTTCCCTATCAAAGCCTTTGTGGTTTGACACCAGTTATGGTGTAAGAAGTGTCCATGGCAAGATAATCACTAACAAATTCCTGCACAATTGATCCGTCGACAATTGATGAAACCATGACCAATGATCACGTCTGGCGCCCCTGAGCTGTGTCACGTTAGGTGAGTTATCCCAGTTTATCTCTTCATTATCTCTCCCAGCTGAACCCTAACAGTTAACAGAGTTATGATATTTACGGCTTCGGCGGGTAGGCGGTTCCATGGGTTAATAACCCTGAATAATGAATTGAAACTGAATAGACATATGTTCTTGTCCCTGAGATATTTACAACTTATAATTTCTAGTAGACTTGGTGTCACTCAAGTTGGTGTGTAGGGCAGGAAACTCCCCCATGACAATGGTCTGGTGGAGGTTCCTGGAGCCTCCACCAACCTGCGACTAAAGTCTTACATTTTCACACAAAGTTATACCAGCCAGTCGCTGTACCAGTCAGAAACTGCTGGTGATATGACTAATATGGTGATGTGGTTTGTCCGAGACGCTGTGAGGATTATAGTGGCTTTAGACATAGTATGTACTACCTCTCTCTACATATCCAACACTCTGTTTGTAACTCATTTTATATGTATGTACTTTTACCTGTTTAAACATTATTATTATTATTATTATAGTAGTCTCTTTTTAAAAGGTCCGTTGAAACTCAGGCAATGGCTAATAACGTCAGGCTGAACAAGCCACACTGTAGAACACAAACTATTACATACCCCCTCCCCCCCGCCCCCTCAAGATTGGGTTACAAACTCATGGGATCACCAACCTGTCGAAGCCGTAAAACCTAAGACAAAAATCTTGAGATTTTGCACCAAGATTTTGGTAAATCTTCTACAAAATTCAGCTAGAAAAAGTCCTCAGGAATGATGTGGTGGGGAGCAACCTGTCCTCTTACAAAGAACGTCGCATTTCGCACGTATACAAAAGGCCAAAAATTGTCGTACTAGAAAATGGAAACGGCTGGCGAAAGTGGTGTACTGTCCCGTTTTCTGTTTTTGGTCCTCTGCGAGGACGAGCTAGAGGAAGACCTTTCTGTGCCCAGCGAGGCCAGTAGAGATGCTGGATCTCAGTGATCAGTGCATGTTATACGCGCGTGTTTTTATATACCTGCTACTATATAGATGTCACACCTGTGACAGGTAAAAACATGCTTAAAAAAAAAAAACAGCACCATCTGTCGGACATAAAAGCAACACACGCTATACTAAATATTTTACGATTCCATTTCAATGTTTCTGAAAGTTCTTCACCAACTGCTTTGAAATTTTGACATTGCAATGCTGTGTCAAAATTTTGACACAGTTCAGCAACGCCCACACGTTGCTGAGCCACAGCAACGGCCACGCGTTGCTGAGCCACAGCAACGCGTGGCCGGGTACAGCTAGTAATAAATAAATAAATAAATGTTTATTCACGTAAAAAGTACATACATACAAGAGGAGTTAGTAACAGAATGTTGAATTTCTAAATAGAGTTAATATATACTATGCCTAAAGCCACTAATACACAGTGTTTCGGGGCAAGATGTTAGAAAAATACTTAGACTAAAACTTAAAACTAAATGAGATCAAAGCATAAATTGAATTGAGTTTATTAGGTAGTACTTAGTTTTTATCTTAAACTGGGTGAGAGAGGTACAGATTTTGACATGATTGGGAAGGTCATTTCGCATTTTAGGTCCCTTGATTTGTAGAGCATTTCTAGTATGATTAAGTCGTACTCTTGGAATATCAAATAGGTATTTGTTTCTGGTGTGGTGTCCATGGGTTCTGTTACAACCTTCTAGGAAGCTTTTAAAGTCAGGATTGACCTTACAGTTCAGAGTTTATATATATATATATATATATATATATATATATATATATATATATATATATTATATATATATATATATATTAGTATATTTTGGTAGCAGTCTTTCCTGTAGACATATGTTATTAAATATGACCGAAAAAGTAAGATTAATAATTCTAACACGAATTTTCTCAATTTTCCTTATGTTTGTTTTTACTGATGACGGTAAATGAAAAATCAATTCTCCAAAATTCATTCTTTATTTCTTAGTCTGACGCGACACTTGAACGCGTTTCGTAATAACTAATTACATTTTCAAAGACTTTTAGTTTTCACACACAACTATAACCTGAAAGCACTAAACAGTTCTTTACTATGCTATGATTTAAACAGCTTTCATCTTTCATTTTATACCCGCGTTTTGGGTGAGGTGATATGTTACAACAGTTTTTAATGAGGTGAACAAAACTCTCAACAAAGGACAGAACACGAAACAATGGATATTAATTGGATATTAATTGAAGGTATGAATGGAAGTAACTGCGGAAGGGCCTATTGGCCCATATTTCTTGATGCTTCTATATTGGAGCGGGGTCTTGAAGTGGGTAGAATATAGTTGTGCATTAATTGACTGTTGATTGCTGGTGTTGACTTCTTGATGTGTAGTGCCTCGCAGATGTCAAGCCGCCTGCTATCGCTGTACCTATCGATGATTTCTGTGTTGTTTGTTAATAACAAACAACCTCACCGCCGGCACTCGGCGGTGAGGTGGTTCAAATAGCTTCGGCTATCACCTCATTATGTCCGGTCGTGATGGTCAAGTGGTTTAAGGCGTCTTGTACATACCAGTTGCGTTGCTCCTGGGAGTATGGGTTCGAGTCACTTCTGGGGTGTGAGTTTTCATTCGCATATAGTCCTGGGGACCATTCAGGCTTATTCGCATTTGTGTTCCTCACGTGTGCCCCAAAGAATGAGGTGATTTGGTAAAATGCTATGCCCAAGATAACCATCCGAGTGCCGGCGGTGAGGTGGTTCAAATAGCTTCGGCTATCACCTCATTATGTCCGGTCGTGATGGTCAAGTGGTTTAAGGCGTCTTGTACATACCAGTTGCGTTGCTCCTGGGAGTATGGGTTCGAGTCACTTCTGGGGTGTGAGTTTTCATTCATATATATATATATATATATATATATATATATATATATATATATATATATATATATATATATATATATATAACTGAAAACTCACACCCCAGAAGTGACTTGAACCCATACTGCCAGGAGCAACGCAACTGGTATGTACGGGGATGCCTTAATCCGCTTGACCATCACGACCGGACATAAGGAAGTGATAGCCGAAGCTATTTGAACCACTTCCCCGCCGGCACTCTGATGGTTATCTTGGGCATAGCATTTTATCAAATCACCTCATTTTTTGGGGCAACACGTGAGGAACACAAATGCGAACAAGCCTGAATGGTCCCCAGGACTATATGCAACTGAAAACTCACACCCCAGAAGTGACTCGAATCCATACTCCCAGGAGCAACGCAACTGGTGTACCAGAGTGGGTGTACCAGAGTGTACCAGAGTGTGTGTACCAGAGTGGGTGTACCAGAGTATACCAGGGTGTACCAGAGTGGATGTACCAGCCTGGTGTACTACACAAGTAAACCATTGTTCGACGCATCTATTGTCTCACAACTTTGGCTAAAAAAATGAAAAGGAATTAAAAGAAAAAACAGGTTACAGGCTGCCACAATTTATTGGTGAGGAAATTGTTAGTTCATTCATCAACCTGCAGCGTCAGGTGTTGCAACACGTGTCATGCACACACCTTAAACACCTGCAACAGTGTGATCAACATCTGATACTTGTGACCAGAGTGTCAGCCGTCTCTGCTCATGCCTCTTCATCCACCACACACTGTGTCATCCACCCACCCCCTTGCGTCATCCACCACCTCCCTGCGTCATCCACCACCACCTGCATCACCCACCACCCCCTGCATCATCCACCACCACCTGCATCACCCACCACCACCC
>WNGS01163947.1:16193718-16251372 GCA_020271785.1 Procambarus virginalis | reverse complement strand
GTACTAGTGGCTTAGGCATTGTATGTACTAGCTCTATCTATAAATCGATCCATTAATGTAACATTCCTTGTATGTATGTACCTTACCTGAATAAACATATTTATTTATTTATTTATTTACTAATAGAGCGTCACCAGGGCAGGGCAAGGAACATAATATCTGATCTTAGAAAGAATGCCAACAGTTTTAGAAACTTTTTTGCTATATTTAGAATGTGTCCCTGGAAATTCAGCTTGTTGTCGATGATGACACCAAGGAATTTACGATTAACTTTACTACTGATGTGTATATTGTTTATTCTTAAAATAATTTAATTTGAGGATTTATTACCAAACAAAATATAGAAAGTTTTGTCAATGTTAAGGGTAAGTTGTTGGCAGTTAGCCAAAAGATGGACTTTATTTAGTTCAGTATTCACAGTGACATTTAGAGCAAGCGGGTCAGGACTGGAGAAAATGAAAGTTGTGTTCATCAAAAAGATGGTTTGGGGTGTTGAGAGCATTTGGAAGGTCATTAATGTAGATGAGAAAGAGGAGAGGTCCAAGTATGATGCCCTGAGGAACACAAGTGTTGTGACTGCCACAATGGGGCACAACGGGTTCTTTTCTGGTATCCGGCCCCAAGTTAGTAGTGGTTTCAAGGAGTGAGCTCGGTATGCAAGTAAAACACACTGGGGGAGGTTATCTTGGTTATCTTGAGATGATTTCGGGGCTTTTTTTTTTAGTGTCCCGTGGCCCGGTCCTCGACCAGGCCCCACCCCCAGGAGCAGCCCGTGACAGCTGACTAACACCCAGGTACCTATTTTACTGCTAGGTAACAGGGCATAGGGTGAAAGAAACTCTGCCCATTGTTTCTCGCCGGCGCCTGGGATCGAACCCCAGGCTCAATAACCTTGGTAGTATAACCTGGTCAGGGCAAGATACCGCCACATTTAGTGAAATTTTGCTATTGTCCAATTGCTTGGACGTTGGGAACTGAACGAGGGCCTGCATGAAGGTTACTCTGCATCGAGTGTGATAAAGAAAAATGTGGGATGGGATGGAGAGAAAGATTTTCTCTCTCTTTGCAATGGAAAAAACTTTAAGAATTAATACCAAAAGTTTAGGAAACCTCAGTAACTTTATGGCTCATTAAAGACTTATAGATAATATATAACCTTGGTAGTATAACCTTTTCTATATTAATATTTATAAAAAGGTTATTTATTGAATAAAGGTATTTTTAATAACAAAAGTCATCCAACCTAACTCATTAAAATAATGTTTTATTAAATCTATTAAGTATTATGCAATATTTATTATAAAACTATTATAAAGCACAA
The DNA here is from genome assembly GCA_020271785.1 of Procambarus virginalis. NCBI lineage: Eukaryota > Metazoa > Arthropoda > Malacostraca > Decapoda > Cambaridae > Procambarus > Procambarus virginalis. Next base: position 16,250,051 of record WNGS01163947.1, on the reverse strand, counting down.
TGATACTTCATTTCCATAGAAGGTGCTTTATAAAGTGTATATAATGTCAAGAAAAAACTATAACTGACATTATTTAAATAAATAGAATTTTTTGAAAACATGTCTATTCATGCGTGAGTGAGTGGGTGGGCTTCTGGGGGATTTTGACACCTGACTATAAGCATAAGTCATATATGCGAGAACGGAGAACATTTGTTTGGCCAGGAATGTGAGAAGCGGTTGTTTACACGTTCTGGAGGCGCGAATTTATCCCTGATGATTCCTCCCCCCCCCTCCCCAGCCATATTTTAAAAAACCCAGTGAGATGAGAGATTAGATGAACTTAATGCTAGTTGTTTAGTCAAGTTTTTTTTTATATATTGAAGCAGATATTTTCTCCCCTGATTCTATGTATGATCAACCATCCAGTGAGATTGGAATATTAGATGAACTTATCGCTAGTTTTTTTTATCTGCACTGTGTATTCTTACAAATTAAATAGGGCAGCAGCACAGTGCTGTGCTGGAGATGAAGATATAAGCTAAGTTTGTTAGAACGAGTTCTTCTATCTCTGAGACAGAGAACCATCGTGAATTAGTACTCAAAGGTTTAAAGATTTCAATCTCTACAATTATAAGCTAGTCATGTCTTATAGAATTATATATTATGACTTATACCTTTATCTATATTATTTGTTAAAAAAATCCTATTGTACTAATAATGAGAGCACTTGCTGAACCTGTTTTATTACAAATATTTATGAAATATTTATTATAAAACAATCATAGTAAACGACGATACTTACAATAGAGAGGGGCTTTTATATAGCAAAATATAATGTAAAGGAAAATAAGTTTTATATTTTTATGTTTTATTATTTTAAATATTTAGTTTTTGCGAAATCTTATCTATTGTGGGCGCTGCTTCAGGAAGATAGTTCTCCACATAATTATTTTCTTTGTTATTAATTTGCACGACGCTAGTGGCCTCGACGAGGACAGGAAGCTAGCGGCTTGTCCGAGGTCTCTCCATTATTTGCCATGATGATCCATTCAGCAGTTTTTTCTAAAGCCCAGCAGAGTTTATTGGCTGATTTTTTACGGGTTCAGCGGGTAGGCAGTTCCATAGTTTATTATAACCTGCCATGAGTCTTTTTTATGCTGTCCCTTATTCCAACGGCTTAAGAAATACTATTGCTGAGATATTAATGTTATAATTGAACTTACAGAGTAATAGGAATATAATTTCAGAGATATATGCAGCTTCGGTGATTATACTAATGACAGGAATGCCAAATGAATTCATCTTCTCACTTTAAAAGGGGATCGAGTCTCTAATATTTTAAAAGACCCTTCTTACTTGACATCCTCTACTGCTATCAGAGTTGGCTCTTTTTTTAACTATTTTTTTAGCAGGACGAAAATGCACATGAAAATGCAAAAGACATACCATAGAAACAGTAGTTTTTTACACAGTTATTAGGACCCCCACCACAATATCTGTGATCTATCTTTATGCCAAAAATACAGTTTAATACAGAACATAAACAGATTCTATAAAATGTTAAACTTTTAAAAATTAAATACAAAACTTAAAATTACTACTAATATTACAAGTGTTTAGGTAGTATGTTTGGACCTGCACCCACACGAAATGACTGATGCAACTGAGAGCAGTGTCTTGAATTCTAAAAAAAAATGGCATAATTTTCATCCAATACCTTGAGTATACCTTGAGGTGCTTCCGGGGCTTATCGTCCCGCGGCCCGGTCATCGACCAGGCCTCCTGGTTGCTGGACTGATCAACCAGGCTGTGGATGCGGCTGCTCGCAGCCTGACGTATGAGTCACAGCCTGGTTGATCAGGTATCCTTTGGAGGTGCTTATCCAGTTCTCTCTTGAACACTGTGAGGGGTTTGCCAGTTATGTCCCTTATGTCTTCGATGTGTTACATTATGTTCGTAACTCATCATCTATGTATGTACTTTTCCTGAATAAAAAAATAATTTATTTTAATTTAATAATTACACAAAAAGGCACAATTAGGTGTGTACAATTAACCCACCCAAAAAAATTAACTATGCCGTCCCCGGAGGTCTATAGTCAGCACAACACTGCCCAATCGTTTCTGAAAATTAATTCCTTTTTTTTTGTCTCGTTCTGACTACTGCTATCTACAGCGATGGGACGGCTACTATGGGACATACGATGGTACATTACTATGGGACATACTATGGTACATACTATGGGACATACTATGGTATACATGGAAGGGTTGGTGCCTGGTGATAGGCAATAACTGGAAATCTACTACAGAAGAGCTATGAACATTAGTAGCATAGGAACTATAAGCATATAGCTACATAGGTACTATATATGTTATACTATAGTAGTGAACCACTCAAAACAATGAATGAAACACAAAATATTGTGAATATTAGAGTTTCCCCTGAAAAGTTGAATAGAAAACCACGACCACAAATGGCCGTGAGAGTGTGAAAGGACGAGCAAGTATTAATTGCTTCTTAATTTCAACTTGTACTTAACTTATAGCTATTTTGATACGATAATTTTATAAAATTTATAAAATAAAATGAAAATTTTAAGAATCTTTAAAGTAACTTAAAATATTTTTTAACTGTATAAAATGTTGAATTTTTTAATAAAACTAAAATTCCTTTTATAAATATTTTAAACTTGGATGTATGCTAATTGTAATTCCATTTTTTAGTTAAAATTTTGAGTGTATAAACACAAAATTAATACGCCCCATACCTATCCTACTATATATTTGACAGGTTGTAGTGAACGACCTAGTTCGTGGACCCCATACCCATCCCGTGGGCAGTATAGTGGACTCCATATCCTTTCTGTGGATGGCAGTGAGCCCCATATCCATCCAGTTGGCGGTAATGGACGCCCATACCCATCCAGTGGGTGATAGTGAGCCCCATACCCGTCCAGTGGGTGGTAGTGAACACCATACCCATCCTGTGGATAGTAGTGGAACCCATATCATTCCTGTGAGTGGTACTGAGCCCCATACCCATCCAGTCGGTGGAAGTGAGCCCCCAGACCCCTTCCAGGTGGTGGTAGTGGACCCCATACCCATTCTGTGGGCAGTAGTGGACCCCATACCCATCCTGTGGGCAGTAGTGGACCCCATACCCATCCTGTGGGCAGTAGTGGACCCCATACCCATCCTGTAGGCAGTAGTTGACCCCATACCCATCCTGTAGGCAGTAGTTGACCCCCATACTCATCCAATAGGTGGTAGTAGACCCATATAAACATCGTGTGACTTGTTGTGGACCCTATATCCAGTTTTTTTACAGTAGTGTACCCCATAAACATTACAACCTAACATCGTTTTCTGTTGACGGTCCTAGAATCTATTCTCTTTAGATTTTCAAAACACATACTATTGTATATAATGGTAATATGGCGAACGCACCATAATTTATTTTTGTATTTATATATTGTTACGGTAATGTCCTGCTTAGGCAGTAGATCCTGCCTGTTCCCTATATGCCTATTCACCAACGCATCTTGATGCTCCAACATAAGGAATTAACAAGAACAATACGTGCTTAAAATGTATTGGGTGTCTCGACAGACCCCGGCCTTCTCTCTCCACCTTATAGTACCCGAGACACCTGGACACCTGTTGTCTGGGCAGGGGCCCAGACGCCGGTCGACCAGGTGTTAACTGTTTGTCTATCTGCCGGCCGTGTGTAAGTACTTCATTCATAATGATGTGCTGCCCGAAATCTTAGCGAAGTATCCAAAATTTGCTTACTGTAGGTAATGCATGCACATGACTGTAAAGCTGCCGCCCAGTTGGGTGGGTGTGGAGCACATGACTGTAAAGCTGCCGCCCAGTTGGGTGGGTGTGGAGCACATGACTGTAAAGCTGCCGCCCAGTTGGGTGGGTGTGGAGCACATGACTGTAAAGCTGCCGCCCAGTTGGGTGGGTGTGGAACACGTGAATGTAAAGCTGCCGCCCAGTTGGGTGGGTGTGGAACACGTGAATGTAAAGCTGCCGCCCAGTTGGGTGGGTGTGGAGCACATGACTGTAAAGCTGCCGCCCAGTTGGGTGGGTGTGGAACACGTGAATGTAAAGCTGCCGCCCAGTTGGGTGGGTGTGGAACACGTGAATGTAAAGCTGCCGCCGAGTTGGGTGGGTGTGGAGCACGTGACTGTAAAGCTGCCGCCCAGTTGGGTGGGTGTGGAGCACGTGACTGTAAAGCTGCCGCCCAGTTGGGTGGGTGTGGAGCACATGACTGTAAAGCTGCCGCCCAGTTGGGTGGGTGTGGAACACATGACTGTAAAGCTGCCGCCCAGTTGGGTGGGTGTGGAGCACATGACTGTAAAGCTGCCGCCCAGTTGGGTGGGTGTGGAGCACATGACTGTAAAGCTGCCGCCCAGTTGGGTGGGTGTGGAGCACATGACTGTAAAGCTGCCGCCCAGTTGGGTGGGTGTGGAGCAAGACTAGTAACTGTGTGACTCACCATAGATGTAAAGTGCCTTGTATAGTGACTGTTGTGAGCCTCTTGTAATGTCACTTGTGACACAAAAGATTATTGATGTGTGTATTTGTGTCGGTGATTAGATGTGTATGTGTATGTATATATGTATACGTATATATATATATGTACATGTATGTATGAGTGTGTACATGTGTATATAACATTATTAATTGTGTAACAAGCGTTAAAAATTGTTATTTGCTTTGCTAAACGAACTAGAGGGTTCAGTACCTGAACCGATTATGTGCCTCTGTAACCCTTTACACCACCGCCCACGGGATGGGTATGGGGTGCATAATAAAGAAAGAAATTGGATTGACGATGGTTACCTACAACATTCTCGCCATCTCTGCCGTCATTCACCCAACCACTTGACCATCACGACCGGACATAAGGACCGGACAAAGTTTAAGGCATCCCTGTACATACCAGTTGCGTTGCTCCTGGCAGTATGGGTTCGAGTCACTTCTGGGGTGTGAGTTTTCAGTTGTATCTAGTCCTGGGGACCATTCAGGCTTGTTTGCATTTGTGTTCCTCACGTGTTGCCCCAAAAAATGAGGTGATTTGATAAAATGCTATGCCCAAGATTACCATCCGAGTGCCGGCGGGGAAGTGGTTCATATAGCCTCGGCTATCACTTCCTTATGTCCGGTCGTGATGGTCAAGTGGTTTAAGGCATCCCTGTACATACCAGTTGCGTTGCTCCTGGGAGTATGGGTTCGAGTCACTTCTGGGGTGTGAGTTTTCAGTTATATATAATATATATATATATATATATATATATATATATATATATATATATATATATATATATATATAAGAAATAGGAGAGGTCCTAGGATGCTGGCCTGTGGCACCCCTACGGTTAATGGTAGAGTGGGAGAGGTTGTATCATTGATGGCTACATACTGGTGTCTGTCACTAAGATAGGATCGAATATATTTCTCGGATTCCATAATGGTGGAATGGGGGGGGGGTGGTCTGACAGCTTAGTGGACAGCGCATCGGATTCGTAGTCCTGAGGTTCCGGGTTCGATGCCCGGTGGAGGCGGAAACAAATGAGCAGAATTTCTTTCACCCTAATGCCTTTGTTCATCTAGCAGTTAATAGGTACCTGGGAGTTAGACAGCTGCTACGGGCGTCTTCCTGGGGATGTGTAACAAAAAGGAGACGTGGCCGAGGACCGGGCCGCGGGGACGCTAAGCCCCGAAATCATCTCAAGATGGTGGATTTTAAGTAGGAGTTAGTTATGGCTAACAGTATCAAAAGCCTTGAACTCATTTTTGTCAAGAGCTTTGTGGGTAATATGAAGCAGACTAATAATTGCATCGTTGGTACTCTTTCAGGGAGCGGAAGCCAAACTGACTAATTTGTATACTAGACCAATTTGTAAACTAATAGCCCATGTATATACAGAAATCACAATAGCGTGATTTGTTCATTTAATAACCCATGTTATGTCCTGTACAGGATGACAGCGTCCGAGCGAGAGAGAGGCGCCGGGGCGTGTGGTTCACCAGGCACTTCAAGGTCCGCCCCGACGACGCTACGCCGCCACGACCAGGGTAAGGCACACGTCATGATTGTCTCAGTTACCCCTCACGTCTTGGCGACCATTTTCATTTCTTTATTATGCACCCCATACCCATCCCGTGGGCGGGGTGGAAAGGGTTACAGAGGCACGTAATGGGTTCGTGACAGTCTTGTCACGCTAGTTACACAGTTGTTAATGTTACATACACATGTACATATATGTATATATATACATCCATGTACACATAGACATATCACTGGAGTCATCAAAACATTTACACAACCGCCCACGAAATATATACATCTTTCCTCAGTCATAGCGGTTGTGTATACATGTAGAGCACTATGAGGTTGTTATAACAATAATAACCTCGGGTTGTGAAGTTTACACGCACGTAAACTGTTTAATACATGTAAACAAAGCCGCCATGACGAATAAAAGATGTACGGGTTCCGTAAAGTGGTTGTGTAAATGTTTGATGACGCATGGACTGCTCCGTAGTGGCTTGACAGGGTTGTCAACGAACACCAGGTGGGTTAAGGGAGCCGTCTCCGGTGGCTTGACAGCTCTCACACGGGCCGTCCTCGATGGCAGCAGTCAACCTTGTACACTACACAACTCGGCATGTACTCACCAGTGTGCGTTCAGACCGAGTACAGGAGAGCTCTGGCGGTACAAGATTACAATGATCCTTTCATCCAATGTGTCGAACAGTCTGGTGGACGTTTTGTGCTGACCATATACATAAGTTTCAGACCGTAAACAAACCATAGATTTTTACACTGTTGCTTTCAGACCTTTGGGAGTCATTAGTTTCTCTCCTATCAGACCTGAGTGTTTGGAACACTCTGTCTTGACAACAGAGATATGGGCATACCGAAGTCTAATTCAACTTCATCCTCGTTACACGCTAATTCGATAGCAATGTCTGTGTCTTTATAATGGGATTATATTTATGTGAGATGGTATCCATACAAAAGAGACTCTAAACCCTTTATTTCGTGCAGTGATCACGTCATTTATAATTGCTTGCGGGAGAAGATTTCAGTTGCTTGCAGCACACGACTGCTCGGATGAGAAGTCCTTTAGATTCTTTCAAACATTTGGGATGAGGATGTTGCATGATTGATGCTTTATAAAAAATGTTACCAGTGCTGGTTATTCACCCCCCCCCTACCCTACCTGTCCCCCCTTCCTTGAACCCCCCGCCCCCCCCCCCCCAGAATCCACTGAGACCCTGTTAACCACCTCCAGATCTTCACACCTGTTGAACAGCTTCCTCCACCAGCAGAACACTCACCAAGAAAGGGACAAGAGAATGAACAGAAGAAAGTGAGCTTCAAGGCAATGTACACTAACATAGATGGGATTACAAATAAAACAAGTGAACTTGGAGAATGGGCACTAGAAGAAAACCCAGACATAATAGCACTCACAGAAACAAAGCTAACGAAAACCATAACAAACGCAGTGTTTCCACAGAACTACTATGTAGTGAGGAAAGAGAGAGAAGGAAGAGGAGGAGGTGGTGTAGCTTTGCTGATAAGAAAAGGCTGGAGTTTGAAGAAATAGTTGTTCAGAACTGTGAAGATTTCAGTGACTACATATCAGGCACCATACCAATTGGAGGACAAAAAATTATAATAGTAGTCATATATAACCCCCCACCGAACAACAGAAGACCCAGACAGGAATATGATAGAAACAACATGCCACCATCAATATAATAGAGAGAGCAGCTTCAGAAGCTAGCAGGAACGGATCCAGTCTACTAATCATGGGAGACTTCAACCATGGGAAGATAGATTGGGAGAACAGAGACCCACATGGAGGCCCAGACACATGGAGAGCTAAGCTGTTGGACGTAGCAAGAAGAAACTTTCTAAGTCAACACGTCAAGGGACCGACAAGAATGAGAGGAGAGGACGAACCAGCCTTGCTTGATCTGATATTTACCTTAAATGAGTCGGATGTAAGGGAAGTTAAGTTGGAAGCCCCCTTGGGAATGAGTAACCACAGTGTATTGATCTTTGAGTACCTGGTAGAGCTAGGAATTATCTCTCCAAAAAAAGAACTGGGAAATAAAGGGCTGGCGTACCGAAAGGGAAATTATGAGGAGATGAGAAAATTCCTAGGGGATATACCATGGGACACAGAACTCACAACTAAGTCCGTACAAGACATGATGGACTATGTCACCCAAAAATGTCAGGAGGCAGTAAACAGGTTTATCCCGGCTCGACAGGAAAAAACAGAGAAGCAAAAAAAGAATCCGTGGTTTAAAAGGGCATGTATGAAAGCAAAGGAGCTGAACAAAAGGGCGTGGAGGAACTTCCGTAATAACAGAACACCAGACAGCAGAAAGAGATACCAGAGAACCAGGATCGAGTATGTTAGTATGAGAAGAGAAGCTGAGAAAAAGTATGAAAATGATATAGCTAATAAAGCTAAGACCGAACCAAAGGTACTACACAGTCACATCAGGAGGAAAACAACAGTGAAGGAACAGGTGGTGAAACTTGGAACGGGTGAGGACAGGTATACAGAGAATGACAAAGTGGTGTATGAGGAACTCAACAAGAGGTTCCAGGAGATCTTTACAATAGAGCAAGGAGAGGTCACTGCGCTAGGAGAGGTGGCAGTAAACCAGGCGGCCTTGGAAGGGTTCGAAATTACAAGAAATGAGGTCAAGAGACACCTGTTGGATCTGGACGTGAGAAAGGCTGTTGGCCCGGACGGAATCTCACCGTGGGTATTGGAAGAGTGTGCAGGGGCGCTTTGCTTGCCACTCTCCATAGTGTATAGTAGGTCACTGGAAACGGGAGACCTATCAGAAATATGGAAGACGGCTAATGTAGTACCAATATACAAAGAGGGTGACAGACAAGAGGCACTGAACTACAGGCCAGTGTCCTTAACTTGTATACCATGCAAGGTGATGGAGAAGATTGTGAGAAAAAACCTAGTAACACATCTGGAGAGAAGGGACTTCGTGACAACCCATCAACATGGGGTTCAGGGAGGGTAAATCTTGCCTTACAGGCTTAATAGAGTTCTACGATCAGGTGACAAAGATTAAGCAAGAAAGCGAAGACTGGGCGGACTGCATTTTCTTGGACTGTCGGAAAGCCTTTGACATAGTGCCGCATAAGAGGCTGGTACATAAGCTGGAGAGACAGGCAGGAGTAACTGGTAGGGCACTCCAGTACAGGAGTACCTAAGCAATAGGAAGCAGAGAGTTACAGTGAGGGGTGAGACCTCAGATTGGTGTGAAGTACCAGTGGAGTCCCACAGGGCTCTGTACTCGGACCTATTCTGTTTCTGATATACATAAATGATCTCCCAGAGGGTATAGACTCATTCCTCTCAATGTTTGCTGACGACGAAGGATTATGCTGACGAATTATGAGAAGGATTAAGACAGAGGAGGACAGCTTGAGACTTCAAGAAGACCTGGACAAGCTGCAGGAATGGTCGAACAAATGGCTGTTAGAGTTTAACCCAAGCAAATGTAATGTAATGAAGATAGGGGTAGGAAGTAGGAGACCAGATACAAGGAATCATTTGGGTGATGAAATACTTCAAGAATCTGAGAGAGTGAAAGACCTGAGGGTTGATATCACGCCAGACCTGTCCCCTGAAGCTCATATCAAGAGGATAACATCAGCGGCATATGCCAGGTTGGCTAACATAAGAACGGCCTTTAGAAACTTGTGTAAGGAATCTTTCAAAACTTTGTATACTACTTATGTCAGACCAATCCTGGAGTATGCGGCTCCAGCATGGAGTCCATATCTAGTCAAGCATAAGACTAAACTGGAAAAGGTTCAAAGGTTTGCCACCAGACTAGTACCCGAGCTGAGAGGTATGAGCTACGAGGAGAGACTACGGGAATTAAACCTCACGTCACTGGGAGACAGAAGAATTAGAGGGGACATGATCACCACATACAAGATTCTCAGAGGAATTGATGGGGTAGATAAAGACAGGCTGTTTAACACAAGGGGTACACGCACTAGGGGACACAGGTGGAAACTGAGTGCCCAAATGAGCCACAGAGACGTTAGAAAGAATGTTTTCAGTGTCAGAGTAGTAGACAAATGGAATGCATTAGGCAGAGATGTGGTGGAGGCTGACTCCATACACAGTTTCAAGTGTAGATATGATAGAGCCCAGTAGGCTTAGCAAACTGTATGCCAGTCGCTTGACAGTTGAGAGTCGGAACCAAAGAGCCAGAGCTCAACATCCCGCAAGCACAATTAGGTGAGTACCTGTTTCTGTAGCTGTCTAACCTCTCGGCTGGCCTTAAGAAATATGTTGAGGGTGTCACCTGGTTTGTGTGTTTTATACTGCTCAGCTCAGATGAGAACTGTGTCATGCAGGAGCTTAAGGCGTGAGTCAGTGAACCACTTCTGTCCCTTCCTCATTGTTTTGGGTCTTGTGCATTTTACAATATTATTATAAAAATGGGTTACTTCAGTGACCAGGTCCTCATATAATGCATTGACAATATGCAGTATTGCAGTAAATACAATATGCAGAAAAACAGTATGAGTTATACCAATCTGAAATTTAGTATTTGCAGTGCAAGGTTAAATCTTCAGTTATTGAATATTTCCCTATCAAAGCCTTTGTGGTTTGACACCAGTTATGGTGTAAGAAGTGTCCATGGCAAGATAATCACTAACAAATTCCTGCACAATTGATCCGTGACTGTTGACAATTGATCCGTGACTATTGATGTAAACCATGACCACTGATCACGTCTGGAGCCCCTGAGCTGTGTCACGTTAGGTGAGTTATCCCAGTTTATCTCTTCATCTCTCCCAGCTGAACCCTAACAGTTAACAGAGTTATGATATTTACGGCTTCGGCGGGTAGGCGGTTCCATGGGTTAATAACCCTGAATAATGAATTGAAACTGAATAGACATATGTTCTTGTCCCTGAGATATTTACAACTTATAATTTCTAGTAGACTTGGTGTCACTCAAGTTGGTGTGTAGGGCAGGAAACTCCCCATGACAATGGTCTGGTGGAGGTTCCTGGAGCCTCCACCAAACCTGCGACTAAAGTCTTACATTTTCACACAAAGTTATACCAGCCAGTCGCTGTACCAGTCAGAAACTGCTGGTGATGTGACTAATATGGTGATGTGGTTTGCCCGAGACGCTGTGAGGATTATAGTGGCTTCAGGCATAGTATGTACTACCTCTCTCTACACATCCTACACTCTGTAACTCATTTTATATGTTTGTACTTTTACCTGTTTAAACATTATTATTATTATTATTATTATTATTATTATTATAGTCTCTTTTTAAAAAGTCCGTTGAAACTCAGGTAGAGGCTAATAACGTCAGGCTGAACAAGCCACACTGTAGAACATAAAATATTACATCCCACTCCCCCCCCCCCCCCCCCCCCGCCCCATCAAGATAGGGTTACAAACTCATGTCGTAGTAGAAAATGGAAACGGCTGGCGAAAGTGGTGTACTGTCCCGTTTTCTGTTTTTGGTCCTCTGGTAGGTTAGGCTAAGGGCACTTTGGTACGACCGTTTCTTGACGTTGTGGAACCTTAGGAGGACGAGCTAGAGGAAGACCTTTCTGTGCCCGGCGAGGCCAGTAGAGATGCTGCATCTCAGTGATCAGTGCATGTTATACGCGCGTGTTTTTATATACCTACTACTATATAGATGTCACACCTGTGACAGGTAAAAACATGCTTAAAAAAAAACAGCACCATCTGTCGGACATAAAAGCAACACACGCTATACTAAATATTTACGATTCCATTTCAATGTTTCCGAAAGTTCTTCACCAACTGCTTTGAAATTTTGACATTGCAACGCTGTGTCAAAATTTTGACACAGTTCAGCAAAGCCCACACGTTGCTGAGCCACAGCAACGGCCACGCGTTGCTGAGCCACAGCAACGGCCACGCGTTGCTGAGCCACAGCAACGCGTGGCCGGGTACAGCTAGTAATAAATAAATAAATAAATGTTTATTCACGTAAAAAGTACATACATACAAGAGGAGTTAGTAACAGAATGTTGAATTTCTAAATAGAGTTAAAATATACTATGCCTAAAGCCACTAATACACACAGTGTTTCAGGTCAAGATGTTAGAAAAATACTTAGACTAAACTTAAAACTAAATGAAATCAAAGCATAAATTGAATTGAAAAAGAGGGAAAAAGAAAAAAAAATGATAATAACACGCAGAAACCACAATAGCCTGATGCATCAAATGAACAAATCCACAAGAGCAATGGGAGAGCGTCTGGGATGCTCTCAGACGCAGGTTCGAACCCTCGTCACGGCCCTTGTGGATTTGTTAAAGAATAATAATAATTACATGATGGAAAGAACAGCAGAAATTGAAACAGAACAGCAGAAGGCATTTTAACGAAATAAACACAAGATTACAATTTTCTCTAAGTTTATACATGGCGGATATCAGCAGTTAAACATGTTGGGCAGTAATCAGTATTGTTAGAAAATAGCAAGATATAAGTTAACATTTAGAAGGTAAGGTAAGTTACATGGAGTTTATTAGGTAGTACTANTTGTATGTGGGTGCTGAAGTTGAGACTTTTGTCTAAGTATAGGCCAAGGAACTTTCCATCATTTTTACTGCTGATGTAACATTGTCTATCTGAAGCTGAATTGTATTTGTTGTTTTGCTTCCAAATAAGATGTAGTAGGTCTTTTCTATGTTTAGTGTGAGTTTGTTGGTTGACATCCATAAGTGAACTTTTTTTAGTTCATTGTTTCACAATATTTAGTGTGTGTGGATTGGGGTCTGAGTAGATGAGGGTAGTATCGACAGCAAATATTTTTATTTATTATTTATTTATTTATTTATTTATTTATTTATTTTATATACAAGAAAGTACATGGGTTTGTGAGGAAGCATAGCATGGTATTACATTCTTGTAAAGTCACTAGTACGCGCACTGTTTCGGACAGAATAATATAGGTTTACGAATGTTAGAGACATTAGGCAGATCAATGATATATATAAGAAATAGGAGAGGTTCTAGAATGCTGCCCTGTGGCACCCCTACGGTTAATGGTAGAGTGGGAAGGTTATATCGTTGATGGCTACATATTGGTGTCTGTCACTAAGATAGGATCGGATATGGTTTAGGACAAGGCCTTGGATTCCATAATGGAGGAGTTTAATTAAGAGGTAGTTGTGGTTAACAGTATCAAAGGCCTTTCTCAGGTCAAAGAAGAGTCCAATCGGAAACTCATTTTTGTCAAGGGCTGAGTAGATTATACCAAGTAGACTAATTATTGCATCATTGATACTCTTTCGGGAGCGGAAGCCAAACTGACAGGGACTTAGTATGTTGAATTTTACAAGATAGGAGTAGAGCTGTTTGTAAATCTTTTTTTCAAATATTTTTGATCATATATGTGGATTTGATATTGGTCTGTGATTGTTTATGTCTGCCGGATTGCCTCCTTTATGAAGTGCGATACTTTTGCTGTTTTAAGGAAATCAGGGAAGATCTGACACTTTAGAGATTTATTGAACAGCAAAGCTATGAGTTGCACCAGGGCATGGGAGGCACTCTTTCATAAAATGGATGGTATTTCACTAATGTTCTCAGCTTTTATTTTCAGTGAGTGAATGATAGACACAACATCTGTCGGGCTGACTGGTGAAATGAGAAGAGAGTCTGGGTAGTTGCCTGAAAGATAGTTGTTGTATAATTAACTTGATACATACAGCTCTTGATAAAAATTAGTTCCCTGTTGGGTTATCTGTTTACCTGCGTAAGGCTTTTGACACTGTCAACCACCAAAATCTTCTTAAATTACATCATTTGGAGTCAGAGGACACTCCCTCCAATACCTTCAGTCTTACCTTACTGACAGGCTCCAGTATGTTTCTATGAATAATTCCATTTCTCCCACCCTACCCATCAACATTGGTGTTCCACAGGGCAGCATACTTGGCCTTCTTCTCTTTCTCATCTACATTAATGACCTTCCAAATGCCTCTCAACACCTCAAACGAATCTTATTTGCTGATGACACAACCTTCCAATTCTCCAGTCTTGACCCTCTTGCTCTAAATGTCATAGTGAATACTGAACTGAATAAAGTCCATCTTTGGCTAACTGCTATCAAACTCTCCCTTAACATTGACAAAACTTTCTCTACGTTGTTTGGTAATAAATCCTCAAATCAAATTAATCTAAGAATAACATATCCAAATTAGTAACAAAGTTCATGGTAATTCTTTGGTGTTTTCATCGATAATAAGCTGAATTTCCAGGGACACATTATAAATATAGCAAAAAAAGTTACTAAAACTGTTGGCATTCTTTCTAATATCAGATATTATGTACCCCGCCCTGCCTGGCGACGCTCTATTACTCCCTCATCTATCCATATCTCAACTATGGTATTTGTGCTTGGGGTTCTACTACCCAAAATCATTTACGTCCCTCTAATTACTCAACACAAAGCTGCTATTAGAATAATAACTAACTCTGGCCCCAGACATCACTCGGTACCCTTACTCAAATCTCTGAATATGTTAGATATCAAGTCACTGCACAAGTATTAAGTCTCAAGTGTACTCTATATATTTAAAACTCTGAACTGTAATGCCAATCCTGACCTTAAAAGCTTCCTAGAAGGTTAGAAGGTTCACCTTCTAGTGTGTGGTCTGGTCAACTGCCTAGAAGGTTGTAACAGAACCCATGAGCACCACACCAGAAACAAATATCTATTTGATAATCCAAGAGTACGACTAAATCATACTAGAAATGCTCTACAAATCAAGGGACCCAGAATGTGGAATGACCTTCCCAATCATGTCAAAGGCTGTACCTCAATCAGTTTAAGATAAAAACTAAGTACTACCTAATAACTCCATGTAACCTGCCTTACTCTAAATGTCACCCATGTCTTGCTTTTTTAAACAATGATGTTTGTTGACCAACTTGTATAATTGCTAATTTCTGCCATGTTCGCCCCCCTTTTTTTATTCTTTTTTTCAACACAATTTATACTTCAATCTCAGTTACTATTAAGTTTTAGTCTGTTTTTTTTTTCCTACATCTTTCCCGAAATGCTATACGTTTTTAGGGCTTTAGGTATTGTATGTATTAGCTCAATCTTTAAATCAAACATTATTTTTGTAACTCGTCTTCTATGTATGTACCTTTACCTGAATAAAAAAATCTAAATCTAAAGATATGTGGTAACATATAAATAAATAAAAAATAATTATTTAGGGAAAGTACATACATAGTTACAGTACAAACATTCTGTTAGATTTAAAGAGAGTGGTAGTACATACAATACCTAAAGCCACTAATGCGCATAGCGTTTCAGGAAAGTCCCCCGTGGTGTAGTGGTAAGACACTCGCCTGGCGTTCCGCGAGCGCTATGTCATGGGTTCGTATCCTGGCCGGGGAGGATTGACGGGCGCAAATCCTTAACTGTAGCCTCTGTTTACTNTTAATGTTGAGTTTGATGCGCAGGCTTCAGTAGCTTCACATTCAGTAAGTAGTGCAATAGTGGCGCCTCTGCTTCTGTTCCACAGATATGACACTCTTTAACTATTAGGTTCATTACCTCCCAGCAGCACTTGTAGTCTGTGTATGGCTACTGCAATGTCTCGAGATATCTTTTTGTCAGGCTTGAAAGAGGAGTAACCAGTGGCTTGTTCGTACCATATCGCAGTGGATCTTCCTTCCCCTACTTGGCTCTGTGGCGACTTTTGATAGTTGGGAGTATTTTCTTCTTGATTTGCTCCTTAATATGTGAAAAACTTGGAGGTATTTAAACCTGTACAACAGGTAGAGCAGTGGCAGTTTTTGCTAGTGAGTCTGCCTGTTCATTACCATCTATGCCAATGTGACTTGGTACACAATGAATGCGGGAATCGGTGGGGAGGTTGGCACGGGGGGGGGGCCTCGCTGTCACTTCGGGTTGATCTGGGTGGGGTTTTGAAGTGGTCAAAAGATGGCAGATGCAGTTTGGTGCTGATGGGTGTGGAGTTCTGGGGTTGGGTGGTGATGGTGGGGTTGCGGGATGCGAGCTGGATGGTGTTGACATTGCGAGGTCGGGTTGCGGGGAGGGGGGGGCGGATCTGGGAATTGTGATTGGTGAGAATTTGGAACTAAGGGATCAATGCGTGAGTGTTCGTGATAAGACAGATAGGACGCTGGGATTCGTTAGTCGGGGCGTTGGTAGCGGGACACCTGGTGTGTCGGCTGTGTCTTGCTCTGGTTAGGCCCATTTAGATTATGCAGCTCAGTTTTGGTCGCTGTACTACAGAATGGATATAAATTCACTTGAACGTATCCAGCATAGGATGACAAAGTTAATTCCCCAAATTAGAAATCTTTCATGTGAGGAAAGATTAACAAAGCTTAAATTGCATTCACTGGAAAGGCGAAGAATTAGGGGTGACTCGACAGAGGTTTACAAGTGGATGAATGGACATAACAAGGGGATATTAATAGGGTGTTAAAAGTATCAACGCAAGACAGAACTCGAAACAATAGATATAAATTGGATAAGTTCAGATTTAGGAAAGACTTGGGTAAATACTGGTTCGGTGACAGGGTTATTGATTTGTGGAACCAATTACCGCGTAACGTGGTGGAGGTGGGGTCCCTCGATTGTTTCAAGCGAGGGTTGGACATGTATATGAGTGGGATTGGGTGGTTATAAATAGGCGCTGCCTCGTATGGGCCAATAGGCCTTCTGCAGTTACCTTTATTCTTATGTATCTAATTTAGGGTGATTGACAGTCCTAGATTGTGTGCTTCTTTTCCTATATGAAGGATTTCTGTGATGAGTTGTATATTGTCTCTGTGCTGACTGGATAACAATGCCTGGAGCGAAGATTGAGAGTCTGTATGAATGATGACATCATGTAAATTATTCTCAATTGTATAATTTATGGCCTCCTTCAGGGCATATAATTCTGTTTGCAATGTTGAGCACCCACTATTCATGCTCTAGTAAGCTTCATGGTTGGTAGTGTAAACTGCTGCCCCAGCACAACCTCTTTCTTGATCAACTGATCCGTCTGTGAAGATGTGAGTCGTTGTAGGTCTTGAGATGGTTTCCATATGTTGTTCTATAACAGCTTTGAGCCTCTGCGAGTCACATGCTGATTTGTTAACTGGTAATTCTTCAATGATAATCTTTAGACTCGAGTCTTCCCATGGAGGAGGCTGCCGGAAGTGTTGATATGGTCTATCTTCTCCTTTGTTTTTAATGGTCCATTTCAAGTCCACTTTCTCTAGACTCTTGACCAGATTATCCGTCCATGCACTTGTTCTATATTGAAGGTTTTTCTGAAGCGAACTCTGTATGCTGTCTTTGACTGACAGTCTGGCGGTGGTTCCAACAAGTTTTGTTGCTATGGTTGCTATCCTTTGTTTGATCCTGTTTTCTAATGCTGGTAAATTGGTTTCCATTCTAAGGTTCTCTCTTCGCGTCCATATAGGTGCTCCCAGCATTGTTCTCAGAGCATCATTTTGAGACACTTCCAGTTTCTCCCATTGGTTATCACTGAGGGATGTAAGAGCAGGGGCAGCATAGTCGATGAGTGACCGAACTGCATGAACGTAGTACATTTTGAGTACTGGTAGAGATGCACCCTCTCTAAGACTGGTCAGAGAGCGCAAAGCTGAGTTTCTGGCTTTACAACGTTGTCGAAGATATTCAATTTCTTGAGTGAATTTCAACTGGTTGTCTATTATGACGCCAAGGTATTGAAAAGAGGTAATCCACTCGATTTCGTGTCCTTATTATTTCGTATTGCGAGTCTGATGTCTTGAGTTTTCATTTTAACGACCATTGCTTTGGTTTTATTGCTGTTCATTTTCTCTGCTGTGCGTTCCGCTTCCATGCTGATAATATCTAGGCATTTTTGTGCATGGTTCCTTGCGCCTTTCCTATTGATAATGACCACAAAGTCGTCTGCATAGTTAAGCAGTTTAGTTTTTGGTAACTTGAGCTTCATGAATTGTTCCATGAGACAGTTGAAGAGGAAAGGGCTTAGTATTCCTCTCTGCGGAGTCCCATTTTCCAGCATCTTTGAAGTCGATGTTTTCTTTGGAATTTGACTTTAGCTTCTCGGTTAAGCAGGCTTCCTTTGTCAAAGGCAAGAGCGTGTCCTTTGATTTCCTTATCCACAAGGCAGCACAGTGTAGGAGGAGAACTGGCTAACTC
The DNA here is from genome assembly GCA_020271785.1 of Procambarus virginalis. Lineage (NCBI taxonomy): Eukaryota > Metazoa > Arthropoda > Malacostraca > Decapoda > Cambaridae > Procambarus > Procambarus virginalis. Next base: position 16,231,791 of record WNGS01163947.1, on the reverse strand, counting down.
GAAGGCTTTTTCAAGGTCTAGAAAAATAAGGATTCCAGGTTTGTCGTTGATTTGATCCAGGAGGGAGGTAAGGCATTCCGTGGTTCCAACACCTTTTCTATAAGCAAACATATTTTGGTGTAGTGGATTGGCTTTCCAATCCACATAGGGGGCATAACTGGCAAACCCCTCACAGTGTTCAAGAGAGAACTGGATAAGCACCTCCAAAGGATACCTGATCAACCAGGCTGTGACTCGTACGTCAGGGTGCGAGCAGCCGCGTCCAACAGCCTGGTTGATCAGTCCAGCAACCAGGAGGCCTGGTCGATGACCGGGCCGCGGGGACGCTAAGCCCCGGAAGCACCTCAAGGTATACTCAAGGTATACTCCAGTCAATTCGATTAAGAGTCATTCTTTTGCAGTTTTGGCCAGACAGCTTGTTAATGAGATGGGTCTTGGATTTCCTGGGTCTTTAGGTTTTGGAATGGAAACTATAATTGCACTGTTCCAAGAGAGTGGTCGAATTCTTGTCACCCATACTCTGTTGATGAGATTTAAGAAGGCTTTTTCACTCCTTTTCTCCTAGCTTGGCCAGGAAGAAGGAAGATTGATTGATCAAGATTAAGCCACCCAAGAGGTGGCACGGGGCATGAATAGCCCATAAGTGGTACATTTTTTTGTTCAGTAATTCTTTTCAGTGTTCTGAGGTTGCATTTAATCGTCAAGCTGCTATCGTGGGGGAGGATACTGCTTGACAGTCCTTATGAGGGTGTCCAGCTGCTGGACACCTTTGTTGACCAGGAGAGTGGCAGTGTTGATGGCTTCAGGCTGGTTACTGCAAGATTCAGGGACTCTTAAAGCTCTTCTAAGGTCGTTGGTTGCTTCACATTCCAGGAGGTAGTGAAGTAGTGACTTTTCTGTGACAGTTTGGTAGAAGATACACTCTCTCTGTCGGGGTTCACCAATCTCCCAGTTGCATCTGTAACCTAGACGTAGTCTATATAACCTAACTGCTATTTCCCTGTGGATTCCTTTTGGGATATTTAACCTTTCTAACTTGGTTGCCTGAAGATACCATGTTGCAGAGGGCGAACCTTCAGCTACTCTCTGGTGTAGATGGGCTTTGTTGAGGTGTGAGAGTTTTTTGATGATGATAATTTTTATGTTCTCTAAGTCTGGGTTGGAAGAAGAAAATTGATTGATGAAGATTAAGCCACCCAAAAGGTGGCACGGGCATGAATATCCCGTAAGTGGTGGCCCTTTTGAGCCATTACCAGTATCAATAGATGATACTGGAGATCTGTGGAGGTGCAACTGCACCCTGCGTGACGGGAGATGTTTCCCGTGGAAGAAGAAAATGTGGAAGCAAGCTTTATACCCGCCAGGGATAGGTCACCTGACCACCAAGTACATAAAGGTAAAGGCCTATTGACCTATATACAGATTGATAGAGATTAAGCCGCCCAAAAGGTGGCACGGGCATGAATAGCCCGTAAGTGGTGGCCCTTTAGAGCCATTACCAGTATCAAGAGCTGATACTGGAGATCTGTGGAGGTGCGACAGCACCCTGCGTGACGGGAGATGTCTCCCGTCCACCTATATACAAGTAAAGAGGGATAAAGAGGGACGAAAATGGGAGTTAAAGGGATTCTATATCGTAATGACGTGCTATATTGAAACCCATATGTGGATCTAATTTGTACATGCCAGGGCTCACATTAAGGCTGTTGTTACAGTGTTTGATCAGAGCGGACTTAATCACATTTCGTTCAATGAAACACTTACTTTTAACAATACATTTCGCCGCTCTGAAATCGATAGAATGATCACATACGGGATTTCGGTCACTCTGCCCGCAACGCTGAGTGTACTAGTGGCTTTACAAGATTGTAATTACCATATTATGTATCCTCACAATCCCAATGTACCTTCTTGTATATGCATAAATAAATAAACATAAACTGGAATGTAAACACAATGTACCGGAGTGCTGGACTGTGTTACGAATAGCATATGAATGTTGTTTTAAACGCGAAGAAAGGGATTTACCAGTCTGGCCGATGTAAACACATGCTCACTCATTACAAGGGATGGAATACACACAACCTGCTTCAGATGAGGGCGAGTTCTTAATTAACACGGACTTTATATTTATATTATATATTATACTTTATATGTATATATTCTTTAAGATTTAATAGTCCATCAAAATATGGTAATGCCAACGATTTTTTTATTTCTGGCTTAAACTTGAGCGCTTGTTTGTAGAACGTTCTTTTTGCTTGACCAAACGCGACGTCCAAGACCGATTTTGGGTATTTTAACTTCTTCCCAATTTCAAATATTTTTCTTATTTCTTCATCAAAAATTTCCCGGCTGCAGACTCTCAGGACTCTGGAAAATGTAACATAAAATACTGAGCAACCTAGCTGTCCTCTTAAAAAGAACGTCGCTTTTGGCCGTTTGTCCGTATGGCCGAATATGGACGTAATTTGAAAATGAAAAAAAAATGAAAATAAATTTGGGATTTTTTTTTCAACAACAGTAAGTTAAGGGTCCTCTGATAGGTTAGGTGGGCAGGAAATTCTCATAAAGTTTCAAAACGGTATGAAATACGTTAATTAAAAGTTGCCTCTTCTAATACTGAACATGATGATTTGAGTACAAATGAACATACGAGCACAGATTGGTAAGTTAGTTATACACTCTGAATTTGAAACCTACCGATTCTATGACTCATGATGTCTAAAAAATGGCAGAACACCATTCTCTTCATTCTCAATTGTGAATTTAATTGACGGAACCAGCGAATTAAGCTGAATGAGAAAATCAAGCCACATCAGGCACAAAATATCGTCAACATAGCACACCAAATTCGAGGGTAAAATCCTGGGTAAGATATTCGCTTCAGAACACTCCTATGGTGATAATACTGGTCAGGGCGATGACCCGTGAGGCCGCACCATGCATGGCGGCCTCACGGATGATGTATCGTCAGCATCCGTGAGGCCGCACCATGCATGGCGGCCTCACGGATGATGTATCATCAGCACCCGTGACTGTATCACTTGTATCGGACACTTGTGTCAGGTCTTTATCATGCTTTAGTTCATCAATATCACTACCGTTCTCTTCTTGGAGGCCTCAGGCCTCCATCTCGTACCCAACCCACTGCCCACGGGTTTTGATTCTTACGATATCCTGACACCGCAATAGTCGGGTGGCGCACCGCCATGCCTTGTGTTATGTCGGGTGGCGAAGTGTAGTGGTTAAGGATCATTTGACAAGTTCTAGTGTTTGGTTAGTTTTTTTTTACTACAACTTTCAATGAAGACGAACAGCGCCTTACTCCAAGGTGCTGTTCGTCTTCGATCTTCTGCATGGTAATGTTGTTGAAGGGATATTTATAACATGTATTTTTATGCTCGACATATATATGATATTGTCTCCTGTGTGTATGTTTGTAACTTTTGAAACTCTGGCTGTTGAGGATTTTTATGTCCAGTTGCAAGAGTGTCCTGATTTGTGTTGAGGAGGACCATCTTATCTTACATGTTTTAGTGCCTAGTTTATGGTATATCTCCATGACAGTGATGATGTTTCCTGTCACTGTCATGAGTGCTGGTGTGTGGTGAGTGCTGGTGTGTGGTGAGTGCTGGTGTGTGGTGAGTGTGGTGTGTGGTGAGTGCTGGTGTGTGGTGAGTGCTGGTGTGTGGTGAGTGCTGGTGTGTGGTGAGTGCTGGTGTGTGGTGAGTGCTGGTGTGTGGTGAGTGCTGGTGTGTGGTGAGTGCTGGTGTGTGGTGAGTGCTGGTGTGTGGTGAGTGCTGGTGTGTGGTGATTGTTTGGTGTGTGGTGAGTGCTGGTGTGTGGTGAGTGCTGGTGTGTGGTGAGTGCTGGTGTGTGGTGAGTGCTGGTGTGTGGTGAGTGCTGGTGTGTGGTGAGTGCTGGTGTGTGGTGAGTGCTGATGTGTGGTGAGTGCTGGTGTGTGGTGAGTGCTGGTGTGTGGTGTAGGGCGTCAAGAACTGTACTGTCAACACAACGTGCAAGAACTGTGCATTTTGCTTGCTGCTCAATAGCGAGAGGAGGCGCTAGATGGCCTTGTTGTAGTTTGTCAAGAGCGGCAGGTTTGAAGCCGTCATAGACAGTCTTTAGTGGCGAGAAAGTAATTTATGCCTAAGAAAAACGTCCACTACGGGCTCACCATAGCCCGTGCTACTTGGAACTTTGTTCCAGGTAGCGAATCTTTAACAACAAACCTACCTTACCTACCTTGAACAACAAACAACAATTAATGCCTGTATTGTTCGTGATGTTGTTTGTGTGCGCTATGTTAGTGGCATTGTAGAATGTGGAGACAGTTAAAGGTGACAGTCTGTGCCTCACCAGAGTACAGCATCCTCAGACAGTGCACCATGCTGGCAGACCTACTGAACTGCTCTGTGTACTGTACTAGGCAATCACGGCACCATTACAACAAGTAATAAGTCAGTGCTCGGTGCGTGAATCTGTAAGCCAGGTATAACACCTGTTCCTGGCCTCGTGTACGAAGCAAACACCGTACGGGTCCTCCAGGTTACAACCCACAACAGTGTGGTTGACTCGCACCATCACGAGGCTCCCCAGTGGTCGGCGTGTATAAAGAGGAAGAAGGTTTAGAGAGAGTGCGTCTACCGTCATGAATTATCCATAAAAGATGGTCTGCCAGCATCGCACCTCTCTCGTAACAAAATATTGTGAATATTAGAGTCTTCCTGAAATGCTCGATAGAAAATCACCGCCTCAGACGACCTTGGGAGTAAAGGATGACGAACATGTAAATAACATTTATTGCTAATTAATTACAATTAGCACTTGACTTATTGCTATTTCAATATTAGACTTTCATAACATTTATAAAATAAAACTAAAATCTTTCCAAAAATTACAAATTAACTTCAGATATTGTCAAATTTTGTATAAAATCTTTATTTTTTTATAAAATGATAACAAAAGATATTTATATATAAAACTTGCACCACAAACAATTAGGTAAAATTTACACATAAAAATTTTTGAGTATATTTACAATAACTAGTTGATCTCTTACCTATCCTACCTCCCACCCTACAGGNGTTCCTTATACAGTGTGCTGCGTACACGATGTTTCCCTTCTTCCTGATGGTGGTGTGCAATTTGATGGGGTCTATCTTCTCGATGCTTGCGCCAGTACAAATGTTGGCAGACGCGTTAATGTTGAGAATGACAAGATTTCAGAGGTGTTTATGTCTTGTGTTGATAGGGAGCGGCGACTAGACAGAGGCGTGTGTTAGAGAGAAACTTGCCACACTCTAGGAAAGTTCCATCGTGTGGCAAGTTTTCCTAGTTGGGTGAATTTTGTAAACAAACACCACAGGGCTGCAGGCTCAGTAGCTAGTTGGTACGTATAAAGATATATAAGTCGGTGACCAGAGTTATAGGAAACGAGTCTTTCACCATGAATGTGGATAAGCTATGATGGATATAAAAGCTAAGCTAAGATGGCTAAGCTAAGCTAAGATGGCTAAGCTAAGCTAAGATGGCTAAGCTAAGCTAAGATGGCTAAGCTAAGCTAAGAGGATATATAAAGAAATAAAATAAAACGAGCTTGGACGAATCGTCTCGTGTACTAAACGACAAAACCCTTCTTTACACCATATTTCAAAACATGGTGAATAAATATAGTTTTATGCGTTATAGACACTCTCCAGTTAAGAAGCTTAATAATTATCAATGCGAATTATCCAAAATGTGGTATATAGTTTAACAAACCAAATAGTTTAGTTGTTAGAAAACAAAATTTCTGATCGGGATAAAAAACAAAGCCAGGATGGGGGGGGCCTATTTTATTGTATAAAGTCTAAAGACAAAAGCTGTACCACAATATAAATGCTCTCGTAAACATGACTGAATAGAAAGCAGTACTGCAAAAAGCGCTAAGTGAATAGGTCGTAGCCATAATAAAACGTCCTGTCACAAGGTAGACAGTATGCGATAGTAATAAAGAAGTAAGTACCCAAAGCAATGTTGCAATACTCGCAACAGCTTAATGATAAATTCTGATCGGGGAGAAAACAAACCAGGAGTGGGGGGACCTAATTTATTAACTAATGTTTACAGAGCAACTGCTGTACCACATATCCAAGTAGGCGTGTAACATGGCTGAGTAGCATGCCAGTACTGCAAAGATGCACTAAAGGAAATAAGTCATAGGACATTAACCGTGTCTAGTGCCAGCTAGCCGAAGCAATGTTGCAGTACTCGCAATCAGCTTAAAGCTATAATTAAAACAATGCCAGAGATAATTGAGTGGCACAGCCAGTACAGTATGTATAAAATATATTCTGTATACACAGAGGGCATAGAATAGTTACTAGTTTCCAGGGGTAACGATATGCTAGTGCCTAGTACATGTAAAGTCTGCAACCCCAAACTTGCACACAAGTGAGCACTTGACATATGGTAAGTAGCGCAACTGCTGTACCACAATATAAGAGAAGGCATGTAACATGGCTGAGTAGAATGCCAGTACTGCAAAGATGCAACTAAGGGAATAAGTCATAGGACATTAACCGTGCCTAGTGGCAGCTAGCCGAAGCAATGTTGCAGTACTCGCAATCAGCTTAATGCTATAATTAAAAACAATGCCAGAGATAATTGAGTGGCACAGCCAGTACAGTATGTAGAAATATTCTGTATACACAGAGGGCATAGAATAGTTAATAATTTCCAGGGGTAATGATATGCTAGTGCCCAGTACATGTAAAGTCTGCAACCCCAAACTTGCACTACAAGTGAGCACTTGACATATGGTAAGTAGCTGCGGGCAGCCCTAGACTTGGGGATCCGGCGCAGCACCCCAAATTAGAGAGTAGCATAGGAGAAACGTGAGGAGCTCGAAGAGCAAGATGTTCTGCAGTCAAGGGAGGAGGGCGGGTGTTTCGTGTGGAGCGTACCGTAGCTGTGTAGGAGTGAGAGGGAACCTCCTTGTGCGTTTGCTTAAATGTGCGCCCCCCCCCCCACGGCGCGCGCAGCTCTCACAGAGCGCTGCGTAATTGTTTTCGCCTCCCAGAATTCCCGCTTAATTTAAATTATGCAGGGGCCATTTCTGATCGGGGAGAAAACAAACCAGGAGTGGGGGGACCTTAATTTATTAACTAATGTTTACAGAGCCTGCTGTACCACAATATCCAAGTAGGCGTGTAACATGGCTGAGTAGCATGCCAGTACTGCAAAGATGCAATAAGGGAAATAAGTCATAGGACATTAACCGTGTCTAGTGCCAGCTAGCCGAAGCAATGTTGCAGTACTCGCAATCAGCTTAAAGCTATAATTAAAACAATGCCAGAGATAATTGAGTGGCACAGCCAGTACAGTATGTATAAAATGTATTCTGTATACACAGAGGGCATAGAATAGTTACTAGTTTCCAGGGGTAACGATATGCTAGTGCCTAGTACATGTAAAGTCTGCAACCCCAAACTTGCACACAAGTGAGCACTTGACATATGGTAAGTAGCGCAACTGCTGTACCACATATAAGAGAAGGCATGTAACATGGCTGAGTAGAATGCCAGTACTGCAAAGATGCAACTAAGGGAATAAGTCATAGGACATTAACCGTGCCTAGTGGCAGCTAGCCGAAGCAATGTTGCAGTACTCGCAATCAGCTTAATGCTATAATTAAAAACAATGCCAGAGATAATTGAGTGGCACAGCCAGTACAGTATGTAGAAATATATTCTGTATACACAGAGGGCATAGAATAGTTAATAATTTCCAGGGGTAATGATATGCTAGTGCCCAGTACATGTAAAGTCTGCAACCCCAAACTTGCACTACAAGTGAGCACTTGACACATGGTAAGTAGCTGCGGGCAGCCCTAGACTTGGGGATCCGGCGCAGCACCCCCACTCCGCAGGCCAGCGCAGCCGGTCCCCCCACCCCCCGAAGGGCGAGGTGCCCGCTGGCCACAGAAGAACTTAACTAGGAAGTGTAATGACATCGTGCCTGACATAAGAGTGGAACGCATCACTTTTCCACCTGCCGGCTGCTCTGATTGCTGCCGGCGCAAGGCCATCCTTGGACATCTGCGTGGCCCTGCCAATTCTGAAAGACTGCGGTGCATAATCCTTTGGAGGCAGTCCTAGTGCTCGTACGGTGGCACGGAGCACCCTTGTGAAATCTTGTCTGGTGACCGGGGCGCCCGATTTCGTCTAGGAATATAGGTCCTGGCTCTATGTCCCGCCGCCCTATGCAGTTCGCAATGGCACGGACCGGGCAGCACTTGCTGTAGAGGTCTGCTCTCAGGCTTAGGGTGGGGGTACGACCTGCACTGTGCTTGTAGGAGGCAAACGTGATGTCGATCGCCTTCCGTGATAAAGTTAACTGGTCCAAGCGTAGCGTGTGTTGCCCCTTCCCCGCGTAGGTCACCTCCCCTGGCCGGAGGCAGGCGTAGAAGGCGAGGGAGAAGAGCGCTCTGTAGCAGGTCTTCTCGTAAGTCGAGCGGCAGACACCTCGCAGGGCCCCCAGTAGTCGATGCAGTAGTCGTCTGGTCACGGGCAATCGTCGTGCGGGGAGCCGATGAGCCCTATTGTGCGCTCCCTTAAGCAGTTGTGTGACCAGGAACTGGCGAGTGGGGTCCTTCCTGCCATGCATCTTAGACATGAAGGCGATCGCTGCGAGGTAAGCGCTGAGAGAGCGGCAAGCCAAGCCCCTGGACAGCAGCGACTGCAGGAAATTCACCAGGGTCGAGGACGAGGCCTCGAAGGGACGCTCCCGTTTCTTGTCGGCCGATACATACGCCACGTACTCCGCCCACTTAAGTTGATACGTGCGCCGGGTCGCGGGCTGCAGGGAGTCGAGCAGGGTCTTTACAGTTTCAGGGTGAAGTTGCAGGGCAGAAAATGCAGCGGGACGGCGGTTGGGCTCTCTGCGAGTCCTGCGTCTCGCAGGAGCGAGGGCGGCAGTACCTGCAACCGGGAAAGAGCGTCACAAACCCCGTTTAACTTGCCCGGGAGGTGTGAGGGAAGAAGCGTAATATTATGGGTAAGCAGTAGGACCGCCAGAGGTCGGACCAGTTGCATGAGAAGGGGGCACCTGGCAGACAGAGATTGTAGCACATTTACCACAGCAGCGTTGTCGGACCTACACACAAGCCTCTATGTTTGCTAACACTGATGCGAAGATGGATATCCCCATGTAAAAGGGGTAGAGTTCGAGGAGCGCGATGTTGAGCCGGCTCCAGGCTGTGGGCCAGGTACCCCCTGAACCAGGTCGCTCCGAGTGTGAGTCCGTAACCCTTGGAGGAAGCATCCGCACACGTCGAGAGGGACGGGGCGCACCCCCATCCACCATCTGGTGGGAAAACCGTTATCCCGTTAAATGCTCCGAGGAACGTGTGCCAGGCTCCCAAGTCTAGCTTCGCCTCCGCGTCCAGTAGGCAGAGGCGTGAGGGACGTTGCACACCTCGGGTGAGCGGGTGGAGTCGTCGAAGGAAGGCCCGTCCCCCTGGTATGACCGTCGTGGCAAATTGCAGTTTGCCGATAATCCCCTGCAGGTCCCGCAGGGGAAGGCTCTCGGCCCCCAGGGCGTCTTCCACCGCAGCCATGTACTTCGTCCTCTTGTCGTCCAGCAAACTTGTCTCCATCCGTCGGGCGTCGATTTCAAGAAAAAGGAAGGTGAGGCAGGGGCCCCTCGGTCTTGTGGGGGGCCAAGGGAACGCCCATGCGCTCGCAGAGGGCTGTGAAGACCCGCAGGTTCCGCAAGCACTCGTCGTAGTTCGAACTCACGAAGAGGAAGTCGTCCAGCACCTTCACGACATCCCGCACGCCGAACTTCTCCGCGAGGATCCATTGCAGGGCGCTGGAGAACGTCTCGAAGATCCTGCAGGAGGGTGCAGCCCCATGCTGAGCATCTTCTCGTAGTAGTACCGCCCCCCGTATGCGAAGCCGAGTAGGTGGTAGTCGCTGGGGTGGACCGGGACGATCCGGAACGCCTCTGCTATGTCGCACTTCGCCAAGTGCGCCCCCTTACCTTGAGGATACCTTGAGGTGCTTCCGGGCTTATCGTCCCCGCGGCCCGGTCATCGACCAGGCCTCCTGGTTGCTGGACTGATCAACCAGGCTGTTGGACGCGCTGCTCGCAGCCTGACGTATGAGTCACAGCCTGGCTGATCAGGTATCCTTTGGAGGTGCATATCCAGTTCTCTCTTGAACACTGTGAGGGGTTTGCCAGTTATGTCCCTTATGTGTAGTGGAAGCGTGTTGAACAGTCTCGGGCCTCTGATGTGATAGAGTTCTCTCTCAGAGTACCTGTTGCACCTCTGCTTTTCAACGGGGGTATTCTGCACATCCTGCCATGTCTTCTGGTCTCATGTGATGTTATTTCTGTGTGCAGGTTTGGGACCAGCCCCTCTAATATTTCCACGTGTAAATTGCCCCTATGTAACAGAGTAGGAAACCCCCGGAAGCCATCCACAACATAGTCCCGGAGGGGGTAACCCACCAGGAAAGCATCAAGTGCGTCTGCGTCCACTGGCGTTGTGACGTGTGTCCTTCTTCCTGCCCCTGTCCTGTGGGGGGCAACGGGAACGCTTCTCTTTGGCGATGGTGACTCGGGGTTGGGCCTGGGGGCACGGGCAGTAGGCTGGGTGTCGCTTGTGGCAGCGCGGGGCAGTAGTGCTTGTAGGAGCAGGAGGCGGCGGTGCAGCCCGTCCCGGTTACGTGGAAAGCGTAGCAGTATCCCGGTGGTAGTCCGTAGGCCCTTGGATTGGAGAGGGAGCGTTCAGCTGTGGAGGCGACGGCGCGAGGTACCACCTGAATCCGCTCCTGCGTTGCCCGTTGCACCGAGCGGATCTCTAGATCCAGTCTTAGTGCAGTCCAAGGGCAGCCCGACCTCTCCTTGTCCCACCTGAACGCCTCGTCGTACCACATCCAGTCGCCGCGGAGGTTGCGCTTCATGGACTTCACATAGCGGACATAGGTGAAAAGCGCCCGCCCCTCAGCGGGATGTCGCTCCAGGTAGATTGAAGCAAAAATGTCGAAGCCGTGCCCCCACTGAGAACATAAGAACATAAGAACAAAGGTAACTGCAGAAGGCCTATTGGCCCATACGAGGCAGCTCCTATTTATAACCACCCAATCCCACTCATATACGTGTCCAACCCACGCTTGAAACAATCGAGGGATCCCACCTCCACCACGTTACATGGTAATTGGTTCCACAATCAACAACCCTGTTACCGAACCAGTATTTACCCAAGTCTTTCCTAAATCTAAACTTATCCAATTTATACCCATTGTTTCGTGTTCTGTCTTGTGTTGATACTTTTAATACCCTATTAATATCTCCTTTGTTATGTCCATTCATCCACTTGTAAACTTCTATCATGTCACCCCTAACTCTTTGCCTTTCCAGTGAATGCAATTTAAGCTTTATTAATCTTTCTTCATATGAAAGATTTCTAATTTGGGGAATTAACTGTCATCCTACGCTGGACACGTTCAAGTGAATTTATATCCATTCTATAGTACGGCGACCAAAACTGAACTGCATAATCTAAATGGGGCCTAACCAGAGCAATATATAGCTGAAGAACCACACCAGGTGTCTTGTTACTAACGCTTCGATTAATAAATCCCAGTGTCCTATTTGCCTTATTACGAACATTCATGCATTGATCCTTTTGTTTTAAATTCTTACTAATCATAACTCCTAGATCCCTTTCGCAATCCGACTTCGCAATCTCAACACCATCTAGCTCGTATCTTGTAACTCTATCATCATTACCTAGCCTCAAAACTTTACATTTATTAGCATTAAACTGCATCTGCCAGTCTTTTGACCATTTTAAAACCCTATTTAGATCAACTTGAAGTGATACCGAGTCTTCTTTCGTGTTAATTTCCCTACCGATTTTTGTATCATCTGCAAATTTGCAAATGTTGCTACTCAAACCTGAATCTAAATCATTTATATATATTATAAACAACAGAGGTCCCAGGACAGAGCCTTGGGGCACTCCACCAACAACATTATCCCACTCTGACTTAACCCCATTTATACTAACTCTCTGTTTCCTTTGGTATAGCCATGCCCTAATCCAACTTAATATAGCACCCCCAATACCATGAGCCTCTATCTTTTTAGTCTTTCATGTGGCACTGTATCAAAAGCTTTGCTAAAGTCAAGGTACACAACATCACAATCCTTACCACTATCAACTGCCTCAACTCTGCTGGAATAAAAAGATAGCAAATTTGTTAAACATGAACGGCCATTTGTAAAACCATGTTGCGACTCATTTATTAATTTATGTTTTTCAAGATGAAGACGAATTGTATTTGCAATTATCGATTCAAGTAACTTTCCCACAATAGACGTTAGGCTAATTGGTCGATAGTTTGACGCAAGTGATCTATCTCCTTTCTTAAAAATTGGTACCACATTAGCTACCTTCCATGACTCTGGCACTCTGCCTAACTCTATTGATTTATTAAATATGGTAGACAGTGGCTCGGAAAGCTCCTCTTTGCATTCTTTAAGCACCCTGGCAAACACTTCATCCGGCCCTGGGGATTTGTTTGGTTTTAGTTTTACTAATTGTTTAATTAATTACATCCTCCCTGGTAACTGCTAAATTAATCAACCTGTCCTCATCCCCACCCACATAGACTTGTTCGGCTGAAGGCATATTGTTAAGTTCTTCTTTAGTAAATACAGATATAAAATATTTGTTAAAAATACTACTCATCTCATCGTCATTATCCGTTATTTGACCAACACTGCTCCGGCGTCAGAGGCGGCAAGTTCTTGGTGGACAACTGGACCTCAGAGGGAGTAGCATGTCGTGTCTCGGAGGGCCTGGCATCACGTTCATATGCCAGCAGCTCGCGCAAGTCGATGTACTTGTTTGACCAGACTTTCTCTCGTAGTGCCTGCGGAACGTGCTCGCCTAGCATGGTGACGGTGCTGCCTCGCGACCCCCAGGGTCCCAGCCAAGGGCTAGTGGGAGGGGGGGGAACGAGCTCTCTCTGCGGTACTCACCGTTGGAGGACGAGCTGGAAGTGCTGAGACGGCGCCTTGTCGTATGCCTTCTCGCCCTTGAGCGTGGGCGGCGCGCCGAGGGGGATCCTCGTTAGGGCGTCCGTGTCGTCTGTTCCGTCGGGGTTCGTCGTCTGCCGGTGGCTCGAGCCTAGGGGGAGGGGTCCGAGCCTGTGCAATGAGCGTCTGCAGCGTTGCCCAGTCGGCAGCCGAAAGTTGTGGGGGTTGGACAACCGCGCACCCCGTGGCCTTGCCGGGTGGTTGTGTATTGCGGATGTGGTCGCCGTCCGAGTCCGAGCCTCCCGAAGAGGCCTCCGTGGAGGGGGAGGCGAAGCGGGCGGGTTTCGTCCTTGCCCTGGGCGGTTGCGTCCTGGCGCCCGTTCGTCGCTGTCCTCTTGTTGACGCCGCCCTTGTCCTCTTCTTCACCTCGTGGGTGTGGGCCAGCTTGTCCGTACTGCGGAGAAGGAAAATTGGTCACTAGTGAGTCCGATTCTTTAACGGTTTTTCTAATCATTGTAGTCGCGGTTGAATGTCACTTCAACTCGCTGTCACTTCGGGTTGATCTGGGTGGGGTTTTGAAGTGGTCAAAAGATTGGCAGATGCAGTTTGGTGCTGATGGGTGTGGAGTTCTGGGGTTGGGTGGTGATGGTGGGGTTGCGGGATGCGAGCTGGATGGTGTTGACATTGCGAGGTCGGGTTGCGGGGGGGGGGGGCGGATCTGGGAATTGTGATTGGTGAGAATTTGGAACTAAGGGATCAATGCGTGAGTGTTCGTGATAAGACAGATAGGACGCTGGGATTCGTTAGTCGGGGCGTTGGTAGCGGGACACCTGGTGTGTCGGCTGTGTCTTGCTCTGGTTAGACCCCATTTAGATTATGCAGCTCAGTTTTGGTCGCTGTACTACAGAATGGATATAAATTCACTTGAACGTATCCAGCATAGGATGACAAAGTTAATTCCCCAAATTAGAAATCTTTCATGTGAGGAAAGATTAACAAAGCTTAAATTGCATTCACTGGAAAGGCGAAGAATTAGGGGTGACTCGACAGAGGTTTACAAGTGGATGAATGGACATAACAAAGGGGATATTAATAGGGTGTTAAAAGTATCAACGCAAGACAGAACTCGAAACAATAGATATAAATTGGATAAGTTCAGATTTAGGAAAGACTTGGGTAAATACTGGTTCGGTGACAGGGTTATTGATTTGTGGAACCAATTACCGCGTAACGTGGTGGAGGTGGGGTCCCTCGATTGTTTCAAGCGAGGGTTGGACATGTATATGAGTGGGATTGGGTGGTTATAAATAGGAGCTGCCTCGTATGGGCCAATAGGCCTTCTGCAGTTACCTTTATTCTTATGTATCTAATTTAGGGTGATTGACAGTCCTAGATTGTGTGCTTCTTTTCCTATATGAAGGATTTCTGTGATGAGTTGTATATTGTCTCTGTGCTGACTGGATAACAATGCCTGGAGCGAAGATTGAGAGTCTGTATGAATGATGACATCATGTAAATTATTCTCAATTGTATAATTTATGGCCTCCTTCAGGGCATATAATTCTGTTTGCAATGTTGAGCACCAACTATTCATGCTCTAGTAAGCTTCATGGTTGGTAGTGTAAACTGCTGCCCCAGCACAACCTCTTTCTTGATCAACTGATCCGTCTGTGAAGATGTGAGTCGTTGTAGGTCTTGAGATGGTTTCCATATGTTGTTCTATAACAGCTTTGAGCCTCTGCGAGTCACATGCTGGTTTGTTAACTGGTAATTCTTCAATGATAATCTTTAGACTCGAGTCTTCCCATGGAGGAGGCTGCCGGAAGTGTTGATATGGTCTATCTTCTCCTTTGTTTTTAATGGTCCATTTCAAGTCCACTTTCTCTAGACTCTTGACCAGATTATCGTCCATGCACTTGTTCTATATTGAAGGTTTTTCTGAAGCGAACTCTGTATGCTGTCTTTGACTGACAGTCTGGCGGTGGTTCCAACAAGTTTTGTTGCTATGGTTGCTATCCTTTGTTTGATCCTGTTTCTAATGCTGGTAAATTGGTTTCCATTCTAAGGTTCTCTCTTCGCGTCCATATAGGTGCTCCCAGCATTGTTCTCAGAGCATCATTTTGAGACACTTCCAGTTTCTCCCATTGGTTATCACTGAGGGATGTAAGAGCAGGGGCAGCATAGTCGATGAGTGACCGAACTGCATGAACGTAGTACATTTTGAGTACTGGTAGAGATGCACCTCTCTAAGACTGGTCAGAGAGCGCAAAGCTGAGTTTCTGGCTTACAACGTTGTCGAAGATATTCAATTTCTTGAGTGAATTTCAACTGGTGTCTATTATGACGCCAAGGTATTGAAAAGAGGTAATCCACTCGATTTCGTGTCCTTATTATTTCGTATTGCGAGCTGATGTCTTGAGTTTTCATTTTAACGACCATTGCTTTGGTTTTATTGCTGTTCTTTTCTCTGCTGTGCGTTCCGCTTCCCTGCTGATAATATTAGGCATTTTTTGGCATGGTCCTTGGCCTTCCTATGATAATGACCACAAAGTCGTCTGCATAGTAAGCAGTTTAGTTTTGGTAATGAGCTTGAATGTTATACTTTTGTTCCATGAGACAGTTGAAGAGGAAAGGGCTTAGTATTCTCCCTGCGGAGTCCCATTTTCCAGCATCTTTGAAGTCGATGTTTCTTTGGAATTTGACTTTAGCTTCTCGGTTAAGCAGGCTTCCTTTGTCCAAAGGCAAGAGCGTGTCCTTTGATTTTCCTTATCCACAAGCAGCACAGTGTAGGAGGAGAACTGGCTAACTCGAAGGCTTTTCAAGGTCTAGAAAAATAAGGATTCCAGGNTCCTGTGATATGAAGGTTTCACTACATAATGATGTTTAAGCAGGGTAATCAGGTCTTCATAAGTCTTCGTGTGGGGTAGCTCTGGCGCGCACACGTTACCAAGGACAATAATACACTGCTGTACCCAGTGAAACTAAGAGTGCCGCTTTCTTGTTTGCATCATCCTTAATCCCATGGAACTGGAAGTTTGCTTCTAGCAGGCTCAGCCACAGGTTCAACGAGATCTTGGTAGCATCAAATGGCTCCATTGAAATGAGTGCTGGGGCAGCCATGGCCATGGTTGAACACAACTCACTATTGTCTAAATTCTTCGGCCCTTCCATACAATGTACTCTGCTCACTCTTGAAGCTCCACACCTCGTCTTGTATACAAGCTCTCTGCATCAGCTGTTAGTCCTTGTCGCCACTGTTAGGATTCAGCAGAGAAAAAAAAAAGAGAGAGACACGAACATTAGCTCCACATGGCGTTTATTCAACAACAACAAACAATGACATCACCGGGTTAAGGATACATGACTTATTATTTATAATGCTTATACAACAAAAGAGCAGCTGCTCAAAACATTATGCACCTAACCAATGTAGTATTTAATCCTACAAAATACCTTAATCCGAACAGTAAGAATGTAATGAAGGTAAGAATGATATGAGGCAAGAATAAGAGGGAGGTAAGGGGAAAGGTAAGAAAAAGAAAGGGGTTGGAGAACTACCTTATAGGGATTATTGCTGAGGAAGGTTATGAGCTTCTTTGTGGCATTTTTCTTCTACTATTAAAATTTATCCAAACATCTGGACAGCCGTCTTCTACTCATCGTAAAGCATCTTATGAGTGACCTAAGGCCTTTCCCGTCGTCTTTTATTGTTCATTTTTTATTTATATATGTACAAGAGTTCTTACATTCTTGTAAAGCTATTAGCATGCATAGTGTTACGGGAAAGTCCTTAATGCTAATATTCCCCGGAATATGATATAATATTCCCCACCAAATCATTTAACAACCAGGTACTGTACTCACTTACTGTTCGGCAAACAGAGGCTACAGTTGAGGATTGGCACCCAGTAAATCCCCCCCCACCTGGCCAGGATACAAACCCAGGCCAAAGTGCTTGCGAAGCACCGGGCGAGTGTTTTACCACTGTACCAAGAGGAAATTTAGACTAGTGTATCCAAGCATGGAAACCTCATCTTCAGGAGGACATATCTGCTTAGGAGAAAGTACAATGCAGAACAACAAAAATCATCCCAAAACTAAGCCACCACAACAGTGGAAACATGACAATGCAAACCTCAAAGAAACATGCAGGCGATGAGTCACAATAACGTGGCTAAAGTATGTTGACCAGACCGCACACAATAGAAGGTGAAGGGACGACGACGTTTCAGTCCGTCCTGGACCATTCTCAAGTCGATTGTGAGGTGATTCTCAAAGAAACATTTAAAATACTGAAGAAGTTGAAGGATATTAATGCAAACTACTGTACTTCAAAAGGTCAAATGTAACACATACAAGAGGCAACAGCTTCAAGCTAAACAACTCACAATGTATGAAAGAAATAGGAGATGCTTTTTTCACCAATAGAGAAACACATGGAACCTCCTCTGCTTACCAAAGTCATAAATACCAAGACTCCTGAGACTGATGGATGCCTACTACTGCTGCAGTTCAAAATCTAGTTGGAAAAAATTATCAGGCAAAATGGGAGAAACCTTTGACAAGCAACAGGTTTCTGTCCCCATCGTGGCCACTAGATAATGGTCCTCAGGTAAAATTAGGTAAATTGAGCTCTGAGCTTACAGTTTCATTAGGAACATCAGTGAGTTTCCTAATGCAATGTGATCTTAGTTATATATAAAAAAAAAACTATTTTTTCGTTAATTCCAAGATAGGATGATATGTTTTAGCATCATTGAAAAACTTATTGTTAAAGTACAGATCAGAACATTAAAATGTTATAGAACTTCAAGTCAGCTACAATAACAAATGATTGCTGTCTCATGAAATAAAACTGTCTCATGGACATGTAAAATTACATAAATTTCTGCAGTAAAAATACATGTACCATACTATGCTGTATTTGTCTCTAGGTGATTGGGCTCACCATAGCCCGTGTTACGTGGAACTTTTTGTTCCAGGTAGCGAATCTTAAACAACAACAACTCTAGGTGAACGCGGCACATGGACGATGCATCAGAATAAAAACATAGACACCAACTCCATGGCTTAAGGAGGAATTGTTATTACAATGGAACGCATGTCTAAGGAACTGCTGGCTAAAATCCTAAATATTATGACAATGAATATTCTATTCTATTCATATTCATTCTACTTGAATATTCTATTATATTCATTCATTCATCCAGATATATTCTAACGTGTTCATTTTTATAGATTAATTTTCTGTTGATTTTGAGAGTATCATCTTTCATTATACAGTACCTGTACACGTGTTTATTAAAATTAATAGAGTAATCTTCTCTGTCTAATTTTAAATATTCAGGTTATGATTCACTGAGTCAGTTCTAAAACTATTTTATTTGAAACTGCCATTATGTGATGATCAAATGAACATCAACATTAACAGACCAAAATCGTTTTATAGTACTGGGAAATCTGCTGTAGAATTGCCCCGTTTAAGGTGATTCCATGCAAAATTCACTTGCATAAAACCTAATTGGAGACCCAACTGTCATGCATAATTGTTGATGACAGAATTACAGTTAAGTAATTGTTGCACTGAATTATATTTGTATCACATAGGCATATTATATGCCTATGTGATACACATTTTGAAAGGAATAACATAGTTCCTTTCAGCACTATTCAGTCAAGCCATGATGCTGGAATCCTTGGTAACCTGCAATGTTTAATAACTTTGAGATTATACTGTACGTTGCCATAATTTCAAATAGTTACAGTATTTGAAATTATAACAACATACATCATTAATATATATCCTTGCCCTAATACTTGTATCACACCCTTATTTATTTTTACAGAATATCATTTATATACAAGCAGGCTATCATTGTATTTTTATATAACTTGAGGTTGTGAGCCCACAATGCTGTGTGAAAAACTGTTACACGTGACCGAGGACGAAATTAAAATTCTGATGGACATGAGGAAATTTGGTCTAATAATTGTGAATGGTGAAATGTTGTGGATCATTTTAAGTTACTAGGATGTGTGATTGACAAAGATGAATTTTTGCAATCAAATTTGAAAAGTTGAGAGTCGATGAAGTCGGAGAAGGACAGAGGCTGGCAGAGTGATAGTCCTCGTTGTAAACACATGTCAGTTAAGAGTTACATTGTTAAACACAGTTGAGTTAGAAAGTGATGTAGTGGAGGATGACTCCATACAGTTTCAAGTGTAGATATGATAGAGCCCAGTAGCTCAGGAATCTGTACACCAGTAGATTGACGGTTGAGAGGCGGGACCAAAGAGCCGAAGCTCAACCCCCAAGCACAACTAGGTGAGTACAGTAATACCTGTAGATGCATGAAGGCATTCTTGGGCCAACCCTTATTTACCTAAATTTACCTGAGGGCCACTAACACTGGTGGCTTTGACAAGGACAGGAAGCTGGCGGCTTGTCGAAGGTCCCCCCATTTGCGTTGATATTCTTTTTCCAGCTATGTACCGATTTAAGGTGATGATAATATTAATATGAAAATTCAAGAATTAGAGTAGTAGAAATAGACAAATGAAGGGCATGTGTGGTGTTAGGAGACTTGACAAAGTAAGAAATGAATTGGTATAGTAAAGCAGAAAGTTGAGATGATGAACTGCAAAATTGAAAGTGTTCCTATAGTTTTTTATCTGGGGCTTGGGTAGTTGGCTTGTGCAGTTAATGGATGATGGTATATTTGAGTGAATTTGAGAGTTGGATGAAGAAGGGAAAGGAAAGGAAAGACGGGAAGAAAATATGTGGGCATGGCAAGTATCATGAATATGTGAGATAACAAGCGTCAGTCAGTGATAGGATAGATTATGAGAACCTTCAAATCCAGAGATCCCATCACAAGGGTTGTATTATTCAAATCACTTGTGTTGCCCCGTCTTGAGTACTTCTTGATACTCACTTTCCCCTTCAGAGCAGGAGAGATTGCTGAAATAGAGGGAATACAGAGAATATATATGGCATACATAGACGAGATAAAGTACCTAAACTACTGGGACCATCTCAAGTTCTTCAAATGTACTCCCTACAAAAGAGACGAGAGAATATAAAAAATATGCTGTACACGTGGAAAATACTGGAGGACCAAGTCCAAATCTACACAGTAAAATAACAACATACTGTACTGGAGTGAACAATATGGAAGAAAATGAAGAACAGAACCAGTGAAGAACAGAGGTGCCTAAGCAAAATCAGAGAACGCTGTCTGAACATTAGAAGCTCACGGTTATTCAACATACTGTCAGCTGTTGAACAAATATATAAATTAGAAATTATATAGAAGTGCTTGACCAACCGGGCTGTGGTGGCTATGTTGCTTGTTGCTCCAAGCACCAGCCTGTTGGA
The DNA here is from genome assembly GCA_020271785.1 of Procambarus virginalis. Taxonomy (NCBI): domain Eukaryota; kingdom Metazoa; phylum Arthropoda; class Malacostraca; order Decapoda; family Cambaridae; genus Procambarus; species Procambarus virginalis. The sequence goes on along the minus strand of WNGS01163947.1, from coordinate 16,211,375 downwards.
CCAAGCTCTCACGAGAGCTTGGTCCAAGAGTAGAGTAGAAGAGAAGAAGAACTCCCACAACCCCATCAGGTAACAGGGACTAAATGTGAATAACGCATACCGTTACACATATATTCATACCATATGTCATTTCATGTGGGACACTGTATATCTGGTGCAGGTGATGAGTCACAATAATGTTGCTGAATTAATGATGACCAATGATGGTCATCATAATGATGGTTTGGTCATCATAATGATGGTTTGGTCATCATAATGATGGTTTGGTCATCCTGTATACGGATCTTACGAAGTTGCAGGTTGCAGCTGTAATTATAAGTGTAATTACCTAAGTGTAGTTACAGGATGAGAGCTACACTCGTGGTGTCCCGTCTTCCCAGCACTCTTTGTCATATAACGCTTTGAAACTACTGACGGTCTTGGCCTCCACCACCTTCTCACCTAACTTGTTCCAACCGTCTACCAGCTGTGAATGATTGCTGGAGCATGGTAATAGTTCACCCATTATATTGTATAGTGTAAATGATATAACAATTAGACAACTGATAATTTTCTGTATACAGTATCCATAACGTTCTTCCTCTCTATTTTTCTCGGGCTGATGTCTCCGCCCCAAACAAAGTAGGAAATAAGGTAATGATGATGAATGATTGGATTATATGGAATGAAGGAATATGATACATAGGACACATGGAGTCAATATGGAGTTCCTTGGTATCTGTATACTAAATTATCACATACCCTTTTAGACTAAAAGCTTATTCTATACACCACATCCCATTGTTTACATATGTCTACATATGCCTACATACGACTACAAATGTCATACATAAGTAGCATCAATGTGAGACGCACGAGCTGGGACAAGACTTCGGAAAATAGTTTGAAGTTGGGGATAGTGTTACCACTGAGGGTCTTCAAGGTATATAGCATATTAGAAAATGAATGTTGTGATTATCTATACTAAATATGATTGCTTACTATCTACAACCTATTATCGCCTAGCAAAATGTTTAATACTTAATACTGCAGGTTGTAGATAGTTTTTAGTTGTTGATCCTCAAGCATAGATTCTTAAGATATGAATAGGAGACGAGCTGTACAGAGGAAGAATTGCAGAATGAGGAACATAGCAATGGATTTTAAATTTAAATGTTTAAGATACTTGATTGAAAAAGTTACCTTTAAATTAAGGAGCTACTTGGATACAGAGGGTATATGAAATGTAAAGACACGTACAGTAGAACAAAGGAGAAACGTAAATTATACTGAATGTGGGGGGTGGGGGGGGGTGAGGTGTGCAACGCGTGCCCCTCTCTGACCATTCCACTTTTTCCCAGAACGTTATTGCCCTTCCCAATTAAGACATACAATATGTAACAGCACCTCTCTTCCCGTGGACTTAGACGATGACTCCTTAGATGATGCCCAACCACTTGGGCTGGAGGGTAGAATGATGGTCTCACTTCGTGCAGGATGGCATTCAATCCCCGACTGTCCACAAGTGGTTGGGCACCATTCCTTCCCCTGTCCCATCCCAAATCCTATCCTGACACCTTCTAAGTGCTACATACAGTAGTCATAATGGCTTGGCACGTTCCCCTGATAATTCCCTCCCTCCCTCCCTCCTTTTTAGACAGCTCAGTACACATTACGACAACAAAATACTGACACAGAGTTATCTCAAGGCCAGGGTGAGTTCTGCTTTACTTAATCAAGAGCCAAGCAAGGCCATTGTGCATACTGCCACACCATCTTGGTGACAAGAATGCTCTCGACACACTTTATACAGTACTGCCACACCATCTTTGGTGACAAGAACGCTCTCGACACACTTTATACAGTACTGCCGCACCATCTTTGTGACAAGAACGCTCTCGACACACTTTATACAGTACTGCCATACCGACCTTCAAATTTTCAATATGTGGCATACATTCAAACACATGATTTTTTGTCGCTGTCGATTGTGCTGTCAGTGACACCCCACCAAATCTTGGTGACATCACTGAACTTAGCAAGCAACGAGTCAGCTGCTATACTTCCTTAGGCGACAGAATAAATGAGATTGAATTTTATTTAAAAAAAAAATTGTATATATCGTCCAAAAGGTTGAGAAATTTATGTGAAGGGCAAATGATGAGGGATCTACATAACACTGTTACACAACACATTGCCTCTTTTGATGCAAAGTGGATACAGGCACTCCAGTGTCATTAACATGTAGGAATAAATATCCACTGCACCAAAGACAAGAAATCCACCCACATTACTTGTTCAGTGCAGGAAACATCAAATGTGGCAAATGTTCTGCTGGTCACATGTCCACGTTGCTAACAAGGTGACAACTATATTCTAGAAATGGACATGTTATACAATGCTGCAGTAAACCCAGTCAAAGCAGAACCCCAAAAATGGGGTGGGGTTCAGAACCCCACCCCATACATCCTGCATCACACCTCAGCCCGTCCTCCTAAGGCTTCCCCCAACGTCAAGAAAATGGCCAATTTTAAGTGTCCTTTCCTAACCTACCAGAGAACCGAAAACAGAAAACGGGACAGTACGTCACTTTCGCGAGCCGCTTCCATTTTCTAGTACGACAATTTTTGGCCTTATGTAATGCATACAAGCGAAAAGCGACGTTCTTTGTAGGTGGACAGGTTGCACACCTACATCTCGGACAAATGGAAAACAGAACCAGGCATTTTCTATAAATGTATTAAATGCATCCTGCATGTAAAGGATAAAATCCAGAGACTGAGAAAGGGGTAGCTGATTCAGAGAATGAAATGAAATACAGTATGTGAAACACTAAATTACAGTTCTGAAGTAATTACCTAAGTGTAGTTACAGGATGAGAGCTACGCTCGTGGTGTCCCGTTTTCCCAGCACTCTTTGTCATATAACGCTTTGAAACTACCGACGGTCTTGGCCTCCACCACCTTCTCCCCTAACTTGTTCCAACCGTCTACCACTCTGTTTGCGAAAGTGAATTTTCTTATATTTCTTCGGCATCTGTGTTTAGCTAGTTTATATATATGACCTCTTGTTCTTAAAGTTCCAGGTCTCAGAAATCTTCCCCTATCGATTTTATCAATTCCTGTTACTATTTTGTATGTAGTGATCATATCACCTCTTTTTCTTCTGTCTTCTAGTTTTGGCATATTTAATGCCTCTAACCTCTCCTCGTAGCTCTTGCCCTTCAGTTCTGGGAGCCACTTAGTAGCATGTCTTTGCACTTTTTCCAGTTTGTTGATGTGCTTCTTAAGATATGGGCACCACACAACTGCTGCATATTCCACCTTTGGCCTAACAAAAGTCGTGAACAATTTCTTTAGTATATTGCCATCCATGTATTAAAAGCAATTCTGAATTAGAAAGCGTGGCATAGGCTCCTCACACAATATTCTTTATGTGGTCCTCAGGTGATAGTTTTCTATCTAGAACCACCCCTAGATCTCTTTCTTTATCAGAATTCTTTAAAGATTTCTCACATAATATATAGGTTTTGGTGTGTGTGTGTGTGTGTGTGTGGTGTGTGTGTGTGTGTGTGTGTGTGTGTGTGTGTGTGTGTGTGTGTGTGTGTGCAAAATTAGGTTCTTAAAGAACCAGACACAATGCCAATGTCAGAGAAACCATAGAGTACATAGAGATGTCTCAAAATGAAGTGGAGAATTGCTTAAGAAGCAAGAAAGAAACAAAGCAGTTGGCCCAGATAGTTTTTCACCTTGGGTTCTGAGAGAATGCATATCTGAGCTGAGCATTCCACTTCCAATGATATTCCAGACATCTTTATGTACAGGAATCCCAGCAGATATATGGAAAAAGGAAAATATAGTTCCAATCTACAAGAAAGGTAGCAGAGATGACTCTCTGAGTTATAGACCCGTATCATTGACAATTGTGGTATTCATAACACTGGAAAAAATAATTAAAGCCAAATGAGTTTTTACTTGGAGTAATGACATAATAACACAGACAGTGTGGTTTTCGAACAGGTAGATCCTGTATAACAAATCTACTTAGTTTTTATGACAAGAGCCACAGAGATTTTTGCATGAAAGAGATGGTTAGGTTGACTGTTTATCTGCACCTAAAAAAAAAGAACAAGGCATTTGACAAAGTCCTACAAAAGAGGCTGTTCAGGAAACTGGAACATGCTGGAGGGGGGTGACAGGCAGACTGCTGACAAGGATGAGATTTCCTGACAGAAAGATGAGGGCAGTAATCAGAGGCAATGTATAACACTGGAGAAATGACACTAACAGGGTTCAGTTCTTGCACAGGTAATGGTCATCATCTATATAAAACGATCTAGTAGAAGGTCTAGAATTATAAGAACATGTTTAATGATACTACGCTCCTGAGGTATATAAGAGACTTAGACGATTGTCATGTCCTTAAAGATGATATGAACAAAATAAGTGAATGGAGCAACACTTGGTAAATGGAATTTAGTGTGAATAAATGCCATGTTATTTAATGTGGAATAGGAGAAAATAGGTCACACACAATCTTCAAATTATGTGGAAAGGAACTCCACAGAACTAAAGAACTCTTACTCTGCAAGAGATGTAGGGGGTAGTTCTGGATAGTAGACTATCACCAGAGGATCACATAAAGAACATTGTGGGGGAGGAGCATATGCAACACTTTCCAACTTCAGAATCGCTTTTAAATACTGTACATGGATGGTGAAATATTAAAGAAACTGTTCACAACTTTTGTGAGACCAAAATTTGAATATGCAGTTGTATGGTGCCCAAATTTCAAGCAGCACATCTATAAACTGGAGAAGGTGTGAAGACATGCTGTGAAATGGCTTCCAGATCTGAAAAACAAGAGCAATGAGGAGAGGCTAGAGGTGTTAAATATGCCAAAGTTAGAAGATAAAAGAAAAGGAGGCAACATACATAATAGTAACAGGAATTGCCAAAATTGACAAAGAGGAATCCCTGAAACCTGCAACGCCAAGAACAAGAGGACACAGATTCACGGTAAGGAAACAAAGGTCCCAATAAATTGGTAGGAAACAGGACATAAAAACCTAGATCTAAATTCCCCCATTGTCAATGATAGGCAAGTACCCTGTCCCAGTGCCAACAAAGCTTCAAGACAAGTAGGTCCTCCTGACAGCCACTCCAACTCCATTCTTGTATTCTCTACACATGTAGACACAAGTGTCAAATATGTGAAACTTTAACTAAGCTCTCAACCTGCTATGCTAAAAAAAAAATTAACAAATCCTTCATCCATAATGACTATGCAAATTCTTCCTGTTCTACAAAAGTTCTCCTCTCCTAGTTCTACTTCCAAAACTCAAACATGAAGACGATGAGTCACAAAAACGTGGCTGAAAATCTGATGACCAAACTACACACCTGAAATGTCATCTTCTGGTGTGTGGTTTGGTCCTCAAAAACATAAATCTCCCATCCTATAGTTTCCACATTTACTATAAATCCAATAATTTTTGAGTTTCCCCATATGTCACCACCCAAAGAAATGAAATTGCTGATTCTGCACCACTTGCAAGCGTCTGACATAATCACATCATCTTCCATTACTACTGCAAGTCCATACAAAATGTGAGCAATAATATTTGCGTCTAACCTGCCCAGCGAGAGTGATGTGTCTCCAGCAGATGTGCCTCACACAAGGCAACTCGTGCAAGAAGAGAAAAAACTTTCTGCAAATTGCACGTATTACAAAAAAAAAAATAGTGAACAATGGGAAAAGTCTGACGTGAAGATTTTAGACAAAGTTGCTCAAAATTTAAAGGCAAGGCAAACCATGCTAGAAATTAAAATGTAAATCAACAAGTTGAGAACTAATTATCAAAATGTTACCCAAGGGAACAGGGAATACAGTATACAGTGGTACCTTGGTGTACAACTGCCCTAGAGTATGATTTGTTTTGGTATACGATGTCAAATTCATCATAAAATTTGTATTGGTGTACAACGTTTTCCGTGGAATACGACGTCTGTTGATACGTGTGTGGGTCGAACGAGCGCGTGGTGCTGAGGGTACAGGGAGAGGCATGCTCAGTTGTTTACCAGTGTATTCCGCAGAGTGACGATTGCGATTGCACTTCAATTCTTTGTAAAGAATTTCATTGTTTTTCTGCTTTTTTGGTTTCTGAAAATAAAAGTTATTATATATCCTGCCATGGGTCCCAAAAAAGTCAGTGGTAAAGTTCAGCCTAAGAAAATAGTTGTGAGGATGACGATAGAGGAAAAACAAAGAGATCATTCATGGTGAATGAATGTGGTGTCTTGCTATAGTTAAAACATAGCGAAAAACAAATGTCTTTATACAGATTCTTAGTAAGACGAACAAGCAGTAAGCCACAAACAGGTCCTAGTGGTATGCCTACAAAACGTAGGAGAGAGTGTACCCCAGAAAAGTCATCACTGCCCGATGTTATAATGGAAGGGGACTTCCCTTCCAGACACTAACACCTCTCCTCTTCCCCTTCCTCCTCACCATCTTCCATACACCAACAAGAGTCCTCAATAAAGGCAAGATATACATACTGTACTGTAGTACAAAATATGAGTGGTATTTGGTATCAAATGTATTTTTAAAGATAATATTTTTGGGTGTGTGGAACGGATTAATTCAATTTACATTATTTATGGGAAAATTTGTTTGGGTTTACGATTTTTTGGTGTACAATGCGTTCTCTGGGATCCTATTAGAATCGGAAATGAAGGTTCTGTACCACTGTATATATAACAGTAAGATACATACCCCTAGTTGATTTTTAGCTTTAAACTGGATTACCTTGAGGATTTTGAAAATATCAAATTAGGTTAACTTTATTGTAGTATTTCTTGGTTGACAACAGTTTAATATAAAAATATGTCATTTAACAGCACACATACTGTAAACATGCAATTATTTATTATCTTGTATATATTTTATAAAGATTCTTGCATATATTCTACCTTTTGTGACAGAAGTTCTCGTTCTATAATTAAGAACATCTGCCTGCTTCTTATTTTGTCTTACAGATTGACAAAGTACTCTACATTACAGTACAGTTGCACAAAATGTGCCCACAGATTGTAAATGTCCCATTTAAGAGCCCCTAGCAGATCTATAGCTAAGCAATTTGTACAAGAACCCTGTATGTATGGGTCTTGGGGTGCAATAGTCAGCGTAGCAGTCACAATCGAAAAGTCCCATGATCAATTCCCGCGACATACAAGAAATATTTAGGCAGCTTCCTTTCACCCGATGCCTGTGTTCACCTAGCAGTAAATAGGTGAGCACGGGCAATGTTCAAGCAATGTAACAATTGTAGGTTGCAACCTGGGGATAGATCAATAGTTGTCCTACATCAGGACAACTATATAGGAACCTTTAGTCAAACTAAGGCCATATTTGGCTTAGCAAAGATTTGTAAGGCCACAGTGTTTTGAGCAGAATAGCAATATGCTGTAAAAGATCCATTTATATTATAGTGGCTTATGGTAAAAGCTCCACATGAACTAACTTAAGCATTTAAATACAGATATGCTGTATTATAACAAAACAAGAGAAGAGAAAATAAATATTTTCTGAATCAATGAGAACTTTACCATAATTTTAGAATTAGGTTGCATTTTAATGGAACTGAAGTATATTGTGTTGTGTCGTGTGTCTTTTACATGAATGTTATTAAAATATTTTTGATAGATTTTGAAATACCCTTTTTCAAATACGCTTAATAAACATCAATTTTATAAAACCTATCTAATTATAATTTGGAGGTACAGGTATAAAGAGAATCACTCGTTGTAGTACAGTCCCGACGGTAGTAAAATCGAGTTCATTCTCAACGCACAATAAAAAATTCTGGGTTCAAATCCCGGGCGGGACAGAAATGGTTGGGCACCTTTCCTTTCACATAATGCCTCTGTTCACCTAGCAATGAGTAGGGCCTCGGGAGGTAATCAGCTTGTTGTGGGGTTGCATCCTGGACGGGGGTCAGTAATTTGGCCTTGAGGGGAGGGGGAAGGCAGGGGGACCTCGATAAAACCCAAACGTGTATGAATACACTCTGGCTTCCTGTCCCCCGACACACTGAATCATTAATTATCTCATACCCCAATTATTTAAATTTTGTTCCCAGTTTCATTATTCAGTGTAAGTGTAGATCAAAAAGCATAAAATTACCCTTCATAGATTCATACTGACCCTCAATTGGTCTTTCCATTGTTATTATTATTGTTTGTTTCATTTTTTCCCGTAGTTTCACAACATTCAGTTAATTTCTTGTCATCCTTTTCAACTTTAATATTGTCTAGTATATCTTTCTCTTCTAACTCATCACGTTCATCCATAATTTCAGTATTTTCCTTATAGAGGAAGTGTCTATGGTCTCCTAAACATCGAAAGTGTATGGCTAACAAGGCAAAAACACATGGATCTTTGTAAATGACAATTCCTCTGAAAAAGGTTACGGAATATATAGTTTCATAGCAGATATAATGCATGTAATTATATCTGTGAGAGTCTAAGTTTAAATTATCTAGTATTTGAAATAAGCCACTTATATACAGCCAGGCAAACACAATGAGTATAAACCATGAAATTCGTTTCCAAGCTCTTTCATGCCTGAGAGCTGAGAGTGTGAGCACCTGCTGGTCAGAGCGATAAAGAGCCCATCGCACTAAAGCCCTATTGAATGGACGGAATTGAGTTATAGGCTTCTTTCCATCTCTATCTTCATCTGCTTCCAAAAGGCTAACTTCTTCCAGATTTTCCATAAGCTTCGATTTCAACCAGGTTTCTGTAGAAAGGACAGTCATCATTACTGTTTGGCTTAAATATAAAAACATTATATTTGTTAAAATAATAAAAATATTATCATTTATAAATATGAAAACATTATATTATATTCCATTTTTCTGGACCTACCAGTCCAGGTCCAGGGAAATGAAAGTGGTACAGAGGAAAAGATCAATGCAGAGAGAAGTGCGGGTGCGAGAAAATCAATGCGAGTTGACTTCCCAGGAAAGTATTTAAAATAGACAAGGATGAAGAATATATAAAGGGTTCTAAATAACAGCCATGGGAATTAGTTACTAAACGGCTCCAGAAGTTAACGGCCGCCTGCAGTTAAAATCCCATAAAGGTAGTAATGGCATAGTTAAAATATCTAAAATAAGCATAAAACTAACGAGAGGACAGAAGCTAAAAAGAGAACATACATTACAGTATACCATTTATTCATGAATATATAAGCAACAATGAATTGGATGACATTACTAATGACACAAACAAATGCTGTTCATGTGTCAGACTCTGTATTGTATTGGTTTTTGTGCAGAATGTATGAGGCTGTCTTGTAAATATTTCCGTATCTTCAAATTTTAATCCGAACATGTAGGTCATGGCCTGGTAATTGATGATACATGGTATATACTTGACAGAATACAGTAGTTAAGTCACTTGATAATCCCCATGATGAGGTGGTAACACACTCGCCTGGCATTTCGCGAGCACTTTGGCCTGGGTTCATATCCCGGCCAGGGAGGATTGACTGAGTGCCACTCCTTAACTGAAGCCTCTGTTCACCCAGCAGTGAATGGGTTGCTAAATGATTTGGCGGGTCATATTCCAGGAAAATTAGGATTAAGAACTTGCCCTAAACGCTATGCGTGCTAGTGGCTGTACAAGAATGTAACAACTCTTGTATATATAAATAAATACAAAAAATAAAATAATTAAACAAAACTTCATTTATACGGTTAAATTTTGGAATGAGAGCAAATGTTTCTACATCTTGTTGGCAATGCAGTGGTTAGGCCATTCCATGAGAGAGGGGGGATAGATACCCACAGTAAGGTTTTATAAGTTGTTCTACTTGAGACACATGAGTGAGATAGTGCTCATATATAACCTCAACTGCTTGGAATACAATTGCCTATATCCAGCTATTTGCCAGTATCAAGCAATCAGTACCTATAAAGACCTGTTAGCTGACACTGTATCTAGCAATCAGTACCTATAAAGACCCGTTAGCCTACACTGTCAGATAATAATAATAATTCATTGTGTTGGGGTACAGAAAGCCAGAGTGTATTCAAACAAATTAGGTTTATATCGAGGTCCCCCCCCCCACCCAAGGGTCGAATTACTGACCCCCACCCAGGATGCAAGCCCACAACAAGCTAACTCCTGAGTACCTACTTACTACTAGGTAAACGCTAGGTAAACGAAGACATTAGGTAAAAAGAAGTGTACCTAACCATTCTGTCCTGCCCGAGATTCGAATCCTGAATTCTCGATTGTGCGTCGAGAACAAACCCAACTGTACTACCTTGACCCACAGTATAGTATTAGTATGGTATAGATAAAATGAAACCCCCCAAAAAAATAACAGAAGTTTTTCATAAGTACTGTAATAACATTAAAACATGAGAGATACCTAATACAAAGGTTAGAATAATATTTATATTGCTCAGTTTTCAATGCCTGTACATGCTTCCGACAAAAATTACAAGAAACTACAGTAATTTTTTATCGTCAAATTTAAGGGGTTATGCAAGTACTTATACAAGTTATCCAGTCACTGACACCACATACTGTGCAGTACATGCCTCCAAATCAATTAATCACATGCCAATGCACCATGTTACCTTGCATAGTCAAAAATAAAGTAAATAATTCACCAGTTTGAAACCACTACCAAAGACTATTGTCATGTCATGCTACCATATACAGTACTTTATTAGATTTTCATGTTTGATGGTTCCCAAAGAATTAATCACCAAGCATTAGGGTAGCCAATGCCAGTGTCCACTCTGGGGGATGTAACAGTTATTATAGAAATGTTGCCTAATAGTATTGAAAGAAAGGCGAGTATAATACTATAGAGACAACAGTAAACTAGAGTTATACCGATGAAATTCCCCTTACAAACAATAATAATAATAATTTTTATTCAGGTAAACTTACATACACTGTACATACAAAATGAGTTACAAACAGAATGATGGAGTTCTAGGTAGAGCTAATATATATACTATGCCTAAAGCCACTAAGAGGCACAGCATTTCAGGCAAGATGTGGGGAAAACTTAAAAACTAAGACTTAAAAATAATTGAGATCAAAAGCATGAATTGAACTGAATTAGGGAAAATTTTTCTATTTGAGTTCAATGGGAGACATGACTATCAGTCTGATAATACACCAGTCCAGATACCTGGTTGATACCTGGTTGATGGGGTTCTGGGAGTTCTTCTACTCCCCAAGCCCGGCCCGAGGCCAGGCTTGACTTGTGAGAGTTTGGTCCACCAGGCTGTTGCTTGGAGCGGCCCGCAGGCCCACATATACCTGCTTGATGGGGTTCTGGGAGTTCTTCTACTCCCCAAGCCCGGCCCGAGGCCAGGCTTGACCTGTGAGAGTTTGGTCCACCAGGCTGTTGCTTGGAGCGGCCCGCAGGCCCACATACCCACCACAGCCCGGTTGGTCCGGCACTCCTTGGAGGATAGCCTACTGCGCTCCATATCTCTGTCCACCTACATATTTCATCTATAAACATGATTGGGGTGTCTTCTCTATGTCTATATTGAAGAGAAGACTATATGTTTTTTCTTGCTACACATATCATTGGTGTTTCCATTAGAAAGTCAGATGTAACACAAACAAAGAGCAATGATTACTAAATCACGGTCACGGGGAGCCGGTCGGCCGAGCGGACAGCACGCTGGACTTGTGATCCTGTGGTTCCGGGGTCGATCCCGGGCGTCGGTGAGAAACAATGGGCAGAGTTTCTTTCGCCCTATGCCCCTGTTACCTAGCAGTAAAATAGGTACCTGGGTGTTAGTCAGCTGTCACGGGCTGCTTCCTGGGGGTGGAGGCCTGGTCGAGGACCGGGCCGCGGGGACACTAAAGCCCCGAAATCATCTCAAGATAACCTCAAGAAGAAGATCACACACCAGAAGATGAGAAGATGATGATGTTTCAGTCCGTCCTGGATCATTATCAAGTCAATTGTGATAATGGTCCAGGGCGGACCAAACTGTCGTCGTCTCCTCATCTTCTGGTGTGTGGTTTAGTAATCATATCTTCAGCCATGTTATTATAACTCATCGCCTGTATAAAGAGCAATGGTTTCAAGCTCAGCAAGCCACAATGTAGGACAGAAGACAAGAGACACTTTTTCACCCAAAGGGATTATAAGTCCATAGAACTGCCTACCTGACAATGCCATAAACGCCAAAACACTCCTGAAATGCAAAATCCAGCTCGATAAAATCATCCGGACAAATGGGGGAGGACCTGTGACACGCCACTGTCTTCCTGTCCTCGTTGAGGCCACTGAAGAGATAGTGGGCCTCAGGTAAAATAACTTTTTTTTTTTTACCTTGGACTGATGGACTAAGAGTGCAGTGTGAGGTGGAGCAAAATTGCCATGATTCCAGTGTTTAAATTTATTTAATTTCAAATAAAAATAAGCCACTTCAAAGAAATAGATCAATTTTTGCTAAAATAATTTATGCTTTCAATTGATTTGCAGTTAATGTTGAAAGGTTATGTTAATTCATTCCCTAAGTTTGTCACATTTCTCACTTTCATAAGGTGGGGAAAGCATAGCCTGGAGAAAAAAGGTAAATGCTTCAGTGAAATAAAGTTATAGAGCTTAACGAGAAAACTATCAATAGTCAATTCATTATATCATTCATCCTAATCTACAGGACATCACATAAGGAGGCAGTCACAATCCAGCACCCATCCACAGTAGTATGCCACCATTTCACAAGATTAAGTGTATACTTTAATCCTTGTGAAGTGTTATACACTATTCGTTACAAATAAATTCACTCCATCCATACAAACTTCTTCCCCCAACCTTATCCATTCCCATATCCTGTGTGTTGTTGTTGTTGTTAACCCACCCTTTCTCATACTATCGCTCATCATGTCCATCCATTTTCCCTCCCTCAGCCTTGCTCTTCTCCTAACCCTCAAGTTTACTCTACCAATACACCATCATCCATTTTTGTTCAGCAAGCCCTCACCATCTCCTTACACATTTTTATTTGATGTCTTGCAGTTTACTGACTGGCATTTTACTTTTTTCTCCACAACATTTTTGTAAGCACTTCTTTACGATTCGTGCCGTCTGCAAGGAGGTTTTCTCCTAGTGGATGAATGTGTGGTGATGTTCGGAGACACATTATTATTTTTTTTTTTTTGGCCACAGTGATTTATTGAACAATCAACTGCAGAAAGTGATTTGTAGTGTTTTTAAAATGCTAATCTAACCTACATACATAAATACACGGACTTATGTCTGTTCTACATATAAACAGTGTCCTGTTTATATTAATTCATTGTATCAGGGGACAGGAAGCCAGAGTGTATTCATACACATTAGGTATATATCGAAGTATTCCCCCCCTCCCCTCCAAGGCAAAAGTACTGACTCCTTCCAGGATGCAACCCCACAACAAGTTCACTAACTCCTGAGTACCTACTCATTGCTAGATGAATAGTGTATTAGGTGAAAGAAAATGTGCCCAACCATTTCTGTCCCCGCTCTAGGATTCAAATCTGGAATTCTCGATTGTGCATCAAGAACAAACCCGACTGTACTACTGGGACCCTCAATTATATGTAGTAAGAGATCTCCTCCTCATCTAATACATGTTCAGCGTTGAATGGCAGCATGAGGTTGATAACTTCTTGTTTTCAACTAATTCTGGCACTGTGATGTCTGAAGCAATGAAGAAAAGTGTTGAACATCAACTTGAACTTCTCTTGAACTTTACAAAGGATGCAATATTCATATAAGTCTGTCGTGTATCGTGTATTTATAGCTGTATGCTGCTAGTTTGATATGTTCTAGCCTAAGTCTGGTGATTGTTAGTTATATTTAAGATTTTGAGCCAAGTGTGTTGAAAAGCTTCCTAAGTCATTTTTATGTTCCACAGTATGTTGAAAAGCACGATGAGTTCCATTTTGTTGTGATATTTTGAGTAAAGATAGATTTTAGGACTTCTGTTTGCACTACACAGGGAATTCGTTTGTAAACTTTTGTTTATTAATCAACAATTTAAGTTTTTAGTATTATGCAGTGTGTTGGCATGCATTATCTGATATGTCAAATCCTTGTGAATGGTGTTGGTGGAAGTATTATAGGCAAGGCCTATATTCTATCTCTTCACATGTACTGGAGGAGTATGCAATGGTTTGTCACCTATGAAATGCCTTCCTACCAAAGCTGCGAGTGCCAAGGTATTATTGTCTACACTTGGTAATTCAGATTCCGGTAACCCAAATCTTCGAGTAATCCGATTGAATTGATAACATTTTTTACCTTTTTTATTTTTTAATCCGAACAGTGATTTGGGTTTGCAACCAACCTTGGAATATTAGATTTCTGGGCAACTTGATGGTTATATTGTCAGATTTAAAGAGGCACATCACCATGAAGAGGAAAGTTTTCTGTGAAAAATTGAGTACAGATACAAGTAGTCGAGCCATTCAAACAAAAATTAAGAACATGCAATTTTTCTAACAATCTATATCAGTATCAAATCCTTAACAGTGATGAAACAGGTCTGCATTGGAAGAGTTTGCCTGAAAAACTGTAGCTCTGAGGAGTGAGGCAAGTGTGCCAAGGTGTAAAGTGAAAAAACAAAAGTTATCAGCAATGGTCTGTGTGTGTGTCAATGCAAATGGCACACACACACAACCATGCGTGCAATTCTTGGCAAAGCCAAGAAGCCAAGAGCCTTAAAATATTGCGTGAATTGCCTCTAAAATATAATAGCTCAAAGACTGCACCTTGAGGTGCTTCCGGGGCTTAGCATCCCCGCGGCCCGGTTGTCGACCAGGTCTCCTGGTTGCTGGACTAGTCAACCAGGCTGTTGGACGCGGCTGCTCTCAGCCTGACGTACGAATCACAGCCTGGTTGATCAGGTATCCTTTGGAGGTGCTTATCCAGTTCACTCTTGAAGACTGAGAGGGTCGGCCAGTTATGCCCCTTATGTAAAGTGGAAGCGTGTTGAACAGTCTCGGGCCTCTGATGTTGATAGAGTTCTCTCTCAGAGTACCTGTTGCACCTCTGCTTTTCAATGGGGGTATTCTGCACATCCTGCCATACCTCCTGGTCTCATGTGATGTTATTTCTGTGTGCAGGTTTGGGACCAGCCCCTCTAATATTTTCCAAGTATAGATTATTATGTATCTCTCTCACCTGCGCTCAAGAGAATACAGATTTAGGCTCTTTAGTTGGTCCCAGTAGTTTAGATCCAAGAGCCAAGAGATCTTCCATGGTTTCATTATTTCTTTTCTTGTGAGGAAATTCAAATCAAGAAACACAAAGCAAAGCTAAATGAAGTTCGGGCTTTGCTCCTGCTTAATAATGTACCTCTCCACTACCCTTATTGATGCCTTAACTTCACATGATGGGAACTTAACATGCGTAACACTGCCTCCTAATACACCTCTCAATAGGTGAGTGTGCCAAAAGAAGACGGGCAGGTGTGAGTGTGTGCTAGGAGATGGGCAGGGTGTGTGTGTGTTAGGAAATGGACAAGACATGTGTGCTAGAAGACAGGTAGGACGTAACTGTGTGCTAGGAGGAGATGGGCAGGGCATAAGTGTGTGCTAGGAGGAGACGGCCAGGGTGTGTGTGCTGGGAGGAAACAGGCAGGGCATAAGTGTGTGCAGGAAGGAGACAGGCAGGGAATAAGTGTGTGCTAGGAGGAGACGGCCAGGGTGGAAGTGTGTGCTGGGAGGAGACAGGTAGGGTGTAGTGTGTGCTAGGAGGAGACAGGCAGGGTGTGTGCTAGGAGGAGACAGGCAGGTGTGTGCTAGGAGGAGTTGGGCAAGGCACGAGTGTGTGCTAGGTGGAGATGGGCAGGGCGTGTGTGCTAGGAGGAGACGGGCAGGGCATGAGTGTGTGCTGGGAGAAGATTAACGTGAGTATGTGGGGTGTAATGGGCAGAGCTTGAATGTGTGATGAAAGAAGAAGGTTAAGGGTGCGTATGTGTTAGCAGGTGATGGGTAGGGTGTAAGTGTGTACTGGATATGTGTGTGTGTGTGTGTCCTGCAAGGAGATGGGCAGTGCATGTGGAGGGAGGGTGTGGGAGACATGGGATTGGTGTGTGGAGGTGAGGGAGGTAGATTATGTATGAAGATGTTTACAGTAATTACCTAAGACAGTACGTATTGAAAATTGTTACAGTAATGAGGGAGACTAAGAAGTGTGTATGGAGAGAGAGAAAAGAGAGGGTGAGTAGGGGAATCTCAGGTGTGTGATAGAGACTGGCCACTGTATAGGATACCTGGTGGTGCCTGGGTCTATAGCACGGTTATGAACCCATGGAACCATCTACCCATCAAAGCTGTAAATGCCAAGACATTACTGCAGTTGCATTTATGCCAAGACATAACGACGCAGTTCAAATCCATTTGGAAAAAATTCTCTGGAAAATGGGGGGGAGCCATTGACAAGCCCCCAGCTTCTTGTCCCCATCATGTATATACATTATATGTATAATGTATAAACTTTAGGATTATATTGAGGCCCCTCAAGGTCGTACTACTGATCCTTCCCAGGATGCAACTCCACAACAGTTAAATAACTCCAAGGTACCTATTTACTGCTAGGTGAACAGTCATTAGTTAATATGAAACGTGCCCATCCATATTTGTCCCACCTGGATTCGAAAACTGAATTTCCAATTGTGAGTCCAGAACGAACCCATTTACCTTTGGGCCACCAACATTAGTGTTCTAGACGAGGACAGGAAGCCAGCGGCTTGCCAAAGGTTCCCCCCATTTGTGTTGATGATCATTTCCAGCTGTATTTTAAAATTTAACAGAGTTTTGGTATTTACGGCTTCGGCGGGTAGACGGTTCATGAGTTAATAACCCTATGGGGATATTAATCTCCTGTTCATTTAGTTATTATCTCCTGTATTAACCGTGGGGTTAATAATCTCCTGTTCTTAGTCCTACATTATGGCTTGTTGAGTTGAAACTGTTGCTCCTTGTTTGTGTTACATCTGACCTTTTGAAGAAATTTTCTGGATCAACCATCCTCCAAATTTTCAATATTTTAATTAATAATAATAATAAAAATAATAATGTTTATACGTATAGGCAATGTACAAACAAATGAGTATAAGCAGAATGTTGGAGTTCTAGATCGTGCTAGTATGTACTATGCCTAAATCCTAGTACTGTACATATGCCCAGCATGCAGGCGATGAGTCACAATAACGTGGCTAAAGTATGTTGACTAGACCACACACATTAGAAGGTGAAGGGACGACGGACGTTTCGGTCCGTCCTGGACCATTCACAATCAACTTGAGAATGGTCCAGGACGGACCGAAATGCCGTCGTCCCTTCACCTTCTAGTGTGTGGTCTGGTCAACAGCACAGCATTTTGGGCAAGATGTGGGGGGGGGGGCTTGAAAATTAAGACTTACAACTGATTGAGATCAAAAGCTTGAATTGAAGTAGAAAATTGTCAGGTCCCAACAGATTTATCTCTTAATAAAAAACTCCTAACAGAGGGGCTTTACTAATGATTATTATCTTTTATGTGACTCTATTAACAAGTTTATCACACATTTAGCCATGAACATTAAATTTTACATAATGTCATGAAATCATCTAACCCATCGTACCGCCGAAGC
>WNGS01163947.1:16171823-16185067 GCA_020271785.1 Procambarus virginalis | reverse complement strand
GTTTGTTAGAAAACAAAATTTTGATTTTTGGAGGAATAAACTAAATTTAACATTCTAAATATTTGTTTTAATTCTTTTATTTACAATCATTTAACAAGCACATTGTTACATATACATAACACTGTGCTGCTACCCTGTTCTATATGAAAGATTCCACAGTGTAGATCAAAAAACTAGCTATAAGTTCATCTAAATAATAAAAAATAAATAAATGTTTATTTAGGTAAGGTACATAAAGAGATTTTACAAAGATAGATGGATTTATAGATAGAGCTAGTACATACAGTGCCTGAAGCCACTATTACGCAAAGCGTTTCGGGCATGAAAAACATTAATGACTAAAGCTTAATACAGTACTAATTGAGTATAAAGAATAAAATGTGTTGAGAACAAATAAAAACTTCCTTTGTCCGGTCGTGATGGTCAAGTGGTTTAAGGCGTCCCTGTACATACCAGTTGCGTTGCTCCTGGCAGTATGGTTTCGAGTCACTTCTAGGGTGTGAGTTTCAGTTGTATCTAGTCCTGGGGACCATTCAGGCTTGTTTGCATTTGTGTTCCTCACGTGTTGCCCCAAAAAATGAGGTGATTTGATAAATGCTATGCCCAAGATTACCATCCGAGTGCCGGCGGGGAAGTGGTTCATATAGCTTCGGCTATCACTTCCTTATGTCCGGTCGTGATGGTCAAGTGGTTTAAGGCGTCCCTGTACATACAATTGCGTTGCTCCTGGCAGTATGGGTTCGAGTCACTTCTGGGTGTGAGTTTTCAGTTGTATCTAGTCCTGGGGACCATTCAGGCTTGTTTGCATTTGTGTTCCTCACGTGTTGCCCCAAAAAATGAGGTGATTTGATAAAATGCTATGCCCAAGATTACCATCCGAGTGCCGGCGGGGAAGTGGTTCATATAGCTTCGGCTATCACTTCCTTATGTCCGGTCGTGATGGTCAAGTGGTTTAAGGCGTCCCTGTACATACCAGTTGCGTTGCTCCTGGCAGTATGGGTTCGAGTCACTTTTGGGGTGTGAGTTTTCAGTTGTATCTAGTCCTGGGGACCATTCAGGCTTGTTTGCATTTGTGTTCCTCACGTGTTGCCCCAAAAATGAGGTGATTTGATAAAATGCTATGCCCAAGATTACCATCCGAGTGCCGCGGGGAAGTGGTTCATATAGCTTCGGCTATCACTTCCTTATGTCCGGTCGTGATGGTCAAGTGGTTTAAGGCGTCCCTGTACATACCAGTTGCGTTGCTCCTGGCAGTATGGGTTCGAGTCACTTCTGGGGTGTGAGTTTTCAGTTGTATCTAGTCCTGGGGACCATTCAGGCTTGTTTGCATATATATATATATTATAATAGATCTATATATAATATATATCTATATATATATATATATATATATATATATCTATATGGTATATATATGATTATATATATATATATATCTATATATCATATATCTCATATATATATATATATCTATATATCTTCTATATATATATATATACGATCGCCGGCGTCCTGTCATCAGAATACACTTGTGCTCTCAGCAGTAACATCTACTCTCGCCTCCCCAGAAGAAAGTAGATGCATACCACTTTTGTATAAAGTCATTGCACCCTTTTGATTAATGTAAAATCTCACCTGTATTTATATTTCTTTTTGATCTTGTGTAAAGCCAAGTGTTCAGGGGTCTTGTTTTTTCATTAATTATTATTTATTATTTTGTGTGTTATTAGTCATTTTTGTTATATTAAATGTTAGAAGCTTTTATTTTCTTTGGTTTTTACCCACAGCTCTCATACCTTAGATGACACAAGGAGTTTTTTCTTTGTTTTACTTTATTTTGTTAAGGTGCGATTGGCACAACACCAGCCAGAATAGCCACTGCTTTAATGCACATCCCCGTCACAATATATGCAAGAGTTCTTACATTCTTGTACAGCCACTAGCACGCATAGCGTTTGGGGAAATTCCATAATCCTAATATTCCCCGGAATACGACCCGCCAAATCGTTTAACAACCAGGTACTCATTCACTGCTGGATGAACAAGGATTGGATTGTTAAGGATTGACGTCCAGTAAATCCTTCCCGGCAAGGATACGAACCCAGGTCAAAGCTCTCGCAAAATGCCAGACGAGTGTTACCACTTCGCCTCGGGGACTGTGAATTTTATATTAATTAATAATTATATGTAATAATTTATAGTGCTTATTATAATTTACTGAGAACTACCAAGATTTCACAAAACAAAACTATGAACCTTCAAGAGTATGTAGCTGATCGATAATTTTCGAATAGCATGGAAAATAGTACGTAAATTTCATATCAGAAGTGGGACTGAAAAATACAATTATCATTAAAATTGTACCCACGATCGTCGCCCCTAAATCAACAACAACATTAAAATTTGAGCAATCACGACTATTCTGCTGTCTACAGCGATGGGACGGGTACTATGAGACAGGTACTATGGGACATACTATAGTACATAGTATGTACCATAGGGTTGGTGCCTGGTGATATACTTAGCAATATACAATATACTTAGCTCTTGCCAATATGGCTTCAGACCCCCAAAAAACACCAATGATCAGTATGATTAACTTGATACATGCAGCTCTTGATAAAAATGAGTTCCCTGTTGGGTTATTTGTTGACCTACGTAAGACTTTTAACACTGTTAACCACTATAACCTTCTTCTTAAATTACATCATTATGGGGTCAGAGGTCACTCCCTCCAATACCTTCAATCTTACCTCAGTGCCAGGCTCCAGTATGTTTCTGTGAATAATGCTAATTCTCCCACCCTACCCATGTTCCACAGGGTAGGGTGGGACATAATAATGCAGTATACTTGGCAGTATACTTGGCCCTTAACTCTTTCTAATCTACATTAATGACCTTCCAAATGCCTCTCTACATCTCAAGCTAAGTTCATTTGCGTATGACACAACCTTCATTTTCTCCAGTCCTGACTCTCTTGCTCTGAATGATACTGTGAATACTGAACTAAATAAAGTCCGTCTTTGGCCAGTTGCTAACAAACTCGCCCTTAACAGTGATAAAACGTTTTATATTTTTTGTAGTAAATCCCCTGATCAAAATATCTAAGAATTAACAATATCTTAATTAGTAACAAAGTAGATGGTAAGTTCCTTGGTGTTCTTATAGATAACAAACAGAATTTCCAGGGCCACATACAAAATATAGCTAAATAAAGCTTATAAAAGTTGGCATTCTTTCACCTTCAGATAGACAATGTTAACATTAATAATAACCTTCACTATTGTAATCACTGCTATCAACTAATATCATAGATGTCTTGCTGAACGCAGATTTTGCTACAATGTACCTATTAATAATCCTCAAATTATGTTATAATGTACATGTTGATACTCCTTGAGTTTTACTACAATCTACCTACTAATTTTCTTCAAACTTTTGTTACAATGTACCTGTTAATATTCTTCAAATTTTGCTAAAAATTACCTACTTAAAATTATCTGTTAGATTAAGGACCTTCCCAAAACGTTATGCATCTTAGTGGCTTTGCAAGAGTGTTAAAACAGCAATGCTATGTACTCTCATAAACTCAATTAAGAAAGTGCAAGTTAAGTCTCTTGTCTAAGTATAGGCTAAGGAACTTTCCATAATTTTAATTGCTGATGTTAACATTGTCTATTTGTAGCTGAATTACAATTGTTGATGTACTTCCAAATAAAATATAGTTGTTGTTTTTCTATGTTTAGTGTGAGCTTGTTGGTTGACATCAGTGAGTGGACTTTTTAAATTTGTAATTTACATTATTTAGTGTATGTGGGTTGGGGTCTGAGTAGATGAAGATAATATCGTCAGCAAATAATATAGGTTTAAGAATGTTAGAGACATTAGGCTCTATATTTATATATACATTGATGTATATAAGAAATAGGAGAGGTCCTAGGATGCTGCCCTGTGGCACCCCTTCGGTTAATGGGAGAGTGGTAGAGGTTATATCACTGATGGCTATATATTGATGTCTGTCACTAAGATAGGATCGGACATAGTTCTCGGATTCCATAATTGTGAAGTTTAAATAAGATGTAGTTATGGCTAACAGTATCAAAGTCCTTTTTCAGGTCAATGAAGAGTTCAACTGGGAACTCATTTTCGTCAAGGGTTTTGTGGATAATATCAAGCAGACTAATAATTGCATCGTTGGTACTCTTTCAGGGAGCGGAAGCCAAACTGACTAATTTGTAAACTAGACCAATTTGTAAACTAATAGCCCTTGTACATACAGAAATCACAATAGCGTGATTTGTTCATTTAATAACCCATGTTATGTCCTGTACAGGATGACAGCGTCCGAGCGAGAGAGAGGCGCCGGAGGCGTGTGGTTCACCAGGCACTTCAAGGTCAGCCCCGACGACGCTAAGCCGCCACGACCAGGGTAAGGCACACGTCATGATTGTCTTAGTTACCCCTTACGCCTTGGCGACCATTTTCATTTCTTTATTATGCACCCCATACCCATCCCGTGGGCGGGAGTGGAAAGGGTTACAGAGGCACATAATGGGTTCAGGAACTGAACCTCAGAGTTCGTTCAGCTAAGCAAGTGACAGTCTTGTCACGCTAGTTACACAGTTGTTAATGCTACATACACATGTACATATATGTATATATATATACATCCATGTACACAAATGCATATCACTGGAGTCATCAAAACATTTACACAACCGCCCACGAAACATATACATCTTTCCTCAGTCATAGCGGTTATGTATACTTGTAGAGCACTATCAGGTTGTTTATAACAATAATAACCTCGGGTTGTGAAGTTTACACGCACGTAAACTGTTTAATACATGTAAACAAAGCCGCCACGACGAATAAAAGATGTACGGGTTCCGTAAAGTGGTTGTGTAAATGTTTGATGACGCATGGACTGCTCCGTAGTGGCTTGACAGGTTGTCAACGAACACCAGGTGGGTTAAGGGAGCCGTCTCCGGTGGCTTGACAGGTCTCACACGGGCCGTCCTCGATGGCAGCAGTCAAGTTTGTACACTACACAACTCGTCATGTACTCGCCAGTGTGCGTTCAGACCGAGTACAGGAGAGCTCTGCAGGTACAAGAGTACAATGATCCCTTGCATCCACTGTCTCCGTGGTGTAGTGGTAAGACACTCGCGGATCGCCTGGCGATCCGCGAGCGCTATGTCATGGGTTCGTATCCTGGCCGGGGAGGATTTACTGGGCGCAATTCCTTAACTGTAGCCTCTGCTTAACGCAACAGTAAAATGTGTACTTGGATGAAAAAACGATTCTTCGCGGCGGGGATCGTATTCCAGGGACCTGCCCGAAACGCTACGCGTACTAGTGGCTGTACAAGAATGTAACAACTCTTGTATATATCTATAAAAAAAAAGTGTCGAACAGTCGTTTTGTGGACGTTTTGTGCTGCCCATATACATAAGTTTCAGACTAAACAAACCATAGATTTTTACACTGTTGCTTTCAGACCTTTGGGAGTCATTAGTTTCTCTCCTATCAGACCTGAGTGTTTGGAACACAATAGTCTTGACAAGAGAGATATGGGCATACCGAAGTCTAATTCAACTTCATCCTCGTTACACGCTAATTCGATAGCAATGTCTGTGTTTTTATGATGGGATTATATTTATGTGAGATAGTATCCATACAAAAGAGTTTCTAACCCCTTTATTTCGTGCAGTGATCACGTCATTTATAATTGCTTGCATGAGGTTCTTGCAGGAGAAGATTTCAGTTGCTTGCAGCACACGATTGCTCGGATGAGAAATCCTTTAGATTCTTTCAAACATTTGGGATGAGGATGTTGCGTGATTGATGCTTTATAAAAAGTGTTACCAGTGCTGGTTATTCACCCCCCCTACCCTACCTGTCCCCCCTTCCCATGAACCCCCCGCCCCCCCACCCCAGAATCCACTGTGACCCTGTTAACCACCTCACAGATCTTCACACCTGTTGAACAGCTTCCTCCATCAGCAGAGCGTTCACCAAGAAGGGGACAAGAGACTGAACAGAAGAAAGTGAGCTTCAAGGCAATGTACACTAACATAGATGGGATTACGAATAAAACAAGTGAACTCGGAGAATGGGCACTAGAAAAAAACTCAGACATAATAGCACTCACAGAAACAATGCAAACAAAAACCATAACAAATGCAGTGTTTCCACAGAACTACTATGTAGTGAGGAAAGAGAGAGAAGGAAGAGGAGGAGGTGGTGTAGCTTTGCTGATAAGAAAAGGCTGGAGTTTTGAAAAAATAGTTGTTCAGGACTGTGAAGATTTCAGTGACTACATATCAGGCACCATAGCAATTGGAGGACAAAAAATTATAGTAGTAGTCATATATAATCCCCCACCAAACGACAGAAGACCCAGACAGGAATATGATAGAAACAACATGACCACCATCAATATAATAGAGAGAGCAACTTCAGAAGCTAGCAGGAACGGATCCAGACTACTAATAATGGGATACTTCAACCACGGGAAGATAGATTGGGAGAACAGAGACCCACACGGAGGCCCAGACACATGGAGAGCTAAGCTGTTGGACGTAGCAACAAGAAACTTTCTAAGTCAACACGTCAAGGGACCAACAAGAATGAGAGGAGGGGATGAACCAGCCTTGCTTGATCTGATATTTACCCTAAATGAGTCGGATATAAGGGAAGTTAAGTTGGAAGCCCCCTTGGGAATGAGTAACCACAGTGCATTGATCTTTGAGTACCTGGTAGAGCTAGGAATTATCTCTCCAAAAAAAGAACTGGGAAATAAAGGGCTGGCATACCGAAAGGGAAATTACGAGGAGATGAGAAAATTCCTAGGGGATATACCATGGGACACAGAACTCACAACTAAATCCATACAAGACATGATGGACTATGTCACCCAAAAGTGTCAGGAGGCAGTAAACAGGTTTATCCCGGCACAAAAAGGAAAAAACCGAGAAGCAAAAAAAGAATCCGTGGTTTAAAAGGGCATGTATGAAAGCAAAGGAACTGAACAAAAGGGCATAGAGGAACTTCCGAAATAACAGAACACCAGACAGCAAAAAGAGACACCAGAGAACCAGGATCGAGTATGTTAGTGTGAGAAGAGAGGCTGAGAAAAAGTATGAAAATGATATAGCTAATAAAGCTAAGACCGAACCAAAGGTACTACACAGTCACATCAGGAGGAAAACAACAGTGAAGGAACAGGTGATGAAACTTAGAACAGGTGAGGACAGGTACACAGAGAATGACAAAGAGGTGTGTGAGGAACTCAACAAGAGGTTCCAGGAGATCTTCACAATAGAGCAAGGAGAGGTCACTGCGCTAGGAGAGGTGGCAGTAAACCAGGCGGCCTTGGAAGGGTTCGAAATTACAAGAAATGAGGTCAAGAGACACCTGTTGGATTTGGACGTGAGAAAGGCTGTTGGCCCAGATGAAATCTCACCATGGGTATTGAAAGAGTGTGCAGGGGCGCTTTGCTTGCCACTCTTCATAGTGTATAGTAGGTCACTGGAAACGGGAGACCTACCAGAAATATGGAAGACGGCTAATGTAGTCCCAACATACAAAGAGGGTGACAGACAAGAGGCACTGAACTACAAGGCCAGTATCCTTAACTTGTATACCATGCAAGGTGATGGAGAAGATCGAGAGAAAAAACCTAGTAACACATCTGGAGAGAAGGGACTTCGTGACAACCCATCAACATGGGGTTCAGGGAGGGTAAATCTTGCCTAACAGGCTTAATAGAGTTCTACGATCAGGTGACAAATATTAAGCAAGAAAGAGAAGGATGGGCGGACTGCATTTTCTTGGACTGTCGGAAAGCCTTTGACATAGTACCGCATAAGAGGCTGGTACATAAGCTGGAGAGACAGGCAGGAGTAACTGGTAGGGCACTCCAGTGGATACAGGAATACCTAAGCAATAGGAAGCAGAGAGTTACAGTGAGGGGTGAGACCTCAGATTGGTGTGAAGTACCAGTGGAGTCCCACAGGGCTCTGTACTCGGACTTATCCTGTTTCTGATATATATAAATGATCTCCCAGAGGGTATAAACTCATTCCTCTCAATGTTTGCTGACGACGCCAAAATTATGAGAAGGATTAAGACAGAGGAGAACAACTTGAGGCTTCAAGAAGACCTGGACAAACTGCAGGAATGGTCGAACAAATGGCTATTAGAGTTTAATCCAAGCAAATGTAATGTAATGAAGATAGGGGTAGGAAGCAGGAGACCGGATACAAGGTATCATTTGGGTGATGAAATACTTCAAGAATCTGAGAGAGTGAAAGACCTGAGGGTTGATATCACGCTAGACCTGTCCCCTGAAGCTCATATCAAGAGGATAACATCAGCGGCATATGCCAGGTTGGCTAACATAAGAACGGCCTTTAGAAACTTGTGTAAGGAATCTTTCAAAACTTTGTATACCACATATGTCAGACCAATCCTGGAGTATGCGGCTCCAGCATACCTTACCTTGAGGATACCTTGAGGTGCTTCCGGGGCTTATCGTCCCCGCGGCCCGGTCATCGACCAGGCCTCCTGGTTGCTGGACTGATCAACAAGGCTGTTGGACGCGGCTGCTCGCAGCCTGACGTATGAGTCACAGCCTGGTTGATCAGGTATCCTTTGGAGGTGCTTATCCAGTTCTCTCTTGAACACTGTGAGGGGTTTGCCAGTGATGTCCCTTATGTGTAGTGGAAGCGTGTTGAACAGTCTCGGGCCTCTGATGTTGATAGAGTTCTCTCTCAGAGTACCAGTTGCACCTCTGCTTTTCAACGGGGGTATTCTGCACATCCTGCCATGTCTTCTGGTCTCATGTGATGTTATTTCTGTGTGCAGGTTTGGGACCAGCCCCTCTAATATTTTCCACGTGTAAATTATTATGTATCTCTCCCGCCTGCGCTCAAGGGAATACAGATTTAGGCTCTTTAGTCGGTCCCAATAGTTTAGATGTTTTACCGAGTGGATTCTAGCAGTAAAGGATCTCTGCACGCTCTCCAGGTCAGCAATTTCACCAGCAGTGAAAGGGGCTGTCATTGTGCAGCAGTACTCCACTCTAGAGAGCACAAGCGTTTTGAAAAGTGTCATCATCGGTATAGCATCTCTAGTGTGAAAAGTTCTTGTTATCCAACCTGTCATTTTTCTTGCAGTTGTGACGGCTACTTTATTGTGTTCTTTAAAGGTAAGGTCTTCCGACATGAGTACACCCAGATCCTTTACATTGCCTTTTCGTTCTATGTTATGATTTGCCTGAGTTTTGTACGTGGTTTCCGTTTTTATATTTTCATTTTTTCCATAGCGCATGAGCTGGAACTTGTCTTCGTTAAACACCATATTATTTTCTGTAGCCCATAGAAAGACCTGATCTACATCTGACTGGAGGTTCGCCGTGTCCTCTATGTTGCCTACTCTCATGAAGATCCTAGTGTCATCTGCAAAGGATGATACAGTGCTATAGGTTGTGTTCTTGTCTATGTCCGATATGAGGATGAGAAAAAGTACTGGAGCAAGCACAGTACCCTGGGGGACTGAGCTCTTAACGGTTGACGGGTTGGATTTTATTTTGTTGACTATTACACATTGGGTTCTGTTGGTCAGGAAATTGTAGATCCATCTGCCTACTTTTCCGGTAATTCCTTTTGAGCGCATTTTATGGGCAATAACACCATGGTCACATTTATCAAAAGCTTTTGCGAAATCTGTGTAAATTACATCAGCGTTTTGTTTGTCTTCCATAGCATCTAATGCCATATCATAGTGGTCCAGCAACTGCGACAGGCAAGAGCGCCCTGTTCTGAAACCATGTTGTCCGGGGTTATGGAGATGCTGTGATTCCATGTATTTTGTGATCTTACTTCTTAGCACTCTCTCAAAAATTTTTATGATGTGCGATGTTAGTGCTATCGGTCTGTAATTTTTTGCCTCTGCCTTATTTCCTCCTTTATGAAGTGGTGCTATCTCTGCTGTTTTTAGTATATCAGGAATAACGCCAGTATCTAGGCTTTGTCTCCACAGAATGTGAAGGGCCTGCGATAGTGGTTTTTTACAGTTCTTGATGAATATGGAGTTCCAAGAATCCGGGCCTGGTGCGGAGTGCATAGGCATACTGTTTATGGCTTCTTCAAAATCCAGTGGGGATAGGGTGACGTCTGATATATGATTTGATGTTGGTATCATATCCATGAAAAATTCATTTGGGTTATCGATCTTTAGTGCGTTTAATGGCTCGCTGAAGACAGAGTCGTATTGCTTCCTCAGTAGCTCGCTCATTTCTTTGTTGTCATCGGTGAAAGTTCCATCTTCCTTTCGCAGGGGCCCGATACTAGATGTGGTTTTTGATCTTGATTTTGCATAGGAGAAAAAATATTTCGGGTTTCTCTCTATTTCACTGATGGCCTTTTGCTCTCTTTCCCTCTCCTGCGTTTTGTATGATTCTTGTAGCTTGAGTTCAATTTTTCCTATTTCGCTACCTAACCTTCTTCGCCGTTCCTGAGATAGGGTGCGACTCTCAAGTTGTACCGCGATTCGTTTTCTTCGCCTATATAGGGAA
Source organism: Procambarus virginalis (assembly GCA_020271785.1). NCBI lineage: Eukaryota > Metazoa > Arthropoda > Malacostraca > Decapoda > Cambaridae > Procambarus > Procambarus virginalis. Next base: position 16,174,485 of record WNGS01163947.1, on the reverse strand, counting down.
CGACGTTCTCGTTCCAATCTGCATCTCTTCCTCTTTTTTCTTAGGGGGATGCGGTTTGTACATATTTCTAGTGCTACTGAGCTTATTTTTTCCAGGCACTGGTTCAGGTTCGCATTTCCTAGCTGTTCTTCCCAGTTTATTTCTGTGAAGTCCTGGTTTATTTGCTCCCAGTTTATCTGTTTATTATTGAAGTTGAATTTGCTGAAATCTCCTCCACCGGGAATCTGGACTGGTTTTGAAGGTCTATTCCCCATGGTTGTCATAACTTCAATTAAGTTGTGATCTGAGTAACAGGTATTTGTAATCATTATGTTCCTGATCAATTCATCATTATTAGTGAAAATGAGGTCCAGCGTGTTCTCCTTCCTGGTTGGTTCTACTATTTGCTGGTTTAAGGCAAACCTGTCGCACATCCGTAGCAGGTCATTTGCATGTGCCTGTTCATTAAGGCTACTTCCTGGTATTCTTTCTGATATTACTGTATTAGCCAGGTGCTTCCATTTCAGGTGCCGTAGGTTGAAGTCCCCAAGCAGGATGATGTTCGGAGCTGGATTTGTGAGGTTTTCCAAGCAGTGTTCTACTTTCATTAGTTGGTCTTTAAACTGCTGAGGGTTTGCCTCCGGTGACTTATATACAAGGACAATAACTACATTTATAATCTCTATTTTGATTATCAGCACTTCCACCATATCATTTGAGGTGTTTAGCAGCTCAGTACAGATGAGTGTGTCTTTGATGTATAGGCTGACCCCACCCTGAAGCCGGTGTTTCCTATCACATCTGAAAAGATTGTACTCTGAGATCCATATTTCACCATCATGGTAGTCCTTTGTGTGGGTTTCTGTTAGGGCTGCAAACACTGCATTTGCCTCATGAAGGAGACCATCTATAAAGTGAACTTTGTTGGATTTGCGTGTTTTTATACCTTGAATGTTGGCAAATATAAATGATGTTATCGTGGTAGTGGAAGTGCTGGATGCCTTACTTGGTGTTAATATCTGAGGCTCTGGTAGGGGGCCACTGTGTTTGCGTCCAGGGTGTGTTGTTTTCGAAGTGATTCGTCCAGTTTCGGTAGTGGGGCGAGTGTTGTGTGGTGTAGTACCTGTGTGTTTGTTGGTAATGTGTATTCCAGACTTGTGGGTATCTCCCTTCCCCTCTGTAATCCTGTGGTGGTTCCATCTGACTGTTCCTCTCTCTTATATTTTCTGCTCTGTTTCTGCCTTCCTCTAAAAAATTGCCAGTAGTGTCATACTGATTTCCCGTCTATAACGTTGTGTACCTCTCACGTGGAATTCCGGACACTGAAGATTGTAGCATTTTTTGTCCCTAATTGAAAATTGACATAATTTGGGGTGGAAGTATCTACACCCTGTTCCAAAACGGCATGTACCCCTCGCCAACATGTTCCTGCATTTTCGAGGATGCAGAAAATGGCATTTTGTTCCTAATTTTCCATATTTGCATATTCCTTTAGCGTAGAATTTGCAAATGTGTTCCGGTTTTGCGTTTTTCAAGGTATTTATATCTGTGTCTGTCTTGTCTACCTCTTTATTGGAGCCATCTCCGCTTTTCGTCCCAATTCCTTCATTTATGCACTCTGTCTCACTGTTGCTCACATCGTTTATATTACCTGACTCTGCAATATTGCTGCTATTATGTACTACAATACCCTCTTCCTCCACATTACTGCTGCGGTTCTCTAAACTATCTGTTCCTGGGTTTTGGTCGTTAACCAATGTTGTCTTTTCCCAGTCTGCATATATCACTGGTAGCTTGTCTGTGAATGGTAATCTCTGTGACTCGGGAATGTTTTTCATCAGTTAGTTATGTTCTCTAACATTAATCTGTCATCTTTGCAGACCCAGTAAATTCCTTGCCTTTTTGTGCATCCTGGAGATACTTCTGTACAGCCCAGGTGAAATCTCATGTTACAGATCAACACGTTACGCCTACATTACGTTTTCCCAGTACTCCCGAGCACTCGCCACACCTCTCCATTGTCTGATGTATATTGTATTTGTGGTTTAACTGTGTGGATCACTTGTTGATGTCAGTCCTTCTAACTCTTTATAAGTTATATGTATATTTTATATATTTAATATTATTTATAATACTAATAATTACTAAATGTATACTATATAGCATGGAGTCCATATCTATCAAGCATAAGACTAAACTGGAAAGGTTTCAAAAGTTTGCCACCAGACTAGTACCCGAGCTGAGAGGTATGAGCTACGAGGAGAGACTACGGGAATTAACCTCACGTCACTGGGAGACAGAATATTAGAGGGGCATGATCATCCCATACAAGATTCTCAAGGAATTGATATGGTAAATAAAGACAGGCTATTTACCGCAAGGGGCACACGCACAGGGGACACAGGTGGAAATTGAGTGCCCAATGATCATAGAGATGTTAGAAAGAATGTTTTCAGTGTCAGAGTAGTAGACAAATGGAATGCATTAGGCAGAGATGTGGTGGAGGCTGACTCCATACACAGTTTCAAGTGTAGATATGAAGAGCCCAGTAGGCTTAGCAACCTGTATGCCAGTCGACTGACAGTTGAGAGGCGGGACCAAAGAGCCAGAGCTCAACCCCCCCCGCAAGCATATTAGGTGAGTACCTGTTTCTGTAGCTGTATAACCTCTCGGCTGGCCTTAA
>WNGS01163947.1:16153810-16166110 GCA_020271785.1 Procambarus virginalis | reverse complement strand
TCTCTTTCCAGGCGATTAACGATGCATAAGCAACAGGCTCTATCAAGGAACACATAATCTCTTCCCACAACCAAACCATCACCAGAGAATCTTAACAAACAACACAGAAATCATTGATAGATACAGCGACAACAGGCGGCTTGACATCTGCGAGGCACTACACATCAAGAAGTCAACACCAGCAATCAACAGCCAATTAACGCACAACTATATTCTACCCACTTCAAGACTCCGCTCCAATATAGAAACATCAAGAAATATGGGCCAATAGGCCTTCTGCAGTTACAGATCTATTCTTCCCTTTAGCTTATACCCATTGTTTCGTGTTCTGTGTTTGTTCTCACCTCACCCCAAACCATTGTAACATGTCACCTCACCCAAATGCAGGTATAAAAAAGAAAAGCTGTTTAAACTCTGTTCAGTTATAGTTGTTTTGTGCGTGTGTAAACTAAAGTCTTTGAAAATGTAATAAGTTTTACGAAACGCGCTCAAGTGTCGCGTCAGACTAAGAAATAAAAAAAATGAATTTTGGAGAATTGATTTTTCATTTACCGTCATCAGTAAAAACAAACATAAGGAAAATTGAGAAAATTCGTGTTAGAATTATTAATCTTACTTTTTCGGTCATATTTAATAACATATATATATATATATATATATATATATATATATATATATATATAGATATATATATATATATATATATATATGCAAACAAGCCTGAATGGTCCCCAGGACTATATGCAACTGAAAACTCACACCCCAGAAGTGACTCGAACCCAAAGGTTTGTGCCACTGCCACAAACTACAGTGGCAGAATCATGGCGTAATTGGGTGGTTGCCAAGCCCAACACAAGGGCCGCCACGGGGGGGCCCAATTGGGCTCCTGCCCAAGCCTTAAATGACCTGATATTTGCGTACTAACAATTTAAAGGGGTCAAACAAGCCATGGTGATTTGCCTGACTTTTGCACGTATCAGATGAAATAACTTGGTGATGAATCAGGCTTGACTTGTAGTTCCCTGTGTGGTCTTGTCGTATAGTTTAAACTTCATGTGTTCTAATGACCTGCAGGGGTCGTTAAGGGGTCTCTTCACCCCTGTACATCACAATGACTATAAAGTTAAATAAGGAGATATCCTTGATCGCAGACTGATATCTCTCCCTTTGACGCTCAGGATATCGATTCCATGATTGTATATTTTCTTAAAAGTTGTTTTATTGCATTGGGTTACTGCCCAGACTCCCCTCCTCCCCCCTCTTCTGTCACACTAGTATCTCTGTCACACTAGTGTCCCTGTCACACTAGTGTCCCTGTCACACTCTTCTGTCACACTAGTGTGTCTGTCACACTAGTGTGTCTGTCACACTAGTGTCCCTGTCACACTCTTCTGTCACACTAGTGTCACTGTTACACTCTTCTGTCACACTCTTCTGTCACACTAGTGTCCCTGTCACACTAGTGTCACTGTTACACTCTTCTGTCACACTAGTGTCACTGTCACACTAGTGTCACTGTTACACTCTTCTGTCACACTAGTGTCACTGTCACACTAGTGTCACTGTTACACTCTTCTGTCACACTAGTGTCACTGTTACACTCTTCTGTCACATTAGTGTCACTGTCACACTACACTGTCACACTAGTGTCTCTGTCACACTACACTGTCACACTAGTGTCTGTCACACTACACTGTCACACTAGTGTCCCTGTCACACTACACTGTCACACTAGTGTCACTGTCACACTACACTGTCACACTAGTGTCACTGTTACACTACACTGTCACACTAGTGTCCCTGTCACACTACACTGTCACACTAGTGTCTCTGTCACACTCTTCTGTCACACTAGTGTCACTGTTACACTCTTCTGTAACACTAGTGTCCCTGTCACACTCTTCTGTCACACTAGTGTCACTGTTACACTCTTCTGTCACACTAGTGTCCCTGTCACACTCTTCTGTCACACTAGTGTCACTGTTACACTCTTCTGTCACACTAGTGTCACTGTCACATTCTTCTGTCACACTAGTGTCACTGTCACACTAGTGTCCCTGTCACACTACACTGTCACACTAGTGTCCCTGTCACACTACACTGTCACACTAGTGTCCCTGTCACACTACACTGTCACACTAGTGTCTCTGTCACACTACACTGTCACACTAGTGTCCCTGTCACACTACACTGTCACACTAGTGTCTCTGTCACACTACACTGTCACACTAGTGTCCCTGTCACACTACACTGTCACACTAGTGTCTCTGTCACACTACACTGTCACACTAGTGTCCCTGTCACACTCTTCTGTCACACTAGTGTCTCTGTCACGCTACACTGTCACACTAGTGTCTCTGTCACACTACACTGTCACACTAGTGTCTCTGTAACACTACACTGTCACACTAGTGTCCCTGTCACATTCTTCTGTCACACTAGTGTCTCTGTCACGCTACACTGTCACACTAGTGTCTCTGTCACACTACACTGTCACACTAGTGTCTCTGTAACACTACACTGTCACACTAGTGTCCCTGTCACATTCTTCTGTCACACTAGTGTCTCTGTCACACTACACTGTCACACTAGTGTCCCTGTCACATTCTTCTGTCACACTAGTGTCTCTGTCACACTACACTGTCACACTAGTGTCTCTGTCACACTACACTGTCACACTAGTGTCCCTGTCACATTCTTCTGTCACACTAGTGTCTCTGTCACACTACACTGTCACACTAGTGTCTCTGTCGCACTACACTGTCACACTAGTGTCCCTGTCACACTACACTATCACACTAGTGTCCCTGTCACACTAGTGTCCCTGTCACACTAGTGTGTCTGTCACACTCTTCTGTCACACTCTTCTGTCACACTAGTGTCACTGTTACACTCTTCTGTCACACTAGTGTCACTGTCACACTCTTCTGTCACACTAGTGTCTCTGTCACACTAGTGTCTCTGTCACACTAGTGTCTCTGTCACACTACACTGTCACACTAGTGTCTCTCACACTACACTGTCACACTAGTGTCTCTGTCACACTAGTGTCACTGTCACACTACACTGTCACACTAGTGTCACTGTCATACTACACTGTCACACTAGTGTCACTGTCACACTACACTGTCACACTAGTGTCACTGTTACACTCTTCTGTCACACTAGTGTCACTGTTACACTCTTCTGTCACACTAGTGTCACTGTCACACTCTTCTGTCACACTAGTGTCTCTGTCACACTAGTGTCTCTGTCACACTACACTGTCACACTAGTGTCTCACACTACACTGTCACACTAGTGTCACTGTCACACTACACTGTCACACTAGTGTCACTGTCACACTAGTGTCACTGTCACACTAGTGTCACTGTCACACTACACTGTCACACTACACTGTCACACTAGTGTCACTGTCACACTACACTGTCACACTAGTGTCACTGTCACACAAGTGTCACTGTCACTCTCTTCTGTCACACTCTTCTGTCACACTAGTGTCACTGTCACACTCTTCTTTCACACTAGTGTCTCTGTCACACTAGTGTCAGTCACACTCTTCTGTCACACTAGTTTCCATGTCACACTATTCTGACACACTAGTGTCTCTGTCACATTCTTCTGTCACACCAGTGTGTCTGTCACACTCTTCTGTCACACTAGTGTGTCTGTCACATTCTTCTGTCACACCAGTGTGTCTGTCACATTCTTCTGTCACACTAGTGTCCCTGTCACACTCTTCTGTCACACTAGTGTCACTGTCACACTAGTCTCTGTCACACTCTTGTGTCACACTAGTGTCACTGTCACACTCTTCTGTCACACTAGTGTCCCCCTGTCACACCTTTCTGTCACACTAGTGTCTCTGCCACACTCTTGTGTCACACTAGTGTCACTGTCACACTCTTCTATCACACTAGTGTCCCCCTGTCACACCTTTCTGTCACACTGGTGTCGCTGCCACACTCTTGTGTCACACTAGTGTCCCTGTCACACTAGTGTAACTGTCACACTTCCGGGTCAACCTGGGGTGTCGTCTGGGGGTCCGTGTGAACCTGGGGTGTCGTCTGGGGGTCCATGTGAACCTGGGGTGTTGTCTGGGGGTCCGTGTGAACCTGGGGTGTCGTCTGGGGGTCCGTGTGAACCTGGGGGTCCGTGTGAACCTGGGGTGTTGTCTGGGGGGTCCGTGTGAACCTGGGGTGTTGTCTGGGGGTCCGTGTGAACCTGGGGGTCATCTGGGGGTCCGTGTGAACCTGGGGTGTCGTCTGGGGGTCCGTGTGAACCTGAGGTGTTGTCTGGGGGTCCGTGTGAACCTGGGATGTTGTCTGGGGGTCCGTGTGAACCTGGGGTGTCGTCTGGGGGTCCGTATGAACCTGGAGTGTCGTCTGGGGGTCCGTGTGAACCTGGGGGGTCATCTGGGGGTCCGTGTGAACCTGGGGATCCGTGTGAACCTGGGGTGTCGTCGGGGGGTCATCTGGGGGTACGTGTGAACCTGGGATGTCGTCTAGGGGTCATCTGGGGGTCCGTGTGAACCTGGGGTGTCGTCTGGGGGTCCGTGTAAACCTGGGGTGTCGTCTGGGGGGTCCATGTGAACCTGGGGTGTCGTCTGGGGGTCATCTGGGGGTCCGTGTGAACCTGGGGGTCATCTGGGGGTCCGTGTGAACCTGGGGTGTCGTCTGGGGGTCATCTGGGGGTCCGTGTGAACCTGGGGTGTCGTCTGGGGGTCCGTGTGACCCTGGGGTGTCGTCTGGGGGTCATCTGGGGGTCCGTGTGAACCTGGGGTGTCGTCTGGGGGTCCGTGTGAACCTGGGGTGTCGTCTGGGGGTCCGTGTGAACCTGGGGTGTCGTCTGGGGGTCCGTGTGAACCTGGGGTGTCGTCTGGGGGTCCGTGTGAACCTGGGGTGTCGTCTGGGGGTCCGTGTGAATCTGGGGGTCCGTGTCAACCTGAGGTGTCGTCGGGGGGTCATCTGGGGGTCCGTGTGAACCTGGGGTGTCGTCTGGGGGTCCGTGTGAACCTGGGGTGTCGTCTGGGGGTCCGTGTGAACCTGGGGGTCATCTGGGGGTCCGTGTGAACCTGGGGTGTCGTTTGGGGGTCCGTGTGAACCTGGGGTGTCGTCTGGGGGTCCGTGTGAACCTGGGGTGTCGTCTGGGGGTCCACGTGAACCTGGGGTGTTGTCTGGGGGTCCGTGTGAACCTGGGGTGTCATCTGGGGGTCCGTGTGAACCTGGGGTGTCATCTGGGGGTCCACGTGAACCTGGGGTGTCGTCTGGGGGTCCGTGTGAACCGGGGGTGTCGTCTGGGTGTCCGTGTGAACCTGGGGTGTTGTCTGGGGGAGCCAGCTTGTTCAACGCCTGGTGGTGACCCAGGCACGCCAGATTGTTCAATGCCTCATGGTGACCCAGGCACGCCAGCTTGTTCAACGCCTCATGGTGACCCAGGCATGCCAGCTTGTTCAACGCCTCATGGTGACCCAGGCACGCCAGCTTGTTCAACGCCTCATGGTGACTCAGGCACGCCAGCTTGTTCAACGCCTGGTGGTGACTCAGGCACGCCACCTTGTTCAACGCCTGGTGGTGACTCAGGCACGCAAGCTTGTTCAACGCCTGGTGGTGACTCAGGCACGCCACCTTGTTCAACGCCTCATGGTGACCCAGGCACGCCACCTTGTTCAACGCCTGGTGGTGACTCAGGCACGCCAGCTTGTTCAACGCCTGGTGGTGACTCAGGCACGCCAGCTTGTTCAACGCCTGGTGGTGACTCAGGCACGCCACCTTGTTCAACGCCTGGTGGTGACTCAGGCACGCCACCTTGTTCAACGCCTGGTGGTGACTCAGGCACGCCACCTTGTTCAACGCCTGGTGGTGACTCAGGCACGCCAGCTTGTTCAACGCCTGGTGGTGACTCAGGCACGCCAGCTTGTTCAACGCCTGGTGGTGACTCAGGCACGCCACCTTGTTCAACGCCTGGTGGTGACTCAGGCACGCCACCTTGTTCAACGCCTGGTGGTGACTCAGGCACGCCAGCTTGTTCAACGCCTGGTGTATAATTCACCATAATGTGTGTAATTCTTCTCCGGCTACTCACCTTTATGTTCATACCTGGTAATATTGATCGGCTCACGGCTCCGTGAAGGTTGTGATCCCCTATACCAGGGAGCCGGTCAGCCGAGCGGACAGCACGCTGGACTTGTGATCCTGTGGTCCTGGGTTCGATCCCAGGCGCCGGCGAGAAAGAATGGGCAGAGTTTCTTATACCCTATGCCCCTGTTACCTAGCAGTAAAATAGGTACCTGGGTGTTAGTCAGCTGTCACGGGCTGCTTCCTGGGGGTGGAGGCCTGGTCGAGGACCGGGCCGCGGGGACACTAAAAAGCCCCGAAATCATCTCAAGATAACCTCAAGATAAGCTGACCAGAGGGTGTTAACCTTCCTGCCGGTATAGACCCACAGTGGACTACCCAATCAGTCCTCAAACCCGTACCATTTTCGTCCCTTTGTTGACATCTTCGAAGTCCAAAAGGGCTTGGGGGAGGAAGGAGGATGAGTTTACCTGAATTTACCTGAGAGATATTAACACTAGTGGCTTCGACGAGGTCAGGAAGCCGCCGGCTTGTCGAAGGCCCCCCCCCCCCAATTTGCCTTGATGATCTATTCCAGCTGTTAATTCAAAGGTTAACAGAGTTTTGGCATGTACGGCTTGGGCGGGTAGGCGGTTCCATGGGTTAATAACCTTATGGGGGAAAAAAGCATGTTCATGAGGACTTGAAGTTCTGGAAGAGGATCATTTGGTTATTAATGTGTCGACATAATCATCATCAGTCTTTCAGTTTGACTTCAAATGATGTCAATAGCTTCGTTTCACTTTACATGTGGATAGGTAGTTGACCTATCCACGTGTATCACATGTGGATAGGTCACATGTGACCTATCTACATGATAAACTACCTATCCATGTGATAGGCAGTTGATCTTGGGGGAGGTAGTTGACCCCATATTCGTGGTCTGGGTGGTAGTGGAAAATGTTACAACAATAATGGGCTCAGGGACGGAACCCCACAATTCATTTAGCTACGCAAGTTACAGTCTTGACAAGCTCCATTATTAATGGATAACTCCATTAACTTAAAACTCGGTTTAAGTTAATGGATGTTACGATCAACAATGGATTCGAGAACGACCACAAATACAATATAGTCTCTGAAAGTTAGGCAACGTACATAAATGATGAACTGGTTTCATAATAGCCCGCCCCCGTAAGGTTTCCCAACGTCAAGAAACGGTCGTACTTAACTGTCCTTATCCTAACCTACCAGAGGACCCGAAACAGAAAATGGGACAGTACGTCAATTTTGAGAGCTGTAGTGGAAAGAACCTTTCCACTACAGCTCTCAAAATTTTCCTTTCCGCTAAGGATTTTTAGTTTACATTTGGTCAGTTCTACATCAGCAGGTGATGAACAATCCCAGAGGTACCTATAGCCAAGTCTACCCGAGCAGTAGTAACATCTAGGAGTCGGCTGATTTTATTGGATGAACCATGTATGTGTGGCTCGTCTTGCATGATAGTACAATATTAGATGGAACTCATAGTGTAGATTGCACATTGTCTCAGATCTACAAGGTTTTGTTAAAGTTCTTGGTTCTCAAGTTGCTTGTTAACAGCCCAAGTCATGATCAACTCCTCCTTTGAAGGAAGGATCTTTGTCAATCAATCAGTCAATCTTTGACTGATTTGTAAGTCAATCTTTGACTTACATCTCTGTAATTCTTCGGAGCAACAGATAACTTTTATCTTCGATGAAGTTATCTGTTTCTTGAACCAATCAGTTTTTTAGTTAATTGTACCCGGTAGTACAGTCGAGTTCGTTCTCGTCTCACAATCGATAACTCCAGGTTCGATTCCCGGGCAAGAGAGAAATGATTTGGGCGTGTTTCATGTCACCCTAATGCACCTGTTCACCTAGCAGTAAATAGGTGCACAGGAGTCTGTCAGCTTATGGAGTAGCTATAATATTACTCTCGGGGGAGAGGAGGGGGACCTCAGCATAAGCCCAACATGTATATATACACTGGCTGCCTGTCCCCCGACACAATGAATTAACACAATATTATTATTAAACTATATTTACTTCCTGAAGCCTTATCCTGCCCTCTTATTCAATAGGAGTATCAATCAATGTTTTTTTCAAAAGAATATGTATATAAAGAACATTGTATACACATTCAGTGTATACAAAGAACACTGTATACACATTCAGTGTATACAAACAACATTGTATACACAGTGTATACAAACAACATTGTATACACATTCAGTGTATACAAAGAACATTGTATACACATTCAGTGTATACAAAGAACATTGTATACACATCCAATGTATACAAAGAACATTGTATACACAAGAGTTACTACTAATGAAGCAGTACTATTGAAGCCACTATTACGCAAAGCTTTAAGGGCAAGTATATTGATAAGATGAAGCAGTGGAGTGTGTTAGGACTTGGTATGGAGTAGATGTTACTCAAACAATAACTATGTTACTATTAGAGATGTTAGATGTTACTCAAATAACTCAAATTATAATTATTATATTATTATTAAATAGGAACTGAGATAAAGAAGCAGGAATATCTGCCTTTTCATCTGATTAAGAAAAAGAACGTTTATATTGGCCAATGTCTGGGATCCTTGTAGGTATTTGATATGCCCAGAGTCAAACTAAATCTGTGTAAACACTCTATGCAAGTAAAGGGACCTAGTCTATGAAACTCGCTTCCTAATGAATTAAAAAAGTTGTCCAACCTACGCTTTATTTAAAAGTAAAACCAAAATATACTTAAATTCATCATCATAGTTTCCTACTTAGTGCTGCAAACTTGCACTGTATCTTGTGCTACCCACTCCCCAAAAATGTACCTAAGCCATACAACTTCACCATTGTATTGACTGCTATCATCTTATATTATGGTAGTTATGTTGAATGCAAATTTTACTACAATGTACCTAGAAATAATTCTCAAATTATGCTACAGTGTACCTGTTGATAATCCTCAAATTTTACTATAATGCACCTACTAATTTTCTTCAAATTCTCTTACAATGTACTTGTTAAAAAAAATTTATTTTGCTACAAATTACCTACTCAAATTTATCTGTTACATTAAGCACCTGCCCAAAACGTTATGCATGTTAGTGGCTTTACAAGAATGTAAAAACATCAATGCTATGTACTCTCATAAACCCAATGTACCTTTTTGTACATATACTGTATATAAATAATAAAGGAAGCATTATTGACCAAGCCACACATCAGAAAATGTAGATACGACGATGTTTTGGTCTGTCCTGGACCATTATCAAGTTGTGTGAGAGTTGAAAGGAAGGTACAAGCAAATAAATAAAAAAATAAGGTGAAAGGTGAGGAGCAGGTAAGAGAAAAGGGTAAGATTAAGATGAAAGATAAGTATGGGACAAAAGGTAAGAATGGCATGAATGTAAGAATAGGATGAAAGATAAGAATGGGATGAAAGGTAAGAATGGGATGAATTATTCAGTTGGGATTCAGCAGGGAGAGAAACGAACATGCACTCCACGTATCATTTATTCAACACAACAAACAATGACATCATCGGGTATAGGTTACATGACTTACTATTACAGTGCTTATAAGACAAAAAAAAGCATCTACTCAAAACATTATGCACCTAACCTATGTAGCATTTAATCCTACAAAATATCTTAATCCTAACATTCCTCCCCATTTAATTAAACTCTTCCCTATGGGTTAAGTCTATCAGGTGGTCATGCAACTCTTCCTGATTTTCTCAACTGGGGCTCCAGACCTGTTACTTCTGAGGAACCTTCTACTGAGTTACTAACTTCTGATTCACTAGAGTTAGCTGTATCCACATTTCCTTCTGTTGCCCCTTGTTCTGCCTCCCTGTCTCCTGCAGGTGCTGCTACCCCTTCAGTATTAGGATAGGCATCCCTAGTTGCCCCATCCCCACTTAAAGGGTCTTCAAAATTCCCTGTAATTACCTAAGTGTAGTTACAGGATGAGAGCTACGCTCGTGGTATCCCGTCTTCCCAGCACTCTTTGTCATATAACGCTTTGAAACTACTGACGGTCTAGGCCTCCACCACCTTCTCCCCCAACTTGTTCCAACCGTCTACCACTCTGTTTGCGAAAGTGAATTTTCTTATATTTCTTCGGCATCTGTGTTAGCCAGTTTATATCTATGACCTCTTGTTCTTGAAGTTCCAGGTCTCAGGAAATCTTTGTACCTTAGCGTGAGTTCATCTGTATGTCTTTGCCAATTAATATTCCCAAAACTCTGCACTTGCACGGTGAAATTTCTGCAGCCCAAAACTTTCATAATTTTCCCTTCTATCCAAGGAAAATGCATATACAGTACTGCATCCCCCCTCTTTACACAACACTTCCTCTCCCTGAGCCAACTAACTGGCCAAGATAGTTACAGATTTATCTTTATCTGGATATTTGTCATTACTGCTTCCATGTGCACTTTAAACTGCCTATTAAACAGTAATTCAGAAGGAGATTTACCAGTAGTAGAATGAACAGCTTGTCTCTGATTATTCAAAAATCTACAAAGTCTTGGATTAATAGTACCTTCTATAAACCGCTGTCACCCTTCTTTCAAGGATCTCACTGCTCTCTCAGCCAGACCATTTGAAGAAGGATTATAGGGGGCCAGGTGTTACATGTTTAATACCATTCTTTCTAAAAAAAATCCATTATTTTCCCAGAAACAAAAATAAAGAGCATTATCTGACACCACCATGTCTGGCAATCTAAAATTACAAAATGTTTTCCTGAGCAGTTCACAAGTTACAGATGATGTCGTGGAATTACACACATGAACATCCACAAATTTTATATATGAATCCACAATCACCAGGTAATACTGTATTTGTTATCCATAGGTCCAGCATAACCTATATGAAGTCTAGACTAGGGTTTCCCACTGCATGGCCAGGAAAGTACTGGGGCCTGGGGTTTCTGATAATTCTCAAAACAAATGCGACAATTCTTAGTTACTTCAGCAATATCCTGGTCCATTTTTGGCCACCAAACCCAACTTCTAGCTTTTGCTTTCATAGCATTTATGCCATTATGGCCTACATGCAGCTGTTCCAAGATTTTACATCTCAGTTCCCCAGGCACCACCACTCTATTCCTATACAAGAGTACATCCTGGTGAATACCAAGGTCAGCCTTTACTGCAGCATACTCTGACAATAGTAAATTATCACTCCCACCATATTTGACATACTTCATCAACAGATTTAATTTGGGATCTCTGTTAGTTGCATTCTTAATAGTCTGGAATGAAATATCCTCAAAAGACATAAATTCCACAAGGTTAACATATTCCACTGGAATACTGGAATTCAACTCTTCAGTAGCAGGCAATCTACTTAATGCATCAGCCACTACATTATCCTTGCCTGGCCTAAATTCCAAATCATACTCAAACTGTGAGAGTAGCAATGCCCATCGTTGAATTCTAGCATTGGCATTAACTGGAATTTGTTTACCTCTGCCAAACAATCCTAGCAGGGGTTTATGGTCTGTTCTAGCAAGAAATTTCCTACCCAGCAGAAAATACCTCAGCTTTTTTACAGCATATACCAAGGCTAAGGCTTCTTTGTCTAACTGGGAATAACTCTGTTCTGCAGGAGATAATTTCTTGCTAGCAAAATAGACTACTTTTTCCTGACCATCTACTTCCTGTAATAATACACAGCCCACTCCTATTGGGGAAGCATCTACCTCCAGTTTTAAAGGGAGTTTACCAGTAAAATTAGTGAGCAAAGGAGAATTTAGCAATTCTTGCTTAATATTTCTGAAGGCATTCTCCTCTCTAGCTGTCCACTTAAATCTAGCCCCTTTTTTCAATAATTCATACAAGGGCTTTAATTTTGTTGAAAAGTTCTTCACAAACTTAAAAAAATATGTTATCATCCCTACAAAAGACTGTACTTCCCCCACTGATGTTGGGGCTGGAGCATCCACTACAGCAGCTACATTTTTGTGAGAAGGAGTAAAGCCCTTACCTGAAATATGGTACCCCAAGTATTCAATGTCACTGGTCTTCAATGCTGTTTTACCCTTATTAATCTTTACATTGTGCTCTTGCAGAAGATTCAAAACCTTTTCTAATCTAGCATCATGTTCTTCCTCATTCTCTCCGCATACAATAATGTCATCTAAAAAACTAGCCACACCATCAAGTTTACTAACAACTGGGACATGAATCCCTGAAAAATTGCTGGA
>WNGS01163947.1:16120251-16127751 GCA_020271785.1 Procambarus virginalis | reverse complement strand
CACACCGTTGCAGGCACCCTTGCAGGCATATGTTTGCTGCCGTCTCATGATAAATCCACCGTTGCAGGCACCCTTGCAGGCATATGTTTGCTGCCGCCTCATGACAAATCCACCGTTGCAGGCACATGGTACGACAGACGGGGGCGGTGCTGACGAGCCAGGAGGCGGCGCTGGGTCCAGCCAACATGGTGGTGGTGGCGGTGGGGCGCGACCACTACGACTACCTGCCCCTCACACTCCTCCGGGGCAAGATCCTCGTCGACGTCTCCAACAACACCGAGCGACGCAAGGGTCCCCAGTTAGTATAGTCCCCCCCTCTCTCTCTTGTTGGTTTTCTCTCATGACTCTGCCACCGTATACATGATCGTGTGACCGTATACATGGGCCTGTGGACGTATACATGGGCCTGTGGACGTATACATGATCGTGTGACCGTATACATGATCGTGTGGACGTATACATGGGCCTGTGACTGTATACACGGACCTGTGACCGTATACATGGCTCTGTGACCGTATACATGGCTCTGTGACCGTATACATGGCTCTGTGACTGTATACACGGACCTGTGACTGTATACACGGACCTGTGACTGTATACACGGCCCTGTGACCGTATACACGGACATGTGACTGTATACACGGCCCTGTGACCGTATACACGGACCTGTGACCGTATACACGGACCTGTGACCGTATACACGGACCTGTGACCGTATACATGGCTCTGGGACCGTATACACGGACCTGTGACCGTATACACGGACCTGTGATCGTATACACGGCCCTGTGACCGTATACACGTACCTGTGACTGTATACACGGACCTGTGACTGTATACATGGCCCTGTGACTGTATACACGGCCCTGTGACCGTATACACGGACATGTGACTGTATACACGGCCCTGTGACCGTATACACGGCCCTGTGACCGTATACACAGACATGTGACTGTATACACGGCCCTGTGACTGTATACACGGCCCTGTGACTGTATACACGGCCCTGTGACCGTATACACGGCCCTGTGACCGTATACACGGACCTGTGACCGTATACACGGACCTGTGACTGTATACATGGCCCTGTGACTGTATACACGGCCCTGTGACCGTATACACGGACCTGTGACTGTATACACGGACCTGTGACTGTATACACGGACCTGTGACTGTATACATGGCCCTGTGACTGTATACATGGCCCTGTGACTGTATACATGGCCTGTGACTGTATACACGGACCTGTGACCGTATACACGGACATGTGACTGTATACACGGCCCTGTGACTGTATACACGGCCCTGTGACTGTATACACGGCCCTGTGACCGTATACACGGACCTGTGACTGTATACACGGACCTGACCCTGTATACACGGACCTGTGACTGTATACACGGACCTGTGACTGTATACACGGCCCGGTGACTGTATACACGGCCCTGTGACTGTATACACGGCCCTGTGACTGTATACACGGACCTGTGACTGTATACACGGACCTGACCCTGTATACACGGACCTGTGACTGTATACACGAACCTGTGACTGTATACACGGCCTGTGACTGTATACACGGCCCTGTGACTGTATACACGGCCCTGTGACTGTATACACGGCCCTGTGACTGTATACACGGACCTGTGACTGTATACACGGACCTGTGACTGTATACATGGCCCTGTGACTGTATACACGGCCCTGTGACTGTATACCCGGCCCTGTGACTGTATACACGGCCCTGTGACTGTATACACGGACCTGTGACTGTATACACGGACCTGTGACTGTATACACGGACCTGTGACTGTATACACGGCCCTGCGACTGTATACACGGCCCTGTGACCGTATACACGGCCCTGTGACCGTATACACGGACCTGTGACTGTATACACGGCCCTGTGACTGTATACACGGTCCTGTGACCGTATACACGGACCTGTGACTGTATACACGGACCTGTGACCGTATACACGGCCTTGTGACCGTATACACGGCCTGTGACCGTATACACGGCCTTGTGACCGTATACACGGCCCTGTGACCGTATACACGGCCCTGTGACCGTATACACGGACCTGTGACTGTATACACGGCCCTGTGACTGTATACACGGCCTGTGACTGTATACACGGACCTGTGACTGTATACACGGCCCTGTGACCGTATACACGGACCTGTGACTGTATACACGGCCTGTGACCGTATACACGGCCCTGTGACCGTATACACGGACCTGTGACTGTATACCACGGCCTTTGTGACCGTATACACGCCCTGTGACTGTATACATGGCCCTGTGACCGTATACACCGGCCCTGTGACTGTATACACGGACCTGTGACCGTATACACGGCCCTGTGACCGTATACACGGACATGTGACTGTATACACGGCCCTGTGACTGTATACATGGCCCTGTGACAGTATACACGCCCTAGCTGTGACTGTATACATGGCCCTGTGACAGTATACACGGACCTGTGACTGTATACACGGACCTGTGACTGTATACACGGCCCTGTGACCGTATACACGGACCTGCGACTGTATACACGGCCCTGTGACTGTATACACGGCCCTGTGACCGTATACACGGTACTGTGACCGTATACACGGACCTGTGACCGTATACACGGCCCTGTGACTGTATACACGGACCTGTGACCGTATACACGGACCTGTGACTGTATACACGGACCTGTGACCGTATACACGGACCTGTGACCGTATACACGGACCTGTGACCGTATACACGGACCTGGACCGTATACACGGCCCTGTGACCGTATACACGGACCTGTGACCGTATACACGGCCTTGTGACCGTATACATGGTCCTGTGACTGTATACACGGCCCTGTGACCGTATACACGGACCTGTGACTGTATACATGGCCCTGTGACTGTATACACGGACCTGTGACCGTATACACGGACCTGTGACCGTATACACGGCCTTGTGACCGTATACATGGTCCTGTGACTGTATACACGGCCCTGTGACCGTATACACGGACCTGTGACTGTATACATGGCCCTGTGACTGTATACACGGACCTGTGACTGTATACACGGACCTGTGACTGTATACTCGGCCCTGTGACCGTATACACGGCCTTGTGACTGTATACACGGACCTGTGACTGTATACACGGCCCTGTGACTGTATACACGGTCCTGTGACCGTATACACGGACCTGTGACTGTATACACGGACCTGTGACCGTATACACGGCCTTGTGACCGTATACACGGCCCTGTGACCGTATACACGGCCTGTGACCGTATATACACGGCCCTGTGACCGTATACACGGCCCTGTGACCGTATACACGGACCTGTGACTGTATACACGGCCCTGTGACTGTATACACGGACCTGTGACTGTATACACGGACCTGTGACTGTATACACGGCCCTGTGACCGTATACACGGCCTTGTGACTGTATACACGGACCTGTGACCGTATACACGGCCTTGTGACTGTATACACGGACCTGTGACCGTATACACGGCCTTGTGACTGTATACACGGACCTGTGACCGTATACACGGCCTTGTGACTGTATACACGGACCTGTGACCGTATACACGGCCCTGTGACTGTATACACGGACCTGTGACCGTATACACGGCCCTGTGACTGTATACACGGCCCTGTGACTGTATACACGGACCTGTGACCGTATACACGGCCCTGTGACTGTATACACGGCCTTGTGACCGTATACACGGCCTTGTGTCCGTATACACGGCCCTGTGACCGTATACACGGACCTGTGACCGTATACACGGACCTGTGACTGTATACACGGACCTGTGACTGTATACACGGACCTGTGACCGTACACTGCCTTGTGACCGTATACACGGACCTGTGACCGTATACACGGACCTGTGACCGTATACACGGACCTGTGACCGTATACACGGCCTTGTGACCGTATACACGGCACTGTGACCGTATACACGGACCTGTGACCGTATACACGGCCTTGTGACCGTATACACGGCCTTGTGACCGTATACACGGCCCTGTGACCGTATACACGGATCTGTGACCGTATACACGGCCTTGTGACCGTATACACGGCCCTGTGACCGTATGCACGGACCTGTGACCGTATACACGGACCTGTGACTGTATACACGGACCTGTGACTGTATACACGGACCTGTGACCGTATACACTGCCTTGTGACCGTATACACGGACCTGTGACCGTATACACGGACCTGTGACCGTATACACGGACCTGTGACCGTATACACGGCCTTGTGACCGTATACACGGCACTGTGACCGTATACACGGACCTGTGACCGTATACACGGCCTTGTGACCGTATACACGGCCTTGTGACCGTATACACGGCCCTGTGACCGTATACACGGATCTGTGACCGTATACACGGCCTTGTGACCGTATACACGGCCCTGTGACCGTATAAATAAATAAATAAATATATAAATATGTTTATTCAGGAAAGGTACATACATAGAGAGATTTTACATAAGTTGATCGATTTATAGATAGAGCTAGTACATACAATGCCTAAAGCCACTATTACGCAATGCGTTTCGGGCAAGAAAACATTAATATCTAAAACTTAATGCTAATTGAACAAAAAGAATAAAATGCTTTGAGAACAGATACAAATAAAGGTACAAAAAAAAGGGGGGGAACATGACTGAAAAGCAGCACAAATACAATATGTAGACAAACAGCGTTGAATAAAAAAAAAAAAATAAGACATGGGTTGACAATAGAGGGGTAAGGTAGGTTACAGGGAGTTTAACAGGTAGTGTTTAGTTTTAATCTTAAACTGGTTGAGAGAGGTACAGTCTTTAACATGGTTGGGAAGGTCATTCCACATTCTGGGTCCCTTGATTTGTAGAGCATTTCTAGTTTGGTTAAGTCGTACTCTTGGAATATCAAAACTGTATTTATTTCTGGTGTGGTGCTCATGGGTTCTGTTACAGCTTTCAATGAAGCTTTTGAGGTCAGGATTGGCATTACAGTTCAGCGTTTTATATATGTATAATACACATGAGAGAATGTGCAGTGACTTAATATCTAACATATTGAGAGATTTGAGTAGGGGTACCGAGTGATGTCTGGGGCCAGAGTTGGATATTGTCCTAATAGCAGCTTTGTGTTGAGTAATTAGAGGACGTAAATGATTTTGGGTAGTAGAACCCCAAGCACAAATACCATAGTTGAGATATGGATAGATGAGGGAGTAATAGAGAGTCACCAGGGCAGGGCGGGGTACATAATATCTGATCTTAGAAAGAATGCCAACAGTTTTTGAAACTTTTTTTGATATATTTAGAATGTGTCCCTGGAAATTAAGCTTGTGATCAATGAGAACGCCAAGGAATTTGCCATCTAATTTGTTACAAATTTGGGTATTGTTAATCTTGAGATTTATTTGGTTAGAGGATTTATTGCCAAACAGAATATAGAAAGTTTTGTCAATGTTAAGGGTGAGTTTGTTGGCAGTTAGCCAAAGATGGACTTTATTAAGCTCGGTATTTACTGTGGCATTTAGAGCAAGGGGGTCAGGACTGGAGTAAATGAAGGTTGTGTCGTCAGCAAATAGAATTGGTCTAAGGTGTTGGGAGGCATTTGGAAGGTCATTAATGTAGATGAGAAAGAGGAGAGGGCCAAGTATACTGCCCTGAGGAACACCAATGTTGATGGGTAGGGTGGCAGAAATTGAATTGTTCACAGAAACATACTGGAGTCTATCAGTAAGGTAAGATTTGAGGTATTGCAGGGAGAGTCCTCTGACTCCATAATGATGTAATTTAAGAAGAAGGTTTTGGTGGTTCACAGTATCAAAAGCCTTACGCAGGTCCACAAATAACCCAACAGGGAACTCATTTTTATCAAGAGCTGCATGAATTAAGTTAATCATACTAATCAGTGCATCGTTAGTGCTTTTTTTAGGTCTGAAGCCATATTGGCAAGAGCTAAGTATATTGTGCTTGGCTAGATAAGAGTAAAGCTGCTTGTAGATTAGTTTTTCAAAAATTTTTGATAAGTTAGGCAGGATTGAAATAGGTCTGTAGTTGTTAACATCAGTGAGATCACCACATTTGTGGACAGGGGTTACTCTCGCTTTTTTTAGAATATCTGGGAAGGTTTGGAGTTCAAGTGACTTGTTGAAGAGCAATGTAATTGCAGGGGCTAAGGATCTGGAGGCTTTTTTGTAAATTAATGTCGGAATCTCCTCAAGGGGCACTAGACTTGGTTTTAAGGGAAAGGATATACATGGCCCTGTGACCGTATACACGGACCTGTGACCGTATACACGGACCTGTGACCGTATACACGGCCCTATGACCGTATACATGGCCCTGTGACCGTATACACGGCCTTGTGACCGTATACACGGCCCTGTGACCGTATACACGGCCTTGTGACCGTATACACGGCCCTGTGACCGTATACATGGTATATAAAGTAACCATATGCATTACTTGCATATCACAGTAACCACAATAGCGTGCTGCATCAAATGAACAAATCCACACGGGCCGGTGGATTTGACACAAACCTGGATTAAAAATCCTGGTTTGTGTCTCGGAGAGGCTGCAGGATCCAGGAAAATTCAGTAGAATTTCTGGTTATAATTCTTTTTACCATGTCGTAGCTCAGTCGATTAAGGCAGCGTCTGGGATACTCTCGGGCGGAGGTTCGAAACCTCGTCACGGCCCTTGTGGATTTGTTCATATGCACGGTTAGGTCACTATATTCCCTTTGGTTAGGTCACTACATGCTCTTGGTTAGGTCACTATATTCCCTTTGGTTAGGTCACTATTCCCTTTGGTTAGATCACTATATTCCCTTTGGTTAGGTCACTATATTCCCTTTGGTTAGGTCACTATTCCCTTTGGTTAGATCACTATATTCCCTTTGGTTAGGTCACTATATTCCCTTTGGTTAGGTCACTATTCCCTTTGGTTAGATCACTATATTCCCTTTGGTTAGGTCACTATTCCCTTTGGTTAGGTCACTATATTCCCTTTAGTTAGGTCACTATATTCCCTTTGGTTAGGTCACTATATTCCCTTTGGTTAGGTCACTATATTCCCTTTGGTTAGGTCACTATATTCCCTTTGGTTAGGTCACTATATTCCCTTTGGTTAGGTCACTATATTCCCTTTGGTTAGGTCACTATATTCCCTTTGGTTAGGTCACTATATTCCCTTTGGTTAGGTCACTATATTCCATTTGGTTAGGTCACTATATTCCCTTTGGTTAGGTCACTATATTCCCTTTGGTTAGGTCACTGTATCCTCTTGGTTAGGTCACTGTATCCTCTTGGTTAGGTCACTATATTCCCTTTGGTTAGGTCACTGTATCCTCTTGGTTAGTCACTGTATCCTCTTGGTTAGGTCACTGTCCTCTTGGTTAGGTCACTATATTCCCTTTGGTTAGGTCACTGTATCCTTTTGGTTAGGTCACTGTATCCTCTTGGTTA
>WNGS01163947.1:16105409-16118824 GCA_020271785.1 Procambarus virginalis | reverse complement strand
ATGCGTGCCGTATATGTTCTCTGTATTCCCTCTATTTCAGCAATCTCTCCTGCTCTGAAGGGGGAAGTGAGTACTGAGCAGTACTCAAGACGGGACAACACAAGTGACTTGAAGAGTACAACCATTGTGATGGGATCCCTGGATTTGAAAGTTCTCGTAATCCATCCTATCATTTTTCTGGCTGTCGCAATATTTGCTTGGTTATGCTCCCTAAAACGTTACGTCGTCAGACATCATTATTCGCAGATACATTACATGTTCTGACCTCACGTGAGTAGCTCTGATCGCGCAATTCTGTATTTCGTTTCGGTCCTTAGGTTAACTATCGCCAAGTACCTGGAATTTACCACTGTTAAACATCACGTAAATTTTTCATTGCCCAGTTGAAGGACTATTGATTCCGACTTGTACTTTTTTTAGTGATTAACACAGAAGTCATGTCCACGCTAATGTTTTTTATCATGTGCTAAAGACGCCACGAAGACCAGACTTGTGTTTGTGTGTGTAGATCCCAGGATGAGGAACATTACGAGCTGCGAGAACTGTCTTGGGCTACAAACCTTTTTACTGTGTTTTCTAATTCTTTATCAACGGTTTTTTCTTAACTTTCAAGTATTTACCCAGGGGCCTCCTGGACCCAAACCAGTATTTACCCAGGGGCCTTCCTGGACCCAAACCAGTATTTACCCAGGGGCCTTCCTGGACCCAAACCAGTATTTACCCAGGGACCTTCCTGGACCCAAACCAGTATTTACCCAGGGGCCTTCCTGGACCCAAACCAGTATTTACCCAGGGGCCTTCCTGGATCCAAACCAGTATTTATCCAGGGGCCTTCCTGGACCCAAACCAGTATTTACCCAGGGTCCTTCCTGGATCCAAACCAGTATTTATCCAGGTCCTTCCTGGACCCAAACCAGTATTTACCCAGGGCCTTCCTGGACCCAAACCAGTATTTATCCAGGTCCTTCCTGGACCCAAACCAGTATTTACCCAGGGGCCTTCCTGAACCCAAACCAGTATTTACCCAGGTCCTTCCTGGGCCTAAACCAGTATTTACCCAGGTCCTTCCTGGACCTAAACCAGTATTTACCCAGGTCCTTCCTGGACCCAACCCAGTATTTACCCAGGTCCTTCCTGGATCTAAACCAGTATTTACCCAGGTCCTTCCAGAGTTAAGACAAATCTAACTTACAGACAATGTTTAGTGTTCCGTTTTGTGTAGAAAATGTACAACGTTTGCCAGGACTCAGTTGGTGTTCGGGTAGGTGTCCCTCGGACACACTCAGGCAACTTCTTAGGGGGCGTGTAGGCCTATCTAAGAGGCTCAGTTCCTGGGCCCCGGCTGCCGCTACCAGCTGTGAGACTACGACCGTAGAGTTAGTGGTGGTTGAGAGAGTACGAGTGAAGACATCACGTGACGGAACAACAACAGCATGCTTGACCCGGCGACCAGGTCGACGACCTAGACCTCAAGGCCTAGAGTCCCCTGGCCTAGAGTCCCCCCCCTGACCTAGAGTCTCCCCCCTGGCCTAGAGTCCCCCCCCCTGGCCTAGAGTCCCCCCCTGGGCCTTGACCTTGTGGTGCGGGGTGACGGGTCAGAGGTCAACTGCAGGAGAATAGAGCTGTTGTTTAGCTGTCAGGTCGACCACCACCTGGTGACTGGCGGGACTGGTCGACCACCACCTGGTGACTGGCGGGACTGGTCGACCACCACCTGGTGACTGGCGGGGCTGGTCGACCACCACCTGGTGACTGGCGGGACTGGTCGACCACCACCTGGTGACTGGCGGGGCTGGTCGACCACCACCTGGTGACTGGCGGGGCTGGTCGACCACCACCTGGTGACTGGCGAGGCTGGTCGACCACCACCTGGTGACTGGCGGGGCTGGTCGACCACCACCTGGTGACTGGCGGGGCTGGTCGACCACCACCTGGTGACTGGCGAGGCTGGTCGACCACCACCTGGTGACTGGCGGGGCTGGTCGACCACCACCTGGTGACTGGCGGGACTGGTCGACCACCACCTGGTGACTGGCGGGACTGGTCGACCACCACCTGGTGACTGGCGGGGTTGGTCGACCACCACCTGGTGACTGGCGGGGCTGGTCGACCACCACCTGGTGACTGGCGGGACTGGTCGACCACCACCTGGTGACTGGCGGGGCTGGTCGACCACCACCTGGTGACTGGCAGGGCTGGTCGACCACCACCTGGTGACTGGCGGGGCTGGTCGACCACCACCTGGTGACTGGCGGGGCTGGTCGACCACCACCTGGTGACTGGCGAGGCTGGTCGACCACCACCTGGTGACTGGCGGGACTGGTCGACCACCACCTGGTGACTGGCGGGACTGGTCGACCACCACCTGGTGACTGGCGGGACTGGTCGACCACCACCTGGTGACTGGCGGGACTGGTCGACCACCACCTGGTGACTGGCGGGACTGGTCGACCACCACCTGGTGACTGGCGGGGCTGGTCGACCACCACCTGGTGACTGGCGGGGCTGGTCGACCACCACCTGGTGACTGGCGGGGCTGGTCGACCACCACCTGGTGACTGGCAGGGCTGGTCGACCACCACCTGGTGACTGGCAGGGCTGGTCGACCACCACCTGGTGACTTGCGAGGCTGGTCGACCACCACCTGGTGACTGGCAGGGCTGGTCGACCACCACCTGGTGACTGGCGGGACTGGTCGACCACCACCTGGTGACTGGCGAGGCTGGTCGACCACCACCTGGTGACTGGCGAGGCTGGTCGACCACCACCTGGTGACTGGCGAGGCTGGTCGACCACCACCTGGTGACTGGCGAGGCTGGTCGACCACCACCTGGTGACTGGCGGGGCTGGTCGACCACCACCTGGTGACTGGCGGGGCTGGTCGACCACCACCTGGTGACTGGCGGGACTGGTCGACCACCACCTGGTGACTGGCGGGGCTGGTCGACCACCACCTGGTGACTGGCGGGGCTGGTCGACCACCACCTGGTGACTGGCGGGGCTGGTCGACCACCACCTGGTGACTGGCGGGGCTGGTCGACCGCCACCTGGTGACTGGCGGGGCTGGTCGACCACCACCTGGTGACTGGCGGGGCTGGTCGACCACCACCTGGTGACTGGCGGGGCTGGTCGACCACCACCTGGTGACTGGCGGGGCTGGTCGACCACCACCTGGTGACTGGCGGGGCTGGTCGACCACCACCTGGTGACTGGCGGGGCTGGTCGACCACCACCTGGTGACTGGCGGGGCTGGTCGACCAGCAACAGAACGGAACCCTCGTACCTTATATCCGGTGGCCTTATATTGCCTGCTTTATCCGGATTCTTCGCACTATATGCGTCGTCGGATACCAGGAAAGGCAATCCGGTTATTGGATCATTATCATCTGAGGATCCGAGTGTGTCCCTCTACCCCATAGTCCGCCTGGCAGGTGTGTACACATGTGTAAGACACATGTGTATATGTGTATCAGGGTTGTGTTCTTGCGGCTATGATTTACTCACGTCACGGGATAGCAGGTGTGTGTGTGTGTGTGTGTGTGTGTGTGTGTGTGTGTGTGTGTGTGTGTGTGTGTGTGTGTGTGTGTGTGTGTGTGTGTGTGTGTGTCGCTATATGAATGACGCTATATCCTCCGGTATAACGTCATTCCTCCGTTATTGGGGACAACGCAAATTATTGATCCGAACTTTCTCGGATATATAAATGTCACTGAAACAAGAGGTACAAAAAACACAGGTTATCACCTGGCAGCCGGTTGGCTGTACTGGGCCGGTTATCATCTGGCAGCCGGTTGGCTGTACTGGGCCGGTTATCACCTGGCAGCCGGTTGGCTGTACTGGGCCGGTTATCATCTGGCAGCCGGTTGGCTGTAATGGGCCGGTTATCACCTGGCAGCCGGTTGGCTGTACTGGGCCGGTTATCATCTGGCAGCCGGTTGGCTGTAATGGGCCGGTTATCACCTGGCAGCCGGTTGGCTGTACTGGGCCGGTTATCATCTGGCAGCCGGTTGGCTGTACTGGGCCGGTTATCACCTGGCAACCGGTTGGCTGTACCGGGTGATGGGAGGATGCATTCATTCTTTTGTAAAGATCTCTTGAGATGTGCAGAGTTCTTCACACACTTCTGTGTCATTTTCTGTGAGACTTCCCTGTCTCATCTCAGTCTGAACTCGTGGCCCCTTGCTTGTGAGTTTTCTCCTTGTATCACCCAGCCATTTTGGCTGGACGGTAGAGCGACGGTCTCGGGTCATGCAGGTCGGCGTTCAATCCCCGACCGTCCACAAGTGGTTGGGCACCATTCCTTTCCCTCCGTCCCATCCCAAGTCCTTATCCTGACCCCTTCCCAGTGCTATATAGTCGTAATGGCTTGGCGCTTCCTCCCCCCCCTCCTGATAATTCCCTTCCTTGTATCGCTATACAATTCGGGTTAATCTTTAGCTTTTGCTTCTATGTCGTTTTCATATTGCCTCTCTGCTTTCTTCCTCACTCGAATTTCTGCCTCTCTTGGGCAGAAATGTATTTGTATCCAAATGTATCCATTTACGTTATGTGGTAAAATACAGCTCTCTCTGTATTTTTGCCTTGTTTTATTTGGCTGTTTTCTTCCCTGCAACGCCTGCATGATGCAGATGTTGCTCTGCATTACACAGCGTGGAGAGTGCTGGTGGAGCCACATGGTTGCCTCTTAATGGCTCTGTGATATCTTGGCTCAAGAAATGGTTTTTGTCCCTGTCTGTGTTCACCAGCTTTTCTCTCCACGTCTCCTCGCCCTGTGAGAGTCTTCCGTGATCCAGTCTAATTCCTGATGATTCAAATCTCCAAGCATTAGGATCTGACTCTCGCTAAACTCTCCACTGTGGCCTTGTGGAAGTTCTCGTCGTATTTATTGTATTTCTTTCTAGGCCTTGTGTTGTATGGTATAGGGGGGGGGAGGGGGGTTGTAAATCATAACTACCATTATAATGTTCCCTCATGTTCATATTTTACAAGTGTTGTTCATTACCTCCCTTCATTATTACCTGATGGCGTTTTAGAAATGCATTCTGCTAATGACATTTGTCAGTCTGGGTTATGGTAATGTGTAGTTATTTTTGTCTCTCTTGTAACTCTTCCCCTTTATTTGTAACTCACATTTACATTTTTGTACATAACGCCAATTCTGTTCATCTGTAATGTACTTCCGTGGTTTCTGTTCGAAGGGAAGGGGGGGGGGGGAGGTTGTTCGGACTAGTTACATGTGCCAAGAGGAAGGTGTGTGTGTCTTGATCTAGTCATTCCTGAATGTTGTTCTGGGTGAGGACACTTCAAGATTTCCTGAGCCTATTAGGCTCTTTCATATGTACATTATAAACTGTGTATGGAGTCAGCCTCCACCACATCACTGCCTAATGCATCACATTTACTAACTACTCTGACACTAAAAAAATTCTTTCTAACGTCTCTGTGGCTCATCTGGGTACTCAGTTTCCACCTGTGTCCCCTTGTTCGCGTCCCACCCGTGCTGAAGAGTTTGTCCACTCTGTCAATTCCTCTGAAAAGTCTGTAGGTGGTGATCATGGCTCCCCCTACTCTTCTTCCTTCCAGGGACGTGAGATTTAGCTCCTCGTAGCGTGTGCAAATGATGATCTGAAGAAGGCGTGAGAGTATAAGCCTGAAACGATGGGTCGTGTGTGTGGAGGTCAACATTGAGAAGCTCCACACAATATCACGGATGACCCCACGACCCCATGGAGCCAGAGGGCGTGCTGGGGGGTGACCCTGACCCTTGCTTAACATTGACTCAAGACGTCTCCCTCGGGAAAGGTCAACCAGTGAAAGCTCAGCGGAGGAGGAGGAGGAGTTCAGGCGGCGGCCATTGTGTGGTTCCTGGCAAAGATTAGACCCGTCTTTAAACCTTTTTTATGGAATTTAGGCGAAGCAATTTTTTGGCGGGAAGGTGGTGTTCTGAGTAATGAAGCCAATGTAACGGTAGTTACCTGCCACAGGTAACGGTAGCCACCTGCCACAGGTAATGGTAGCCCCCTGCCACAGGTAACGGTAGCCACCTGCCACAGGTAACGGTAGCCTCCTGCCACAGGTAACGGTAGCCACCTGCCACAGGTAACGGTAGCCTCCTGCCACGGGTAACGGTAGCCACCTGCTACAGGTAACGGTAGCCACCTGCCACAGGTAACGGTAGCCACCTGCCACAGGTAACGGTAGTCCCCTGCCACAGGTAACGGTAGCCTCCTGTCACGGGTAACGGTAGCCACCTGCCACAGGTAACGGTAGCCACCTGCCACAGGTAATGGTAGCCCCCTGCCACAGGTAACGGTAGCCACCTGCCACAGGTAACGGTAGCCTCCTGCCACAGGTAACGGTAGCCACCTGCCACAGGTAACGGTAGCCTCCTGCCACGGGTAACGGTAGCCACCTGCTACAGGTAACGGTAGCCACCTGCCACAGGTAACGGTAGCCACCTGCCACAGGTAACGGTAGCCTCCTGCCACAGATAACGGTAGCCTCCTGCCACAGGTAACGGTAGCCTCCTGCCACAGGTAACGGTAGCCACCTGCCACAGGTAACGGTAGCCTCCTGCCACGGGTAACGGTAGCCACCTGCTACAGGTAACGGTAGCCACCTGCCACAGGTAACGGTAGCCACCTGCCATAGGTAACGGTAGCCACCTGCCACAGGTAACGGTAGCCACCCGCCACAGGTAACGCTAGCCTGCCACAGGTAACGGTAGCCACCTGCCACAGGTAACGGTAGCCTTCTGTCACGGGTAACGGTAGCCACCTGCCACAGGTAACGGTAGCCACCTGCCACAGGTAACGCTAGCCACCTGCCACAGGTAACGGTAGCCACCTGCCACAGTTAACGCTATAGCCACCTGCCGCGGGTAACGCTAGCCACCTGCCACAGGTAACGCTAGCCACCTGCCACAGGTAACGCTAGCCACCTGCCACAGGTAACGCTAGCCACCTGCCACAGGTAACGCTAGCCACCTGCCACAGGTAACGCTAGCCACCTGCCACAGGTAACGCTAGCCACCTGCCACATGTAACGCTAGCCACCTGCCACAGGTAACGCTAGCCACCTGCCACAGGTAACGCTAGCCACCTGCTAACTACTAACCTTACCTACGATATAACCTACAATAGCTGACTGTACTTGGCACCTTCTTACTGGTAAGAAGGTGTCAAAGACGGTGTCAAAGGTGTCAAAGGTAAGACATCAAATTTAAGGAGCACGCTATAGTATGTTTGGTGGGGTTAGAACGATCCCCCTAACCTGTTTGGTGGGGTAGAACGATCCCCCCTCACCTGTTTGGTGGGGTAGAACGAACCCCCCTCACCTGTTTGGTGGGGTAGAATGACCCCCCCTCACCTGTTCGTCCAAGCTGTGACCATCCTCAAAGATGTATTCAACACTTGCATCGTTGTTTATAATACAAAAAAAAATATTTTCTGAAATTAAATTATCATATGTTCTAATAATTTAGGCCTAGGTTGTGTGTTTTGGTTCTCTCGGTAATTGTTTACAGTTGCGAAATTTGGCGAGACTTTTAGAGGCTTCTGATTTGGACATCATTTCAGGAACAGCGAAGCACAGTGTCAGAAATTATTGAAGATTATCAGCTGCAAAGTATATATATATATATATATATATATATATATATATATATATATATATATATATATATATATATATATATATAACATACAAAAAATAATAGGGGTGGTAGGAGAAGAAAAGAATAAAGTATTCAGTGAGAATCCACAAGATCTTCTCTGAATGCTCTTTGTTTTCTTCTTCGAGGATGTGGGTCCCTGCAATTGCACCAGAGGTGGTACCCCTATATATATATATATATATATATATATATGTATATATATATATATATATATATATATGCATTAATAAAACGTGGGCCAACTGATGGATTAATGAGCATTTAGTCAGAGTGTATTAGGCTGGTTTGCAATACTTATAACAATGGGTTGTAAACACTTTGTTTTAATGTAGTGTATTGCAGCTTTGCTTCAGACAATAGGAATACACACACAAATATTATATGAGAAAACACCTATTTTGGTTTTTTGTATTACACAGCACTTCAAAATTTATTAATACACCTTTGGCAACAGCTATACAGCTCACGCGAGGGTATACTAATACAACCTGATGGGTTGACATTACTTTGTTGGTTTAGCGTATGGGAAGTATATAGTATAACCCCATAGGTTATTTATTTCCAGGCGCGTGTTTGTTGTCTTATTTTGATAATTCCGCCGTTGCAAGCACCCTTGCAAGCATATGTTTGGTGCGTCTCATGATAAATCCACCGTTGCAAGCACCCTTGCAGGCATATGTTTGGTGCGTCTCATGATAAATCCACCGTTGCAGGCACCCTTGCAGGCATTTGTTTGCTTTGCCGCCTCGTGATAATTCCACCGTTGCAGGCATATGTCTGGTGCTTTCTTTTAATAATTCCACCGTTGCAAGCACCCTTGCAGGCATATGTTTGCTGCCGCCTCATGATAAATCCACCGTTGCAGGCACCCTTGCAGGCATATGTCTGGTGCTTTCTCTTAATAATCACACCGTTGCAGGCACCCTTGCAGGCATATGTTTGCTGCCGTCTCATGATAAATCCACCGTTGCAGGCACCCTTGCAGGCATATGTCTGGTGCTTTCTTTTAATAAATCCACCGTTGCAGGCACCCTTGCAGGCATATGTTTGCTGCCGCCTCATGATAAATCCACCGTTGCAGGCACATGGTACGACAGACGGGGGCGGTGCTGACGAGCCAGGAAGCGGCGCTGGGTCCAGCCAACACGGTGGTGGTGGCGGTGGGGCGCGACCACTACGACTACCTGCCCCTCACACTCCTCCGGGGCAAGATCCTCGTCGACGTCTCCAACAACACCGAGCGACGCAAGGGTCCCCAGTTAGTATAGTCCCCCCTCTCTCTCTTGTTGGTTTTCTCTCATGACTCTGCCACCGTATACATGATCGTGTGACCGTATACATGGGCCTGGGACCGTATACATGGGCCTGGGACCGTATACATGGGCCTGGGACCGTATACATGGGCCTGTGACCGTATACATGATCGTGTGACCGTATACATGATCGTGTGGACGTATACATGGGCCTGTGACCGTATACATGATCGTGTGGACGTATACATGGGCCTGTGGACGTATACATGGGCCTGGGACCGTATACATGGGCCTGGGACCGTATACACGGATCTGTGACTGTATACACGGACCTGTGACCGTATACACGGACCTGTGACTGTATACACGGACCTGTGACCGTATACACGGCCCTGTGACTGTATACACGGCCCTGTGACCGTATACACGGACCTGTGACTGTATACACGGACCTGTGACCGTATACACGGCCCTGTGACCGTATACACGGACCTGTGACTGTATACACGGACCTGTGACCGTATACACGGCCCTGTGACTGTATACACGGCCCTGTGACTGTATACACGGCCCTGTGACTGTATACACGGCCCTGTGACTGTATACACGGCCCTGTGACTGTATACACGGACCTGTGACCGTATACACGGCCTTGTGACGTATACACGGCCCTGTGACTGTATACACGGACCTGTGACTGTATACACGGCCTTGTGACGTATACACGGCCCTGTGACCGTATACACGGCCCTGACTGTATACACGGACCTGTGACTGCATACACGGCCCTGTGACTGTATACACGGACCTGTGACCGTATACACGGCCCTGTGACTGAATACACGGCCCTGTGACCGTATACACGGCCCTGTGACTGTATACACGGACCTGTGACTGTATACACGGCCCTGTGACTGTATACACGGACCTGTGACCGTATACACGGCCCTGTGACTGTATACACGGCCCTGTGACCGTATACACGGACCTGTGACCGTATACACGGCCCTGTGACTGTATACACGGACCTGTGACTGTATACACGGACCTGTGACCGTATACACGGCCCTGTGACCGTATACACGGACCTGTGACTGTATACACGGACCTGTGACCGTATACACGGACCTGTGACCGTATACACGGCCCTGTGACTGTATACA
Source organism: Procambarus virginalis (assembly GCA_020271785.1). Classification (NCBI taxonomy): domain Eukaryota; kingdom Metazoa; phylum Arthropoda; class Malacostraca; order Decapoda; family Cambaridae; genus Procambarus; species Procambarus virginalis. Next base: position 16,108,733 of record WNGS01163947.1, on the reverse strand, counting down.
CGGCCCTGTGACTGTATACACGGCCCTGTGACTGTATACACGGCCCTGTGACTGTATACACGGACCTGTGACCGTATACACGGACCTGTGACCGTATACACGGCCCTGTGACCGTATACACGGACCTGTGACTGTATACACGGCCCTGTGATGTATACACGGACCTGTGACTGTATACACGGCCCTGTGACCGTATACACGGACATGTGACCGTATACACGGACATGTGACTGTATACACGGCCCTGTGACTGTATACACGGCCCTGTGACCGTATACACGGCCCTGTGACCGTATACACGGACCTGTGACCGTATACACGGCCTTGTGACCGTATACACGGCCCTGTGACCGTATACACGGACCTGTGACCGTATACACGGCCTTGTGACCGTATACACGGACCTGTGACCGTATACACGGCCTTGTGACCGTATACACGGCCCTGTGACCGTATACACGGACCTGTGACCGTATACACGGCGCTGTGACCGTATACACGGACTTGTGACCGTATACACGGCCTTGTGACCGTATGCATGGCCCTGTGACCGTATACACGGCCTTGTGACCGTATACACGGCCTTGTGACCGTATACATGGCCCTGTGACCGTATACACGGCCCTGTGACTGTATACACGGACCTGTGACCGTATACACGGACCTGTGACTGTATACACGGCCCTGTACTCACCTAGTTGTACTCACCTAGTTGTGCTTGCGGGGGTTGAGCTCTGGCTCTTTGGTCCCGCCTCTCAACCGTCAATCAACAGGTGTACAGTTTCCTGAGCCTAATGGGCTCTATCATATCTACATTTGAAACTGTGTATGGAGTCAGCCTCCACCACATCGCTTCCTAATGCATTCCATTTGTCAACCACTCTGACACTAAAAAAGTTCTTTCTAATATCTCTGTGGCTCATTTGGGCACTCAGCTTCCACCTGTGTCCCCTAGTGCGTGTGCCCCTTGTGTTAAACAGCCTGTCTTTATCAACCCTGTCGATTCCCCTGAGAATCTTGAATGTGGTGATCATGTCCCCCCTAACTCTTCTGTCTTCCAACGAAGTGAGGTTTAATTCCTGCAGTCGCTCCTCGTAGCTCATACCTCTCAGCTCGGGTACTAGTCTGGTGGCAAACCTTTGAACCTTTTCCAGTTTAGTCTTATGCTTGACTAGATAGGGACTCCATGCTGGAGCCGCATACTCCAGGATTGGTCTGACATATGTGGTATATAATGTTCTGAAAGATTCCTTACACAAGTTTCTAAAGGCCGTTCTTATGTTAGCCAACCTGGCATATGCTGCTGATGTTATCCTCTTGATATGAGCTTCAGGGGACAGGTCTGGCGTGATATCAACCCCCAGGTCTTTCTCTCTCTCTGACTCTTGAAGTATTTCATCTCCCAAATGATACCTTGTATCTGGTCTCCTGCTTCCTACCCCTATCTTCATTACATTACATTTGCTTGGGTTAAACTCTAACAGCCATTTGTTCGACCATTCCTGCAGCTTGTCCAGGTCTTCTTGAAGTCTCAAGCTGTCCTCCTCTGTCTTAATCCTTCTCATAATTTTGGCGTCGTCAGCAAACATTGAGAGGAATGAGTCTATACCCTCTGGGAGATCATTTACGTATATCAGAAACAGGATAGGTCCAAGTACAGAGCCCTGTGGGACTCCACTGGTGACTTCACGCCAGTCTGAGGTCTCACCCCTCACTGTAAGGAATCATAATGAATGCAGTGTTTCCCGAGGATTACACTGTAATAAGAAGAGAGGGAAGGAAGGGGAGGAGTGGATGGACGATGAGAAAGATGGAGTTTGAGAGTGGTTATTCTGGGCTGCGAGGGGTTCAGAGACTTCGTAACAGGCACCATGACGATGGGAGGACCAAGAGTGAGTAGTAGTAACAGTGACATATAACCCACCACCAAATGACAGAAGACCCAGGCAGGTGTATGACGAACAACATGGGGTTAACTCTATAATTGAGAGAGCAGCCGCTGCTGCCTGTAGAAATCGGTCCCACCTGCTCATCATGGGGGACTTCCATCACGGAAGGATAGACTGGGAAAACAAAGGAAACCACATGGGGGAGAGGAAACATGGAGAGCTAAACTGTTGGAGGATGGTGACAAAAACTTTTTAAGCCAGCATGTCAGGGAACCCACTAGAGAATGAGAGGCAACGATGAACCAGCGAGACTTGACCTAGTCTTCACTCTGAACCACTCAGACTACCTGGTCGAAGTAGAGGTTAAGGTACTCGTGGAAGGGCCCAGAACACGGGACGACCATAACCGGGACGACCACGTGGGGAATGGCACACCCTGGCCAACCGGAAACACCTGGGGGCGACCACACCCGGGACGACCACACCAGTAATGGAACCAGGGCCATAGAGGGTCGCTTTTTTTCGGCGACCCCTCTATGCCGGGTGTTTTTACTTAATATAGGCTACGGCCCCTCTATGGCCCGGTCAATTTTCGTTACCCCGGTGGGATTAAACGGCTTCGCTATGCCCTCGTGTGTTTTCGTTGTCCTAGCGAGTGATTGCTTGACTCGAGGTCTTAGCATTCCGTTGAAGGGGATTAAGAAGCCGGTCTTGAGTCGTGGGTTTTGCGTTGACTTCGGTGACCCTGAAACCGAATCTACAACACCATCATTCCTAGTCTATGTTAAATCTCCTATTTAAATCTTAGCGTTCACCCCTGTTACCAAACCAGTATTTACCCAGGACTTTTTTCCTAAATCTTAAATTCTTCAATTTATACCCATTGTTTCGTATTCTGTCTCGTGTTGATACTTTTAATGGGCTATTAATATCCCCCATTATCATGTCCATTCAGTCACACCTCTGTCATGTCGCCACCTATTTCTTCTTTCTAGAGAATGTAATTTAAACTTAGTCAATCTTTCTTCAAGGATCGTTTATCGAGCATAGGGAGACTTCAACAGGGGTTTCAGTAGTGATCCCAAGTTCATGCGAATATATATATATATATATATATATATATATATATATATATATAATATATATATATATATATATATATATATGTCGTACCTAATAGCCAGAACGTACTTTTCAGCCTACTATGCAAGGCCCGATTTGCCTAATAAGCCAAGTTTTCACGAATTAATTGTTTTTCGACTACCTAACCTAACCTAACCTAACTTGTTTCGGCTACCTAACCTAACCTAACCTATAAAGATAGGTTAGGTTAGGTTAGGTAGGATGGTTAGGTTCGGTCATATATCTACTACGTTAATTTTAACTCTAATGAAAAAAAAATTGACCTCATACATAATGAAATGGGTAGGTTTAT
>WNGS01163947.1:16073780-16083797 GCA_020271785.1 Procambarus virginalis | reverse complement strand
TTCAATCCTCATCATGGCTTCTACACATTTCCTCCTCTCAAGGCCCAATTTCCAGTTTCCACCCTCTTCCCCATCCAACACACACACACACACACACACACACTCCCTCAGCCCCCCCTTAACTTCATCCAAAACTTCACACAATTTAATCCTGCTACAGCTCTACATTGCTCTGCTTCTCACCCACACAAACTTCCAATTCACACTATAGGAAGACATGATGACCAAACCATATATAAGGTGAAAGTGTGAGCTGAGTGATAGGTAAGAGAATATCATATTAAGAATATGATGAATGTAAGAATGAGGTAAGAATAGGATGAGTATAAGGAAAAAGAGGAATGAAAAAATACGAGGAAGGGTAAGAATAAAAGGGGGATTAGAATAAGCAACAGGGGGTAGGCTTAAGTCGGGTCACATTTGTTAAGAAGGTTGGGGCATGGGAGTATGTACTGTGAAAGGGAGGTGTCAACACCAGCAAAGCTTAAGTCAGGTCACATTTGTTAAGAAGGTTGGGGCATGGATACCTGTGAAAGGGAAGAGTCGACGGCAACAAAGCCAGGACTTAAGGTTCATGTAGGGAAGGTTGTGTATCAGAGCCCAGTCAACAAGACGGCATCTGTGAAGAGTAGAGGCAGGAATGATTATTTAAGACCACCACCAATCTATAGGATGATTAGTCCTGGCTTTGGTGCTGGTGACTTCTCTTTCAGAGTTCATAAATGCTCTAACCACAACTTTTGTTTGTTTTCATCTGTGTTTCTGCTATACAGGAACAAAAATAACAAATTACAGTACTTATAAGCTTACAAAATAGGTTTCATCTATTAAGGATGCAATTAGCTTTCAAATTTTATTGTCTTTTAAACTACAGCAATTTTTATTATACAATACATTATTTTTAAAATGCACACAATATATGGACATTTAATTAAATGTATAGGATATGGAACACCACCATGTATATATAAAATCTTTCATTGTCAACCACGTGGAACAATTTCCAACCATGTGGAACAGTTCCCAGCCATGTGGAACAGTTCCCAACCACGTGGAGCAGGTCCCAACCATGTGGAACAGTTCCCAGTCATATGGAACAGGTCCCAACCACGTGGAGCACGTCCCAACCATGTGGAACAGTTCCCAGTCATGTGGAACAGGTCCCAACCACGTGGAGCAGAGCCCAACCATGTGGAACAGTTCCCAGCCATGTGGAACAGTTCCCAACCATGTGGAGCAGTTCCCAACCATGTGGAACAGTTCCCAGCCATGTGGAACAGTTCCCAACCACGTGGAGCAGTTCCCAACCATGTGGAGTAGATCCCAACCATGTGGAGCAGGTCCTAACCATGTGGAACAGTTCCCAACCCTGGGGAGCAGGTCCCAACCATGTGGAGTAGATCCCAAGCATGTGGAGCAGTTCCCAACTATGTGGAACATGAACATGAAACCCAGAGCATAATTCCAGGTTTGGAAAGCCTTCAATAATGTCACTTAAAATTTAAGCAGCTCATACCCTTGTATCCTAAACAAGTATTCTTCATGTATGTATACAGTATTCTTCAGTCTTCCAATCACATCTGCACTATTTTCAAATAAATTGAAATAATGAAATTCTAATTCAAACTAACATAATGTACATAATATGCATGACCAAACCACACACCAGATGATGATGAGACGGCGATGTTTCAGTCCGTCCTGGACCAAAACGTCGTTGATTCATCATCTGGTGTGTGGTTTGGTCATGCATATTATGTACATTACGTACATAATATGCATGACCAAATAATATGCATTGGTCGTCATATCTTCAGCCTCATTATTGTGACTCACCCTTCTTACATAATGTGCACCTTGGACAAGCATAACGTATAGAATATGTGCATTATAAAAGCATTGCCGTGTTGCAGCACTAATTTCCTGTGTGACAACAGAGGATATGCTAAATTGTAGAAAATGCCAATACTTTTAATTTCTTGAAATCATTTGCAATCTGCAGCAAAATTATACAATTCAACCAGGCTGCGATTCGTACGTCAGGCTATGAGCACCCCACGTCCAACAGCCTGGTTGACCAGGCCACCAACCCGGAGGCCTGGTCAGAGACTGGACCACAGGGACGTTGAACCCCTTGGAAACAACACAAAGTAACTGCAAGGTAACCGTTCACATCAAACATTTTTAATTTTTTAGCTCAAAAAATTGATCGTACTAATATCCGCTTAATTTGTTTTCTGAGGGAAACGTTTCTTCATAAGTGTGCAATCAATGTTTTATAGAGTATTTCAACATTCTTGCTGGGAGCATAAATATGTATACAGTTATTCAGGAGAGCAATACCCTGTACTGTATATGACGAATTATTAATAAAAAAAATACAATTATCAAATTTGGTAATTTTGTTGGTAAAATATTGAACATCACTAGCAACAATTCTGCAAATTTGCTAAATCATCATTAAACTTCACTGAAGTACTCAAACCACACTTGCATGATTAAAAGTTTATTATATACCCAAATATACAATGGTTATAATTGGCCAAGATTGTTTAAAATGCCCATGTGTGTTACCACATGACAGCTTTCCCATTGAATTTAAAACCAAAATTATTATCTAACTGAAAAATGCTAGTAAAATTGGTTGTCTTTTTATGAGTTATTTAGATCAAAAGAATCTCACACACACACACACACATCCACCCTCGGCTGTAATAAGACATTGCCCTAGCAAATCCTGTGGGACTTTTCCTATATTTATTATTATATATACAGTGAAATAAATTCTACTTGTCAAAGTTACAAAACGGTTGTCAAAATTGACATGTAAAAATATCATTGTCATATCTGTAGCCCAAACAAGTCTTGATATTAAATCGATTACTTTATTATGGTAAGTCAGCTATATTAATTTAAGCATTTGAAACCAATATAAAGACCTCAGAGGTAGAAATATGTAGTAGTATTGAAAGTTTGAGAGTAACGACATTACTCTGAAAAATGTATTTAGGAAACAGTAAACCTCGGTGACTTTATTGCTGTCAAACTTATATCCACAAAATTGAGATATACATCACAGTTCTTTACACAGTATTATGTAGGATATTTCTAACCTAGTAGAAATAGTAGTAATATTAAGTAGTAGTAATATTAAAAAAAAATACTGTGTATTTAATTAAACACAGCAAATAATAAATATAAAAACTGATACATCAAGCTATATCTGACTTTCTGTGTTCAAACTGACCACCACGCTCGTATCCCTTTCGTATTTTCTGGAGATAATTGTCCACAGGGGGCAGCAGTAATGGTATCTTCATGATGACAGCAATGAAGGGTGGGTAGAGTGCATACTGAAATGAGATTAGGAATTAAATTTCTAATATTTATAGAAATATTTCTCAATTATACATACTTTACCCAGGGGGGCCCCCCCATCACTATTGACCTTAGCGGTCACAGGAAGTCACTGGCTTATAAAAAGTCCCCATTATTCCCGAAGATATTTCCTAGTTGAAATCTGAAATGGGGGTACTGTCAGGTAAGATGGATCGCCACGAGAGGGTGTGTGTTACTCGGTGCTGTCTAGGCTACTTGGTGTTGGACATTTATTGTGACAATATCTCGGTCAGGAAACATTGAGAAACCCTGTCTTGAGTTAATGGCAAAACTAGATTTCGTGACAATGCACAAAATCTAATTTTGCCACGCCTTTCTTAATGGTTAAGGAGGAGAATGTTATGCTCCAAAATCCTCTGCAGAAAAAAACAAGAGAAAGCAAATGAGATGTGGACCAGCATCAGCAAGAAAAACCTTATAATTAAAAAGATAAGGCAAATGTGATGAGTAATAAGCATGAATGGAGTTATTGAAGATCAACATAAGATGAATAAGAGCAGAAACAAAAATGCTAACAATAAAGGCATTTTAATTGGTGGAGACTCAGGTTAAGTACTTGGACTGAAAGATTTTGCAACAAGATTTTTTTCTTAAGAGGAGGTTGGCGAGGTTCCCTGGGGTTGACAACATCAATAACATTTATAGCAGGTATAATGTGTGTGCATGAAATTGGGTACATCTCTTCAGGGCAGAGATGACAGCCATAGATTGATTGATGAAGATTAAGCCACCCAAGAGGTGGCACAGGCATGAATAGTCCGTAAGCAGCCATAGGTAATGGAGTAGAAGGGGGCCATTTCAGTGAGTTTAAACTGGTAGATAATAGTAATCTGGATTTGGACTGGTTGAGAGGCCATTTTAAACATGTCCAGACCACACACTAGAAGGTGAAGGGACGACGACGTTTCGGTCTGTCCCGGACCATTCTCAAGTCGATTGAGAATGGTCAAGGACGGACCGAAACGTCGTCGTCCCTTCACCTTCTAGTGTGTGGTCTGGTCAACATACTTTAGCCACGTTATTGTGACTCATCGCCTGCATTTTAAACGTGGTAACCAAGCTGGGAAAATGGAGGTAAAATGTTGAGGCAATAATAAGAAAATGCTAAGGATTTTTATCCCTAAATCCTTTATCAAGAATTCTCAAGACAACAGAGGAATCAAAGATGGACAAGCATAAATATAACTGATACAAGGTTTGTGTGTTACACAAACACAGTAGCAGGACTATTGGAATCCTGAATCCTCAAGTGTAATAATCATCCAACAAATAAAATACAGAACAATAGACAGCAAACATGAATGCTTCAAAGGGAGACTACCATATGATAGTCAGAATCTATGGTTCTTAGCTAAGCAAAAGTTGTCAAAGAATTCACTTTCAGGATATATTTGCAATACATGCACGAAACTTTAAGGGCCTTGAAATGAGGGGACCCCATGTGAGCCTTCTATTCAATATCAGCACAAATACTGTACAGGCAGACTTCATGGATATGAAAAAGGTGCATGGCCACAGTTTTTTGTGGATGAAAGTATAGTCATACTCCTTTGTTCCATTGGGATACCCAGTTGGAGGGTGTTTGGAAACCTCCCTTCTGCAACTGACCAAAATCAACATGCAGTCTACTTCCAAGAGACAGAAGAATATTAAGGAGCTAAAGATTGTTAGCAGCAATATTCAAGAGGAGTAAATATAAAGACCAATTTAATAAATTTACTGTACTTACCTGTGGGCCTATTGGGAGGGTTCTGAAGCATCCCCAGTAAAGGAACATGTAATGCCATGCAAGGAAGATGTCATGGGAAGATGCTGCAATCAGGGCTACCCAGCCAAGTTTGCTCTGAATGAAGGTGAATTCTTTCCAAGATAGAGTGGCTGTGACGGATGGTAAGGACGTGATGCCCAGTATGACTAGAAGACATGTTGCAATGGCTCCTGGGGAAAAAAAAGCAAAGAAGCTGTGTCATACCGTACCTACTAGATGCAATTGCATAATGAGATCTATATAAATATATGCTTTTCACAAAAAGTGGAACATACAAATGCAAAGAGCAGTAGAAAACTAAAGAATATACGACCAACCAATTTTTTGTTTTTCAACACGTTATCAGGCATATTTATAATTATATTGCTTGAGATGAAAGAGCTTGAATGGTCTACAAGCCAGAAATCACTAAGACTTCCATAACCCCCTCGGGCATACACAGTACTGAAACCACTTCACCAGCGATTGCCTATAAGGATTTGTCAGTCCTTGTTGGGTCATAGTGTTCCTAGTGATTATATGAGGAATACTTTGGTAGCAGTGGCTCCTGCAGAAATGCATTACTGAATATTAACAAAAGAGTTAGGTCAGAAGTAAGCAAAACAATGTATACAAATTGAATAAGTTTAGATTCAGAGTAACCTGGGTAAATATTGTTCTAGGAATAAGTTTGTGGATATATGATTCAAATAACTGGGTAACATAACAGACGTTGGATTGCTGGATTGGGTCAAGCGAAAGTTAAGCACATCTTGAGGTTATCTTGAGATGATTTCGGGGCTTTTTTGTGAATGAAGACCGGGTCGAGGACCGGGTCCCCGCGGCCCGGTCCTCGACCAGGCCTCCACCCCCAGGAAGCAGCCCGTGACAGCTGACTAACACCCAGGTACCTATTTTACTGCTAGGTAACAGGGGCATAGGGTGAAAGAAACTCTGCCCATTGTTTCTCGCCGGCGCCTGGGATCGAACCCGGGACCACAGGATCACTAGTCCAGCGTGCTGTCCGCTCGGCCGGCCGGCTCCCATATACTGTATATGAACAAATAGGCTCGGCTCCCTATATATATATGAACAAATTTGGAAGCCTCGTATGAGCCAACGGGTCTTTTTTCCAGTTTCCCTCATTCTTATGTAATGATTTTCTTGGTTCTTTTTCAATTCAGTAAGATGAAAAATTAAATGTCTAAAACCTGACAACTAAGTAATGCCTAATGCATTTTGGAAAATTCAATTTAGCCTCCTCCATGACAGAAGGAAAGGGAATTTGAAAGGTTACATCAATATATATCTAGTCCCTCTATTATAGTCCCTACTTTGTAAAACTCAACTTACTTAGTCCCTGCAAGTTTGGTTTCTGTTCCCAAAAAGAGTACCAATGAATGCCATTAGTATGCTTGATATAATCAACACTCCCCTTTACAAAAATGAGTTCCAAATTGGCCTCTTCACTGACCTGAGAAAGGCCTTGGATACTGTAAACCATAATTACCTCTTACTTACACGTCACCACTATGGTATCCAAGGCCTTGCTCTGGACTACATTTGTTCCTATCTCAGTGACAGACACCAATTTGTAGTCATCAATAGTCATCACCTTCCCCACCTTTACCACTGACAGTAAATGGGTAAATAATTCCTGTGGCAGATGCTGCCACAGGGCATCATCTTGGGACCTCTCCTATTTCTTATATACATCAATGATTTGCCAAATGTTTCTAATATTCTTAAACCTATACTCTTTGCAGACGATACTACTGTTGTCTATTCTGATCCTACCCCCACATACCCACACATATATTGTCAACAGTGAATTAAAAACTACATTTTATTTGATAGTAAATCATCAAATCAGATTCAACATCAGATAGACAATATTAACATTACCAATAAAAATGAGGGAAGTTCCTTGGCCTATATATAGACAAGGGACTGAACTTCAGCACCCACATACAAAACATTGCCAAAAAAGTCCAAAAATGGTTGCGCTAATCTATCACTATCTTACATACGGTATTTGTGCATGGGTTCAACCACTGCATATTACCTGAAGCCTATCATCACTCGGCTAAGTCTGAGTAATACACCCCCCCCCCCCCCCCCGTTTAAGTCCCTTAACATGCTAAACATACACTCACTCCACACATTCTCATGTGCTATCGACATGTACAAACCTCGTTCCTAAAACTAATCTTGATCTGAAACTTTCCTTGATAGGTGTAATAGAACCCATGAGCACCACACCAGAAATAAATATATCGTTGACATCCCCAGAGTCAGACTAAATGTATCCAAGCACTCCATGCAAATAAAGGGCCCACCAGTCTTTGGCACTCACTCCCTGATGATTTAAACAATTGTCCAACCTCTGCCCTGTTCAAAAGTAAATAAAAGTAACTATTCTCAAGTCACAAGCGCTTGAGAATGGTCCAGGACGGACCGAAACGTCGTCGTCCCTTCAACTTCTAGTGTGTGGTCTGGTCAACATACTCAGCCACGTTATTGTGACTCCTCGCCTGCATAAAAGTAACTAGTTTCATCCTCATAGTTTCCTACCTTGTGCTTCAAACTCACACTGTATCTTGTACTACCCACTTCCCCAATATTAGGATTTAAGACATGTATCCTTACTAGTGTAATCACCGCTGTCAACTTATGTTGTAGTTATTTGTTGATATAAAAACCTTGCTATAATTGCTTGATTGGTACGTAAAATACAATCTTATGTAATCTCACCAACCCATTGTACCGTCTTTCAAATAAATTTTTATTATTATTATTATAGTCCATGTGACTTGCCAAGAGGCAAGTGGTTAGGCTTCCACTAAGACAGTTTAATCTGGTCCTGTACTCACCTAGCAGCATTCTTATCCTGTATTCTTATTCTCTACTGGGGTAGTGAGATGGGCACCAACTGGCAGTTTTCTGTGCTGTGCACAAGTGTATATGTTTATTGAAGTGAAATTATTATTATTAATAGTAGTATTGGGGAGATACCCACTGACAGCAGGGTTGTGTTATACAAGTGTGTGTGTGGGTTAAGAAATGATACCCATTATTCACTAATATTACCTGATACAAGTTATACAACCTAAGATGGCTTCAGGAGAGGCCTCCAGACTTCCTCTTTATTCAATAGGATCCCAGATTGTACAACTCATAAAAGGTCCGGGTGGTACAGTGGTAGTTTTTTTTTTATATACTAGGTTGTTACATTCTTGTACAGCCACCAGCACGCATAGAGTTTTTGGGCAGGTCCTTAATCCTAATTTTCCCAGGAAAATGACCTGCCAATCGTTTAACAACCAGGTACCCATTCACTGCTTGGGTGAACAGAGGCTACAGTTAAGGATTGGCACCCAGTCAATCTCCCCAGCCAGATACGAACCCAGGGCCAAAGTGCTCACGAAGCACCGGTCGAGTGCTTTACCACTGTGCCACGAGGACTGCCGGGTTGTGGCTGGCAGTTCGCTGGTTGCGGGTTCGGTCACCTCAGAGCTCCAGGTGATTCTCATTGATATATATATCTGTTAGTGTGATTTCTCTCTTTCATCTATGTCATGACACAAAAAAGTTGGCCCCCCAAGATGGACCCCTGTGGTACCCCACTTACCACATTTCTCCAGTCTCATTCATTCCCACCACTCTTGTTTTCTGTTCTCTTGGCTTTAACCATTGTTTTATCCATTCTTGTACTCAACCATTTATTCCATGTGCCTGTAATTTCTTTGCCAGTCTTTCATGGCCTTATCAAAGGCTTTAGCAAAATGTGAGCAGGTTTGTTAGGCAGGATCCGTTTTTAACAAACCCATGTTATGTCGACTTTACAAGATTGTTCACTGTGGGATGGTAAATGATTCCCTCCCTTGCAAGCTCACACAGGATTCTCTCGGTGAGCTTGCAGATGTGTGATGTCAAGCTGGTCGGATGGTAGTTTTCTGAGCTCTTTCTGCCTTTTTTTTTAAATAAGGGTGATAATTGCACACATCCAATCATAGGAGGACCATTCCTTGGTCCAGAGATTTCTGAAAGGGTTTCAGTGGTAGGCATAGTTCCTATTCAAGTTCCTTTATGACTTCGAATTGAAATCCATCCACACCTGGGGCTTTTGAGTCTTAGTTTGTCGATGCTTTCCCTGATTATTTCGCATATTATGGGTATATTCCTTAATTCGTTCTCTTCACCTCCTCAAACATTTGTGTGGGTGATATGATATCATCTAATCTTTCTAGTGTGAACACTGTTGTAAAGTATTTATGTAGTGTGTTTGTTGCCCCTTTATTGTCCATTATAACTTAGTTAGTCTCATCTTTTAAGGGTCTTACCAAGTCCTTTGTTTTTGGTTTTACTTCTCATATAGGCATATAACGACTTTGGGTCTTTATGTTTTGCCAAGTTTTCTTTTGAAGTTTCTTTTGACTGATCTGATTTCCTGGGTGGCTGAGTTTAGTGCCCCTTTTATATACAGTATCTCATAATCAGTGATGTTCATCATGGACTTATATCTTCTCCAGAGGTTCCGCTTAGTTATCAATGCTCTTTTTACCACTTGTGTCATCCATCTAGTTCTCTTTCTTTCTTTAATTCTTTTCTTGGCACGTATTTTTGAACAGTCAGTGATGACCTTAAATTTTTCCCATGATGCTTCCATGCCATAGTCACCTATCAGTGTCCTCCAGGTGGTGTTTTGCAGTTTCTCTCTCATTCCTTGATAGTCTCCTTGAGACCATCAAAGAATCAATACTTAAGAACAGCCAGTAGGCAATACATTCATAAATGTATTGCTCCAACGAAAAACATGGTATATCAATTTACCAGCCCCATTAGAGGATGCTACCTTTGATCTACTTATT
>WNGS01163947.1:16050179-16069608 GCA_020271785.1 Procambarus virginalis | reverse complement strand
CAACCAGGTGAGTTCACTTTTACTTAAGTAAATACATTATTGTTCAGACATCTTAGGATTGGATGGGTTCAAGGGTTAACCTTTGTGTGTCCTGAGACATCCTTTAGTGCTTGTATTCATAGGTTGGTATTCACCTAGTTGTGCTTGCGGGGTTGAGCTCTGCTCTTTCACCCGCCTCTCAACTGTCAATCGACTGTTTCTACTACTAGTATTTTTTTTCCCACACCACACACACCCCAGGAAGCAGCCCGTGACAGCTGACTAACCCCAGGTACCTATTTTACTGCTAGGTAACAGGGGTAGGGTGAAAGAAACTCTGCCCATGTTTCTTGCCGGCGCCCGGATCGAACCCGGGACCACAGGATCATTTGTCCAGCTGCTGTTCGCTCGCCGACCGGCTCCATGTGTATAAGGTATGCCATACCCTATCTTTGTGGTAGTCTGTGTGGCTTTTTGCTTTGGTGCTACGGGTGGAGGCTCTTCTGCCTGTTGCAGAGACTCTGCCCAAGGCCTTTTTTTAACACTTTGGCTCGGGCATGAGCAGCATTGCAGTCATCCGTTTACTGGCGGTGCTGCCGGGCATGACGCGCATTGCGTCATCCACTAAATAATCGCCAAAAATCAGGTTTTATCCGATTTTTTTGGGGACTGGTTTTAAAATGCACGCCTATGTCTTCCCTACACGCCTATGTCATGTTAAACAGACAATAGTACTAAACATTTGTGGCAGGAATTGGGAGTTTTGCTGGAAGGCGTCTGGGCGTAGTAGCAGACATAGCCCCTCTACACAAGGGAGGACAAAGCATTGGCAAAGAATTATAGACCAGTTGCACTAACAGTCGCACATCATAAAAGTATTTGAGAGTGATTAGGAGTCAGGTCACCAATTTCATGGAGACCAATGACCTTCACAACCCAGGCCAACATGGATTTCGAGCGGGAAGATCGTGCCTCTCACAGCTACTTGAGCACTACGACAAAGTCACTGAGGCATTAGAAGAAAAACAGATGTGATGTGATATACACGGACTTCGCAAAGGCTTTCGATAAATGTGACGATGGCGTGATAGCACACAAAATATGAAGTCAATGGGAATAACCGGTAAAGTAGGACGCTGGATACTCAGTTTTCTGTCAAACAGGACTCAGCGAGTAACGGTCAACCATATAAAATCTAGTCCAAGTGCAGTTAAAAGCTCTGTACCTCAGGGTACAGTCCTTGACCGCTGCTTTTCCTTATTCTCATATCAGATATAGACAAAAATACAAGTCACAGCTTCGTATCATCCTTTGCAGACGACACAAAAATCAGTATGAAAATTACCTCGGCTGAAGACATTGAAAAACTTCACGCTGATATTAATAAGTTTTCGACTGGGCATCAGAAAATAACATGATGTTTAACAACACGTGATAAAATTCCAGGTACTCAGGTACGGTAAAAATGAGGACCTTAAACATAATACAGAGTACAAAACACAATCAAATGTTCCCATAGTAGGAAAACAGCATGTAAAGGATTTGGGAATAAGAATGTCTGACGACCTAACGTTTAAGGAGCATAACCAAGCAAATATTGCGACAGCCGAAAAATGATAGGATGGATTACGAGAACTTTCAAATCCAGGGATCCCATCACAATGGTTGTACTCTTCAAGTCACTTGTGTTGTCCGTCTTGAGTACTGCTCAGTACTCACTTCCCTTTCAGAGCAGGAGAGATTGCTGAAATAGAGGGAATACAGAGAACATATACGGCACACATAGACGAGGATAAAGCACCTAAATTATTGGGATCGTCTCAAAGCTCTCCAAATGTACTCACTAGAAAGAAGACAGAGAGAGATCAAATAATATACACATGGAAGATACTGGAGGGCCAGGTACCAAATCTACACAGTAAAATAACAACGTACTGGAGAGTGAACGATATGGAAGAAAATGCAGAATAGAACCAGTGAGGAGCAGAGGTGCCATAGGCACAATCAGAGAACACTGTATAAACATCAGAGGTCCGCGGTTGTTCAACGTCCTCCCAGCAAGCATAAGAAATATTGCGGAACAACCGTGGACATCTCAAGAGGAAACTAGATTTATTCCTCCAAGGGTCCGGACCAACCGGGCTGTGGTGGGTATGTGGGCCTGCGGGCCGCTCCAAGCAACAGCCTAGTGGACCAAACTCTCACAAGTCAAGCCTGGCCTCGGGCCGGGCTTGGGGAGTAGAAGAACTCCCAAAACCCCATCAACCAGGTATCAACCAGGTATCAACCAGGCATCAACCAGGGCTCACTCGCAGCGCGTGGACCGTCTTCAACTCGTCGGCGGGTGGAGCGTGACCTGGTTATTTTATATGCTAATGTTCCTCTAGAGAATTCTATTGTGAACCCATTGATACCAAAATGAAAGACCTAGGACGAAAATTGAGGTGACCAGAGTGGAAAGAGTGCCATTTTATCGCTTTTGCACGCTCCTGGGTAACTCGTTCGCACTTTCTCTGTTTGCTGCTAGTAATTAGCCGGGCTTTTGGAGTTTATATGCATTTAGTGCTGTAGAGAGTTCTATTGCGAACACAATGATACCAAATTTAATCTCGTAGGACAAGAATTGAGGTGACAAAGTTGAAGAGAGTATACACTTTTCAGAATTAACGCGCGCTCCTGTGAAACCCTGGGACCCAAATCGCACAGTTGAGGGGTGGCGCGCGGGGCACGTCAAAGTGTTAAGAGTTGCAGTGGTGGACTCCTTTGGGGCAGGCTTTGCTGTCCCATGTTCAGGAATCTGCTTAATCCCTTCCCCTAAGTCTGCCTTGGCCCTCCTTTCCTGTTCCTGGTGGATTACGTTACCCAGGTGCTGTTGGTTGCTGCTGTGGGCTTGCAATCTTTGAGGATTAACATCTCATTTTCTCCTTGTTGAGGTAGGGGTTCTGTGACACCTGGTTCCTGGGACTAGCAGAGGCACTGCGATCATGCTCTTACCTCCTCCTAGGAATTACCTCTTACCTGCTCCTCGCCTCACTCTTGCCTTACTTAATGCCAGTGTCTCCCTCACTCCCGCGCACATCTCCTGTGCCAGGTAAGTACGACTGGATCACCATAGCCCGTGCTGCTTGGAACTTTGTTCCGAGTAGGTGAATCTAAAACAACAACCACGCTCCCAATTTCATGAGCTATTCATGCCCGTGCCACCTCTTGGGTAGCTTAATTCTCACCAATCTCGTTCCCACAACAAGGGGCCTGGCAGCTGAGTGGACAGCACTTTAGATTCGTAGTCCTGAGGTTCCAGGTTCGATCCCTGGTGAAGGCGGAAACGAATGGGCAGAATTTCTTTCACCCTGATGGCCCTATTAGCTAGCAGTAAATAAGTACCTGGGAGTTAAACAGCTGCTACAAGCTGTTTCCTGGTGATGTGTAACAAAATGGAGACCTGGTTGAGGACCGGGCCATGGGGATGCTAAGCCCTTGAAATCATATCAAGATAACAACCTACTTGATAAGGGTCCAGGATGGACAGAATTGTCATCGTCTCCTCATCTTCTGGTGTGTGGTTTGGTCATTTCCAGAGGGGTTGCTTGTTGAGGGTGTTTCACACCTGCACTTTTGCCATTCTTGCCTTTGACACCACACAGTACTCGCCGAATTGTGCTTGCGGGGGTTGAGCTTTGGCTCTCTGGTCCTGCCTCTCAACTGTCAATCAACTGGTGTACAGATTCCTGAGCCTACTGGGCTCTAACCACCACCCACAGTAGGCGGTGTCTTGAGTGTCCTCTCTCAGGCCTAGACTCGTTCTGTCGTCAGGGTAGGTGCTCATGGTTTGAAAGAGTCTGCTGGGGTACATAAAGCTCGGGGTAGCGTTCGTGAGTAGGTCAGGTAGTCACTGAAGGGACCCATCAGAAAGAGGGATTTCATTACATTCATTGGATTTTTGTTATTCAATACTGTAATACTTACAAAAAATTCTATATGTACCCGAGTGATGTGGTAGAATACCACACAACTAAATATATTAATTGTACTTCATATTAAGAGTATAAAACTCAATATAAAATACTCAATATAAAATATTTTTCTTTAATCTGGAGTTGGGGATGTTTGTGATATTATGTACTAAAATTTTTTGTTTGTTTGTAGGCAGTAATCAGTTGATCATCAAGGGACGATTCCAGCAAAAACAAATAGAAAATGTACTTAGGAGGTAAGGAATACAGTACTGTAGTATTATCTGGATGCTTCAAGTGTAGCCAAATTGGCAGATGTTTTTAGTATAGTACTGAAGTTTGTATGTTCCCTTTCACTATTTCTAAGAACAATTTAAGTGCTGTTTTGTTTTAAGGTGCAACTGACAGGTTGCAGTGTTATACAGTGTTATTATACAGTGCTTTGTATAATTATATATAATATACAGTGGAACCTCGAATAACAAATTTAATCCGTTCCGGCGCCGTGATCATCATGTGAAACGGACGTCGTACAAAACGAATGTCCCCATCGACAATAATGGAAATCAAATTAATCCGTTCTACCACCGAAAAACATCACTATGATATTCCATGTGTTTGTTGGGTAAGCTGCTCCATTATGACAGTCTTTCTGTGTTTCAAATGTGTTCCATTTGTTTTGTATTTTTCATTTATTTCTTGACAAATATTTCTCGCTAGTTTACCCGACAAACACTGAATGAACCTTCATGGCATTTGTCTGTTTTTCAAATTGTTTCAACTTTTTTTTTTTTTTTAAGAAACATGGAGCAGCCTACTTGCCGAACACTGAATGAACCTTTTTGACATTTTGTTCTTTCTTTAAAAAAGTTAATTTCGTTTTTCTACAAAAAGTCAATGCTTTGCAACATCCCAGCATCACTTTGCATCTGTACACAAAGAAAAATAATTTATTTGCATTGTCGGAGGCATCCGAGAATGTGCGAGAAGCCGCCCCCGACCCCACCGTGTGGTGTTGACATTATTCAAACGAGCGGTCACCTAACGAGACGAATTGTCAGCGATCGGGGCGTTAGTTACCCCAAGTGGTCGCCATTTGAGGAGGTCGTCACTCGAGGTTCTACTGTATATATATATTTAATTATATATTATATACATTTTTTTTTTTTTTTAGGTACATATGAATGCAGTCAGTCCAACTTTCTCTTTTCTGTTAAATCTGTTACACTCATAGAAACTAAGTAGTCTTTTATACGTGATCTTCTTGATTGAAAAGCATACTGTCTGTTATTATGTCATTTCTCTCCAGGTGTTCTACCCATTTGGTTTAAATTATTTGTTTTCAACATTTTTTTTTCTACTATGCTTGTCAGTTATACAGATATCTGATTTAGAGGGTCGTCTTTGCTACCATTTTTGTAGATTGGAACTATGTTTGCGTTTTTCCATATATCTGCTAAGGTTTTTTGAACAAAGTCATCTGGAATATCAGTTAAAGTGGAATGTTTAGCTCAGATGCACATTCTCTCAGTACCCAAGGTGAAACTCCATCTGGTCCAACAGCTTTATTTCTTCTTAGCCCTTTGAGTAAATTTTCCACTTTGTCCCGAGACACCTCTGTGTACTCAATGGTGTTTTATGGAATTGGCATTGGGTCTGGCTCTCTGAAATCCTTATTTTGCACCAACCCATTTTGGAATTGTTCATTTACATTTGTGTGTGTAATTACCTGATGTTACAGGACATAACAAGATGTACTTACAGGATGAGAGCTACGCTTGTGGTGTCCTGTCTTCCCGGTAATTTTTGTCATATAATGCTTTGAAATTATTGACAGTTTTGGCCTCCCACCTCCAAATCACTAATCTGGTTCTAGCCATCTACCACTGTTGTCAAAAGAAAACTTTTTGATATTTTTTGGCAGTTTTGTTTCCTTAGGTTGAATTTGTGTCGTCTTGTTCTTGAGTTGCTAGTTTCAGGAATTTCTCTTAGCAATTTGGTTGATTCCTGTCATTATTTTGTGAGTGGTGATCATATCACCTCTTTTTTCATCTATTTTCTAGCTTTGGCATATTTAACGCCTCTTGTTTTTCAGTTCCTGAAGCCATTTTGAAGCATGCTGTTGCCCTCTTTTTTACGTTTTCTAGTTTCTTTATGTGCTTCTTGAGATTTGGGCGCCATACTACTACTGCTGCATATTTCAGTTTTGGTCTCACAAAAGTCTTGAATAGTCTGTTTAGTATTTCACCATCCGTGTAATTAAAAGCAAGTCTGAAGTTGGAAAGCGATGCATACGCTCCTCTCATGATGTTCTTTGTGTTCCTCTGGTAACAGTTTGCTATCCAAAACCACCCCAATGGGCAGAAACACTGGGCAGAGTTTCTTTCACCCTATGCCCCTGTTACCTAGCAGTAAATTAGGTACCTGGGTGTTAGTCAGCTGTCACGGGCTGCTTCCTGGGGTGGAGGCCTGGTCGAGGACAGGGCCGCGGGAACACTAAAAAAAAAAGCTCCGAAATCATCTCAAGATAACCTCAAGATAACCAAGATAACCCCTAGGTCTTGTTCTTATTTAAAGTTCTGTAATTCCTTTCTACATGATTTATAAGTTGTGTGGGGTTTATTTTCTCCAATTTCAAATTTCATAACATGAAATTTATTCACATTGAAATCCATTTGCCACATGTCACTCCAAGCACTTATTTTATCTAGATCAATTTGAAGGGCATGCCAATAGTCTGCATCTCCTATCTGCTTGATACCTGCTTGATGGGGTTCTGGCAGTTCTTCTACTCCCCAAGTCCAGCCCGAGGCCAGGCTCGACTTGAGAGCTTGGTCCACCAGGCTGTTGCTTGGAGCGGCCAGCAGTATCTTCCTCAGTATCTTAGCATCATTCACAAACATGTTCATATAAACATATGAACAAATTCACAAGGGCCGTGATGGGGGTTCGAACCTACGTCCGAGAGGATCCCAGACGATCCTGTAATGAAGTAAGGGTGAAGAGGTAGAACAGCCTATTGACATAGCTCAGGTGCATGGGGCAATTGCGTAAAACCCCCAGGTTTGTGTCTCGGAGAGACTGCAGGATCCGTTGGTAAATCAGAATGATTTCCCGGTTGCAATTCTTTTACCATGTCGTAGCTCAGTCGATTAAGGCAGTGTCTGGGATCCTCTCGGACGTAGGTTCGAACCCTCGTCACGGCCCTTGTGGATTTGTTCATTTGATGCATCACGCTATTGTGATTTCTGTGTGTAATGTTCATATAATTCTGTATTCCTTCTAGTAGATTGTTTATGTAGAAAATGAACAGTACTGGTGCAAGAACTGAACCCTGTGGTACTCTGCTAGTAACACTCCTCCAGCCAAATACATTGTCTCTGATTACTGCCCTCATCTGTCTGTCAGAAAAATTTTCATCCATGTCAGAAGTCGCTGTTGCTACTCCAGCATGTTCCAGTTTCCAGAACAACCTCTTGTGTGGGACTCTTGTCAAAAGCCTTTTTTAGGTCCAGATAGACAATCAACCCAATCCCTTCTTTCCTGTGGAATCTCTGTGGCTCTTATTATAAAAATGAAGTGGAATTCTTGCACAGGATCTTTCTGTTCGAAAACCATACTGTCTGTCCATTATTGTCATTACTCTCCAGGTGCTCTACCCATTTGACTTTAGCTATTTTTTTTCTAGTGTTTTGACTACCCTGCTTATTAATTATACAGGTCTATAGTTTAAAGGGTCTTCACGGCTACCATTTTTATAGATTGGAACTATGGTTGCCGTTTTCCATATACTGTACTGTACAGTGGAACCTCGACTTACGAATGCTCCTACTTACAAATTTTTCAAGTTACGACCCTGATTTCGTCGGAAAATTTGACTCGACTTGTGACTTTGTTGATACACGTATGGGTAGACGGAGTGCGTGGGTCCTGGTGACACTGCTTCAGTTTACCAGATCGCCCACTTAGTGACGATCTTGCTTGAATTCTTCGTAGCAAATTTTATTGTTTTTCAGCTTTTTTTTCATTTCTAAACAAAAAGTAATTATTATATACCACGCCATGGGTTCCTTAATAATTAAGAAGTGGTGTGCAGTATGGGAAGAAATGCAAAGTTTTGTTGAAACGACTTGCCCAAATCAAGCTGTAGTAGGCCATTGCCGTAACCTTTTCAATGACACTAATGCCTCGCTACAGACAAGTGTTAAAATGTAGAGAAAAACGAGTCTGACAGCAGGGTGGACAGTGCTTTGGATTCGTAGTCCTGAGGTTCCGGGTTCGATCCCTGGTGGAGACAAATGGGCAAAATGTTTCTTTCACCCTGATGCCCCTGTTACCTAGCAGTAAATAGGTACCTGCGAGTTAGACAGCTGCTATGGGCTGCTTCCTGGGGTGTGTGTAACAAAAAGGAGGCCTGGTCGAGGACCGGGCCGCGGGGACGCTAAGCCCCGAAATCATCTCAAGATAACCTCAAAGAGTCTCTATGGAAAGGTTCTTGGTGAGAAAAACAAGCAGTGAGCCACAACCAGGTCTTAGTGGTATGCAGGTAGAATGTAGGAGAGAGAGTACCCAGAGAAGTCATCACTGCCTGATGTTATAATGGAAGGGAACTTCCCTTCCGAACACTAACACCTCTCCTCCTCCTCCCCTCCTCACCGTCTTCCATACACCAACAAGTCATGAATAAAGGTAAGCTATAACTTGTACATATTATAGTACAAAATGTGCGTGTTATGTATGAAATGTATTTTGAAGTTAATATTTTGGGAGTGTGGAATGAATTAATTCAATTTACATTATTTCTTATGGGAAAATTCATTTCGAGTTACAGCCCTTCTCTGGGAACTGACTAAATTCGTAATTGGAGGGTCCACTGTATTTGCTAAGATTCCTGTGCACAAGGATGTCTGAAAATTAATTAGAGTGGAATTCTCAGCTCGATTGCACATTCTTGCAGCACCCAAGGTAAAACTCCAAGTCCAACTGTTTTATTTCCTCCTAACCCCCCCTTGAGTAATTTTCCACTTCGACTTAAGATTCCTCTATGTATTCTATGGTGTGCTTTGGAATGGGCTTTGGGCCCGGCTCTGGAATTTGAACTGGGCGTGTGTGTGTGTGGATAGAGTGGGGGGGAGTTGTCGATGGGGAGGGGAGAGGGCACAACCTTTAGCGTACATCAAGGACCTCTATAGGTCAAACTATGAACCTTCCCTAGGAAGCATCCCCACATCAGTTGCATAACTCCTAGGCACCTTTTTACTGCTAGGTAAACAGCGGCATTAGTTGAAAGGAAACTTGTCCAACCTGGCAACGTCAAGCCTGGCCCAGGCTGGGCCTGGGGTGAAGAACAACTCCCAGAACCCCATCAAGCAGGTATCAACCGTTTATGTCCCGTCCAAGGATTGAACACTGGATCCTTGACTATGGGTAGCCACTGTACTACAAGACCCCTATTGTTCGTATTGCAAAATATACTGGACATTGGGGACTGGGTGATCTGTTCTTTGATCAGTTGGAATTGGGAAATATCAATTTGTAATTGTGAAATTGCAGTAAAATATTTTCACATGTATTTGTTCTCTTGTGAAATGCCAATGAAGTTTATTATGGCAATTTTTCAGATACATTAAAGAATATGTTACTTGCCACACGTGCCGATCTCCAGACACGATCCTGCAAAAAGATGCACGCCTCTACTTCCTTCAGTGTGAACAGTGTAATTCCCGGTGTTCTGTTGCTCCCATTAAGTCTGGTTTCCAGGTAAGTTACATTGCCATTTTTTGTTTCACTCTTCTTCCTAAGTAACTATTGAATATAGTGTGACCAATTTATATACCTTTCTTGTTTCTATATATAGTTAACATGCAAGTAAATGTTAGTCGTAATGGTTGGCATTTTCTCCTGATAAATCTCTTCCATTGGTACATCTTTTTGCATAGGCTTCTTGTATGTATGGTACTGTATGTACCCCCCCCCCCCCCCCCCCCCCAAAAGGGAGGTTTATGCCTGTTAAAGAATTGATAGGCAGTTTTAAAAAAAATTAGGCTAGCGTACTGTGGCAATATATGTGGTGCGTGTGTATTGCCCTTGGCTTGGAAGATGATGCTTGGCAGGGGGGACTCGTACCTCCCTAAGGGCCAGGTGCTTCCATATCCCGTGCAAGTGAGACTCCGTTCAGTGGTGGTGGTGATTACACAATCCAGTATTACAAGAGACTGTGCTCGAGCTTCTTACTAAAAGCCATCTTAGAACTTTTTGAAGACCAGACCACAACTCGGAAGATGGAGAAGCGCAGACGATTCGGTCCGTCCTGGATCATTATGACTCGACTTGATAACTGTCCAGGATGGACTGAAACTGTGTCGCTTCTCCATTTTCCGATGTGTGGTTTGGTCTTTACATCTTCAGCCACGTTATTGTGACTCGTCAACTTTTTGGATTTTGGTTACATAATTATCTTGTATTTTACTAGTGAGCAGATGTCTGGGAGATATAATACCTCATTCATTTGTGTGTTTGTCAGTGATGCTGTAACAGATATGTGGAGGTGTATTATCACATTTATTTGTGTGGTTGTGTCCGTGATACTGTGACTTGCACAAGATACTACAAAACTATGGAATATCATTTATTTGAATTGAATTATCCTGAGGTGGTTGCAGATTAACCATCTGTGAAATATACTCATAATTTGATCTCTATATATATATGTATTAGACTATCCTGAAAAGTTCAAGATAAGAGTCAATGTAATTATTATGTGGTTAATGTTTAATGCCCAGGGCCCAGATTCACGAAACAGTTACGCAAGCACTTGCAAACCTGTGCATCTTTTCTTAATATTTGGCGGCTTTGTTTACAAGTATTAAACAGTTAATGAGCTCCAGAGCACCAGGAAGCTGTTTATAATAATAAGAAAGAGTTGATTCGGAAGTTTTCATGCTTGTAAACTGTATAATAAATATAACCAAAGCCGTCAAAGATTGAGGAAGATGTACACGTTCGTAAGTACTTGCGTAACTGCTTCGTGAATTTGGCCCCAGTAATCATGAATTAACCAAACCACCACCACCACATGGAAGGAAAGTGACTGCTATGGTGTCACATGGTGTCACTGAACCCTGTTATGTTGTAATATACAAGACCAGGACAGACCAAAACATCGTCACACATTATCATTTCATAGCTGTGGAATGGTTTATTTGTTTTCAATCACGTTACTGTAATTTATTCTCTGCACGCATGTTGAATTTACCCGAGTTTTTTTTTCTTTACAGGCTGTGGCCAACAAACAACAGAGACAGGCAATCAGAGCAAGCAAAAATTAGGTGACAGTACATTTAGTATTAATTTTTTTCATTACATATTTTACAGTTTGACAATTTTATAGGTGTAAAGTCACATATTATCATAAAAAAAAACCCTCCAGATCTGGAAAGTATGAGAATGTAGCATGAAAATATTTGGATTAAATAAAGTCTATTCAGGTAAACTGGTATTACTTGTGTTCTCCAAATAGCTTGGTTCAACTTTTTTAATGCATTTAGAAAGGGTAGTTGGAGTTCCTCTTTGTTTTCTATTAAAGAATTCTAAAAGATTTTATCAAACGTCGTAAAAGAAGTACGCATGTTTTAAGCTGGAAATCATTGTTAGCGCATTAAACATTTCATCCGTATATATATAGGACCTACGTTTACTTATATTTATTTTCATACCATTTTTGGTTAGGGAAAGTTTGCTTATTTTGGCATTTTTGCATAATAAGGTTTTGGTTTGTTGAGTGACAAAAGCATCCACCAGACAGTAAGTTGATGTGTTTATATTTTCAACTTTTCCAATAAAATTGAGCGCAAGTTATTGTACAGTGCTATAATAAATTTTAGATTATCTTAAAACACTATACAAATATCTCAAATTGAGTGTGTGTGTTCTCAGAGAAGCCATACTGCTGACTGGTAATGAGGAATCGAGCAGCTGGTTGTTGATAACCTTTTAACTTGATGTAAATTGAATCATTAATATCCAGCCAGGTTTGAGATGTTTATTTTCCATTTCAAAATCTCTTTTTTTCAGATTTGATTTTTGTAAGTACATTATAATAAATTGTACAGTATATATATATAATTTTCAGTATTAATTTTCGTATTGATCGTGCAATTAGACCAGATTATAAGAGATTTTACTAGACCCATATTGTCATATTTCTACTAGATAGATGTTCTATCTTGTTGTACTCAACTCTCTTGGTTTTTTTGGAGACCATTATCTAGAATAAACTATAAATAGTTATTGTTCACTTTTATAGCCTTCTCGTTGCATTATAAACAATGCTTATGGGCTATGGTGTGATGCTCACGTACTAGGAGAGAGAGAGAGAGAGAGAGTAGGGAGAGTGAAGTTATATTGATAAAAGCCATTACTGCATGATTAATGCTCTAGTCACATTAGATGGGAATTTTTTTTCAGAGACTAAACAGACTAAAAAACAAAAAATACTGTAAGTATTTGCTAAATACAAAAACTTGTTGTGATGGTCAGGTACAGGTAATAAATAAAGATCAGTAGAAAGAAGCTGAACATTGAATAAAATTATGGTCTCTTGAGGTATAAGCAAGCAAGCAAGCTGAGCGAATATAAGAAATATCGCCGAAACAACAGTGGATATCTTCAAGATAAAACTAGATGGTTTTCTTCATGAAATGCTAAACCAACGAGGCTATGGTGGATATGTGGGCCTGCGGGCCACTCCAAGCAACAGCCTGGTGGACCAAGCTCTCACAAGTCAAGCCTGGCCTCGGGCCAGTCTTGGGGAGTAGAACTCCCAGAACCCCATCAAGCAGGTTACCTTCCGATGATTTTGGGGCTCGATGTCCCTGCGGCCCGGTTTTCAACTAGGCTGTTGGACATTGCTGACGTATGAATCATAGCCTGGTTGAGGTAAAAGTTTGCCTGATAAGCCCCTTGACATTTAATTAAAAGACAAAATGGGGCTCTGATATTTAAGAGATGCCAGTATTTATGGACCAGTATTTCTCCCATAAATTCCCTATAAAGTACTGGAGAAAGTAATTAGGAAGAAATGTGCTGAACATCTGGAAAGAAATTTTGTAACCAAAAAACACCGTAAGTTTAAATCGTGTCCGTTTAACCTCGGAAGAGTTTTACGAAGGTGGACAAAACAAGTGAGTAAGAGAAAGTTTGGAGGAGAGAATATGCCTTGTTAAAGAAGAGTGTCAGGCTATTTACAGACACTATTCATAGTCTATGTAAATAATCTGACAGTTGGTCAGCTGCTCAAATAATATATTCTTTTAATAATAAAACATAGTTTTTGCGGTTATTACACTACACATTTTATATCTATCAACATTTCTATTCACCATAATGATCGGATAAACCATTCTAGTGAGTGGCAATGAAATTAAAATACTGTATAGAGCTACACAGTATCAACAGACAATGTCAGCAAATGTCACCAACGCAAGAAAATACCTCCAATATACTAAGCACATCACTAAGACTATCCACCGAACTGCTATTATCACCACATTCCTTTCACTAAATCCTAAATGTGAATCCATATCCACAGTTATATTGTAAAGAAGCATGAGGTTGTTTCATGATGTGTATATGCACGAAACAATGGCCGAGTGCTGTGGCCGCCTCATGCTTTGAACATCATAACTGGCATTGTGTTCACCAATACCTGAATGTTATACAGTACATAGTCCTTATCAGAAGATGATACATGACACTGTCATTGCAAAATAATTGGAGTTACAGTACTTGTTTTTGTCATCTTTATTAAGTGGTACTGTGGCCCCCTAGCTGCACAGTGGTGCTGTGTGGGGGGGAAAATCCTGCCGGGATTGATATGAGAGGAGAACTACCAGGGACTTGTACTGAACTAAATTAAAAATTACTGTCTGCAAATTCAACTAAAGTCTCTAGCTAGGGTCGTAAATCCTAGCTCCTCTTTTCCTAATGACATTGTGGGCTGTAAGTGGCAGGTGGGGTGAATGAATTAGTTGATAGGTTGACTGAAGATCCACAATCCACCTGCAGACAAGTATCTCTCATCAACTTGTATTTTTTCATACAAGGATAAGATTTTAATAAATTCAGTTCTATGAATGAACACTGGTTCTGTTTAAATCAGAGATTCAAACATATACATAGTCTAGCCTAGCACCATAACTATCAACAGCCAATATATTCTTATCCTAATAACACAATACTAATAACTAATGATAAATGACCTTAAATGTGGTCTTAAGTACTGTTAACTAAGCACTAAAGATTATATTCAATTAAATGAACTTGTATGATAAAGATAACTAAGCAAGCAATTGTTAACTTAATTTATATGTTCATGGGTATATATAGATATATTCAATTTATATGAAGAGGTTCAGTCAGCCTGATTAAATCTTTTTCCACACAAGGGACACTCGTGAGGTTTTGTTTACCGTTTTGTTGACTGAATCTTTTCCCACACAAGGGACACTCATGAGGTTTTCTATGCTTGGAAAAAGATTTAACTGCAGCTGGACTACAATATTAATAAACTTACTGAAATATGAGGCGTTGCCTCGCTCTATAACCGACAGACAGACTTACTGGATATATTAAAGTTATACAAGTGTACAATTGGCCAATTAATACACTCTTAACGTTCAATATACTTCTCTGAATGCCGGGATGCCTGTCTGACAAATGTGCCAGACTGGATAACTCTTGTCGCGAGTTTAGGCATGATATTTTATTTCACAGCTTTGCTGTATGATGATCTAGTAGCTTTGCTACGTGATTATCCTTAATTGCGTTTGCAGTAGGATGATAGATGATGGTGGTGGAGGCAGTCACTTTGTGTGCTCCACTGTACACTTATATAGGAATTTTTCCTTGTAGATATATTGTCCAGGTACTTCCCCAGTTCTAGAGAGTAATCACTGGTGATAAAGATAATTCGATAAGGTGTCCTGAGCTAAGTAATGTCCGCAAGGCACTGTTGTACGTTTTCACTGTTTTGTAAACATACGCGTTCTGCCTCCGGGTGTGGTGGGTGCTTCTCTCCCAGCCATCGCCCCCCCCCCCCCTCCCTATGCTCCATGAGCACGGTCACCTTCTATGAATATTGATTGATTATTTTTACTGTCTAGACATATGATTGAGATAAGATGTGATAATAATATACTGTAATTAGATATAGGATATAAAGATAATAAGATAATAAGTAGTACTTGATAGTACTACTGATTCTTATTAAGGACTCGATATAATCTCTACCGGAATCGATTTATTGTTCCAATAGCTTTTTAATTAAGAAATCCTTCTAGAAGCTTCTGGATCCTTGAGAAATCATGCACAAAGTCATGTAGGCACCTATAGGGCCCTATGGTGTACGTGATCAGAGGCATTGTCATCTAGGATCAAGATGTATAATGAATCTATAGTGATTCTGATATGATTTTGATATGATTCTGATATGATTTTGATATGATATAGAAATAATACATTTCTTAGATTAATAATATAGATATAGTGGGTAAAATTTCCCACACTGTGAGCTGCTGCTGCTCTCAGTACTGAGGCACTCTCAGCCTAGAGGGATGCAGATGATTTGTTGTCAAGATGGTATCTATTTACTGTAGCCCTTGAAGAACAGGATGTTCTATGCGCCATAATGATCCGATAAGCCGTTGTAGGGGGGGGTGGTGATGAAATCAATACACTGTATAAAGCTACACGGTGTCTAGAGCTAGAACCCTGTGCACCCACGGGAGTTTTAAATCTTAGGCTAGACCTAAAACAACCCTGGTTGTGGTGCACAGGTAAAGGATTAATACAGTAGCAAGACTGAAAGCTTGAGAAAGAGAACAGAGCTACCAGGGCCTAGGCAGATGCAAAGGCAGACAAAATAAAGCTAGCTTTCAAGTTTAGCCTGGCTGGGCTTGGGAAGTAGAACAACTCCCAGAATCCCATCCAGCAGGATGGTACTGGAAGGAAAGAAATCGAACCAAAAGTTGTGTTTATGAATGAGACTACAAAAGCAACAATCCTAGATAGTAAGTATTTAAAATGGTTTGTCTAAGAGAAGTATTCTTCAGAGGTATATGACAAGATGAAAAATTTTTAGTTGCAAAGACAGGGAGTGAGTACAACTTTTTAACACCTCAAAGGCCAACCACAGCAGTAACATAAATCATTCTGCACCCCACTCCTCCAACATACTTTCTCCCCTGTGCACAATGAAATCACATTAACTTGATGTATCTATTAGAAAATTGGTAGGAATTGATAGGAGGATCCGAAACCACTGTTCGTTGTGCATTTACGAGAAGCGTTTGAAGTGAACTACTTGACCACAAAGGCAGAGGGCATAGAGGACAATGTGTGAAACCCCTGGTTTGGGCGCCAGTTGGGAGCCTCATAACTCCTAGTGCATTCAGCTGAATCCCAGGTTGCATTGCTTTTATTTTGTCATGGTGTAATGGTTTCAACCCGTCCTCAGACCAAGTCCATTCCATTGAGCGGTCGACCCGACCTGTAGGGAGCCGGTCGGCCGAGCGGACAGCACGCTGGACTTGTGATCCTGGGTTCGATCCCAGGCGCCAGTGAGAAACAAGGGGCAGAGTTTCTTTCACCCTATGCCCGTTACCTAGCAGTAAAATAGGTACCTGGGTGTTAGTCAGCTGTCACGGGCTGCTTCCTGGGGGTGGAGACCTGGTCGAGGACCGGGCCGCGGGGACACTAAAAAGCCCCAAAATCATTTAATTCAGAATAGGATTTTCTCAAATATAAATTAATATTGTTAAATATTAGCATACTGTACATATTTAGGCATTGGTTAGGTTAGGTATTTAGGTTCGGTTGGCGATTATTTGTATTTGTAGTTCGTGGGTGAAGAATTTACAGCATTGTGGTTCGAACAAAAGTTGTCAGCGAAGCACTTCTTCTGGAGGTGTTCGGACGTCATCAATTGCGAGTCGTGTGTAAACCGTTTTTTACTTTTGTGTTTGTGTTGTTTCCAAGGGGTTCAACGTCCTGTGGTCCAGTCTCCTGAACCAGGCCTCCGGGTTTGGTGGCCCTGGTCACACCCGGCTTGTTGGACGTGGGGTGCTCATAGCCTGACGTGACGGACCGCAGCCTGGTTGAATTGTATAATTTTGCTGCAGATTGCAAATGATTTCAAGAAATAATTAAAAGTATGGCATTTCTACAATTTAGCATATACTCTGTTGTCACACAGGATTTAGTGCTGCAACACGGGCAAATGGCTATTTATAATGCACAATATTCTATACGTTATGCTGGGTCCCAAGGTGCACATTAGGTAAGAAGGGTGCAGTCACAATAATGAGGCTGAAGATATGACGGACCAATGCATCATTATTGGTCATGCATATTATGTTACATAATGTACATAATATGGCATGACCAAACCACACCACCAGATGATGAAATCAACGACGTTTTTGGGTCCAGGGACGGACTGAAAACATCGCCGTCTCATCATCATCTGGTGTGTGGTTTGGTCATGCATATTATGTACATTATGTTAGTTTGTTAAGAATTTCATTATTTTTCAATTTATTTGGAAAATAGATGCAGATGTGATTTGGAAGCTGAAGATACTGTATACATACAATGAACAATACTTTGTTGTTAGGATACAAAAGGGTATGAGCTGCTTAAATTTTAAGTGGACATATTAGAAAGGGGGGCCCCCCTTTCCCAAACCTGGAATTTATGCTCTGGGTTTTCATGTTCATGGGTTTCCACATAGTTGGGACACTGTGCTCCACATGCTTGGGATCTACTCCACATGGTTTGGGAACCCTGCTCCCCAAAGGGTTGGGAAACTGTTCCCACAGGGTTGGGAACCTGCTCCACATGGTTGGGGAAACTGTTCTCCACATGGTTAGGACCTGCTCCACATGGTTTGGGATCTACTCCACAGTGGTGGGAACTGCTATCCGACGTGGTTGGGAACTGGTTCCCATGGCCATGGGAACTGTTCCACATGGTTCGGGGACTGTTCCACATGGCTGGGGAAACTGGTTCCCACATGGGCTGGGAAACTGTTCCACATGGGTGGGGACCTGCCTCACCGTGGTGTGGGACC
Source organism: Procambarus virginalis (assembly GCA_020271785.1). Taxonomy (NCBI): domain Eukaryota; kingdom Metazoa; phylum Arthropoda; class Malacostraca; order Decapoda; family Cambaridae; genus Procambarus; species Procambarus virginalis. Next base: position 16,051,548 of record WNGS01163947.1, on the reverse strand, counting down.
TGTTCCACATGACTGGGAACTGTTCCACATGGTTGGGACCTGCTCCCACGTGGTTGGGACCTGTGTCCACGATGACTGGGAAACTGGTTTCCACATGGGACCTGCTCCACGTGGTTGGAACCTGTTCCACATGACTGGGGAAAACTGTTTTCCACATGGTTGGGACCTGCTCCACGTGGTTGGGACCTGTTCCACATGGCTGGGAACTGTTCCACATGGTGGAATTGTTCCACGTTGGTTGCAACAATGAAAGATTTTATATATACATGGTGGTGTTCCATATCCTATACATTTAATTAAATGTCCATATATTGTGTGCATTTTAAAAATAATGTATTGTATAATAAAAATTGCTGTAGTTTAAAGACAATAAAATTTGAAAGCTAATTGGCATCCTTAATAGATGAAACCTATCTTTGTAAGCTTATAGTCCTGTAATTTGTTATTTTTGTTCCTGTATAGCAGAAACACAGATGAAAACCAGACAAAAGTTGGGTTACGGCAATTTATGAACTCTGAAGAGAAGTTCACCGAGCACCAAAGCCCAGGACTAATCCATCCTATAGATTGGTGGTGGTCCTTAAATAATCATTCCCTGCCTCTACTCTTCACAGATGCCATTGTGTTGGACTGTGCTCTGATACACAACCTTCCCTACATGAACCTTAAGTCCTGGGCTTTGTTGCTGTCGACTCGTCCCTTTCACAGGTTATCCATGCCCCCACCTTCTTAAAAATGTGGACCTGACTTAAGCTTTGCTGGTGTTGCCACCTCCCTTTCACAGTACATACTCCCATGCCCCAACCTTCTATAACAAACATGACCCCGACTTAAGCCTACCCCCCTGTTGCTTATTCTAATCCCCCTTTTATTCTTACCCTTCCTCTTATTTTTACATTCCTCTTTTTTCCTTATACTCATCCTATTCTTACCTCCATTCTTACATTCATCATATTCTTATCTTTCCCTCTTACCTAATCACTCAGCTTCACACTTTCACCTTGTATATGGTGTCTGGTCATCATGTCTTCCTATAGTGTGAATTGGAAGTTGTGTGGGTGAGAAGCAGAGCAATGTAGAGCTGTAGCAGGATTAATATTGTGTGAAGTTTTGGGATGAAGTTAAGGGGGCTGAGGGGAGTTGTGTGTGTGTGGTTGTGTGTGTGTTGGATGGGGAAGAGGGGTGGAAAACTGGAAATTGGGCCTTGAGAGGAGGAAAATGTGTAGGAAGCCATGATGAGGATATTTGAAACCCGCTTTCCTTTGGGTACAGTACTCCCAAACAGCTATACTTATTAGCCCTAAACAATTTCGGCCCCTCCACATAAGACAAGTCCATTCCATGGACCCTGCCAAAACGTTTATGAATG
>WNGS01163947.1:16031902-16050154 GCA_020271785.1 Procambarus virginalis | reverse complement strand
AAACTCTGAACTGCAAAATCATTTCTGACCTTAGAAGCTTCCTAGAGGTTGTAACAGAACTCATGGCATCACACAGAAACAAATACCTATTTGATATTCCAAGAGTGCGACTGAACCAAAACTAGAAATGCTCTACAAATCAAGGGACCCAGAATGTGGAATGGTCTCCCCAGTCATGTCAAAGGCTGTATCTCTCTCAACCAGTTAAGATAAAACCAAGTGTTATTTAATTAACTCCATGTAACCTACTTATCCCCTAAATGTCAACCCATGTCTTGCTTTCGTTAAACAATGCTGTTTGTTCTCCAACTTGTACAGTTGCTGATTTCTGCCATGTTTCCCTCTTTATTTTTATTCTCTTTTCAACACCATTTACACCTAATCTCAATTACTATTAAGTGTTAGTCTGTTTTTTTTTTCCCCCCCCACACCTTGCCCGAAACGCTATGCGTATTAGTGGCTTTAGGTATTGTATGTATTAGCTCTATATATAAATCAAGAATATGTTCGTAAATCAACTGTTTGTAAGTACTGTATGTAATTTTCCTGAATAATTTTTTTTATTATTTATTATTTATAATGTGGCTGAAGATATGGAGACTAAAACACACACCAGAAGGTGAGATGACAACATTTTGGTCCATTCTGGACCATTATCAAATCGATTGTCACAATCGTCTTGATAATGGTCAGGACGGACCGAAATGTCGCCGCTTCTCATTATTTGGTATGTTGTCAACCAAATGTTTAACTCCTCGCCCTTACTTCAGCTGTCTTACATCACTATTTATAATTTCTGTGTGTATTGAAGTAAGGGCGAAGAGGTAGGAACATTGGTTGACAGAGGCTGGGTGCATGGGGGAATTGTGTAAAACCCCGTCTGTGCTTCAGAGAAGCTGCGGAAGCCTTGTGAGGGCAGTAGAACTCCAGGTTGCAATTCTTTTACCATGTCGTGGCACGTCTGGGATCCTCTCGGACGTAGGTTCAAACCATCATCACGGCCCTTGTGGATTTGTTCATTTAATAGACACTTATATAACTACATCATAAAGTGGAGACCCTCATCCCTCCAAATCCTTTTGCAATTATAGGTATTGGCTTTATTTATGATGAATATTCTTTTGCAGTGGTTGAGTGAGATCTAACTCTTATGCCTCACCATACCAACTTAGGGTTTGTTATGGTGAGCAAAACACGCAGATACAATACTTATATATAACCTGTGTATATAGTGTAATAACAGCTACACTATTTGTTTATGTTTTTATGAACATGATAATTGAATCACTAATATGCACACATACTTTTGAGTATAGCAATGATTCACACATTTTATTATATAAATATATCACAATACCACTATGAATAATATTGCTACAAAACACTAAGACAAAGTCAGTGAGGCATTGAAATAATTAGGTAATATTATCATCTTGTGGCAACTTGCGCCTGACAGCTCGGGCAGAGCAGACCTCTTCCGACGATTGCTCTGTCAACACCTCAATTGTGCCAGACTTCCTCACCCTATTGCAGCCAAAATATGTCACCCTTAATTTTTATTATTTGTAAAACAATTTATATTTTTTATTTCTTGTGCCTAAGCGTGTTGCAGGCCTATAATCACAAGAGCAGCCAAGGGGGTTAACCTCTGTGATGCGCTGTATTTATTGGGGCAATCTGGCTATGTGCCAAAAATAAAGTGCCCCCCCCCCCCATTTTTTGTTCTTTGTAAATTGTTAAATCCTTCCCTGGACATGTACACGTGAAAAAATAAATAACAAATTCTACTTGGGTGTGGGGATGTCGACAGAGTGGTGCTTGACGTCATGACGGGCTGGTCACCCGTGTGTGAAGCACCAGAAGCGATCGCACGGGCTGGTCACCCGTATGTGAAGCACTCAGAAGCGGTCACACAGGCTGGTCACCCGTGTGTGAAGCACTCAGAAGCGGTCGCACGGGCTGGTCACCCGTGTGTGAAGCACCCAGAAGCGGTCACACGGGCTAGTCACCCGTGTGTGAAGCACTCAGAAGCGGTCACACAGCCTGGTCACCCGTGTGTGAAGCACTCAGAAGCGGTCACACCGGCTGGTCTCCCGTGTGTGAAGCACCCAGAAGCGGTCACACGGGCTGGTCACCCGTGTGTGGAAGCACTCGGAAGCGGTCGCACGGGCTGGTCACCCGTGTGTGAAGCACCCAGAAGCGGTCACACGGGTGGTCACCCGTGTGTGAAGCACACAGAAGCGGTCACACGGGCTGGTCACCCGTGTGTGAAGCACCCAGAAGTGGTCGCGCGGGCCATTCAGTACTGCGAGTTGCCACAAATATATTTACAAATAATTTTTCTATGTATATTCAATGCTTTATAATGATTTTTTTATCGTATATGATGCATATTTGTCCTTTACAATATTTATAAAGTAGAATGTTCATAATACTTCATGGAACTGTGATACGTGTGTCAGTAATATGTCCACAATAAATGTTTGCCCCAATATTACTTGTTCAAAATTCACCAAAATTACAACATGTACAGTTTCACACTATTTATACAGTCACACACTGTATTAGATGCATCATTACTGAATCCAGAAACGATTCATCTATAGTATCATCTACAAAAATTATGATGACATGGGTGGCGCTCAGCTACTACTGGATAGATACACTTGCTGTATCGTCCTCATCATTTCTGTATTACTTGTATCCAACCCTTTTGTTAGGTCCTTGCTATGTATGCCTAGCTTCATCGTGACCCTTATGTTCTTCAAACAATAAGGTCTGAATCTCACCGACAGAAAGCTCTCAACACTGCATTGGACAGGTGTTTGGGAGCCAGACACATGCGCCACCCATGGTTGCTCACTCGGAACTAAGCCAGCCAGCGGCCTAGGGTATTCTGGGAATTTTTCCAAGATGGCTGCCTCTCACTGGAGGTCTCAAAGAGTCCATTTTGTAGTACCCAACCAACCGCGTGCCTGTTTTAAACGGTACGAAATACTAAAAAAGGTATTTTCTCAGTTCCGCAGTTTCCAACGAATTGAGTTTTCTCGGCCAGCGCACTCGTGTGGTTAAAATTTTTTATGATAACTAACAATCAAGTGATTATATTTGGTACAATATTCACCGAAATAACAGAATGTAAGCAGAATGTTAGAGATGCTAATGTTCTTGTACAGTATTACAATTTAAGAACCTTACATTTCAAATATGAATAATTTTCTTTTCACCACCATAGCATTATGTATGTAGGTTTAATAGCACTTTTTCATTATAAANGGGTCTGACCTTCTTGAGTGCTCCAGGCTGGGAGTGGGGTCTGACCTTGAGTGCTCCAGGCTGGGAGTGGGGTCTGACCTTGAGTGTTCCAGGCTGGGAGTGGGGTCTGACCTTGAGTGCTCCAGGCTGGGAGTGGGGTCTGACCTTCTTAAGTGCTCCAGGCTGGAGTGGGGTCTGACCTTGAGTGCTCCAGGCTGGGAGTGGGGTCTGACCTTGAGTGCTCCAGGCTGGGAGTGGGGTCTGACCTTGAGTGCTCCAGGCTGGGAGTGGGGTCTGACCTTGAGTGCTCCAGGCTGGGAGTGGGGTCTGACCTTGAGTGCTCCAGGCTGGGAGTGAGGTCTGACCTTGAGTGCTCCAGGCTGGGAGTGGGGTCTGACCTTGAGTGCTCCAGGCTGGGAGTGAGGTCTGACCTTGAGTGCTCCAGGCTGGGAGTGGGGTCTGACCTTGAGTGCTCCAGGCTGGGAGTGGGGTCTGACCTTGAGTGCTCCAGGCTGGGAGTGGGGTCTGACCTTGAGTGCTCCAGGCTGGGAGTGGGGTCTGACCTTGAGTGCTCCAGGCTGGGAGTGGGGTCTGACCTTGAGTGCTCCAGGCTGGGAGTGGGGTCTGACCTTGAGTGCTCCAGGCTGGGAGTGAGGTCTGACCTTGAGTGCTCCAGGCTGGGAGTGGGGTCTGACCTTGCGTGCTCCAGGCTGGGAGTGGGGTCTGACCTTGAGTGCTCCAGGCTGGGAGTGGGGTCTGACCTTCTTGAGTGAAGCGCACCTTAATGCCTTATATTTATCTATCCGACAGAGCCGCGAGCTTGTTTTATGCCTTGTCTTTATCAGGGTCGTCCCTTTATCGTTCTCTGTTACCTTTCTGACAACAGGTGTACAGCCCACTAACGGGTACACAGTCGAGGGAGCCGAGTTCAATCTCAAGACTGTAATATTTTGTTGAATTATCTGCATGTCTCTTGCAAATTGTCTATACAGTATACCTAGGTCATAAAAGTATTTGTGTACGTCTGATATCATACTTCTCGTGAAGGAGGAAATGTATATGTTTATCTCTCAGAATGTTTGGTAATATGATTATTGTTTGTGATGTGTGTATATGTATGTATTAACACGATGTACTGAACGGGGTGAGAATAGCTTGAGCTACCTCATCCCTTTGTGTGTATTTTACATCAATAAACTTATTTCAATTTCAATTCAATTTCAATCTCGGTTTCAAACAGAAACGGTTTCTATAGTTAAGTTAGGTTAGGTTAAAGCAGGTGAGCTGCAGATTGAATTAAGTTAGGCTTGGGTAAAGTTAGATTAGGTTAAATGCAGTTAGGATAAGTTAAGCTTGGTTAAGTAAGTTAAGTTAATGGAAATTATCAGGAAAGAGCGCTAATAATTTAGATTAAGTTCAGTTAAGTTAGGCTAACATGGATTAGACAGATTGGAGATAAACTAGGTTAAGTTAAATTAACAAATCCACAAGGGATTTGGTGCATCACGCTACTATGATTTCTATGTGTATAGGTTAAGATAGATTCAGTTAAACTGTGAGGTGGGACTTGCACAAAAGGCATTACCATTTGTTGACAGGAGGCTAAATTATTCCAGTACAACTGATTAAGATATTATAAATACAAGGAACACAAGACGTATCTAAGTCGCAACGTGTAACTGTGCATCTAACTCCGGACGGACGTTCTGATCCACAGCGTTCTGTCCGTCTGTGTGTGTTCTGATCGGCAAGATGAGTAGGGGATTTAGAGACACTAGGATATTTGATTGATATAACCCTTGTATGGTGACGAAATTACACGCCAGAAGAGAGAGAGAAAGAGGGACGGACAGAAATGACGTTTCGGTCCGTCCTGGTACCATTAGCGACTTGATAATGGCCGGTCCAGGACGGACCAAAACGTCGTCGTTCCTTCGTCTTGTGATGTGTGGTTCGGTCATCATGCCATCGGCCAGGTTATTGGGACTCGTCGTCTCCATAGTGGCAGCTGTGGACACAAGGGTCATTTGAGGGCGGGCAGTTGATGGCGCGGGTTGGCTCGTTAGAGGGGCAGTAAATGTCTTTCTTCCTCTCAGACCTCTTGCTCCGGTTTCTCCCTCTCAATGGAAATATTTAATGAAATTGCAAAGTTCATATTTATGCTGAATAAAACCAGGGCTAACGAGTAGTATTTTACTTGTATATTACAGCAACGTAATAATAATACTATTTGAACATGTTTGCTCAGGGTAGGATGACATCGTAGTTTGTGGTGTGAATGTCTCCATTTTCTCTCTTTCTTCAAAAGAAAATGTCTTCAAAAGGTCAGCTGTAACACAAACAAAATCAAAATCAAAATCAAAATGTTTATTTAGGTAAGGTACATACATAAAAGTGATTGTACAGAGTGATGGAGTAAATAGATAGGGCTAGTACATACAGGAGCAATGGTGTCAAGCTCAACACGCCACACTGTAGGACTGAGAACACGAGATGCTTTGAGATGATGAGAACAGGAGATGACATATTCTTTGTCACCCACAGGGTTACTCACCCATGGAACCTCCTACCCGCCGAAGCCGGAAATGATAAAACTGTTAACTTTTAAAGCATAGCTGGAAAATATCATAAAGGCAAATGAGGGACCTTCGACAAGCCGCCGGCTTCCTGTCCTCGTCGAGGCCACTACCGTTAGTGGCTCTCAGTTAAACGCAGGTAAACTCAGGATTGTCTAATGTAAGTGATTAGTAATACGGACAGAAATGGTTGGGGAGCATATTATCACCTAATGTCTCTGTTCACCTAGCAATAAATAGGTACCTACGAGTTAGCGTGATGTTGGGTACTGCATCCTGGGGAGGGTCAGTAGGTCAACCTTTCGGGGGGGGGGGGTTAACTCGATATAAGCTAAGCCTAAAATGTATATATAAACAGGCTGTTTATATATACAATCTCCAGATAAAATGTTTATTTATTTATCGGCTGTTTATCTCCAGATAAAATGTTTATTTAATTATCGGCTGTTTATCTCCAGATAAAATGAATGAAATATATCCCACATTAGTTCGCTATCTCGATAGCTTGAGATAACATGCCCAACCCTTCGTCACCAGCCTTATATAGTGCATTGAGAATATAGCGTGTAAACGATACAGAGATATAGTTTATTGTAACTGTAGAGATATAGTATAGTATATCTGCATATACATAGAATTATATACAGCCCAACAACTACGCTAAATAGCTGAACGAACCTTGGGGAGGTTTCACCTATTGATAGCCTATTGATTTAATTAATTTAATAATAACAATAGTCAGCTTTCAGCCTCTGATACTGCTATTGAGTTCAATAGGTTCTTCTCTTCCATTGGGTCATCCCTTGCAAATGATATTCCATCTTCCAGTACTGATGTTAAGGACTATCTTACAGGTAACTATCCACAGTCTCTGTACCTAAAGCCTACAAATTCCACTGACGTTAATGAGATAATCCTTTCCCTTAAAACCAAGTCTAGTGACCTTGAGGAGATACCAACTTTAATTTACAAAAAAGCCTCCAGATCTTTAGCCCCTGCTATTGCATTGCTCTTCAACAAGTCACTTGAACTCCAAATCTTTCCAGATATTCTAAAGAAAAAAGCGAGAGTAACCCCTGTCCACAAATGTGGTGATCTCACAGATGTTAACAACTACAGACCTATATCAATCCTGCCTAACTTGTCAAAAATATTTGAAAAACAAATCTACAAGCAGCTTTACTTTTATCTAGCCAAACACAATATACTTAGCTCTTGTCAATATGGCTTCAGACCCAAAAAAGCACTAACGATGTACTTATTAGTATGATTAACTTGATTCATGCAGCTCTTGATAAAAATGAGTTCCTGTTGGGCTATTTTGGACCTGCGTAAGGCTTTTGACACTGTCAACCACCAAAACCTTCTTCTTAAAATACATCATTATGGAGTCAGAGGACACTCCCTGCAATACCTCAAATCTTACCTTTCTGACAGGCCCCAGTATGTTTCTGTGAATATTTCAAGAGGCTAAATTTCTCCCACCCTACTCATCAACATTGGTGTTCCTCAGGACAGCATACTTGGCCCTCTCCTCTTTCTCATCTACATTAATGACCTTCCAAATGCCTCCCAACACCTCAAACCAATTCTATTTGCTGACGACACAACCTTCATTTACTCCAGTCCTGACCCCCTTGCTCTAAATGTCACAGTGAATACTGAACTAAATAAAGTCCATCTTTGGCTAACTGCCAACAAACTCACCCTTAACATTGACAAAACTTTCTATATTCTGTTTGGCAATAAATCCTCTAATCAAATAAATCTCAGGATAAACAATACCTAAATTTTTAACAAAATAGATGGCAAATTCCTTGGCGTTCTCATTGACCACAAGCTGAATTTCCAGGGACACATTCTAAATATATCAAAAAAAGTTTAAAAAACTGTTGGCATTCCCTTAAATGCGAGACTGGCAACGCCAGTCTCGGGCATTGGGGCCCGAGACTGTTCAACACGCTCCCGCTACACATAAAGGCATAACTGGCAAACCCTCACAGTGTTCAAGAGAGAACTGGATAAGCACCTCCAAAGGATACCTGATCAACCAGGCTGTGACTCGTACGTCAGGCTGCGAGCAGCCGCGTCCAACAGCCTGGTTGATCAGTCCAGCAACCAGGAGGCCTGGTCGATGACCGGGCCGCGGGGACGCTAAGCCCCGGAAGCACCTCAAGGTATACTCAAGGTAAGGTATTCTTTCTAAGATCAGATATTATGTACCCCGCCCTGCCCTGGCGACTCTCTATTACTCCCTCATCTATCCTTATCTCAACTATGGTATTTGTGCTTAGGGTTCTACTACCCAAAATCATTTACGTCCTATAATTACTCAACACAAAGCTGCTATTAGGACAATATCCAACTCTGGTCCCAGACATCACTCGGTACCCCTACTCAAATCTCTGAATATGTTGGATATTAAGTCACTACACATTCTCTCGTGTGTATTATACATATATAAAACGCTGAACTGTAATGCCAATCCTGACCTCAAAAGCTTCATTGAAGGTTGTAACAGAACCCATGAGCACCACACCAGAAATAAATACAGTTTTGATATTCCAAGAGTACGACTTAATCAAACTAGAAATGCTCTACAAATCAAGGGACCCAGAATGTGGAATGACCTTCCCAACCATGTTAAAGACTGTACCTCTCTCAACCAGTTTAAGATAAAAACGAAGCACTACCTAATAAATTCCCTGTAACCTACCTTATCCCTCTATTGTCAACCAATGCCTGTTTTTTAAACAACGCTGTTTGTCGACGTAATTGTATTTGTGCTGCTTTTTCAGCAATGTGCCCTCCTTTTTTATTTTTATTTGTATTTGTTCTCAACACATTTTATACTTTAATCTCAATTAGTATTAAGTTTTAGTCTATAATGTTTTTCCTGCCCGAAACGCTTTGCGTAATAGTGACTTTAGGCATTGTATGTACTAGCTCTATCTATAAATCTATCAATTTTTTAATAACCTCTTGTATGTATGTACTTTACCTGAATCAACATTTATTTATTTATTTATTATTTATAATTTAAGTCAAAACAAAATATTCACCTCACACGCGGAGGGTCGAGTGAGAAGGGCTCGTCGTCCCAAACATATATGTCCCCTTTGGGTGCCTGATGTCCCCTTTGGGTGCCTGATGTCCCCTTTAGGTGCCTGATGTCCCCTTTGGGTGCCTGATGTCCCTTTGGGTGCCTGATGTCCCCTTTGGGTGCCTGATGTCCCCTTTAGGTGCCTGATGTCCCCTTGGGTGCCTGATGTCCCCTTTGGGTACCTGATGTCCCCTTTGGGTGCCTGACTCATCTTATTAGCAGATTATACTAGAGCGCAGAAGCAAGGTGAAAACTTATCAGTAGTAACAAATGATGATAAGGTCCCACAATTTCCTCAAACCTCAGAGAAAGGAGGATTGGAGTAGGCTAGGAAAGTGGGGTTCAAATTAGGAGAGGAACCTCCATATAGCTTCGCTGAAACTATCTCCATCGTATATACATTGGATTCAAACATTTTAATTGTAAACAAAAAATTTTGAATTCATTGTTTATCCTCAAATTTGCATACTTTATATATGTGAGCAATCTGAGGAGTTTTGCCCCATCACTGCAAAATTGTCCTATTTACAGACAAGATATTTTGTATATATATTTAAACCTATTATTTCTTAAATAAATAAGGCGTAATAATTTTTTTAATTACCCTAAACACGATTATATAGTCTTTATTGGTACACACTAAGCTTTCTGTTGATAACTTTAAAGAGAAGAAGTATGTGGACATATTATAAGCTTTCATTGTAATATTAGAGAACTTTTGAAAGCTTAAATAGTTCAAGCTGCGTACTAATAGTGTGTTCTTAAGAAAATGTTTGAAAACTTTTTGACTTAAAAAAGTTGTCTCTGTAATGTCTAGAGTTATGGCTTAATAATATAGTAGTGAAAGTTTCGTTGCAGATAAAGTTTGTCCTAGAAAAGTTTTTTGTTATTTTTTTATACAAAAGTCAAAGTTTTGTACTAGTGAAAAGTTTTGTTACAGTAAAATGTTTTGTCTGAGAATGTCTTGTAAGTTATGTTACAGTAAACAGGATCTGTATCAGAGGAAAAGACACCCCAAACTTAATTATGGCTTGGCCAAGTATAGTACATAAAAGTACTATATTATATATAGTACTATATATATATACTTAGGCCTAGGATGGTTAGGTTACGTTACGTTACGTTAGGTTAAGTTAGGTTAGGTTAGCAAAGTATATCTAAACACTTCCAGTTTTTACAAATTCATTACTACGAAAGACTACTTTCTGGTGGTCCATCACGACATGTTGGTAGTTTCTGGTGGTCCATCACGACATGTTGGTAGTTTCTGGTGGTCCATCACGACATGTTGGTACTTTCTGGTGGTCCATCACGACATGTTGGTACTTTCTGGTGGTCCATCACGACATGTTGGTACTTTCGGTGGTCCATCACGACATGTTGGTACTTTCTGGTGGTCCATCACGACATGTTGGTACTTTCTGGTGGTCCATCACTACATATTGGTTCTTTCTGGTGGTCCATCGCTACATATTGGTACTTTCTGGTGGTTCATCACTACATATTGGTACTTTCTGGTGGTCCATCACTACATGTTGGTACTTTCTGATGGTCCATCACTACAAACTGGTACTTTCTGGTGGTCCATCACATGTTGGTACTTTCTGATGGTCCATCACGACATATTGGTACTTTCTGGTGGTCCATCACGACAAAATATTAGAAGGTACATTAAAGCAAAATTTGAAGGTTATCAACATGTACATTGTAGCATAATTTGAGAATTATTTCAAGGTATAATCCAGTAAAATATGTGTTCAATATAACAATTTTGATATAAGGTGATAACAATGATTACAATGGTACAGTTTTTAGTTTAGGTACATACATTAAGGGATTGGGTAGTAAAAGCTACAGTGCTAGTTTAAAGCACTTGGTAGGTAACTATGAAAATGAAACTTGGACCATTTGGTTTTATTTTTTAATAAAGCCATAGTTGGACAGCTTATCAATTCGTTAGGGAGTGAGTTCCATAGATTAGGTCCCTTTATTTGCATAGAGTGTTTACACAAATTAAAATTGGCTCTGGGGATTTCAAAGATATATTTATTTGATATTGAAAACGCCGATGGGTCATATTTTGACCCAAACCCCCCCCCCCCTGCAGTTTTCAATTTTTGGAATTATAGCAAATTTGACTCATGAGCGTTATTTAGGAGCTGAATTCTGGCTCACTGCAGATATATTGAGTTTGAAATTGCGACTTTTATACCGAAAATATACAATTAGAGAAAACGGCGATGGGTCACATTTTGCCCAAACCCCTCTGCAGTTTCGCAATATCGGAAATATCGCAAATTTGACTCAAGAGCGTTATTTTAGCTGAATTCTGGCTCACTGCACATATTTGGAGTTTTAAACTACGTCTTTTTATACCGAAAATATGCCAATTAGTGAAAATAGAGATGGGTCACATTTTGCCCAACCCCCTCCCCCCTGCAGTTTTTAAAATATCAGAAATATTACAAATTTAACTCATGATATTTATTTAGGAACTGAATTCTAGCTCACTGCACCTATTTGGAGTTTGAAATTACGACTTTTTATACCGAAAATATGCCAATTAGTGAAAACTGCGAAGGGTCACATTTTGACCCGAACCCCCCCTACAGTTTTCAGAATATCGGAAATATCGCAAATCAGACTTAGGAACCTTAAATTTGAGCCGAATTTTGGCTCTCTGCACATACTTGGAGTTTGAAATTACGACTTTTTATACCGAAAATATGCCAAATAGTGAAAACAGCGAAGGGCCAAATTTTGCCCAAACCCCCCTACAGTTTTCAGAATATCGGAAATATCGCAAATCTAACTCATTAGCTTTATTTTTTAGCCGAGTTCTTGCTCACTGCACATATTTGGAGTTTGAAAATATGCCAATTAGTGAAAATGGAAATGGGTACTATTTCGCCCAAACCCTCCTACAGTTTTCAGAATTTTGTAACGTATGATTATGTTACGTTGTTGGGTAGATTAGATACACATTGTTTAGCGAGTTTTCATATTTATTTAGTAGTCTTGATTACAGTAGTCGGTTGGTGGCATTGTTGTAAACGTTGAGACGGAGCTTGGAGCAGAGTGAGGGCCGGAGTCGCGGAGCTCTATGTGGGAGAGCGTGGCGGCTCGATTGGGAATTGTGAGTGTCTGAACTCGGGGAGCGAGAGCGTTGTAGCTTGATGCGGTCGTGGTCTGCTGTCTGCTCTGTGTCGAAGCTTGTAGCGTCTTGTGTTGATTAGAACTGTACGCGCTGAGTGCTACATTGTTGACTGTGGAAATTGTACTGTCTGCAATTCCGATTGATTGATTGATGAAGATTAAGCCACCCAAAAGGTGGCACGGGCATGAATAGCCCGTAAGTGGTGGCCCTTTTGAGCCATTACCAGTATCAAGAGCTGATACTGGAGATCTGTGAAGGTGCGACTGCACCCTGTGTGACGGGAGATGTCTCCCGTGTCCGTTATTCCGATTGATTGATTGATAAAGATTAAGCCACCCAAGAGGTGGCACGGGCATGAATAGCCCGTAAGTGGTGGCCCTTTTGAGCCATTACCAGTATCAAGAGCTGATACTGGAGATCTGTGAAGGTGCGACTGCACCCTGTGTGACGGGAGATGTCTCCCGTGTCCGCTATTCCGTTGTTGTTGTTATAGATTCAGCTACTCGGAACAAGTTTCAAGTAGCACGGGCTATGGTGAGCCCGTAACTTACCTGGCACAGGAGCGGGGCAAGAAGCACGGGTTATGGTTAGCCTATCCGCTATTCCTCATATCGCTTGCTTATATGGTGACTACACCTCAGCTCCCTTCAACAAGATGAGAAGAGTATTACCTGTAATTGGGGAAAGGATTGTAGCTTCTGTAATTAGTGCTAATTAGTTATGCTATTAAGATAATGAGATAATGGAGTGAGTATAAGATTAACTCGCTACAATTTCTTAAATATCGCAAATCTGACTCATGAGCCTTATTTTTGAGCCGAATTCTGACTCACTGCATATATTTGGAGTTTGAAATTACTATTTTTTATACCGAAGATATGCCAATTAGTGAAAACGGCGATGGGTCCCATTCTGGTTAAAGCCCCCATACAGTCTTCAAATATCGGAAATATCGCAAATCTGACTCATGTTTGTTAATTGTGAGATGAATTCTGGCTCACTGCACATATATGGAGTTTGACAATTTGCCAATTAGTGAAAACGTGAACTGGTCACATATTGTCCAAACCCCCCCCCCCCCCGGTACAGTTTTCAAAATATCGGAAATATCGTAAATATGACTCATGAGCGTTATTTTTTTATAAGAACAGATACTGTTCTTAAAAGATTCTCCCATTTTGCACCCGCAAGATAACGTAAGATTTTAGGGGTTGACAAATGTTAATCTTCTTGTTTGAGAAGCTGTTCATTTAAGACAGTTAAGCAAGTCCCAGCTGTGTCTGGGTACAAGTTTTATTATTATTTATTATTAATATTTTTCTACCACAGACGTGGCCACATATTAAAAATGCTAACCAGCATATATACATTTTCTTCTGTCCTCCATGGACAGGGTGAGAGATGTGTTAAACATATAGTTCAGGGATTTATTGAACAATCAACCACAGAAGGTGATTGTAGTGCTTTTAAAATGCTAATCTAACCTACATACGTAAATACATAGATACACAGTTACATATGCCCTACATAAAGTGGTCGATGTGTTCTTTACATAGTGTCATTAATGTGCATTTACAAAGGTGAAATGTAATTCTGATCAACTTCCACATATACTTTATACACATACATACGCACACATATACATATATACATACATACACACATGCATATACATACATACACATACATTTATGGCTCTCCTACTCTGAGAGGGTAAGATAGCTGATAGATAAACTAGTGTGTTATTAAGCACTTAATCACTGAAGGTGATTAAGGTACTTTTACAAGCTCAGGTTATATAGTTACATCATATACATACATTGTGTAATTGACACATTACATGGTCAATCTTGGGTACAAGTCCAATATATCATCAAGTGTTCCAGTACTCATATAGTAATTACACAGTTCAGCATACCTTAGCCCAGGAGGGCGAAAGTCAGCCAGTATGGGACATTCTACAATATAATGTTCAAGAGAGTGCATGTTTTCTCTTTCACAAAGTTGACACATTGTATACTGGACACTTTCACAAAGTTGACACATTGTATACTGGACACTTTCACAAAGTTGACACATTGTGTACTCGACATTTGGGTTTTGAGAAAGCTGCCAGATACGTCTATATCCCAGGCGTATTCTGGCCACTATAACATCACATTGCCGGGTTCTTGTTCTATTGGTCCCATATGTGAATGTCTCCTCACGATATCTATCATAATATTTAATGCTACAACTTTCAGGTCTTTGGGTACAAGTGACAGGATAAACAACCCAGCGGGTTTTCTTCCTATTGGGGGGTGTTGTACATGCTGCTATAGAGATATGTCCACTCACAGGATGGTGGTGCTGCCCAATAAACTCCCCCCACGGGGCAAAATTAAAAAACAAAATAGGGTTCTAAACTCCTGGAACTGCCTACCCGCCAATGCTGTAAATGTCCAAAAACGTTTATATTTTAAAGTACAGCTGGAAAAAATCATCAAGGCAAATTTGGGGACCTTCGACAAGCCGCCGGTTTCCTGTCCTCGTCGAGGACATTAGTGTTAGTGACCCTCAAGTAAGTTCAGATAAATTCAGGTAAATAGATGGTTAGAGCGTAGAGAGCCTTGCCCGTGATAATAGGCCCTCAACAAGCCACCCACACGACCCTAACGAGGTGTACCCATACCTCCCAATCATATATTCACCCCATGAGACACCATCAACAGATAAATAATAACAATCAACAATTATTTTGCCATGATACCATCTTATAAAATAAATAGTTGGGGGGGGGGGGGGGGGGGCAGCCGTTAAGGCGTTTATTGCGGCGTAGAAGTGAGCGTAGCCCGGAGCCCCGTGAGGAGGATGGTAAGAGAATCGACTCCCTTGTGAGGGTGTAGGTGTGCGCGCGCGGCATCTGATGCCCCGTCCCTTATACCCTCCCCAGCCCTGGCTGACGAAACACCTCCGGCCCGGCCACCCATCTCCCCGGACTCGTGAGTGACCAGGAGCTTCACCATGGCCGAGGAGGAGCTTGTGAGTATGCTAGGTTGGTGGTGAGGGCCCCGGGTGGCGGCCAGCTGCGTCAGGGCCGCCAGCTGGCGCTCTGGTGGCGGGGGCCAGCATCCAGCTGGCACACACGCGCGTGTGTGTGTGTGTGTGTGTGCAACTTCTCGTGTCTTCACTATTTCAAATTGACAATTGGTACTCTCAGGGGGGGAAATATGTCACGGGGTAATGGGGGGTTTAATGGGAGACTGGAATGTGTTCATGGCCAGAGAGAGAGAGAGAGACAGGTGGATTGTTGATTAGGTTGTACACAGCTGGTGTGATGACAGGTGGTGTGTGTCCAGCTGGCCACAGGGTTAATGGTGGACACGTGAGGGCCACAGGGCTAATGGTAGACATATATATTGATCCAAACTATTTCTTTAAAAGTTGAGATGTAATGCACTTCATTGTTGTTGTTGTTGTCAGGAACGGGGCCAAGCTGTGTGTGCCGTGCCAGTCTGACTTCGGAGACAGTGGTTGTGTATTCCCTTAGTCTCGGTGGCGTAGTCGTAAAGCACTCGACCGGCGCTTCGCGAGCGCTTTGGCCTGGGTTCGTATCCTGGCTGGGGAGGATTGACTGGGTGCCAGTCCTTAACTGTAGTCTCTGTTCACCCAGCAGTGAATGGGTACCTTGCTGTTAAACGATTTGGTGGGTCGTATTTTGGGGAAAATTAGGGTTAAGGACCTGCTCGATACACTGTGCGTGCTCGTGGCTTTACAAGAATGTAAGAACTTGTATGTGTTATTAAAATAGAATAAAAAATCAATGAAGGAATGTGTGAGTGAGGAGAATATACTCTCTCTCCTGGTGGATGGCTTTTAACTAGACTGGTTAAGCTAGGGGTGTATTTCCATTTTTCTTTCTCGGTTCAGTTATTGCTCCTGGTGCTGTCCAGTCTGGAGTCATACGTAGGGAGAGTGATCCTTCGGGCTCCATAGTGGCTGGCCCAGCCTTGCTTTCCAGCACTTCTGGACCAGTTCCCATACCTGGGTATTTTCCAGCGACTGCTGCTTTCAGCAAATTGGCCCGGTGGTGTACTTCACCGATTAAAATTTTATAGCTCTGTACATCTGGAGTTTTTGGTACACGTCTTTGCAATTTGTATAGCGAGCAGATGGCTGTTTTGTTGGTGTCCCGCCTGCGTCTTTCCTTGTGACGGCAGTATGAAGTTGCTTTGCAACTTCGAGGAAGAGAGAAACGAAGAAATGCTGCAATGAATAAACTGTTTCACCACTTCCTTTTCTTCATCATCATCAGTTTTGGTCAGGTCTGTCGTTTTTCTTTTGTTTTGGTTGTTTTTCAGTCAGCATCTTCAGAAGGATCAGAAGGACCAGGATCAGATCAGAAGGGAGCCGGTCGGCCGAGCGGACAGCACACAAGACTTGTGATCCTGTGGTCCCAGGCGCCGGCGAGAAACAATGGGCAGAGTTTCTTTCACCCTATGCCCCTGTTACCTAGCAGTAAAATAGGTACCTGGGTGTTAGTCAGCTGTTACGGGCTGCTTCCTGGGGGTGGAGGCCTGGTCGCGGACCGGGCCGCGGGGACACTAAAAAGCCCCGAAATCATCTCAAGATAACCTCAAGATCTTATGCCTACTAATGTCACTCTCTTGTTTTGCAATGGCAGAGCTGCTGTTACTTGGGCTCAGTGTCAACATTTCCATTTCTTTATACAAACATTATGTATAACTATCTACATTTTCTATGCATCATAATGAACCACGAACATTGTGTGTTGAGAGTTTATATACACAGAACAGGGATTCAAGGCAGCCTAGCGGCTGACAGCCGAGTGTGGCTGGGGTTGGCCCAAATACATCTTCAAATAATTATTTTAATGTCTGTGAATGGTTTTACATCTAGTGTTCTGCAGCAATATTATTCAGTAGTGTGTTATTTGTGGAATTTATATAGTTAAATGTGTGTAACATCGCTATGCTCAGAAGTAGAGCCTGGTCTCAGGCCAGGCTCAGGGAGTAGAACAACTCCCAGAACCCCTCTCCAGGTATGCTTCAAGTATGCTCAAAATTATAGAGCTCGTATCAAGTGACACGTATTACTGTATTAGTATTTTTTTGTTTAGATCAAACAGTATTTTTGCTATTATTACTTTATATATACACATGTTATATACATCTCTATTTTTATAAGCTGTAACAAACCACTAATTAATTCTGGTGTGTTGGGTGATGAATCTTAGCACATTAGAGAGCTATTTACTACGCCCAGCTGACTCCAGCAGCCGACGTCACCTGAAGGAGCAAAATACGCAGAAATACACACGCCCACTGCTATTATCACTTCAAACAGTGCAACAGTATTATCAGATTCCTGTCTCTAAATCATGAATATAAATCATTTGCCACAAGATTATTTTTCTAAAGGAAAATGAGGTCACTTTTGCATGATGCATAGATTAACAAACCTCAGCTGTGAAAAAGGTCTGTGAACTGTGAAACCTGTGTAATATACTGTGAACATCTGCCTCCTGCTATGAATATAATAACTAGCATTGTGTTCACTGATGTCGTCTGAACATTGTACATATTCTTTATCAGTCAGGATCATCTTTGACTATCAATGCAAAATAATTGGTTACCTATTTAGGGAAAGGATAGGTCCATTAAAAACTGAGACAGGTCAAATAACAGATAGTGATGAAGAGATGAGTAGTATTTTTAATAAATATTTTATATCTGTATTTACTAAAGAGGAACTTAACAATATGCCTTCAGCCCAACAAGTCTATGTGGGTGGGGACGAGGACACATTGACTAGTTTAGCAGTTACCAGGCAGGATGTAATTAAACAAATAGTAAAACTCTAACCAAACAAATCCCCAGAGGCCGGATGAAGTGTTTGCCATCGTGCGATTAAAGAATGCAACAGAGGAGCTGTTGCGACCCACTGTCTACCATATTTAATAATAGTAGAGTCGGCCAGAGTGCCAGAGTTTGGAAAGTTGCTAATATGAATATCCAGTTTTTAAGTCAGGAGATAGATCACTTGCAGTCAAACATCGGCCAAGCAGGCTAAAATGTCTAATGTGGGAAAGATCCTCGAATCGAAATTGCATAAATTCGTCATCTGAAAACATAAATTAATAATTGAGCCGCAACTTGGTT
>WNGS01163947.1:15998429-16023956 GCA_020271785.1 Procambarus virginalis | reverse complement strand
CTGGGTTGAAGTGTAGCAACTTTGACCAATGCTGGAGTGCATCCAGGTCTTTCTGTAGTTTCTTTCAGTCATTTTTACTTCAAATTCTAACTTTTGTGATCAAGTTTACATTGTCTGTAAACAGGGAAATGAATGATCCTGTTGTCCTCATGTCAGGCCATTTGCGCGCATCGGAAACACTTTAGAACACTGATCCCTGATGCCCGACTTGAAACGCCTTGCGCCTCTGATAGCCACTCTCCATCACTTGTTTCCTCTCCAAGGGAGAACTTGTCTAACCCAGTGCTGTGCTTGTTACACTAACATTGTCCTCAAATTTATATAGAAGCCTTTTATGAGGGACAGTATAAAGTGCTGCTTTACCATTATCACTTGTCTTAATAGCACTTAATAGAAGTGTTAGACATTATCTATTTCTATTGAAGCAATGTTGTAGAGACAAAGCACATTTTTTTCAAAGTGTTTCACTAAGACGTCATCTTATGAATCTCCAGCACCTAGCAGATAATGTATTTCAGTTCCACTCATCTGTACTTTAGTGACTCCTGCCAGCCTCCAATGAGCCTTAAGCAAAGTACAGGTAAAGGCAGATGTAGTGTGGAAAAACTGAATGAACTAGATATGATGAAGGCTATGGAATCAGAAAAGATCTTGTGATCCTGAAAGCAGCCAGCAGCAGCATAGACGAATCCTTTCTTGTGAATGTTGACCACATAAGCTGTTTCCATATCTCGGTCAAATCATTTGTTCACAGTGTAGAGTTGAAGAGCATTATATGCTAATGGAAGACTCGGTGCCTCTCGTTGCATCGTTCAGGACTTGTAACTTTTTTTTTTCTATTCATTGGCTTCAGTGGTTTCCATACCTCATTTGCTGTCACATCTTTTTGCTCAAGACTCGTTGCTCAGGTTGTGTGCTTCCAGATTTCCTGGGAGCTTCTCTTGTTAATAGATATTTCATAAATACCAGTACGGAATTCTGCATTAGTACGTCACACACGTCGATATCACTTGTTTTTGTTTTTTAATGTACTTCATTCACTATCGACGTTCCTTTATGTAAGACTGTGCCATGTATGGAGATTATAATGGGGATGATAGTGAGTACTATGTTAGAGTAGGAGTGGCGCCCAGGACTGGAATGTTGGGGGGGGGTGGGTACGGCTGCATGTGGAGTCCACATTCAGTCTTCAAACTCTACTTGCACTTGACGGCTTGCATTGCGCGGTATTCCTTGTAGCCAGTGTAGTATTTTTCTACCTATCTCCTGGAGTAGTAAATCTGTTGTTCACTACGTTTGTGAGGCACTTAATAGAATCTAAAATCCACATACACTTGCCTTTTCCCCACAATGTCATTGGCCAGTAAAGGACGCTTAAGTATAAAGACGAAGGGATTTGCAATCACTGATACCCATGTGGGTCACGTCAGTTATAAAGGGCTCGCACACATCCTTGTAGGCTCTCGTGGCTTCTCCATCATTGTGTGTCCTAATCACACAAAGGAATATTTCAGTACATATTGACAATGATTAACTGAATGGATCCTTGAAACATGATATACTCGCAGGTGGCTGCTGCTGTTTTAACAAATTTGTATACCCTCTTTTATCTGTTTGTATACTTCAGCCATGGCACCCCTAACTCTTCATCTTTCTGAGAATGTAGATTATCCATTTTTGTTGTAATTTCTAAATAAGGGAAATTTATAAATCGTGGAATTAACTTTACTCTTCTCTGTGCACATAGAGGGGGGGAATTTATTTTCTTTTGGCAGTATGGAACAACGCATCTTCAGGTCCCAAAGAGAAGAGGACAAAGTTCTTGTTTGAGTAGCTGGATGTAATAGCTCCTCCCAACATACTCCTGTTGCTGTTGATATACTATGTACACACATTGTATATACCCATGTACAAATGTGCTCACCATAGCGAACCACTAAGCTAGTATGGTGAGCAAAACAAGAGTGGCTCCCCCCCCCCCCACACACACAGCGAGGCTACCTCGATTCTCTCCCTCCCTCCCTCCCACACCACAATTCCTCTTCCCACAATACTACGCACAGTGCTAATTACCACTGCAATCCTGCTGTTAACACAATACTGATCACTAAATCCTGTAAATGAATAATTGACCACAAGTTTATTTGTAAAGGAACCTAGGAAGTTATTTGAAGATTCCTAAATGGACGAAATAATGCTGTGGTGCTGTGGCTAGCGCTGTGAACATCGTGAACAGCATTGAATCACTGATATTTAAACATTGTACACAGTCATTATCACACTCAGGCTCTTCTGTAATACTATCATGGCTAAATAATACAAGTTATATATATATTTTGACATTATTAGGCAATGCTGTGGTCACAAGCTGAACAGCAGTGCTGTGAGCTCATGCTGTGTGCGCCAGCCTTGGTTGCTCACTCAGTACTGAGGCTCTC
Source organism: Procambarus virginalis (assembly GCA_020271785.1). Taxonomy (NCBI): domain Eukaryota; kingdom Metazoa; phylum Arthropoda; class Malacostraca; order Decapoda; family Cambaridae; genus Procambarus; species Procambarus virginalis. The sequence goes on along the minus strand of WNGS01163947.1, from coordinate 16,021,518 downwards.
ACACCCGGGAATTTGGCCCACGATTTTTTTTAAAGATGGCGTCTGTTTACAAGAGCCCTGAGGAAGCTAATATGAACCTCATATAGCCGCGGGAGTTTTGAATGGAATGTGAAAAATACAAATACCCGGAGGCGCGTTACACAAACTAGACGAGGGCCTGCAGGGGCATTGTGTAGTTTAAGGGTTAAACCGCGCAAAACATACATATACAGTAGTCCCTCAAGTGACTACCGCCTCAAATGGCGACCAATTTGGGTAACGAACGCCCTGATCGCCGACAATTTGTCTCGTAAGAAAGAAGAAAAGTCAAAAAGGTTCATTCGGTGTTTTGTCAGGAAGGCTGCTCCAGGTTTCTTAAAAAAAAAAAAAAAAGAATAATAATTTTTAAAACGGAAAACCCGTCAAAGGTTTGTTTGGTGTTTGGCAGGTAGACTGCTCCATGTTTCTTAAATAAAAACACACACAAAAAAAATAAAAAAGTTGAAACAATTTGAAAAACGAACAAATGCCATAAAGGTTTGTTCAGTGTTTGTCGGGTAGGCTGCTCCATTATTGAGAAATAAATGACAAATATAAAACAAGTGGAACACATTTGAAAAACAAAGTGTGTCATAATGGAGCAGCCTACCCGACAAACACTGAGCGAACCTTTATGGCATTTGTCCATTTTCCAAATGGTTTTAACTTTTTTTTTTGTTAAACCTGGAGTAGCATACCTGCCAAACACCGAACGAACCGTTTTAACATTTGTTCTGTTTTTCTAAATTCTTAATTTTTTTTAACCCACAAGTTTATTTAGGAAGAAAGTGTTGTCATTACAAGTAATTAAATTATCACTACATATGCAGATGATGAGCCGTACAAACGTGGCTCAGACCAAACCACACACCAGAAGATGAGACGACGACGGTTCTGTCCGTCCTGGACCATTATCAAGTCCATTGTGCTCTTATATCTCAGGATGTACATATTCTGTATTTTTAGTGTATGATTACATACATTGAATATCATGTTGATCAAACTCATACCAATCTACTTGGGAAACCTACATTGCCACAATGGAATATTTTTCAGGTTACTACTAAGATCTATGAAATGCTCCTCTTAGAATTATTACAAATGTGTTGGGGTTTTCTTTGTATTTTGTGCTTTCAGTATCTAATGTATGATTGATTTCTCAGAGTCTGGAGATGGATGGATAGGCAGTGAACGCGACTACACATACGATGAATTATTAGAACGTGCATTTAATCAGCTCCGAGAAAAAAATCCGGAGATGGCTACAGGCGAGAAAAAGAAGTTTGTCATGAAACCACCTCAGGTACATATCGGCATCTAGGACTTTTTGGTCTTTTTACAAAATATGCTTGCCTCATTTTGTTACCTAACTAATGAAATGTATATATAAGCTTGGGTATATATATATATATACCCAACCACTTGGGCTGGACGGTAGAGCGACTGTCTCGCTTCATGCAGGTTGGCGTTCAATCCCCGACCGTCCAAGTGGTTGGGGCACCATACCTTCCCCCCGTCCCATCCCAAATCCTTATCCTGACCCCTTCCCAGTGCTATATAGTCTTAATGGCTTGGTGCTTTCCCTTGATAATTCCTTCTTATACTGAAAGTAATAAATACTGTATAGCACTGTATAATGATTGAAGTTCTTGTCTAATAATTTTATTTATCCTTCTAGGTTGTTAGGATTGGGTCAAAGAAAACAGCTTTTGCTAACTTTGCAGAAATATGTAGGCTCCTTCACAGAATGCCCAAACATGTACTACAGTTTCTCTTGGCTGAGTTGGGTACATCAGGAAGTATTGATGGTAAGTATTTGTACCACATTTGTACCATGAAATGGTAGCAGGATTGTTTTCATGGGTCAAGGTAAACTCCATGACATACTCCATAGACCTATTAAACCCATATTTGCATCATACATGTAAAAAAAAAGACAATAATTTATTCAACCTTCATATGATAACCGCATTACCCTGTGAATTAACACTTAACGATAATCACTGTCTAAGGGTTAAAAGGGGACATTGATCTCTGAAATAATAAATAAATAAATAAATGTTTATTCAGGTAAAGTACATACATACAAGAGGTTTTACAAAAATTGATAGATTTATAGATAGAGCTAGTACATACAATGCCTAAAGCCACTATTACGCAAAGCGTTTCGGGCAGTCAAATGATGTTGGTCTCCTTGTGCTGCGAGTGCAGTACCTGCTGGAATAAACATACCCCTTGGAGCGCCTCCGCTGGGCCTTCAGCTCTGGCTGAGGTTGGTTGTGTTGTTTTAGCTATGGATTCCAATATTTTTTCCCCCTGCTGATGGGAGGGGGGGGGGCGGCCTGTGTGGGGCCTTTTATCTCTGGTTCTTGGGTGCCGGTAGAGCTGCTGATTGTAACAGTTAGGTTGTTCACTTCAGGGTTTCAAGACCGTGATGTGTGTGTCGTCCAACCCATCCTCCTGTTGTGAGAGAGACCCTTGTGTAGGGAGAAATAGCACTTGTAAGAGAGACCCTTGTGTAGGGAGAAATAGCACTTGTAAGAGAGACCCTTGTGTAGGGAGAAATAGCACTTGTAAGAGAGACCGACCCTTGTGTAGGAGAAATAGCACTTGTAAGAGAGACCCTTGTGTAGGGAAAATAGCACTTGTAAGAGGAGAGACCCTTGTGTAGGGAGAAATAGCACTTGTAAGAGAGAGAGACCCTTGTGTAGGGAGAAATAGCACTTGTAAGAGAGAGAGACCCTTGTGTAGGGAGAAATAGCACTTGTAAGAGAGAGAGACCCTTGTAGGGAGAAATAGCACTTGTAAGAGAGAGAGACCTTGTGTAGGGAGAAATAGCACTTGTAAGAGAGACTGACCCTTGTGTAGGGAGAAATAGCACTTGTAAGAGAGAACCCTTGTGTAGGGAGAAATAGACTTGTAAGAGAGAGAGACCCTTGTGTAGGGAGAAATAGCACTTGTAGAGAGAGAGACCCTTGTAGGGAGAAATAGCACTTGTAAGAGAGACCCTTTAATTACCTAAGTGTAATTACCTAAGTGTAGTTACAGGATGAGATCTACGCTCGTGGTGTCCCCGTCTTCCCAGCACTCTTTGTCATATAACGCTTTGAAACTACTGACGGTTTTGGCCTCCACCACCTTCTCACTTAACTTGTTCCAACCGTCTACCACTCTATTTGCGAAGGTGAATTTTCTTACGTTTCTTCGGCATCTGTGTTTAGCTAGTTTAAATCTATGACCTCTTGTTCTTGAAGTTCCAGGTCTCAGAAATCTTCCCTGTCGATTTTATCAATTCCTGTTACTATTTTGTACGTAGTGATCATATCGCCTCTTTTTCTTCTATCTTCTAGTTTTTGCATATTTAATGCCTCTAACCTCTCCTCATAGCTCTTGTCCTTCATTTCTGGGAGCCACTTAGTGGCATGTCGTTGCACCTTTTCCAGTTTGTTGATGTGCTTCTTAAGATAAGGGCACCATACAACCGCTGCATATTCCAGCTTTGGTCTAATAAAAGTCGTGAACAATTTCTTTAGTATTTCTCCATCCATGTATTTAAAAGCATTCTTAGGTTAGAAAGTGTAGCATAGGCTCCTCGCACAATGTTCTTGATGTGGTCCTCAGGTGACAGTTTTCTATCTAAAACCACCCCTAGATCCCTTTCTTTATCAGAATTCTTTAAAGATTTCTCACATAATTTATAGGTTGTGTGGGGTCTATGTTCACCAATTCCACATTCCATAACATGGCATTTATTCACATTAAATTCCATTTGCCAAGTGTTGCTCCAAATACTTATTTTGTCCAGGTCTTCTTGAAGGGCATGACAATCATCTAGGTTTCTTATCTTCCCTATTAACTTAGCATCATCAGCAAACATGTTCATGTAATTCTGTAATCCCTCTGGTAGATCGTTTATGTAGACAATGAACATTACCGGTGCAAGAACTGAACCCTGTGGTACTCCACTCGTGACATTCCTCCAATCCGATACCTTGCCTCTGATTACGGCCCTCATTTTCTGTCAGTTAGGAAATTTTTCATCCATGTTAGTAGCTTACCCGTCACCCCTCCAATATGTTCCAGTTTCCAGAACAACCTCTTATGGGGAACTCTGTCGAAAGCCTTTTTTAGGTCCAGATAGATGCAGTCAACCCAACCATCTCTTTCCTGTAAAATCTCTGTTGCTCGATCATAAAAACTGAGTAAGTTCGTTACACAGGATCTTCCAGATCGAAAACCATACTGTCGGTCTGATATTATATCATTTCTCCCAGGTGTTCTACCCATTTAGTTTTAATTATTTTTTCCAATATTTTGACTATTACACTTGTCAATGATACAGGTCTATAATTAAGGGGGTCTTCCCTGCTTCCACTTTTGTAGATTGGAACTATGTTAGCCTTTTTCCACACATCAGCTACAACTCCTGTAAACAGGGATGCCTGAAAAATCAGCTGAAGTGGAATGCTGAGCTCAGGTGCACACTCTCTCAGAACCCATGGTGAAACTCCATCTGGACCAACTGCCTTGTTCTTACTTAGCTCCTTGAGCATTTTTTCCACTTCGTCTCTAGTCACCTCTATGTGCTCTATGTTGTTCTCTGGAATTCTTATTGTGTCTGGTTCCCTAAAGATTTCATTTTGTACAAACACACTTTGGAACTTTTCGTTTAGTGTTTCACACATTTCCTTTTCATTTTCCGTGAATCTATTTCCCATTATCAACCTCTGAATATTATCCTTTACCTGCAATTTGTTGTTTATGAATTTGTAGAATAGACCTGGTTCTGTTTTACATTTGTCTGCAATCCCTTTTTCAAAATTTCTTTCTGCCTCTCTCCTCACTGCTGTGTAGTTGTTTCTTGCATCTTTGTATCGTTTGTATGTTTGGGGGTTTGGCCTCTTCCTGTATTGATTCCATTTTTGTGTCTTTTGGTCTCTGGCCCTCTCGCAATTCCTATTGAACCAATCCTGTTTCCTAGTTCTGCATCTCTGTTTTGGTATAATTTGTTTGTGCCTTTATCATATATTTCACAAAACTTGACATACATCTCATTCACTTCCTTGCCTAGCAACAAGTCTGTCCAATTATACTCACTAAAAAAATTTCTAAGGTTGCCATAATGTCCTCTCTTGAAGTCAGGTTTTTCAACTGCCTCATCCTCCTTATTTTCTTCCAGATTATAACACATTGCATACTTTATTCCCAAAAAGACATGGTCACTTTTACCCAGGGAGGAAGGTACTGAATGTCAAATACTTCTTCCTCCTTCCTGGTAAATATCAAATCTAGCATGGAGGGAACGTCCCCTTCCCTCATCCTCGTAGCTTGTTTAACATGTTGATACAAGAATGTTTCCAGGATGAGGTCTACAAATTTACAGGTCCAAAATCTTCTGTTTTAGCTTCATATGCTTCCCAGTCTATGGATTTCAAGTTGGAAGTCACCATACNCCAAAATAAGAATATGCAGCAGTTGTATGGAAGGAGGAGCGCAACAATTGCAAGAGATGCAAAGACTTCAACAAAATGGCTTCTGGAACTAAGACACGAGCTGAGGCTATAGGTGACAATATGCCAAAGCTAGAAGATAGAAGAAAGTGGTTGATACGATTACTACATGCAAAATATTAACTGGCATCTACGATATTGAAAAGAAGAATTCTTGAACCCTGGAAACTTCAAGAACAAAGGTCATAGAGATTTAAAGTACAGTATGGAAACAAGGCTGGCAAAAAACACACTAAAATTCGCTTTTACAAACAGAGTTGTAGATGATTGGAACAAGCAAAGTGGGTGGTAGTGGAGACCAAAACTGTCAGTAGTTTCAAAGTGTGACATGACAAAGATTACCAGGAAGACAACGAGCATAAGTCTCATCTCGTAACTACACTTGGGTAATTTCCAGTCTGGACCAAATAAGCACTATCCCATTCTTCATGTGGGAGATGGGAGAAATATAATATTTATTAATGAGAGAAGAATGTATAAAAGAAAACTAGAAAAGTTGCAATGTTTAGCATTGCAACTTTTCATTGTGAAGGGGAATGCCTGACGCTCTCATTCTGAGCATTACCGACAGTAGCCCCAACATCAATTTACAACATTGTAGTAACTGGTGGCATAATGGTAACACACTCACCCCGTGTCTCTTGGATGAGTTGGACTGGTATCGAGTTGTGGCCGAGGAGGGTTGCCTTGGGTGCTAACTGTTTGGCCTTGTTCACCCAGTAATAATTGGGTACCAAGTTAACTGTTTGGCCTTGTTCACCCAGTAATAATTGGGTACCAAGTTAACTGTTTGGCCTTGTTCACCCAGTAATAATTGGGTACCAAGTTAACTGTTTGGCCTTGTTCACCCAGTAATAATTGGGTACCAAGTTAACTGTTTGGCCTTGTTCACCCAGTAATAATTGGGTACCAAGTTAACTGTTTGGCCTTGTTCACCCAGTAATAATTGGGTACCAAAGTTAACTGATTGCCAGGTTGTGTTCCAGGGAAAACTAGTGGGTAAGGCTTACCATGTTCTATGGGATGGAAAAGCTCTAATAATGGTAACATGAGGGGGGAAGTTTTCTGCTCCTGTACCCTAAAACTAAAAAAAATGGTCCAATACTGTTAGTATATGCGGCTTTTTCTGCAAGTGGCCCAGTACTGTCCTGTTGACATCAGAGGTGTTAAAAATAATGTGAATGTGTTCCTATTTTACTAACACAGTTGTGTGCCTTCGGTAAATCAAGAATTTCCTTGCATTTTTCTTTAAAATCGATTGTTTTGAATTAAAAATGACGGACAGCCAGAATAGTCTGACAAGACCAGGTACTGTAGTAGAAAAATAGGAGGTATGTAGATGATGAGTCTCAAAAACCTGGATGAAGATATGATGACCAAACTACATGCCAGGAGACAAGACGACGACGACATATGGTTCGTCCTGGACCATGATCAAGTCGTATGTGTGGAATACACACATGCGACTTGATGTTTGTCCAGGCCGAACCTAAACGTCGTCATTTCTTCATCGTCAGTTATGTGGCTTGGTCATCAAGGGTTATATTAACATGGCGAGAAGGCTAACTTGATGTAGAAAAAGTAATCAAGGCTGGGGCAACGAGAAGTGTTGTGTTGGTACTAGTGCACTGTTTCAGAGAAAAGGAAGTTGAGATTTTTGTATGTACTGTATTGGAAAGTTTGTGTACAGTGGTAGAGAATCTGAGAGAAAAATTGACAGTGGGGTTAATTTCAATGTGTTAGATGAAGCCACTTATAATGACAAATCTGGCTTTTAACTAAAAAAAAAAGTACAGATTTGTTTTACATATTTGAGTTTCTCCATATGAAAGCCTATATATTTTCATAAAATTTTTGAGAAAGAAAATTAAAAATTCCTGAAATACTAGTATAATTGCAAAGCATTTGAAAGTTCTGAATGGGTCAGTAACCAATTTGTTTGTGTTTTTGAGGTTGCACTGTGCAGAATAGATATGAATACAAAAGGTAAGAACGTGAAAACTGCTCAAATGACACCACCTTGTTACCGAACAGGCATACACACACACAAACGAACATGCACCTTCGGTGAGGGTGGTGGGTCGTGGTGATTAGTGAAGGCTACATGCTCTGCTTGCTGCCTAATTGAGCCAAGATTCAATCCAAAATTTTGGCAAGAGTATTTGCTGTATTTCTCTCAGGCACTCACTATTGTTGTGCCCATGCACTGTAAACCATGATCTGTCGGTAGTGAAGCTGATATACAATGAGAAAAGGTGTTAATTATATACAAATTTGTACTGGGATGTTTATGCACTTAATGTCTGCACAAGTGGTGGGTTTCAAGTACTTAATACTAAGTATAATTATAAATTACCGAGTCTTGGTTAAGAGTGAAAAATTGCACCTGCCATCTATTAAAGCTCGAAGTTTATTGGGCATGGCTGAAGGTTGTGTAAATAAAATTCCTAGGGAGCAAAGCTTTCCAGTTGAATGAGTTTTTAATACTGTAGCACAGTACATAATTTTATAAGTATGAAGTCGTTGATAATTCATGGATTCCATTTGATTAGTTTTGCCTTCCACTGGTTGTTTTGGGGCATGGCATGGCTGTGAGGAAGATGTTGTTCATTCCTGTTGTCAGTCCTTTGGGAGCCGGTTGGCCGAGCGGACAGCACGCTGGACTTGTGATCCTGTGGTCCTGGGTTCGATCCCAGGCGCCGGCGAGAAACAATGGGCAGAGTTTCTTTCGCCCTATGCCCCTGTTGCCTAGCAGTAAAATAGGTACCTGGGTGTTAGTCAGCTGTCACGGGCTGCTTCCTGGGGGTGGAGGCCTGGTCGAGGACCGGGCCGCGGGGACACTAAAAAAGCCCCGAAATCATCTCAAGATAACCTCAAGAGTTCTCTTGAGGGTTTAAGCCACATGTTTATAAATGCCTATAAATACCCCGTCTCTTGTGTCTTAGTAACTCGTGCATTTCATCTTTGGGACTAGTCTGGTAGCATACCCTCTCAACTTTCTTCAACTTTTATGTTTAATGAGATATGATTGTTTAGATTTCAGAAGGCAGTTCTTATATTGTCCTCCCTTCATATACAGCTGATATTTGTTTGATGTGGGGGTTAGGTGTAATATCAACCCCCAAATATTTTTCTCTCAGTATACACTGAAATCACAATAATATGATATATCAAATGAACAAATCCTCAAGGGCCATCATGAGGGTTCGAACTTATGCACGGGATGTTCCTGTGCCATCCCGCACACGGGATGTTGACTAAGGTGCAGCTGGGATGGGGGTGTCATATCTTGAGGTTATCTTGAGATGATTTCGGGGCTTTAGTGTCCCCGCGGCCCGGTCCTCGGCCAGGCCTCCACCCCCAGGAAGCAGCCCGTGACAGCTGACTAACACCCAGGTACCTATTTACTGCTAGGTAACAGGGGCAAAGGGTGAAAGAAACTCTGCCCATTGTTTCTCGCCGGCGCCCGGGATCGAACCCAGGACCACAGGATCACAAGTCCAGCGTGCTGTCCGCTCGGCCGACCGGCTCCCGTGGCTCCCGTTGTCATAGACACAACCAGAACACTGTATAAACATCAGAGGTCCACGGTTGATCAACATCCTCCCAGCAAGCATAAAAAATATTGCTGGAACAACCGTGGACATCTAGTTTTGTTCAAGGCGTGCCGGACCAACCAGGCTGTGGTGGATATGTGGGCATGCGGGTCGTTCCAAGCAACAGCCTGGTTGACCAAACTCACAAGTCAAGCCTGGCCTCGGGCCAGGCTTGGGGGAGAAGAAGAACTCCCAGAACCCCATCAAGCAGGGAATATCCTGTGCATAGATTCGAACCCTCACCGAGCGGACAGCACGCTGGACTTGTGATCTTGTGGTCCCGGGGTCGATCCTGGGCGCCGGTGAGAAACTATGGGCAGAGTTTCTTTCACCCTATGCCCCTGTTACCTAGCAGCAAAATAGGTACCTGGGTGTTAGTCAGCTGTCACTGGCTGCTTCCTGGGAGTGGAGGCCTGGTCAAGGACCGGGCCGCGGGGACACTAAAAGCCCCGAAATCATCTCAAGATAACCTCTCAAGATAACCTCATCACAGTCCTTGTGGATTTGTTCATTTTTCTCTCAAATTCTAGTAGGATTTCTCTCCCATGTGGTACCTTATGTCTGGCCTGCTGTTCCAGCACCCAGCTTCATCACTTTGCACTTGCTCGAGTTAAACTCTAGTAGCCCATGGAGGAATCATTCTTTCATATTGTTAAGGTCATCCTGAAATTTTTGTGTGCGTGTGTGTGTGTGTGTGTATGTATAAGTATATTTGGGAAGCATTCATTCTGGCAAGCATGTGTTACTGAATATGATGAGTATTAGTTCAATGATTCTAACTTGAATTTTCTTTATATGTTAGGTTCTATATTGTCTTTCTTTCCAGGTAAAGTATCTAAAATTTTATTATATACTTTTAGGGCTTGACACATTGCTAGAGAACACATTTTGCTAAAACACGTGCGAAGAACACATTTCTTCGCATGTGTTCTTCTGTTCTTGCTAAAGAATACATTTCGCTAAAACACGTAATTTTCAGAAGCAAAGGGAAAAAGAATAGAGATGGACAGTGGCAGCAGTGTATTTTGTATTTCATTGTAGTGTGAGGTGGTTATTATGTTGAGGAGACGGGGTAAATTTGCCCTTCACTTTCATTGACCAGCTTTGGCTGGACGGTAGAGTGATGGTCTCGCTTCATGCAGGTCGGCGTTCAATCCCTGAATGTCCAAGTGGTTGGGCACTATTCCTTTCCCTTCCTCCCATCCCAAATCCTTATCCTGATCCCTTCCAAGTGCTATATAGTCGTAATAATTTCTTTTAATAATTCCTTTCATTGGCCAGCTTGGGCTAGTATGTGTGGTGTAAACCGGTAGTTCTGGTTTGGTCTTAAAGGTATTAGGATACCTAAGTGTAGCTGGTTGTTCGTAGTTGGACGAGTGCTTAATACAAAGTATTTCAACAGTGTCTTATCTTCTATTGCCATTGTATCTGTCGATCACTACTGTGCTGCAAGTCAAGATTTTGGAGATGATCCAACTGGTCCTCTTACAAAGAATGTGGCTTTTCGATCATATGTGTTTTCGACATGTGATCATATGCGTCATATGTCTTGTAAAAAATGCTTACTAGAAAAAGGAAACAGCTCACGAAACTTACGTACTGTCCTGTTTTCCATCCTCCGGTAGGTTAATAAAGGTTCTTGTTTGGTAATTGGATTGTATGGAAAACGAATGGGTTAGGAATGAAATTTTTAGTCATGTTTTTGCTTTAGCTTATGAAAGTACTGTTTTGCTAGTTTAGTTTACTAAAAAGATTATTTTTTTAATTAACAACTGCATATGGAAATTAAGAGGTGATGGCTAATTGGCTAAATGTCTGGGCCTCTTGAATACACCCCGTGATTGTGTCATGACTTAAGAGCACCGGTGGTGGTCATTTTTATTGTACGTTGTTCAATGTCATGTGCAGTAACTGGTTCTGGTATTCCCTAAACTATTCTCGTTTTAAAACCAGTTTTACGCAACGTGTTTTGTTGCTAAGTAGGATCTTTAGAAATTGTATTGCACTTTATCTCTTTTTTTTTCATGCACTTCATTTTAACTTTTACACATTAAAGCCACTTTTGTGCTCATAACTTTTATATGCCTGAAGATGCTACCCTTTTTATGTTGCTAGTGCTATAATACACACTTGTAGTAACGTGTTTATGACGGTTTCTAAATTACTCTCCAAACTGTTTAGTGTTTATTATTTCTAATGAAATAATTATCTTTGTATTTTTTTGTGTGTGTGTCTTGTTAACATTTTGCCATAAGTTTGCTTTAACTCTTGGCCCACTAAGGGTCATAATGGCTTCAACACCCGCAGGTGCAACAAAAAAAAATCCAAAAAATTCTTTTGTCTTATAAAAGTGTTCATTTGTGTTCCCTGATCACGGAAAAAAACAAAATTGTTGGTGGCATATTTTGGCCACAATCGGGTGGGGAAGCGGGGCAAAAAAGAGGTGTTGACAGAGCAGTCACCAGACAAGGTCTGTTCCGTTCCAGCTGTCAGGCGGCAGTTGCCACAAAGATATTATTACCTAATTATTTCAATGTCTGATTTTTTCTTATTTTTTTGCATTAATATTATTCAATAGTGTGTGTGTGTGGTATATTTATATAATAAAATGTGTGAATCATCGCTGTACTCAAAATTATGGTGTGCATATTATTGATTCAATTACTATGTTCATAAAACAATAAATAAATAGTTTTGCTGTTATTACACTATATACACAGGTTATATATAAGTATCTGCATGTTTTGCTCACCATAACGAACCACTAAGTTGGTATTGTGAGTCAAAAAGCGAGGAGGAGTGACCGCCACACACCAGCCAGCCACTCGCTGCCACTCCCTCCCTCAACACCACCTCACTCTCCCACATTCTCCTCCCACGATATTGTTTTTGCATTTATTCACTATACACAGATGTTATATATAAGTATTTACATGTTTTGTTCACCATAACTGTACATGTAAGCTTGTATGGTGAGTAAAGGCAATAAGACGTAGCTACTCTCACAGTCAGCTGGTGGCGGCCGCCCTCAAGGCCAGACTCACTAATATTTCTCCTCCAACAATATTGTTTTGTGGTGTTATTACGCTATATACACACATTATATATGAGTATCTACCCTGTTTATTCACCATACTGTACAAATAAGCTGGTACGGTGCCCAAGACCATAGTGGCCACCAGTAAAACATGACACGTCGTGCAGACGACACACCTCCCTCACCAAAATGGCAGCTCCNCTCGTCCACTTTGTATTCGTCTGGGTTGAAGTGTAGCAACTTTGACCAATGCGGAGTGCATCCAGGTCTTTCTGTAGTTCTTTCAGTCATTTTACTTCAAATTCTAACTTTTGTGATCAAGTTTACATTGTCTGTAAACAGGGAAAATGAATGATCCTGTTTCCTCATGTCAGGCCATTTGCGCGCATCGGAAACACTTTAGAACACTGATCCCTTGATGCCGACTTGAACGCCTTGCGCCTCTGATAGCCACTCTCCATCACTTGTTCCTCTCCAAGGGAGAACTGTCTAACCAGTGCTGTGCTTGTACACTAACATTGTCCTCAAATTTATATAGAAGCCTTTATGAGGGACAGTATAAAGTGCTGCTTTACCATTATCACTTGTCTTAATAGCACTTAATAGAAGGTTAGACATTATCTATTTCTATTGAAGCAATGTTGTAGAGACAAAGCACATTTTTTTCAAAGTGTTTCACTAAGACGTCATCTTATGAATCTCCAGCACCTAGCAGATAAGTATTCAGTTCCACTCATCTGTACTTTAGTGACTCCTGCCAGCCTCCAATGAGCTTAAGCAAAGTACAGGTAAAGGCAGATGTAGTGTGGAAAAACTGAATGACTAGGATGATGAAGCTATGGAATCAGAAAAGATCTTGTGGATCCTGAAAGCAGCAGCAGCAGCATAGACGAATCCTTTCTGTGAATGTGACCACATAAGCGTTTTCCATATCTCGGTCAAATCATTTGTTCACAGTGTAGAGTTGAAGAGCATTATTGCTAATGGAAGACTCGGTGCCTCTCGTTGCATCGTTCAGGACTTGTAACTTTTTTTTTTCTTTCATTGGCTTCAGTGGTTTCCATACCTCATTTGCTGTCACATCTTTTGCTCAAGACTCGTGCTCAGGTGTGTGCTTCCAGATTTCCTGGGAGCTTCCTCTTGTTAATAGATATTCTCATAAATACAGTACGGGATATTCTCATTAGTACTTCACACACTTCGTATCACTTTTTTTGTTTTTTAATGTATTCATTCACTATCGGTTCCTTTATGTAAGACTGGGCCATGTATGGATTTATGTGGGATATTGTACTAGGTTAGGAGTAGGAGTGGCCCCAGGACTAATGTGTGGAGGGGGGGGGGACGCTGCATGTGGTATCTCATCATTCTGAGCTCTTACTTTGCACTTTGACTGTCTTGCATTGCAGCGGTATTCCTTTATCCATTGTAGTATTTTTCTACCACTCTCCTGATAGTAAAATCTTTTGTTCACTAGCAGTTTGTGAGGCACTTTGATAGTCTAGAAATACCACATACACTCTTCCCACCCATATGTCGATTGCCAGTTAAAGGACACTTTAAGTTAAAGACAGGATTTGCCATCACTGATCCCATGCTGGTCATCAGTTATAAAGGTCTCGACACATCCTTGTAGGCTTCTCGTGGTCTTCTCCATCATTGCTTGGGTCCATAATCACAAAAGGAATTAATTTAGTACATTGAAAATGGATTAAGAAAGGATCCTAACATGATATACTGCAGGTCTGCTGCTGTTTTAACAAATTTGTATACCCTCTTTTATCTGTTTGTATACTTCAGCCATGGCACCCCTAACTCTTCATCTTTCTTGAGAATGTAGATTATCCATTTTGTTGTAATTTCTAAATAAGGGAAATTTATAAATCGTGGAATTAACTTTACTCTTCTCTGTGCACATAGAGGGGGGGAATTTATTTTCTTTTGGCAGTATGGAACAACGCATCTTCAGGTCCCAAAGAGAAGAGGACAAAGTTCTTGTTTGAGTAGCTGGATGTTCAGTAATTGGTACCAACAGTTGGTGTTGTAACTTGCTGGATGTTCAGTAGTTGGTACCAACAATTGGTGTTGTAACTTGCTGGATGTTCAGTAGTTGGTACCAACAGTTGGGGTTGTAACTTGCTGGATGTTCAGTAGTTGGTACCAACAATTGGTGTTGTAACTTGCTGGATGTTCAGTAGTTGGTACCAACAGTTGGGGTTGTAACTTGCTGGATGTTCAGTAGTTGGTACCAACAGTTGGGGTTGTAACTTGCTGGATGTTCAGTAGTTGGTACCAACAGTTGGGGTTGTAACTTGCTGGATGATCAGTAGTTGGTACCAACAGCTGGGGTTGTAACTTGCTGGATGTTCAGTAGTTGGTACCAACAGTTGGTGTTGTAACTTGCTGGATGTTCAGTAGTTCCACTGTACTCGTTTTACCCTCCCCCCCCCCTTTTATACAATACCATTAAAAATGCAAAAAATAATTTTCTCCATTGTGGAAGAAAATTTAAATGACCTAATTTTCTTCAAATATAGTTTAAGCAATTTAGTACCAGGCCATAATTACTTCCAAGACATAGACTATCCTCAGAAATATAATATATATATATATATATATATATATATATATATATATATATATATATATATATATATATATATATCCAATTTTTTTTTATAGGGGACATAAAGGGTGGGGGGGTCAAATATTCTAATAAGAAATTTTCTGGGAAGTTGTACCATGCCTCCTCCATCCCAGGAGCCAGGACTAGAATCAGGCACACAAGGCAAGGGGAGTCTGGGGATTGGAGCTTACCTGAAGTCGAGAAGAAACCCAACAGAATGGTTAGATGTAACGAAACGAGCAACTGTTTACAGGAAAATTATGACGTTCCTTGATGTTACTTTTATGTAGTTTAAGAGGTTTGTTGTCCCTGCAGCTTGATTCTTAACAAGACCTCCTGGTTGATGATCTGGGAACTCGGCCTCTGATCCTCAGGGAATGCAAGCTGAAAACCTCTGGTAATTTCTCCCCCCCCCCCCCATCTCAGCAGCATGAGACTTCCATGTCCGCAGAACCCTGGAAGCCCTAACCTCTCGGGCAAAGGGTCGGGGACCACCTTGGGTACACAGTTTTGAAACCCCCACAAACATTCACTGACCCTAGGACAAATTCACACAGCATATTGCCAGGACATACCAGCCAACTTGGTGACATCAAGTTGCAACTTGGTATCTGCATTGCCTGCTTGAGCAGGCAATGCAGGTAAGTAAAGAACTGTATACACCAGTGTACACACACTAAAGGCTTGATACCCCAACCAAGATAACAGACTGCACATGTCCAGATAAAAATGGGGTCTTGCAGGTAAAGCACCTAAATTATTGGGATTGTCTCAAAGCTCTCCAAATGTACTCACTAGAAAGGAGACGAGAGATACCAAATAATATACACATGGAAAATACTGGAGGGCCAGGTCCCTAATCGACATAGTAAAATAACAACGTACTGGAGTGAACGTTACGAAAGAAAATGCAGAATAGAACCAGTGAAGAGCAGAGGTGCCATAGGCACAATCAGAGAACACTGTATAGACATCAGAGGTCCGCGGTTGTTCAACGTCCTCCCAGCGACTATAAGAAATATTGCTGGAACAGCAGTGGACATCTTCAAGAGAAAACTGACTGTTTTCTAAAAGAAGTTCTGGACCAACGGACTGTGGTGGGTATGTGCGCCTCTTAAGTCAAGACTAGGGACGGGCCGGGATTGGGGAGTAGAAGTAGTCCCAGAACCCCATCAAGCAGGTATCACCCTAGAATGGCTATACTGTAATTAAAATACTGTAATAGCCTAATACTCTAAAAATATGAAAGTCTTATGCTCGTGTATGATATGGTCTGTGATAGTACTTAAGAGTTATTAATAGATTAGTTTCTTGCCCCTTCCACTGAAGTACAGCACTTTAGTTTCTATCCCATTCTAGTTGTCTTACTGTCTGAAGCATCATAAAAAAAAAGAAACATGAGATGTTTTGTCATAGGAAAGAAATAATATTTAGTGTGTCGAGTGTTTCTAATATAAAATATGTTCCAAGTCAATTGATGTCACTAAAATATGTTCTTTAAAATGTTCCCAGGGTTTTGAATATCATCATAAATACAAGAAATAAGTATACTTGCCAAGGAATTTTATGGATTACAATTAGGAAAACAAGAACTGTGCCTAGTTTTCCCCTTTGCCAATTTGTGTTGTTTTCACATTGCTGTGCTGTTTTCTCATTGTCAGTAGAAAACTGCTCTTTCTATATTAACCTATAATGATTATATCCTCATATCTGGCACTAATTATTCCCGGTAGATTTATTTCTTGCTCTGTCACCCGTAAATGGTTGCAGCTACCAGGCCAAAATCCTGTTGGGAAGGTCGGGTGTCTGAATAAACATCTCGATGTTGAAACTGTTATGAATTTGACAGTGCATATATCGCATGAACAATAATTGTTAGCTATTACACTGTAGTAGCAAATGAGTTAAATATATTAGTAACCATAATGTTTGTGGTTGTTGACATTTTTGTTTTGAAAATGGTGTCTTTATGCAGTGAAGCTACAGGGCTGGCCCTCCATAGCACTCCAGGGCTGGCCCTCCATAGCACTCCAAGGCTGGCCCTCCATAGCACTCCAGGGCTGGCCCTCCATAGCACTCCAAGGCTGGCCCTCCATAGCACTCCAGGGCTGGCCCTCCATAGCACTCCAAGGCTGGCCCTCCATAGCACTCCAGGGCAGTGTCGGGTGTCACAGACACGTCCACACAGCTAATCATACTTCTGGACTTGAATAGGCGTACTGAGCACTAGGGCTAAAATATGGTGTGCTCATAGAGGCAAGGGGAGCATGGGGACTCTGAGATCAACCGAGAAAATAAATTCCCCCCCCCCCCCCAAAAAAAAGCTGGCAAAGCAATTGTCAAATATGTCTGTTTTTGTTGTCTGATAGATGTTCATTTTGCCTCCATCTCTCAGCCTCCTGTTTGAAGATGTTTTGCCATCCACAAGCCTGCTACATTGGTTGTCACTGGATGTCTGTGTTGGCTGAGCCACCCACCTGATGGTTCAGTGAGCTGCATCTTACTTTATCTCTCATCATATTTAGGTAAAGTTGACTCCCATTATCTTCACCAGACATACCTGGGTGTTTCCTTGTCAACTGAAGCGTCTTGGTTGACTTCTCAGTCATTGGCATGGGTGGGGTTATCTTGAGAGGATTTCAGGACGTAGCGTCCCTGTGGCCCGGTCCTCGACCAGGTCTCCTTTTTGTTACACTGCCCCAGGAAGCAGCCCACAGCAGCTGTCTAACTCCAGGTACCTGTTTACTGCTAGGTAGGAGGGGCATCAGGGTGAAAGAAACTCTGCCCATTTTTTTCCACCTCCACCAGGGATCGAACCCGGAAACTCAGGACTACGAATCCGAAGCGCTGTCCACTCAACTGTAAGGCCTTTGTCAGGGGGTTGCTCTACAGCTCAAGGATATTCTTTCCCCTTTTTCCATGGTTGAGCATTACTGTTGCTACAGAATCCTCCTTCAGCTATTGTTGCAAGGTCCAAACCTTTGGATTTGGCAGAAGGTACTGTATTTTATTGCATTCTGTGCTTGTTAGTGTTTTGCTGCTTTCAGGGCTACATGGTACAGCCTCTTTGGAATTTCACACTGTGGTGTGTCTTTTTCCCTGTTTGGGGTGGGCTCACCAGATAGCATTTGGGGTTTAGTCCTAAATGCGGAAGACTACATTGCAGTCTCCAAGGAAGATGGATCACATTGCCTCGGGGGTGGGACTATCAGTTTCTGTCACTCACTTTCCTGATCTGGAGTTCTTGTTGTGGGTGCTTTTGCTTGGAGTGGAATCAGTGTTACTTCATTTACCTTTTTCTCTGTTCCAGCTTCTCATCCATGTGTTTTTCTGATTGGAGACCTTAGTGAGCTGTGTCATTCTTCTCTAGCCAGTCATCTCGTTCTTGGTCTTTCTTACTCATTGTCCCAGTCATATCTTGTTCGTGGGTCACTGCTTCTCCTAGACAATCAGCAGCCAGACTTATCTGGATGGTTCAAGTATATTCACTAATCAAGGTTAGTCTACAGTTTATCATCTGAAGTTTTTGAACAGTTTGTATGATAACCTTTATATGAACCTGGTGGCACCTCATTTTTTGTTTATTTTTTTGTTCACATTTATTCTTTCCAGCTTTTCCTTCTCTTTGCTGGTTCTTCCATGTTTTTGTGCCAGTACTGTAGCTGACTTTTTCTATCTCTGCTCCTTGTGGAGCACCATTCCATGTCTCTTTATTTTGTTTACCTCTGGCGGCTCTTGATTCTTGATGACCAAACCACAACTCAGAAGATGGAGATAGCCTATGGTGCAGGGGTTTTGCTCCTCATATTTTGAGGGGCTCCCCCTTTCCGGGGAGGGGGAGCTGCGCAGACAGCGGTGCGGCGACGTGTGACGTCATGCTTGTTTGCTTGTTTCTTTTTGGGGAGTTCTATCCACTTGTTCGGCTTTTGGTAGCAATTTTCACCGAATAGGGGTTTGTTTTGGGACGCTTACTTTTCTGGGGCCTGACCCGGTTGATGGCAGGCATCAGCTTGTCCTCCAAAAATGGGGAGGTAAATGTAAGAAGACAAATAAGTGCAATTATGTACTATTCACAACAGTTAGGAATTGTACTTATTTTCACTTAGTATTAAATCGTACTGTCAATTATATTGTGAATATTTGAGTTTACCTGAAAAACTGAATAGAAAACCACAACCTCACCTAACGTCTTAGTTTTTGAAGATAATGATTTTATTGCTTCTTAATTACAATTAGTACTTAACCTATAGCTATATTGATATTACACTTTTATAAAACAATAAAACAAAACTAAAAATATATCAATAAATTGTAAAGTAACTCTGGATATTTAAAATTTTGTATAAAATCTATATTGTTTAATAAACCTGAAAGAAATTCCTGATATTAAAACTTGTGTGTGTCTAATAGAAAACGAGGAGAATTAAATCGGGGGAGGGAGTTGGGTAAATGTAACAGCCCCATAAGTGTAATTATACACTGTTTATGACAGTAAGAAAGTGTACTTATTACACTTGTATTAAATCGTACTGTCAATTCGGAGGATGGGTTGCAGACATAGAAGCTTCCACCACACGGGGCTTTCTATAGGCCATTGCTCCCATGCCTCTCTGAAGGGCCAGGTTCTGGCTCGTGGTCTCCGGTAGGCCCTAGAACTCCATACACATGACTGATGCCAAAGTCTGACATTAGCATATCAGCCTAGTAAGCTCCGGGGAGCCTTCAGGTCTCACCCAGAAAATGGCGTTTCATTACATTCAACGCTGTTTTTTTTGGCTATGAACGAGACCTTTTCTTTTCATTGGGGTTCTCTAGCAGTAGATGCATCAGGACAAGAAGGGGGGAACTATCAGGAGAGAGCGTAAGTCATTATGTCGATATAGCATTAAGAAGGGGTCAGGACAAGGATTTGGGATGGGACAGGGTGAAGGAATGGTGCCCAACCACTTGGACGGTCGGGAATTGAATGACAACCTGCATGAAGCAAGACCGCTGCTCTACCCTCTAGCCCAAGTGGTTGGGCAGGACAAGAGTGCATGATGCCATCTGTCCTGTTGTCACTGTGTGATGTTATTTGGTTGCTACTTGTGCTTCCTAAGCTGTGACTGTTAATTGAGTTTTTCATGCCATGTTTCAAGACCTGGCAAGGGGGGTGGTTTGGTTTGGCCTTTCTGATGTGTATCGTATACATCGACATGCAAGTATGATGCTATGGCCTCTGACTGATGTTTGGGCTCTGGGTTTCTGGCAGTTCAGTGCTCTGTGGAGTTCTACTTCTCAACTCAATCTAATTCTTTATACAGAATATAAAGTAAAAAGACTGAAGTGAAATTCTAACTGAATACTAGTTAATAAAACAAATCTGATGAATTATATCATTTAGTATACACAGTAGACTCTAGGAAATCTACTACGGCTTAATTTGAATATAAACACTTTAAACCCAAGTGCACATAGCTGGATATGATAGTGTAGACTCCGTCATGCAGCCCACTGTTGAGAGAGGGGGTTATGGATTGCAGGTATCCTACCACTGCTCTTGCATATCTGCCGAGAAGCCTCGCATCAACATTTCTAAATTTACATTTAATCATGGGCAGCGAGGCACCAGTTTGTTGCCCTACACCTAAATTAGCCTAAAGAATTTTAAGATAATTCTCTGAGAGTAAGATTAACTTACTGTTCATAAATTGTTGATATTTTACGTTATTTCAGAATATTATAGCACATAAATAATGCAGAAATTTATTGTTCAATGACTTATTTTGGGTAAAGACCCCACATTATAACCAGGAAGGCAGTTAAGTGACACAATATTATGAATTTGGCGTTAAATCGGCAAAATAACAGCTGTCACAACTATCTTCGTTAAGTGAAGACCGAAGTGCTGGAGTCAACCTTCTGGTGGTTGACTCAATCCTCCATATGCAGCAGAGCTGAGCACAGTACTATGTGTCTGAAGTTGGGAGCATGTGGCATCTTAGCTCGGGGTTGGTGCTTCTAGCAGCACTTAATTATGTCTATATATGACTTCAGAATTTCCTAGTTGGATTGATATGTCCCTGGAATAACATTTATTGATTGTATGATCAAAAAATAAAGCATAAGATTCGTAATTGTGGGGAAAAACGCTGTAGGCTCCAGTGTCGTGTGGGGCAGCAACAACAGGCGCGAAGTTGGTGATAGAAAATGACGTCTCAATCTACTCATCTGAGAGTTTGAGGGAGTGTTTGTTTAATTTAATTATTGATTGATTACTGATGTTCCTATTGATTTTAGTAATATCTTGGTATTAAGTTAAAGTACAGTTGATAAACTATTACTAAGATTACTCGTTTTGGATCAAATAAAAACCTTGTTAGCTGTGTTATGGGATAGGAGGTCGGGCATGCTTGAGCTTGTATGGGTGGTGCTCTAAAGTGCCTAGGGACGAGAGTTTACACTTGATAAATTCCATGTAGACTATTCTTAACTTTATACTGTAGATATTTTCTACATGCTCATTAGATGTTGGATGTTCCCTGACCTCTCCAGGCCTATACAACTCTTGGGTGCCTTTCCAGTTGCCAAGTTCCTCCTCTCATGAGCCCTAGGTATCTGACCTTCTTACCCCATGGTTCAACCCCGGTTTTTCTCCCTTTATCAATCTATTTCTTTCAGCCCAGAGACGTTATCTCCACTGAGG
Organism: Procambarus virginalis; assembly: GCA_020271785.1. Lineage (NCBI taxonomy): Eukaryota > Metazoa > Arthropoda > Malacostraca > Decapoda > Cambaridae > Procambarus > Procambarus virginalis. The sequence continues at coordinate 16,000,046 of WNGS01163947.1, read as the reverse complement.
CACTGTTAGGAATTTGGTACTGAGGGCTAGAGCAAAAATCAAGAGTTACATATAATGAAACTGCCCTTTCTGGACAGCTTCAGTGAGCTGGGCAGAAAAGGCAAGAGTTGCAAAAGGCAAGTATGAGGAGCTTCAGTAGCTCACCATACCTGTCTTATTTTGTCCTTGCCAGTTGAGATCGGATGCATCTTGGGGGGCCCTCCATCACTCATATGCCCCATATGAGTGAAGGGGCAGGCTGGGGCCCGTGTGATTTAAATTGCCACTTGTAGTTGGCCTGTACTCTCTCTCGGGTTCTACTCGGTGTTGGGTCAGTTACTGGTCGTCATGCTTTCCCCTCTCTAAATGTGCTAGATTGTGGCCCTGCCGTTTAGAAGACTTGCTCAAGTCGAGAGGCCAATAATTTTGTGGAGATCTGTGGTACAAGATCCAGTGAAGTGAGGAGCTGCTTAGGTTGCCTAGAAAAGGGTATTTCATTACATTTAACACGTTACGCTTTTATATTTCGGAAAGTCATCAAATTGATAAAAAAATGTGCAAGATACAAATCGTTCAATTATTAAGAATTAGGTTAAAGTAAAGTAGCTCAATGTAAATACAAACAACAAACATCGTGACTGTTTCATGCAGTCCAATGTCAAGTCTGAGAACTTTTTTTTTTTTTTTGTTAATGTTTTTATTGTTGGGTCATCAGATGAGTGTGTTACATGATTCTTGCATTCAGCGCAAATTCTTGGACCATGTTGACATGAAGCTGTGGTGTTACTCTGCAAAATTTTAGTTCTTAAAACTAAAATTGTATTGAAATTGAGTAATAAACTTAGGTTTCAAGTGAGAAGTCTCTTTAAAACCATAGGATTTCTTTATTGGCTATTGTAAAACTACTCATATTTAAAAAAAAAAAGTGTATCACTTAATTTTTAACATAGTCTTCCTTTAAGATTATTACACTTGGTACTACAATGCTTGATGGCCTTTATCGTCGTCCGAGAGAAGTGTGAGGCTCGGACTTCTAGCTACCTGTAAGTTTCCGTAGTGCCTAAGTATTCCCGAGTCCAGCCCCCCCATGAAGATATTCTTTCAGATTTGGAAACCGATGGGAGTCGAGAGCCAGGCCTGGTAAATATTGAGGGTGAGGAACTGATTGAAAGCCACAAGCATGTACAGCCGCCTATACAATGGCAAGGGTGCATTCTTCTGGTTCAGTGGTGGCAACATTGCTCTATTTACAATATTCCATTCGCCTGGACTGTGACGGGTTTAGACCCATGATCACCTTTATTTACAGTATGCTTATTAAATGCATTCCTCACTTTTATCAGAAGCTTGGACCTTTGCATTGGTCTTTTCTATTTCACTTAAGCCAGTAACTCCCTGTACATTTCCAGAAGAATAAGGCATCACCCTGCCAGCAGACAGTTTTGCATGAATTTTGCAGGGAAGATAGAGGCCAGTGGGGCTGCTATATTTAATTTTGGTGCCTTGATGATTGATACGTTCACATTACCATCAAATTACATAAATATGGTTGCCACCAAGTTTAAGTACCGTACATGATTAGCAGCTCCATAGAAATCTATACCAGGATGCCTCTAGAGCCATTATTCAGTATGCTTT
>WNGS01163947.1:15962904-15997117 GCA_020271785.1 Procambarus virginalis | reverse complement strand
TGGTTACTTATCTTGCACTGAATGTGTAAAAAGCCAATTTGATGGCTTTGAAATCCATTCTTTTGTTCGTTATTTTCCCGAGTATGTATTTAAACCGTAACACCTTGATGTATGAAAGGTTATACATTTCTTAGCTTTTTAGAGGCAGTATGAAGAAGTTCACACACACAAAATAACCAGAAACGAAGATGAAAAATACTGAGAATGCACAGATGAATATAGGGATGATGTGAATTTGATAAGTAATGCTTGAAAGTGAGAATGAAATGGGGGGAGGGACAGTTATATATAATGGGATGGTTAAGGTACCGAGTGAACAGTAAGTGGGAATGCTAAAATACTGTACAATTGAGTACAGTACTTGCATGAGGTAACTAAATCAAATATTATTGAAACTGTAGTTGTTGCTGAAGTGAAATGTGTTCATTGTACATATCTAACACTTCACTTTTTATTTACCGATGTAGGCCTGTCATTTTTCCCAGAGCAGACAATGTAAATATTACTGTTGACTTTACCAGTAACCTACTAATACATCAGATGGTATCGTCCTATCACAGACATAATCATACAGCACAACCTCGATTCAACATACTATATGGGACCACCCCCGTTGCGTTGAGCGTTGGATTCGTTGCAAGAGGTGACCTTCAGGAGGCGTTGTGTCAGTGTCTTATTTTTTCTTGTACACAATAAAAAAGCATTCATCATATTACATACTATACCTATATATTACTTCTCCACTAAAAAAATACTGTAATTCATAAATTTACAGTACCTTATTGTTGAAGTTATGTCCATCTTGAAGTTTCGTGAAGTTGTGAATGCTCTACAGTAAATACGTACTGCAGTGCATTATGCCGTTAGCACTGCGTTGATTAAAAGTAGTTCTGCTGTATATTGAGTACTACAATACAGTTTATGAAAACTATTGTACACAAAAATTACTGCAACTTTAATTTTAACACTGAGTACACACTTAAATTTAACACGTGTTCTAACTGTTCATGCTGCACACGGTGTTTTTAGATGTTTGCATCAGCTTTGCTGGTGCTCGCTGCTGCTGTGAGTTCAGCTGCTTCTGAGCTGGTGCTGGCTGCTGTTGTACCAGCTGGGTACAACTGTGCTTGTGCTGGGTACGGCTGTTGTACCAGTGCTGGGTACAACTGTGCTCGTGCTGGGTACAAGAAGGAAATACAGTACAACCTCGATTCAACGTACCCCGATTCAACGAATCTCCGGCTAGTTCGCACACTTTCAGGCCGGATTTACTCACCGGTTCGACGAACAATGGTTCGCCGAAGCGGGGCATGTTCGGATTTGCTTACGACGTCGAGACAGAGTTCACAGACTGGTGGAAAAGTTTCACATTCTATCACAAATTACAATCATTGATTCCTTCATATGACAAGTTCGATCACACAAGTGAACCACACAAGTGGACCGCACATGTGGTCCACAAGTGGTCCACAGGCTTACGATGTTGGGACAGAGCTCACAGTTGTAGAAAACTTTACCATCCCATAACAGATTACATTTAATAATTCCTTCATATGACAAGTTAGATCACACAAATGGATCACACACAAATGGACCACACAAGTGGACCACACAAGTGGACCACAAGTGGTCCACAAGCTTACGATGTTGGGACAGAGTTCACAGTGGTGGAAAACTGTCTCATTCTATCACAGATTACAATTAATAATTCCTTCATAAGGCAAGTTGGATCACACAAGTGGACCACACAACAAGTGAATCATATGAACCAAACACCAGCCAGAATGGTCCACAAGAAGTGACGCATATTAACCAAACACCAGCCAGAGTGGTCCACAGAAGTGAACGACTGAGTTTCAATGATTTTCGTTCACCGATTTATGGCACACCTATCTTTGTAAATTAATTTAAAGGCTGAAGCAAGAATAGCTAGCTAATATGTTGAAATCTTCTTATACATTTTCTGTGATGAAACAAGACGAGTGAGGGTAGACAGATAAGGGAATCCTGTACAGTAAACTTCCCTTTACAGTGAGGTTTCACTCACTTTCGTCTGTGTTGTCATAGTTCAGTGACCAATGGCTTTGAACGTTTCACATTAATAAATTATTTCTAAAACTGGCGTTTTAATAACTCTTTATTATCCTAATTAAACCCAACTAAATAAGACCAAAATAGACTGTAATAAGGTAGATATCTCCTATTTGAGAAATTGTTCACATTATTGGCAGCACAACTCCAGCACGAGTAGACGGGTCTAATCCCTGTCCATACACCATGCTTGTTGTGTTGTGTTCGATTTCGTCGCCACAGTTCAGCGATCTACGGCTTCGAAATAATAAAATTAATAAATTAGTTCCAAAGTAAGTATTTTTTATAGCTGTTATTACCGAAATAATGTTGCTAAACTAAATATGTAACCCAAAAATATATAATTTGATGTAAATTGAATATTTGAGAGAAATATATGTTACTGGAAATCGAACACAACACCAGGCGGTGTTTTGTTCGATTTCGTCGCCACAGTTCAGTGACCTATGGCTTCGAAATAATGAAATAAATAAGTTTCAAAATAAGTATTTTTTATAGCTCTTATTATCGTAATAATGTTGCTAAACTAACTACATAACACAAAAATATATAATTTGATGTAAATCGAATATTAAGAGAAATTTATGTTACTGGATCAGGCTTAAACACCAGCCAACTGAAGGGTGTGCGTATAGACTTAGCCTGCGTTCGTACAGTATGCACCCAGTGCCCTTAGCTTTGTCTGCGATTGATGTACAGCATTTATCTGCCGATGGAAGAACAATTGTGGAATTGACCATTTTTTTACTACAGCCCTTTGGTTATAAAACAAAATGTCTCAGGGGCTTACTAATAATACCTTATTAATGCCAAAAACGAAGCAATATTTTGCAAGAACTAGTAGCAGAAAATCAACCAGCACGAGAACAGCCGTACCCAACACGAGACCAGCCATACCCAGCACGAGAACAGCCGTACCCAGCAGGAGAACAGCTGTACCAAGCACGAGAACAGCCGTACCCAGCAAGAGAACAGCCGTACCAAGCACGAGAACAGCTGTAACCAGCACGAGAACAGCCTTACCCAGCATGAGCTCCCACTCGTCCACTTTGTATTCGTCTGGGTTGAAGTGTAGCAACTTTGACCAATGCTGGAGTGCATCCAGGTCTTTCTGTAGTTTCTTTCAGTCATTTTTACTTCAAATTCTAACTTTTGTGATCAAGTTTACATTGTCTGTAAACAGGAAAATGAATGATCCTGTTTCCTCATGTCAGGCCATTTGCGCGCATCGGAAACACTTTAGAACACTGATCCCTTGATGCCCGACTTGAAACGCCTTGCGCCTCTGATAGCCACTCTCCATCACTTGTTTCCTCTCCAAGGAGAACTTGTCTAACCCAGTGCTGTGCTTGTTACACTAACATGTCCTCAAATTTATATAGAAGCCTTTTATGAGGGACAGTATAAAGTGCTGCTTTACCATTATCACTTGTCTTAATAGCACTTAATAGAAGTGTTAGACATTATCTATTTCTATTGAAGCAATGTTGTAGAGACAAAGCACATTTTTTCAAAGTGTTTCACTAAGACGTCATCTTATGAATCTCCAGCACCTAGCAGATAATGTATTTCAGTTCCACTCATCTGTACTTTAGTGACTCCTGCCAGCCTCCAATGAGCCTTAAGCAAAGTACAGGTAAAGGCAGATGTAGTGTGGAAAAACTGAATGAACTAGATATGATGAAGGCTATGGAATCAGAAAAGATCTTGTGGATCCTGAAAGCAGCAGCAGCAGCATAGACGAATCCTTTCTTGTGAATGTTGACCACATAAGCTGTTTTCCATATCTCGGTCAAATCATTTGTTCACAGTGTAGAGTTGAAGAGCATTATTGCTAATGGAAGACTCGGTGCCTCTCGTTGCATCGTTCAGGACTTGTAACTTTTTTTTTCTATTCATTGGCTTCAGTGGTTTCCATACCTCATTTGCTGTCACATCTTTTTGCTCAAGACTCGTTGCTCAGGTTGTGTGCTTCCAGATTTCCTGGGAGCTTCCTCTTGTTAATAGATATTCTCATAAATACAGTACGGGATATTCTCATTAGTACTTCACACACTTCGTATCACTTTTTTTGTTTTTTAATGTATTCATTCACTATCGGTTCCTTTATGTAAGACTGGGCCATGTATGGATTTATGTGGGATATTGTACTAGGTTAGGAGTAGGAGTGGCCCCAGGACTAATGTGTGGGGGGGGGGGATGCTGCATGTGGTATCTCATCATTCTGAGCTCTTACTTTGCACTTTGACTGTCTTGCATTGCAGCGGTATTCCTTTATCCATTGTAGTATTTTTCTATCACTCTCCTGATAGTAAAATCTTTTGTTCACTAGCGTTTGTGAGGCACTTTGATAGTCTAGAAATACCGCATGCACTCTTCCCACCCATATGTCGATTGCCAGTTAAAGGACACTTAAGTTAAAGACAGGATTTGCAATCACTGATCCCATGCTAGTCATCAGTTATAAAGGTCTCTACACATCCTTGTAGGCTTCTCGTGGTCTTCTCCATCATTGCTTGGGTCCATAATCACAAAGGAATTCATTTAGTACATTGAAAATGGATTAAGAAAGGATCCTTAACATGATATACTGCAGGTCTGCTGCTGTTTAACAAATTTGTATACCCTCTTTTATCTGTTTGTATACTTCAGCCTTGGCACCGCTAACTCTTCATCTTTCTTGAGAATGTAGATTATCCATTTTGTTGTAATTTCTAAATAAGGGAAATTTATAAATCGTGGAATTAACTTTACTCTTCTCTGTGCACATAGAGGGGGGAATTTATTTTCTTTTGGCAGTATGGAACAACGCATCTTCAGGTCCCAAAGAGAAGAGGACAAAGTTCTTGTTTGAGTAGCTGGATGTTCAGTAGTTGGTACCAACAGTTGGGGTTGTAACTTGCTGGATGTTCAGTAGTTGGTACCAACAGTTGGGGTTGTAACTTGCTGGATGTTCAGTAGTTGGTACCAACAGTTAGGTTGTAACTTGCTGGATGTTCAGTAGTTGGTACCAACAGTTGGGGTTGTAACTTGCTGGATGTTCAGTAGTTGGTACCAACAGGAGCCGGTCGGCCGAGCGGACAGCACGCTGGACTTGTGATCCTGTGGTCCTGGTTCGATCCCAGGCGCCGGCGAGAAACACTGGGCAGAGTTTCTTTCACCCTATGCCCCTGTTACCTAGCAGTAAAATAGGTACCTGGGTGTTAGTCAGCTGTCACGGGCTGCTTCCTGGGGTGGAGGCCTGGTCGAGGACCGGGCCGCGGGGACACTAAAGCCCCGAAATCATCTCAAGATAACTCAAGAAGATAACAGTTGGGTTTGTAACTTGCTGGATGATCAGTAGTTGGTACCAACAGCTGGGGTTGTAACTTGCTGGATGTTCAGTAGTTCCACTGTACTCGTTTTACCCTCCCCCCCCCCTTTTATACAATACCATTAAAATGCAAAAAATAATTTTCTCCATTGTGGAAGAAAATTTAAATGACCTAATTTTCTTCAAATATAGTTTAAGCAATTTAGTACCAGGCCATAATTACTTCCAAGACATAGACTATCCTCAGAAATATAATATATATATATATATATATATATATATATATATATATATATATATATATATATATATATCCAATTTTTTTTTTATAGGGGACATAAAGGGTGGGGGGGTCAAATATTCTAATAAGAAATTTTCTGGGAAGTTGTACCATGCCTCCTCCATCCCAGGAGCCAGGACTAGAATCAGGCACACAAGGCAAGGGGAGTCTGGGGATTGGAGCTTACCTGAAGTCGAGAAGAAACCCAACAGAATGGTTAGATGTAACGAAACGAGCAACTGTTTACAGGAAAATTATGACGTTCCTTGATGTTACTTTTATGTAGTTTAAGAGGTTTGTTGTCCCTGCAGCTTGATTCTTAACAAGACCTCCTGGTTGATGATCTGGGAACTCGGCCTCTGATCCTCAGGGAATGCAAGCTGAAAACCAATGGTAATTTCCCCCCCCCCCCTCTCAGCAGCATGAGACTTCCATGTCCGCAGAACCCTGGAAGCCCTAACCTCTCGGGCAAAGGGTCGGGGACCACCTTGGGTACACAGTTTTGAAACCCCCACAAACATTCACTGACCCTAGGACAAATTCACACAGCATATTGCCAGGACATACCAGCCAACTTGGTGACATCAAGTTGCAACTTGGTATCTGCATTGCCTGCTTGAGCAGGCAATGCAGGTAAGTAAAGAACTGTATACACCAGTGTACACACACTAAAGGCTTGATACCCCAACCAAGATAACAGACTGCACATGTCCAGATAAAAATGGGGTCTTGCAGGTAAAGCACCTAAATTATTGGGATTGTCTCAAAGCTCTCCAAATGTACTCACTAGAAAGGAGACGAGAGATACCAAATATATACACATGGAAAATACTGGAGGGCCAGGTCCCTAATCGACATAGTAAAATAACAACGTACTGGAGTGAACGTTACGAAAGAAAATGCAGAATAGAACCAGTGAAGAGCAGAGGTGCCATAGGCACAATCAGAGAACACTGTATAGACATCAGAGGTCCGCGGTTGTTCAACGTCCTCCCAGCGACTATAAGAAATATTGCTGGAACAGCAGTGGACATCTTCAAGAGAAAACTGACTGTTTTCTAAAAGAAGTTCTGGACCAACCGGACTGTGGTGGGTATGTGCGCCTCTTAAGTCAAGACTAGGGACGGGCCGGGATTGGGGAGTAGAAGTAGTCCCAGAACCCCATCAAGCAGGTATCACCCTAGAATGGCTATACTGTAATTAAAATACTGTAATAGCCTAATACTCTAAAAATATGAAAGTCTTATGCTCGTGTATGATATGGTCTGTGATAGTACTTAAGAGTTATTAATAGATTAGTTTCTTGCCCCTTCCACTGAAGTACAGCACTTTAGTTTCTATCCCATTCTAGTTGTCTTACTGTCTGAAGCATCATAAAAAAAAAGAAACATGAGATGTTTTGTCATAGGAAAGAAATAATATTTAGTGTGTCGAGTGTTTTCTAATATAAATATGTTCCAAGTCAATTGATGTCACTAAAATATGTTCTTTAAAATGTTCCCAGGGTTTTGAATATCATCATAAATACAAGAAATAAGTATACTTGCCAGGGAATTTTATGGATTACAATTAGGAAAACAAGAACTGTGCCTAGTTTTCCCCTTTGCCAATTTGTGTTGTTTTCACATTGCTGTGCTGTTTTCTCATTGTCAGTAGAAAACTGCTCTTTCTATATTAACCTATAATGATTATATCCCTCATATCTGGCACTAATTATTCCCGGTAGATTTATTTCTTGCTCTGTCACCCGTAAATGGTTGCAGCTACCAGGCCAAAATCCTGTTGGGAAGGTCGGTGTCTGAATAAACATCTCGGATGTTGAAACTGTTATGAATTTGACAGTGCATATATCGCAATGAACAATAATGTTAGCTATTACACTGTAGTAGCAAATGAGTTAAATATATTAGTAACCATAATGTTTGTGGTTGTTGACATTTTTGTTTTGAAAATGGTGTCTTTATGCAGTGAAGCTACAGGGCTGGCCCTCCATAGCACTCCAGGGCTGGCCCTCCATAGCACTCCAAGGCTGGCCCTCCATAGCACTCCAGGGCTGCCCTCCATACACTCCAAGGCTGGCCCTCCATAGCACTCCAGGGCTGGCCCTCCATAGCACTCCAAGGCTGGCCCTCCATAGCACTCCAGGGCAGTGTCGGGTGTCACAGACACGTCCACACAGCTAATCATACTTCTGGACTTGAATAGGCGTACTGAGCACTAGGGCTAAAATATGGTGTGCTCATAGAGGCAAGGGGAGCATGGGGACTCTGAGATCAACCGAGAAATAAATTCCCCCCCCCCCCCCAAAAAAAAGCTGGCAAAGCAATTGTCAAATATGTCTGTTTTTGTTGTCTGATAGATGTTCATTTTGCCTCCATCTCTCAGCCTCCTTGTTTGAAGATGTTTTGCCATCCACAAGCCTGCTACATTGGTTGTCACTGGATGTCTGTGTTTGGCTGAGCCACCCTCCTGATGGTTCAGTGAGCTGCATCTCCTATTACTTTATCTCTCATCATTTTTAGGTGTTGACTCCCATTATCTTCACCAGACATACCTGGGTGTTTCCTTGTCAACTGAAGTGTCTTGGTTGACTCCAGTCATTGGCATGGGTGGGGTTATCTTGAGAGGATTTCAGGACGTAGCGTCCTGTGGCCCGGTCCTCGACCAGTCTCCTTTTTGTTACACCGCCCCAGGAAGCAGCCCACAGCAGCTGTCTAACTCCCGTACCTGTTTACTGCTAGGTAGGAGGGGCATCAGGGTGAAAGAAACTCTGCCCATTTTTTCCACCTCCACCAGGGATCGAACCCGGAAACTCAGGACTACGAATCCGAAGCGCTGTCCACTCAACTGTAAGGCCTTTGTCAGGGGTTTGCTCTACAGCTCAAGATATTCTTTCCCCTTTTTCCATGTTGAGCATTACTGTTGCTACAGAATCCTCCTTCAGCTATTGTTGCAAGGTCCAAACTTTGGATTTGGCAGAAGGTACTGTATTTTATTGCATTCTGTGCTTGTTAGTGTTTTGCTGCTTTCAGGGCTACATGGTACAGCCTCTTTGGAATTTCACACTGTGGTGTGTCTTTTCCCTGTTTGGGTGGGCTCACCAGATAGCATTTGGGTTTAGTTCTAAATGCGGAAGACTACATTGCAGTCTCCAAGGAGATGGATCACATTGCCTCGGGGGTGGAACTATCAGTTTTCTGTCACTCACTTTCCTGATCTGAGGTTCTTGTTGTGGGTGCTTTTTGCTTGGAGTGGAATCAGTGGGACTTCATTTACCTTTTTTCTCTATTCCAGCTTCTCATCCATGTGTTTTTCTGATTGAAGACCTTAGTGAGCTATGTCATTCTTCTCTAGCCAGTCGATCTTGTTCTTGGTCTTTCTTACTCATTGTCCCAGTCATATCTTGTTCTGGGTCACTGCTTCTCCTAGACAATCAGCAGCCAGACTTATCTGGATGGTTCATGTATATTCACTAATCTAGGTTAGTCTACAGTTTATCATCTGAAGTTTTTGAACAGTTTGTATGACAACTTTTATATGAATCTGGCGGCACCTCATTTTTTGTTAATTTTTTTGTTCACATTTATTCTTTCCAGCTTTTCCTTTCTCTTTGCTGGTTCTTCCATGTTTTTGTGCCAGTACTGTAGCTGACTTTTTCTATCTCTGCTCCTTGTGGAGCACCATTCCATGTCTTTTTATTTTTGTTTACCTCTGGCGGCTCTTGATTCTTGATGACTAAACCACAACTCAGAAGAAGATGGAGATAGCCTATGGGTGCAGGGGTTTTGCTCCTCATATTTTTGAGGGGCTCCCCCTTTCCCGGGGAGGGGGGAGCTGCGCAGACAGCGGTGCGGCGACGTGTGACGTCATGCTTGTTTGCTTGTTTCTTTTTGGGAGTTCTATCCACTTGTCGGCTTTGGTAGCAATTTTCACCAGAATAGGGGTTTGTTTTGGAACGCTTACTTTTCTGGGTGCCTGACCCGGTTGATGGCAGGCATCAGCTCTCCTCCAAAATGGGGAGGTAAATGTAAGAAGACAAATAAGTGCAATTATGTACTATTCACAGCAGTTGGAATTGTACTTATTTTCACTTAGTATTAATCGTACTGTCAATTATATTGTGAATATTTGAGTTTACCTGAAAAACTGAATAGAAAACCACAACCTNCACGCCTCAAGGGTGTCACCTTACAGCTGTTCCACGCCTCAAGGGTGTCACCTTACAGTGCTCCACGCCTCAAGGGTGTCACTTACAGCTGCTCCACGCCTCAAGGGTGTCACCTTACAGCTGCCCAACGCCTCAAGGGTGTCACCTTACAGCTGCCAACGCCTCAAGGGTGTCACCTTACAGCTTCTCCACGCCTCAAGGGTGTCACCTTACAGCTGCCCAACGCCTCAAGGGTGTCACCTAGCTGCTCCACGCCTCAAGGGTGTCACCTTACAGCTGCTCCAACGCCTCAAGGGTGTCACCTTACAGCTGCCCACGCTCAAGGGTGTCACCTTACAGCTGTTCAACGCTCAAGGGTGTCACCTTACAGCTGCTCCACGTCTCAAGGGTGTCACATTACAGCTGCTCACGTCTCAAGGGGTCACCTTACAGCTGCCCAACGTCTCAAGGGTGTCAACTTACAGCTGCTCCACGTCTCAAGGGTGTCACCTTACAGCTGCTCAACGCCTCAAGGGTGTCACCTTACAGCTGCTCCACGTCTCAAGGGTGTCACCTTACAGCTGCTCCACGCCTCAAGGGTGTCACCTTACAGCAGCTCAACGCCTCAAGGGTGTCACCTTACAGTGCTCCACGTCTCAAGGGTGTCACCTTACAGCTGCCCACGTCTCAAGGGTGTCACCTTACAGCTGCTCCACGCCTCAAGGGTGTCACTTACAGCTGCTCCACGCCTCAAGGGTGTCACCTTACAGCTGCTCCACGCTCAAGGGTGTCACCTTACAGCTGCTCCACGTCTCAAGGGTGTCACCTTACAGCTGCTCAACGTCTCAAGGGTGTCACCTTACAGCTGCTCCACGCCTCAAGGGTGTCACCTTACAGCTTCTCCACGTCTCAAGGGTGTCACCTTACAGCTGCCCACGTCTCAAGGGTGTCACCTTACAGCTGCTCCACGGTCTCAAGGGTGTCACCTTACAGCTGCTCCACGTCTCAAGGGTGTCACCTTACACTGCTCCACGTCTCAAGGTGTCACCTTACAGCTGCCCAACGTCTCAAGGGTGTCACCTTACAGCTGCCCACGTCTCAAGGGTGTCACCTTACAGCTGCTCCACGCCTCAAGGGTGTCACCTTACAGCTGCTCCACGTTCAAGGGTGTCACCTTACAGCTGCCCAACGTCTCAAGGGTGTCACCTTACAGCTTACCACGTCTCAAGGAAACTATAAACTGATCTTAACAGTCATCAATATTCATCAAACTTCTTGAATTAAAGACAAAACAAAAAAAAAAAAAAAGTTTCTGAAATATTTGCATCTTGGAACGAGCTTAATGTCTTTGATTTTCTTTGGAGAAATAAATATATGGTTTCATATGTTTTGCCACACGTAATTAAAGATATATTAATTTACCATTAGAATAATTTTCATTGTCATTCTGAACTCGGGAACACCTGTGAACGATAACACATGTCAAACATCGGAAATCCATTAATATAACAAAAATAACTGATCTCCTGTCTCCTCCTGTAGCAGAAGACCAGGGGGCCAGATTCACGAAGCAGTTACGCAAGCACTTACGAACGTGTACATCTTTCCTTAATCTTTGACGGCTTTGGTTACATTTATTAAACAGTTTACAAGCGTGAAAACTTGCCAATCAACTGTTGTTATTGTTATAAACAGCCTCCTGGTGCTTCGGAGCTCATTAACTGTTTAATAATTGTAAACAAAGCCGCCAAAGATTGAGAAAAGATGTCTACAGGTTTGTAAGTGCTTGCGTAACTGCTTCGTGAATCTGGCTCCTGATATCGCAATATGTAGAGTGGTGGCGGCTCTCTGACAAGACACAGACCTTGGGAGACACATATGGACACATTCTCCTCCTCCTATGTCTCCTCCAGTGTCTTCAACAAAGACATTGGTGCCCAAAATGGGCTGTTTAGGAATCAAGGTGAAAAAGATATACCCTCAATACAGTGTTTTACATAGTAGTGGTATACTTTTGTATATTAATTCTTTGAATGGCCAACCCGTCATCAGACCAAGTCCATTCCATCCAGCGGTCGACCCCAAAGACGTATTCATGAATATTAACATGCCGTTCATTCAAAACAGGAATTTTCTCAAATGTAAATTATTATGTTATATTTCCATATTGTACATATTACAGCACTGGTTAGGTTAGGTGTTTAGGTTCTGTTGGCGATTATTTGGATTTTTTGGTATTTTTTTATTATTAAAATACAGACATACAATTAAACAAGGCAGCGAAGCACCCGATCATAAAACGAACCTTTACAGAACCGACCCAGCCCAGTGACAGTAACAAAGCAGGACACAGAAGTGACAAGACATGGACGAAAAACAGAGGGACACGGAGAGGACAACGGAGGATAAAAACAAGCAAAAAAAAAACAAACACATACATACGAGCTAAACACAAACATAAACACCAGTGAACTCGGTCAATAATATTTCTCAGGAAACAGACGGTTAGGATACTTCTGACAGTACGCATGCCACACACCGCAGGCATCCTGCGGCGGGGGCACACCCGCACCCGAGCGACGCGGGCGACGCTTACACTCCGGAGTCGCCTCCAATCACGAGCGGCGGCACAAGTTCATACGGCACCGAGACTCCCCGGCCGGTGTCCTTTTTCAGCACGAGAACCAAACCACGATCCACACCAGGGGTTACAGCAGGTGCAACAACCTCCCATTTCGGAGAACCGCACACGGAGGTGCAGGGGGGCACAGTGGAGCAGCACCCGCAACACAGGCAGGAGCAGGCACCACACCATCCCCACCCGTCTCCTTCGCTGACACGGACCACCGCATCCTCGTGGTCCACACCCACACCGGCCGGAGCACCCACACAGGCCACGTCGCTCACACGGTCCACCACATCCTGGGAAACTGGCCCGGGACACCGGCGCGTCCGCTTCTGCAAAGGGAGTACATCATCAGAACTACAAACGTCCGAACTCACAGGGTCGGCCGGCCCCGGCCCCGGGGGGTGGCAGGCCCCGGCCCCAGGGGTGGCAGGCCCCGGCCCGGGGGTGGCAGGCCCCGGCCCGGGGGTGGCAGGCCCGGCCCCGGGGGTGGCAGGCCCCGGCCCCGGGGGTGGCAGGCCCCGGCCCCGGGGGTGGCAGGCCCCGGCCCCGGGGGTGGCAGGCCCCGGCCCCGGGGGTGGCAGGCCCCGGCCCGGGGGTGGCAGGCCCCGGCCCCGAGGGGTGGCAGGCCCCGGCCCGGGGGTGGCAGGCCCGGCCCCGGGACCACATCCACAGGCGGGGGCGGGACATGGACTTCCACTGGGACATCCACCACACGCAGTGCGGGCGACGGCCCGACACTCGCACACACTGGCGCAACAACCACCTCCGGGGCCACAGCAGTTAGCAGACTGGACGTACAAGGCGTAGTATCCGCCCCAACAGGTGGAGCAGCAGGTAGCCAATCAGGCGCCTCAGGCACAGCACCCACTCCATCCTCAGAAGCGTCCGAAGCCAACAGGGGTGGAAAGTCCTCTTCACGAAAAATATGCACCTTGCCAGTTGCTCCCACATCGCACGCTGCAGCGAGATGACCCACATTACCACACCTGTAACAGGTGCGCGGTTGACCCCGATACTGGCAACGAAGCGTGTAACCCGACAAAGACACAGAGGACGGAACACTACTCTTCAGTGACATGATCAGGGTGCGGGAAGCGTCAAGCATCCCAGTACAGTGCCCTGCAAGTACCTTGTCCCAACGAACGCTTAGCACAGTACCAAACCGTCCAAACACAGCAGTTAGGAGATCGTCGTTAAACTCGAAGGGGGCACAACGCACCGACACATACGTCAAGGCGACGCTGAGGTTCATTACCTTAACAGAACCGGCGACATCAGGGAGAGGGTAAACACGCCCTTCACACCGCCCCAGAAACGCCTTGACCACGGCGCGGTTCTCCTGCAGCAGCTGGACGCCCACCAATTCCGACAACTGCACATGGAGAACATCCACCAGGGCAACACCAACCAACATGTGGTCCACCGGCACCGTAAAAGCCAGACCAGCCGACGAGGTCCTCTTCAATGGAGGCCGGTAAGTCCCTAATGTCTCTTCAACAGACGCACCACGCCCACACGGGGGACAACACCCCCACAGCCGTCACGGGCACTCTCCTCACACAGCCACTAGGGTGGAACTGGCGAGCGCTACGAACGACACATCTGCACCCAACAGCTGCCGACGAGCCAAACCCGATTATTTGTATTTGTAGTACGTGGGTGAAGCATTTACAGCGTTGTGGTTCGAACGTTGTGGTTCGAAAAGTCGTCAGCGAAGCCCTTGTTCCGGAAGTGTTCGGATGTCATCAGTTATGAGTCGTGTGTAAACTGTTTTTCATTCATTAACACCTGGGGCTTTGGCGGGTGCATGGAATTGACTCTAGGCCTTTGTTTATGAGGACGGGTTATGAACTGCAGTCTTTGTATAGAATCGTACTTGAGGCTTTAGAACGATACTTGAAGCTCTAGAACGATACTTGAAGCTCTAGAATGTTACCCGAAGCTTTAGAATGGTCGTAGACTTACATTACTCCTGTGAGGACAGGATTTGCCACTCCCTGAACTGAAATAAAACTGGCTCTACCGTCAATTCTCCGCGCGGACAGTAGTCGGTACTGGAGCGAATAACAAATTCTGAAGTTACACGCCCATTTCCAGACCGGTTTTCAATATCTTTCTAGATACTTTCCGCGTCTGGGACTGACGGGCGCCGCTCACACGGCTCGCCAAACTCACGAGAGTTTCTGCGTGTTTACATCTAGATCTTAACACAGTCTCCAGCTGCCATCTTTCCCCAGCAGAGTCGGGCAGGTCGGTGGGCTTCGAGCACACTCCGTGCTGGCTGATGAACGACGCGGTTTTTGCGTGGTCTTGTGAAGTCCTGCAGGGTCCTGTGAGGTTCTGTGGGGTCCTGCGAAGTTCTGCCGGGTCCTGTAAAGTCCTGTGGGGTCCTGTGAAGTTCTGCGGGGTTCTGTGAAGTCCTGTGGGAGTCCTGTGAAGTTCTGTGGGGTCCTGTGAAGTCTTGTGGGGTCCTGTGAAGTCCCGCTAGGTCCTGTGATGTCCTACGTCATCAAGCGAAGTCCTACGAGCTCCGGTGAAGTGCTGTAAGGTTCTTCGAGGTCCTGTGTGTTCCATACCTAAGGGGTCCTATCAGTTCACTAGTTTTTAATGGGACTTGATAAGTCACCCATAATATTCTGGACCACTGTGTGCATTTGGGGCAGTCCTTTTTATATATATAGTCCTATAAAAAGTCCTGTAAAAGTCCTATACAACTTTTGGTTTCAAAAGCTCTTACTAGCGTCGCTGTTGTGGGAGGCAGAGCACCAGGTGAATGAGTTCCTTCCATGAAGGTCAACAAAAGCCACAATTGAACATTGACTCAGCTTTTGTGCCTGATGAATACATTGTCACGATACTTGACAATGGCCCTGGAGTGGCCCTGGTGAGGCCACTCCAGACCGACAACCAGAGCGCCACTCCATAGTCTCCCGAGACTGATGGATGCCTGCTACTACTACTGGGCTGGCAGTATCAAGCCTTCTGGAAGAGTGGACCTCTCCGTATGTCGGAGTGTAGCTCCTGGACCCGTCAAGTGACACTAGAGCTGACTACGGTGACATTAACTCAGCGGCCTCCGTGCATCGTGCAGGCGCAGACAGTTTCCTTGAACGGTGTATAACCGAGCTCCGTTGAGGCCACATCTCGCTATATGAGGCGCATATAGGCGGCACAGCCACACAACACCTCCATCTTGTAAAAGTTTTCCACGTACAATGCCTGTCTGAAGACACAGAGAATTGAACTGCATAGTGGAGCTAAGACGCTGCTGTCTCGTAGAGACATTCTGCGATTTCCTATATTGAAATGTTCATATATGAAGGTGTTTGGGTTGATATAAAGAGGAGCTGCTTCGTATAGGCCAATAGGCCCTCTGTATCATGCGTTATACATGCGTTCTTCTGCCGAAGAAGACTTCCAGGTGCTATATGTGCACAGTTTAGCGCCTTATAACAATTATATATTTGAATTTGCAAGATATATTGGAGTAAAATCCCATTTAAACGCCTCTGAGAATCTTAGTAAAAATATATAACCTATATAATGATCGCTAAATCTGGACCTTTTGTTGGGGAGAAGACATCCAAACACGAGACAATGGTCGCCTCCTCCATCATGTGGCCTGTCAGGTCCAGGCCCTGGCACTCTCAGTGTGGGGGGCCCCGGGCCCTCGGCACCCCCTGGCACCCTCAGTGTGGGGGCCCCGGGCCCTCGGCACCCCCTGGCACTCCCAGTGTGGGGGGGCCCTCGGCACCCCTGGCACCCCTCAGTGTAGGGGCCCTCGGACGGCAGCACATATCATCACAATAATCTCAAACAAGGATTTGTTATACATTAGTTATTACCATAAATCATGGTAAATATTATCCTAAGTGAGGTGTCCCCGGCGGTGCCCGGGCGTCTGTCTGTCTCAAAACATAACCGAACAACATGATATTGCACCATAGGGGACATGTTTGTTCTGCGGGGACTCTAGACTTTATGAAGGGTTACGTAGTGTGTGTCAAGAGGTGGCAATGTGATGCTCAACAGCCCTCTCCCGGGATGGTTAAACATGGCCATCGTATCCAGCACTGGTGGCACACTTTGGATGCATTATGAGGCGATCCTCAAGAACACGAGAGGTAATAAAGTAATTGGAAAGCTTTAGGTTCCTGCGATGGCGCTGGAACCAATCGTATTGGTGTATGCCTTTCCATTGGAAACTTTCAGCGCCGTGGAGAGGGGGGGGGGACCTGCTGCATGGGTAACAGCTTCTTCCCCGAATCAACCTACCCTGGTTTTGCGCCTTTGTGAGGCCACTTCAGACCAGGCCGACGACAGTGCGCAAGTTCATAGTCTCCTGAGAGTGATGGGTGCCTACTACTAGGTACTTCATGTCTGAAGAGGCTAATGACTGGACATTCGGTAATGCAGAGAGAGATCGTGACGGAGTTCTTGCTCGCAGAGTTTTCACATGGAATCCTAAGGTTCGGCAGGTGGTCACCCCCCAAGACGGCTGAGCAACAGAGCTAACCACAATAGGGAAGAGTTGCAGAGGCACCAACTACTGCCCAACCTGAACTTAGCCTTCCCTGGGCTGTAAGTGTATTTTTGTAAGTGGTGATCATATCACTTTTTTTTGTTCTATCTTCTACTTTTGGCATGTGTGAGGCCTCTAGCCTCTCCTCGTAACTCTTGTTTTTCAGTTCCGGAAGCCATGTTGAGTGCGTGTACTCACACACTCATATGTGTGTGTCGACTAGGGTACAGGTTCTGGAGCCTACTGGGCTCAATCAAAATCTACTTTTGAAACTGTGTATGGAGTCAGCCTCCACCACATCACTGCGTAATGCATTCTGGGTACTCAGTCTCCACCTATGTCCCATTGTTCGCGTACCACCAGTGCTAAAGAATTTGTCTTTGTCCACCCTGTCAATTCCCCTGAGAATTGTGTAGGTAGTGATCATGTCTCCCCTTACTCTTCTGGTTTCTAGTGTCGTGAGGTGCATCTCACGCAGACTAAGAGAAGAAATGTAGACATTTACATACCACAGAGTTTATCACAGATTAAGAAAGTAAGTAGAAACAGAGCAATGCCAGATGATGTACAGTGACCACAACATAGCAGTTGCAACATCAGGATCTGCGGGTTGGTACAAGACATCAACCAACTACGAACCACTTAGTTTGATGAAAGGGAGCAGTAGACAACAGAAGTACACTTACATCGCATCAGGCTTGGATACCCATGTGCATGGGAAATAGGCTTACAGGTTCCGGAAGATGAGAGGAAATGCCCGACAGACCACTGGAACATTATCTAACACAGTGCACAGTTACAACCACAACAGACCACTGGAACATTATCTAACACAGTGCACAGTTACAACCACAACAGACCACTGGATCATTATCTAACATAGTGCATAGTTACAACCACAACAGACCACTGGAACATTATCTAACACAGTGCACAGTTACAAACCCATTAAGATTTCAACTTAGATTCAACAGAGCAGAAGAAGTTGTTAAACACATATGGCAAAATCTTACTGAAGGGACCATACGAGTCATAAATACTCATACTCCGCCCAAGTAAAACAGAAACAAGCAACACTTAGTGGGCCAGACAGAGGCTTAGGGCCCGCGCAGCAATATCCCTGCCAAAAAAAAAAAAAATCACGCAGCCTTTCCTCATAACTCATGCTTCTTAGTTCTGGGACTAGTCCTCACAAAGCTTCGTCTTGTGCTTGACAAGGTACGGGCTCCATGCTGGGGCCGCAGACTCCTTTAACTTCTTCTGAAAAATAAACTTCTCCATGTTTATTTCTCTCTGATTTGTGTATCATCAGCAAATTTGCAGATATTGCTGCTGAAACCTGAATCTAAATCATTATATATATATATATATATATATAATATATATATATATATATATATATATATATATATATATATATATATATATATTATAAACAAAAGAGGTCCCAGGACAGAGCCTTGAGGTACGTACTCCACTCACAACATTTTTCCATCCTCACTTAACTCCATTTATATTGACTCTATTTCCTTTGGTATAGCCATGCCCGAATCCAACTTAATATAGCACGCCAGTACCATGAACCTCTATCTTGCTAATCAATCTTTCCTGCAGCCTTCTGCCGTTTCCTTAATTTCTATGGCCCTATGACAAAACTCGGGACCATCGGTTGCTAGCTGATGATGTAGACCACTGCGCTACCTAGCGGGTTAGACAGTCATTCAATATGATAACAATGACACATGAGATAACACAAATTATTACCAATACTCCTGTTAGTAACACGGATCCCGACGCTAGAGTATCTGAGAGCATTAAAGAACACACAAAATAGTCGCTTCAGCGAGCCTGTTGTACCATTCTTGGTAATGTGCCTATAGACTTCAATCATGCCTAGTTGCAAGGCTAGTTAGACCATTAAATTAGCGATGTTAGCCGGGGGGAACCTATTCTAATCGTCTATCACGCTGTTGCCAAACCTGGGGCCAGATTCACGAAGCAGTTACGCAAGTGCTTACGAACGTGTACATCTTTCCTCAATATTTGACACCTTTGGTTCATTTATTAAACAGTTTACAAGCATGAAAACTTGCCAATCAACTGTTGTTATTGTTATAAACAGCCTCCTGGTGCTTCGGAGCTCATTAACTGTTTAATATTGTAAACAAAGCCGCCAAAGATTGAGAAAAGATGTACAGGTTCGTAAGTACTTGCGTAACTGCTTCGTGAATCTGGCGCCAGTATTCCCCCCATGTTCGTCCTGATTCTGCAGCCATTGTTTCGACTTCTGACCTGGTGTTACAGGTTCGAAGCCAGCTGGTGTTTTCCATGTTGATATCCCTCCTAGTGAGGAAGTCAGCCTCTCCTGCTGAGGAAGTCAGCCTCTCCTGCTGAGGAAGTCAGCCCCTCCTGCTGAGGAAGTCAGCCCCTCCTGCTGAGATCCCTCGTGTGTCAACAACATTTTTTTAAAGATTTTTGATATCTTGACCAAGTCTTTTTCTTCGGATTTAGATTTAGATTTAGATTTCAGCTGGGGGATTATATATGCCATTAACGGTGATATATCCTGCTAAAAATGCTTATTGATGAAATCTAAATGAAGCGTCAATGAAATTTTAGATTTTAGATAAGTTCAAATATCTTATACAGTTCACAGTTCAATAAGAAATAATCTTTTTTCTGGGACTTCAGCCTTGAATATGTGTACATAACCGCACTGAAACATTCAGGTAACTATTCATTAACAGGTATTAAACAATCATTTCGCAGTCCAGTCTTACCAGTCTCGGGGTGTAGTGGTAAGACACTGGCCTGGCGTTCCGCGAGCGCTTTGTCATGGGTTCGTATCCTGGCCGGGAAGGATTTACTGGGCGCAAATCCTTAACTGTAGCCTCTGTTTAACTCAACAGTAAAATGTGTACTTGGTTGTAACAACGATTCTTCGCGGCGGGGATCGTATTCCAGGGACCTGCCCGAAACCCTACGTGTACTAGTGGCTCTACAAGAATGTAACAACTCTTGTATATATCTCAAATAATATATACTTTTGTATATACTTTATATACTATATATACTTTATATATGAATACGGTCCGCCCTGGACCATCATCAAGCCGATGTCACCACATCTTACACACACAAACCACAATAGCGTGATGCATCAAATGAACAAATCCACGAGGGTCGTGACGACGATGCCATGTCGTAGCTCAGTCGATTAAGGCGGCGTCTGGGATGCTCTCGGTCGCAGGTTCGAATCCTCGTCACGGCCCTTGCGGATTTGTTTACCATGCCCGCGAGCTGTCCGCGAGCGGACAGCACACGGGACTTGTGATCCTGTGGTCCTGGGTTCGATCCCAGGCGCCGGCGAGAAACAATGGGCAGAGTTTCTTTCACCCTATGCCCCTGTTACCTAGCAGTAAAATAGGTACCTGGGTGTTAGTCAGCTGTCACGGGCTGCTTCCTGGGGGTGGAGGCCTGGTCGAGGACCGGGCCGCGGGGACACTAAAGCCCCGAAATCATCTCAAGATAACCTCAAGATAACCATATCTTCATCTCCCGTCACTGTGACTCATCGGTTGCAGACGAACGCCAAAGGATCAACAATCAGAGACCTGAGATGGAGTTGTCAGGGGAAAGCGCCAAGCCATTACGACTATATAGCACTGGGAAGGGGTCAGGATAAGGATTTGGGATGGGACGGTGGGAAGGGAATGGTGCCCAACCACTTGCGGACGGTCGGGGATTGAACGACGACCTGCATGACGCGAGACCGTCGCTCTACCGTCCAGCCCAAGTGGTTGGGCAAAGGGAACGTGAAGCATCAGTATAGTATAAGGAAAAAGAAAAGTATCAGTAAGGTATAAGGGGGGGGGGGTGATATAACACAAGTCAACGGCCTCATCAGAGCTGAGTGTGATGAATCTGCTTCATAACACCTGATATTGATTACAGGATGATCAGGCGCCTTTATTTGGGCCGTGAGGCAGGGCACGCCACCAGCAGGGCACGCCTCCAGCAGGGCACGCCTCCAGCAGGGCACGCCTCCAGCAGGGCACGCCTCCAGCAGGGCACGCCTCCAGCAGGGCACGCCACCAGCAGGGCACGCCTCCAGCAGGGCGTGCCTCCAGCAGGGCATGCCTCCAGCAGGGCATGCCTCCAGCAGGGCACGCCTCCAGCAGGGCGTGCCTCCAGCAGGGCACGCCTCCAGCAGGGCACGCCTCCAGCAGGGCACGCCTCCAGCAGGGCACGCCTCCAGCAGGGCATGCCTGCAGCAGGGCACGCCACCAGCAGGGCACGCCTCCAGCAGGGCACGCCTCCAGCAGGGCACGCCTCCAGCAGGGCACGCCTCCAGCAGGGCACGCCTCCAGCAGGGCAAGCCTCCAGCAGGGCATGCCTGCAGCAGGGCACGCCTCCAGCAGGGCACGCCTCCAGCAGGGCACGCCTGCAGCAGGGCACGCCTCCAGCAGGGCACGCCTCCAGCAGGGCACGCCTCCAGCAGGGCACGCCTCCAGCAGGGCACGCCTCCAGCAGGGCACGCCTCCAGCAGGGCACGCCTCCAGCAGGGTACGCCTCCAGCAGGACACGCCTCCAGCAGGGCACGCCTCCAGCAGGGCACGCCTCCAGCAGGGCAAGCCTCCAGCAGGACACGCCTCCAGCAGGGCACGCCTCCAGCAGGGCACGCCTCCAGCAGGGCACGCCTGCAGCAGGGCACGCCTGCAGCAGGGCACGCCTCCAGCAGGGCACGCCTGCAGCAGGGCACGCCTCCAGCAGGGCACGCCTCCAGCAGGGCACGCCTCCAGCAGGGCACGCCTCCAGCAGGGTACGCCTCCAGCAGGACACGCCTCCAGCAGGGCACGCCTCCAGCAGGGCACGCCTCCAGCAGGGCACGCCTGCAGCAGGGCACGCCTCCAGCAGGGCACGCCTCCAGCAGGGCACGCCTGCAGCAGGGCACGCCTCCAGCAGGGCACGCCTCCAGCAGGGCACGCCTCCAGCAGGACACGCCTCCAGCAGGGTACGCCTCCAGTAGGGTACGCCTCCAGCAGGGCACGCCTCCAGCAGGGCACGCCTCCAGCAGGGCACGCCTCCAGCAGGGCACGCCTCCAGCAGGGCACGCCTGCAGCAGGGCACGCCTGCAGCAGGGCACGCCTCCAGCAGGGCACGCCTCCAGCAGGGCACGCCTGCAGCAGGGCACGCCTCCAGCAGGGCACGCCTGCAGCAGGGCACGCCTCCAGCAGGGCACGCCTGCAGCAGGGCACGCCTCCAGCAGGGTACGCCTCCAGCAGGACACGCCTCCAGCAGGGCACGCCTCCAGCAGGGCACGCCTCCAGCAGGGCACGCCTGCAGCAGAGCACGCCTCCAGCAGGGTACGCCTCCAGCAGGACACGCCTCCAGCAGGGCACGCCTCCAGCAGGGCACGCCTCCAGCAGGGCGTGCAGGAGGCGTGCAGAATGCTATAGACTACAGCATTATTGCAATAAAGGAGCTAAAATATTGCATCATCACCCTGCAACATTGACGCATACACTCACTTGATCGATACTCTACATAGGAAAATATTTGATGGCTATCCACCATAAGCAATCACTGCAGTAGCAACTTTATCAACAACACGTAATATTCAATATAAATATGTACATTTTCTCGTTGATTTTGGTCTAAAAACGTTATTTTCAGATCACTTTCAGTCCAAGAAAATACCCCGACACAAAACGCTTTGTAATCACCTAAGTGTAGTTACAGGATGAGAGCTACGCTCGTGGTGTCCCGTCTTCCCAGTACTCTTTGTCATATAGCACTTTGAAACTACTGACGGTCTTGGCCTCCACCACCTTCTCACCTAACTTGTTCCAACCGTCTACCACTCTGTTTGCGAAAGTGAATTTTCTTATATTTCTTCGGCATCTGTGTTTAGCTAGTTTAAATCTATGACCTCTTGTTCTTAAAGTTCCAGGTCTCAGGAAATCTTCCCTATCGATTTTATCAATTCCTGTTACTATTTTGTATGTAGTGATCATATCACCTCTTTTTCTTCTGTCTTCTAGTTTTGGCATATTTAATGCCTGTTTAATATATTTAATAGTGTATTTAATATTTATTAATAGTGTGTGTGTGTGTGTGTGTGTGTGTGTGTGTGTGTGTGTGTGTGTGTGTGTGTGTGTGTGCATTCACCTAGTTGTGCTTGCGGGGGTTGAGCTCTGGCTCTTTGGTCCCGCCTCTCAACCGTCAATCATCAGGTGTACAGGTTCCTGAGCCTATTGGGCTCTATCATATCTACACTTGAAACTGTGTATGGAGTCAGCCTCCACCACATCACTTCCTAATGCATTCCATTTGTCAACCACTCTGACACTAAAAAAGTTCTTTCTAATATCTCTGTGGCTCATTTGGGCACTCAGTTTCCACCTGTGTCCCCTAGTGCGTGTGCTCCTTGTGTTAAACAGCCTGTCTTTATCAACCCTGTCGATTTCCCTGAGAATCTTGAATGTGGTGATCATGTCCCCCCTAACTCTTCTGTCTTCCAACGAAGTGAGGTTTAATTCCTGCAGTCGCTCCTCGTAGCTCATACCTCTCAGCTCGGGTACTAGTCTGGTAGCAAACCTTTGAACCTTTTCCAGTTTAGTCTTATGCTTGACTAGATAGGGACTCCATGCTGGAGCCGCATACTCCAGGATTGGTCTGACATATGTGGTATATAATGTTCTGAAAGATTCCTTACACAAGTTTCTAAAGGCCGTTCTTATGTTAGCCAACCTGGCATATGCTGCTGATGTTATCCTCTTGATATGAGCTTCAGGGGACAGGTCTGGCGTGATATCAAGCCCCAGGTCTTTCTCTCTCTCTGACTCTTGAAGTATGTCATCTCCCAAATGGTACCTTGTATCTGGTCTCCTGCTTCCTACCCCTATCTTCATTACATTACATTTGCTTGGGTTAAACTCTAACAGCCATTTGTTCGACCATTCCTGCAGCTTGTCCAGGTCTTCTTGAAGTCTCAAGCTGTCCTCCTCTGTCTTAATCCTTCTCATAATTTTGGCGTCGTCAGCAAACATTGAGAGGAATGAGTCTATACCCTCTGGGAGATCATTTACGTATATCAGAAACAGGATAGGTCCAAGTACAGAGCCCTGTGGGACTCCACTGGTGACTTCACGCCAGTCTGAGGTCTCACCCCTCACTGTAACTCTGCTTCCTATTGCTTAGGTACTCCCTTATCCACTGGAGCGCCCTACCTGTTTCTCCAGCTTATGCATCAACCTTTTATGGGGTACTGTGTCAAAGGCTTTCCGACAGTCCAAAGGTTTTTGTGTGTGTGCGTGCGTGCGTGTGTGCGTGTGTGCGTGTGTTGGAATAAACGGCCTGTTGGACTTTGTTTACAAATGTCACGACAAACTTACTAAAACAGCTGACCATAAGGGACGTCCCGATTACCGATCTGATATCCAAAGAGCTGTGGAAAGATGTGGGAGTAAGATTGATGTGCAGGTGAAATTCTTGAAAGAGGATTTGGATGTAGAGAGAGAGGAGGCTTGAAAGTTTGGTGGCCTATCCACCATGGGTTGGCATGAGGATTTTGGTCTTGGCTTGGGTTCCTCTTCAGCGGCAGGAGGCTAACGGTGAGGCGGTTTGATGTTGTCCTGGTTCAGTTGAGGTGCTCTGTCTGGCTTGTCGGAGGCGTCTTCCCTATTGAGTTGGTGAACCTGAGGTATTAACTTCTAGCATCAGGAAAGGTTCGTTTGAGTCGTCCACACTGCAGCTTTGGTAACGGGGTTCCTTCCGGGTCGTCTTTTATGTGGACAGAGGATGGCGTCTCCCAGTTGTAGTTCGGGTCGTAGAGTTTTCTGTCTAAGTCGTCGAGATACGCGTAGTGTTGCGTCATGCTGGCGTGTACTATCATTCGGTGAGGGAATTTGTCTGGATTCTTGAATGTGCATATTCGGTTGGACTTGATGGTCGTCTGCCTTCTTGTGGTGAGGTTACCCTTGAACGTCCCGTCGCAGATAAAGAGTCCACCAAAACAGGGGCGTGGTCTGGGTCCTCCCTCTTTCTGGTTTTCGGATTGGATGTCGGTGACTTCGAGTTTTTCGGTGTCTGCTGGTTCAAGTACTGTTGCTGTTGTAGCAACTTGGCGGTCATGTAGTTTCATCCATGAACGTCCTGCGTGTTTTTTCGCGATTCGGTTGTAGGAGTTGCGGGGGGATGCCGCTGTTTGGCGGTCTGTCAGGTCCGGAGTGGTGTGGGATGATGCGGTAGCTGGAGCCTGAGGTGCTGGTACAGTTAGTCCTCTTGTCTGCTCCGACGCCGGGGGAGTCGGTGGGGTTTTTGCTGTTGGTTCCGAAGGTGCTTCGGTTGCTGCTGTTGTTGGGGTGTGATCTGCTTGAGTTGGGGTAGGTTGTTGAGGCTGTTTTAGGTCCACCGGCACCGACATGGTAGGTAAACCGTTGCAGCAAGCAAGCTGTTGAGTATCTCCGCGTACTTGGCGATGTCTGTTCCTGACAGCTTCTCCGCAAGGCGAATCAGTATAGGGACCAGGATGGTGGCAACCGAGGCCGCTGATTGGTTGGTTGGTGTGCTGGTGGGCTGAGCTGCAGTCGTCTGTGTGTTGGGCCCCCTGTGGGGCGTGGGGAGGCTAGCCTGGTGCGGACGTCGCAGTAGCAGAGGAGTTGGGTATCGCTGGGAACGTCGTAGCCTAGAGGTTGAAGATCGCCGGCTGACTGGTGGTTGGTGTGGCGAGTACCGATTTCTTAATGTCTTCAGTTCTTATGGGGTAGTCCATGGAGACGGCGGCACGTGCTCTCCCACAGTTGAGGCGCAGTTCGATGGTCGACTGGCAGTCTTTGTAATGGTGGTTTTCAGTGCAGATGCTGCACTTTTCCTCTGTGAGTTGACAGTTCTTTGTGTCGTTGTCGTCCTTATAGCACTTGTAGCAATGGCGTAGGAGGAAGTAGTAGCGTTCCTTCTTGACGTTGTTGGTGTGATAGATATGTCCAGGCATCTGAAGCCGTTTTCCACTGCTTGGGTCGCTGCTGCAGCTGTAGAGAAGGTCACCTTCAAGGTAGGTCGTAGGTTGGCGTCGTTCTTGATGACGCTGACTGCAGTCAGAGCCGGGTTCCTGGTGTTGATGCTTGACAATATGGTGTCAGGGTCCTGGGAGGCGAGGTAGACGCTGGTGCGGCTGACAAAGATGGTTCTATCAGCCAGGTAGCGTAGCGTAGACACGATGATCAGGTCGGCGTTGCGTAGGACGTCCTGGTGTTCTGTTCCAAAGCCTCTTCACTTGAGTAGAGGAGTTCTACACCGACGCAGTCGGCGCGGATGTCCGCAGGTGCTGCGCGTTGGTGATGTCGACTATTTCCGACAGTATCTGGAACCGGGTGAAGTTGGTCTCACCAAGAAACCGGACTTTAATTCGGTAAATCATGGCGAAGTATCTCTTTAAGACTTAATGCACGTCACTGGAGATGGCCCACCGTCTCTTCCCGGTATAATGCTCCAGGCTGGGAGTGGGGTCTGACCTTCTTGAGTGCTCCAGGCTGGGAGTGGGGTCTGACCTTGAGTGCTCCAGGCTGGGAGTGGGGTCTGACCTTCTTGAGTGCTCCAGGCTGGGAGTGGGGTCTGACCTTGAGTGCTCCAGGCTGGGAGTGGGGTCTGACCTTCTTGAGTGCTCCAGGCTGGGAGTGGGGTCTGACCTTGAGTGCTCCAGGCTGGGAGTGGGGTCTGACCTTGAGTGCTCCAGGCTGGGAGTGGGGTCTGACCTTGAGTGCTCCAGGCTGGGAGTGGGGTCTGACCTTGAGTGCTCCAGGCTGGGAGTGGGGTCTGACTTTGAGTGCTCCAGGCTGGGAGTGGGGTCTGACCTTCTTGAGTGCTCCAGGCTGGGAGTGGGGTCTGACCTTGAGTGCTCCAGGCTGGGAGTGGGGTCTGACCTTCTTGAGTGCTCCAGGCTGGGAGTGGGGTCTGACCTTGAGTGCTCCAGGCTGGGAGTGGGGTCTGACCTTGAGTGCTCCAGGCTGGGAGTGGGGTCTGACCTTGAGTGCTCCAGGCTGGGAGTGGGGTCTGACCTTGAGTGCTCCAGGCTGGGAGTGGGGTCTGACCTTGAGTGCTCCAGGCTGGGAGTGGGGTCTGACCTTGAGTGCTCCAGGCTGGGAGTGGGGTCTGACCTTGAGTGCTCCAGGCTGGGAGTGGGGTCTGACCTTGAGTGCTCCAGGCTGGGAGTGGGGTCTGACCTTGCGTGCTCCAGGCTGGGAGTGGGGTCTGACCTTCTTGAGTGAAGCGCACCTTAATGCCTTATATTTATCTATCCGACAGAGCCGCGAGCTTGTTTTATGCCTTGTCTTTATCAGGGTCGTCCCTTTATCGTTCTCTGTTTCCTTTCTGACAACAGGTGTACAGCCCACTAACGGGTACACAGTCGAGGGAGCCGAGTTCAATCTCGGTTTCAAACAGAAACGGTTTCTATAGTTAAGTTAGGTTAGGTTAAAGCAGGTGAGCTGCAGATTGAATTAAGTTAGGCTTGGGTAAAGTTAGATTAGGTTAAATGCAGTTAGGATAAGTTAAGCTTGGTTAAGTAAGTTAAGTTAATGGAAATTATCAGGAAAGAGCGCTAATAATTTAGATTAAGTTCAGTTAAGTTAGGCTAACATGGATTAGAAAGACTGGAGATAAATTAGGTTAAGTTAAATTAACAAATCCACAAGGGATTTGGTGCATCACGCTACTATGATTTCTATGTGTATAGGTTAAGATAGATTCAGTTAAACTGTGAGGCGGGACTTGCACAAAAGGCATTACCATTTGTTGACAGGAGGCTAAATTATTCCAGTACAACTGATTAAGATATTATAAATACAAGGAACACAAGACGTATCTAAGTCGCAACGTGTAACTGTGCATCTAACTCCGGACGGACGTTCTGATCCACAGCGTTCTGTCCGTCTGTGTGTGTTCTGATCGGCAAGATGAGTAGGGGATTTAGAGACACTAGGATATTTGATTGATATAACCCTTGTATGGTGACGAAATTACACGCCAGAAGAGAGAGAAAGAGGGACGGACAGAAATGACGTTTCGGTCCGTCCTGGTACCATTAGCGACTTGATAATGGCCGGTCCAGGACGGACCAAAACGTCGTCGTTCCTTCGTCTTGTGATGTGTGGTTCGGTCATCATGCCATCGGCCAGGTTATGGGACTCGTCGTCTCCATAGTGGCAGTTGTGGACACAAGGGTCATTTGAGGGCGGGCAGTTGATGGCGCGGGTTGGCTCGTTAGAGGGGCAGTAAATGTCTATTTATTTATTTATTTATTTATTTATTTATTCATATACAAGAAGGTACATTGGGAATGTGAGAATATATAATATGGTAATTACAATCTTGTAAAGCCACTAGTACGCGCAGCGTTTCGGGCAGGTCCTTAATCTAAGAAAAATTTTAGTAGGTAAATACTAGCAAAAATTATAAAAAAGAAATGATAACAGTTACATGGCAAGAAAAGAAAAAAGAAAAAAAAAAGATGAGAGAAAATTGTAGGTACAGTATAATAAAGCACTTAGGTAGCTAAGATTGATTGCAATGAAAGCTTGAATGGTAGTTGACAAAATTGGTAGGCACAATACAGCAAATGGCTAGCACATAAAGGAAGACAGCAATGAACACAATGATAAGGTTGTTTGGGTTAAATACATAAGAATTAGGAGATTGGGTAACACTAGATACAGAGCAAAAAATAAAGCTCAGTGTAGGAAACTAAGAAGATGAAATTAAGTACTTTTTGGTTTTGTTTTTAAATAAGGCAAAAGTTTTACAGTTTTTCAATTCACTAGGGAGTGAGTTCCATAGACTAGGTCCCTTAATTTGCATAGAGTGTTTACACAGATTAAGTTTGACCCTGGGGATATCAAAGAGATATTTATTTCTGGTGTGGTGATAATGGGTCCTATTACATCTGTCCAGAGAGAGTTTCAGAGCATGGTTTGCATTTAAGAACAGGGTTTTGTAGATGTAGTTGACACAAGAGAATGTGTGGAGGGAGTTAATATTTAGCAAGTTTAGGGATTTAAACAAGGGAGCTGAGTGTTGTCTGAAAGCAGAGTTAGTTATTATTCTGATAGCAGATTTTTGCTGGGTGATGATGGGCTTAAGGTGGTTTGCAGTGGTAGACCCCCATGCACAGATACCATAATTAAGATAGGGGTAGATTAGAGCATAATAGAGAGAGAGGAGAGCAGAGTTAGGAACATAATATCTGATTTTGGAGAGTATACCAACTGTCTTAGAGACTTTCTTAGTTATGTGTTGAATGTGGGTGCTGAAGTTGAGTCTCTTGTCTAGGAATAGGCCAAGAAACTTGCCATCATTTTATTACTGATGTTAATGTTGTCTATCTGTAGCTGAATTGCATTTGATGATTTGCTTCCAAATAAGATGTAGTAAGTCTTTTCGATGTTTAATGTTAGTTTGTTAGTTGACATCCATAAGTGGACTTTTTTAATTCATTATTCACAACATTATTTAGTGTATGTGGGTTGAGGTCTGAATAGATAAGAGTAGTATCGTCAGCAAACAATATAGGTTTGAGAATATTAGAGACATTAGGCAGATCGTTATATATATAAGAAATAGAAGAGGTCCTAAGATACTGCCCTGTGGCACTCCAACGGTAATTGGTAGAGTGGAAGAAGTTGTTTCATTGATAGTTACATATTGGTGTCTGTCACTAAGATAGGATCGGATGTAGTCAAGGGCAAGGCCTCGGATTCCATAATGCTGGAGTTTAAGTAAGAGGTAGTTGTGATTAACAGTATCAAAGGCTTTTCTTAGGTCAATGAAGAGTCCAATCGGAAACTCATTTTTGTCAAGTGCTGAGTAGATTACGTCAAGGAGACTAATGATTGCATCGTTGGTGCTCTTTTGGGACCTGAAGCCAAACTGGCAGGGGCTGAGTATGTCGAATTTTACGAGGTAGGAATAGAGCTGTTTGTAAATAATTTTTTCAAATATTTTTGATAGAATGGGTAGATTTGATATTGGTCTATAATTGTTTATGTCCGCCGGATTGCCTCCTTTATGGACTGGCGTTACTCTTGCTTTTTTGAGGATATCAGGGAAGGTGTGACACTCTATAGATTTGTTGAACAGTAGGGCTATGGGTGGGGCAAGGGCATGGGAGGCTCTCTTGTATACAATGGACGGAATTTCACTGGTGTTCCCTGCCTTTGTTTTTAGAGAGTGTATGATGGACACAACATCTCCGGGCTGATTGGTGAAAGGAGAAGAGAGTTTGGATAGCTGCCTGAGAGATATGTGTTAATATGTGTCTGAGTCTGTGGGATTTTACTGGCAAGATTAGCACCAACCGATGAAAAGAAACTATTAAATTCATTTGCCATTTCTAAATCAGTTGACGGTATATCCCCATCCTTGTAGAGTTTTATTTGGTTATGTGAGTGTTGTTTAGTTCCTAGGATACTAGAGATGGTTTTCCAAGTGCTTTTCATGTTGCCTTTTGCTTCATTGAATCTATTCACATAATATGCAAGTTTTGCCTTTCTTATGATACTGGTAAGCATTGATGAGTACCTTTTAGCTACTTCCTTTGAAACTAGGCCAATCCTAAGTTTCTTTTCATATTCATGTTTCTTGTTGATTGAATTGAGAATGCCGCTTGTGAGCCATGGATTGTTTAATCTTTTGTCAGTTACTTGCTTGGTAAGAAGGGGACAATGAAGGTTGTAGAGGCTTAGAGTTTTGGAGAGGAAGAGGTTAGCTAATGAATTTATATCCTGGGTATTATTGAATTCAGAATCCCAGTTAATATTGTGAAATGCATCTGTAAGATTGCCCAAAGCTGATTCACTGTGTAGCCTAAATGAAAGTTTCTTGCTTTTTGGTGGTGTTATGTCCATGTTCGCTATGAGAAAGGTAGGATAGTGGTCAGTTGTTCTGTCGTAGATTATACCAGATACAAGGGGAGCTGTTATGTTTGTCCATATGTGGTCCAAGGTAGTGGCTGATGTTTGAGTGACTCGGGTAGGTTTGGTGATTGTGGGGATTAGCATACAGGAGTTCATGCTGTTAAGGAAATAGTCAACTTGAGAGCAATTTTGTTGACCCAGGTCAATATTAAAGTCTCCTCCCAGAATGATGTGGTTTTTGTTGAGATTGTTGTTTATAATAAGATTACTTAGGTTGTCTGAGAAAGAAGCTATGTTAGTATTGGGAAATCTATAGATGGCTCCAATAGTCAATGAGGATTTAAGGGATTTAATTGTAAACTGAGCAAAAGTATATTCACAGTAGTCATCTCTGTCACTAATAATACTGTTGCAGATAAATGTATCTCGGTAATATATAGCTGTGCCACCACCTTTTTTATTTGGCCTACAGTTATGAATGGCTTTATAACCAGCTAAGTTGTAGAGTTGGGTATAGTCTTTATTTAGCCAAGTTTCTGTTAGAATAATGAACGATAAGTTAGTACCTAGTGCTGTGAGTAATGCATTTAAATCGTCAAAATGTTTACCAAGTGATCTAACATTTTGGTTGTAAACTGATAAACAGGTGTTATTTTGGAGTTTGTTTTTAGCCTGGTGTGCTGTGAAATACTTGCAATAATGATGATCAATGTGCTGGTTGGTGTAGATATGAGACAGAAGATTTTGATCAGGATCAATATCAGTGTGCATAGAGATGCAGAGGGATCACGATACAAGATACATGATATAGCAAAACACAAGAATAAAAGCAAATACAATAAAATAGTAACAATTTAGAAGTAAAATAGAGATCCAATAGATAGCCAGGAAGGACACAGAAGTTAGATAAATAAAAAAAACAAAAAATCAGTAGAGACTGACAATATAAATGTAAAATAAAAAATAATAAGAAAAATAATAATCATAAAGTAAAATGAACTTGAGGATAATTAGCTTAGTAATGGTTAATTAAAATCCTATAGTTGGTATGAACCTAAGAAAACAAAGTGAGCTCAAATAGATAATTCCGAAAAAAAAGAAAAAAAAAGATATATATCAGATATAGTATATCTGAGTAAATCTTGAATTTTACTCTAATATAAATCTAAGTGTAAAAATAAACAGGGTGAGAGTATATTAATGTGGAAGATTTTACTATGATACTGTGGTAGATGATATAAACAATTATACTATTACTTAATTCCAATAAATGATTACAAGAAACAAATACCAAGTTACTTTAAATATAACAGGGTAATAAGATCCCTAGGTTTAGTGACAAGGGGATTAACTAAGAACAAATAATTAAGAGTAAAAAAACAGGCATAGATGACAAACAAAAAATAAAAATAAAAATAAAAATAAAAAACCTTTGGAAAGGAAAGGCAGAGCTTAAGTACACTTTGGTTGTATGTGAGACTACAAATTATGATCTGGTTATTCAGCTGATATCCCACAGTCAGCCAGGAAGGAAGTGAGGTGAGCCTCAGTGGTTATGACATAAGTTTTTCCAGAGTCAGTCTTCCTAGCTATTATTACCATCGCGCACAAAACAAGTTTAATAGCAGGGGATTTTTTGCAGATTCCACGTAGTTGATATAAGAGATTTGGTCTGAATCTGGTTAGACATCGTTCACATAGTAACCGTGCGAGATCAAACACCTGGATAAGACGATACCTGGATCGATGGTACAAATCCTGAACCAAGAACAGGAAACCACAACACACTCCACCAATACAATATATACAAATCCAACTATGCGCAGTGAACATAAAAAAAGAACGAAATAATGAAAGAAATATCCATAAAGGAGTAAAAGCATTACTCCTAACCAAAAACATAGACCTGATCATAGTCTACAAAACCAAGAAAACTACCAACCACCTAATTAAAAACGGCCGAAGCCGACGGAGAACCCTCTACAGCAGCCAAACGTTGTATACATGTACAACTGCCCCCACGAAGGATGAAACCTTCAATCTAAGTATAGGTATGACGTCGACCAAGCTGACGACGAGGCGTTTGACATGCCATCATCAATCCGGTGCCCCTAGGAGGAACCATGAGACAAGCCATGACATCACCCTAACAAGAGAAATGTTGAATCCAAACATTTAGATATAATGAATAAAAACAGTATATTAGTTAAAAAACAAAATGTAAGACTATAAAAATTCGTGAAGCCCTTAAACATAAAAGTTTTTAGTCACCTCAAGCAATATGGACATTTGTAGAAATATCCCTTCCAGTTTAAACCCAGATAGCCAGGGGGCTCGAGTCCCCTTAGCGTGTCCAGGACTTTCACCACTAGGCCACAAGGACTGTTAATTAAAAGAACTGGAAAGTCGTCAGACCCCTTAACCCAAATTCCCAACAGCACTCTTGTGTATTTTTTTTTTGGGTTATAGATATTTCATCAAATCCCCTCACATGCCCTGGCCACGTGAGTAACATTGGTGCATAGAAACTTGAATGGTCCCCAAGCCAGGGTGTAAGAAACAGAAAACTCCTCACCCCTTGAAGGATTCGAACCCGGCAGGCCTTAGGTGTTAATTATTCTCTTTTTTCGATCGGTACAAGTCTCCTTATTTCAAGCATTGTGATTCAGTTTAGACCCTTTCTTAAAAACAAGTATCTACTCCACCTTCTCTCTCCTCCTCGTCTCTCTCATCTCTCCTCTCTCTCTCTCTCTCTCGTCTCCTCCTCTCCTCTGCCTCCCTACTCCTCTCTCTCCTCTCTCTTCTCTCTCTCTCTCTCCGTCTCTCCTTCTCTCTCCTCCCCCCCAGTTGGAAGCACCAGACCAGGCAATGCTACTCCACCTAGCCATGTGCTGCGGCTCCCCCTCTCCCACCCCCCCTCCACCCCGCCTCACGCACCCACCCCCTCTCCCCGCACCCCCTCCACGCACCATCACGCACCCCACCCCTCTACCTCACCCCCTCCACGCCCCCTCACGCACCCACCCCCTCCTCCCATGAACCAGGAGGCTGGACCAGTCCTCCAGGAAGATGACCTGCACAAACTCTCATTGGCCGAGGAGCAGCGGGATGGAATACCTCTGACGGAGGATGGTGGACAGGAGGTCGTCCGGAGGACGGAGGATGGTGGACAGGAGTCTCGGTGAGTACTGGAGGATGGTGGACAGGAGTCGTCGGTGACGGAGAGATGGTGGACGAGACCTTTCGTTGGGGGAGGCTCTGGTAAGGCGTCCGGATCTGTGTACCCTTCCTGTGGAACTCTGTGACGACCGTCCAACCGTC
>WNGS01163947.1:15950995-15961095 GCA_020271785.1 Procambarus virginalis | reverse complement strand
ACAGAGTACTGGAATGTCCGTCCTGCCGTCCACAGAGTACTGGATGTCCGTCCTGCCGTCACAGAGTACTGGAATGTCCGTCCTGCCGTCACGAGAGTACTGGAATGTCCGTCCTGCCGTCACAGAGTACTGGAATGTCCGTCCTGCCGTCACAGAGTACTGGAATGTCCGTCTGCCGTCACAGAGTAACGGAATGTCCGTCCCGCCGTCACAGAGTACTGGAATGTCCGTCCAGCCGTCACAGAGTACTGGAATGTCCGTCCTGCCGTCACAGAGTACTGGAATGTCCGTCCAGCCGTCCAGAGTACTGGAATGTCCGTCCAGCCGTCACAGAGTACTGGAATGTCCGTCCAGCCGTCACAGAGTACTGGAATGTCCGTCCTGCCGTCACAGAGTACTGGAATGTCCGTCCAGCCGTCACGAGTACTGGAATGTCCGTCCTGCCGTCACAGAGTACTGGAATGTCCGTCCTGCCGTCACAGAGTACTGGAATGTCCGTCCTGCCGTCACAGAGTACTGGAATGTCCGTCCAGCCGTCACAGAGTACTGGAATGTCCGTCCTGCCGTCACAGAGTACTGGAATGTCCGTCCTGCCGTCACAGAGTACTGGAATGTCTGTCCTGCCGTCACAGAGTACTGGAATGTCCGTCCCCACAGTAAGTGACGACAGCCCCCCACAGTTAGACAGCAGTGATAACGCACAGGAAGATAACACTGGACCTTCATGAACCTTCCTTCACTCTCCTTGACCATTATGGACCTTGCTGGACCCTTCTGGACTCTCCTGGATCCTTCTATAACCTCCTGGATCCTTCTATAACCTCCTGGATCCTCTAGTAACCTCCTGGATCCTCTAGTAACCTCATGGATCCTCTAGTACCTCCTGGATCCTCTAGTAACCTCATTTCTAACTTCTGAACCTTTTTCCAGTTTCCTTACGTGTTTCTTCAGATGGGGACTCCCTGATGAGGCGGCATACTCTAAGACTGGCCTCACGTAGGCAGTGTAAAGCGCCCTAATGCCTCCTTACTTAGGTTTCTGAATGATGTTCTAACTTTTGCCAGTGTAGAGTACGCTGCTGTCGTTATCCTATTTATATGTGCTCAGGAGATAGATTAGGTGTTACGTCCACACCCAGGTCTCTTTCTCGCGTCGTCACAGGTAGGCTGTTCCCCTTCATTGTGTACTGGAATGGAGACCAAAACCCCTTTGGTCTCCTATCTCCTAGTCCCATTTCCATAACTTTACATTTGCTCGTGTTGAACTCCAGTAGCCATTTCTCTGACCATCTCTGCAACCTGTTCAGGTCCTCTTGGAGGATCCTGCAATCCTCGTGTGTGTGTGTGTGTGTGTGTGTGTGTGTGTGTGTGTGTGTGTGTGAGTGTGTGTGTGTGTGTAGGTGTTCCCCCGCGAGGCCTTTATCAGCGGAGTTAGAAGACATTAACCCCATCAGTCTGACCAGCAGCTCCAGCTCCCTCAGTGTATCAAGGGAGTCCACCCATCCCTGGATAAAATAATTTATTCAGCCAAATCCACAGCCAACTTCCCCGGCCAAAACTTCAGCATGTATCCTGGGACCACACCTGTCTATAGGAGTGTATTCCTATAGCCAGATATAGTCACATACCTGGCTATAGGAGCCAGATGTGTGTGTGTGTGTGTGTCACATCTTGGTGACCTCTGTACACGTGTGTGTGTGTGTGTGTGTCACCAGCCTGCTTGTCTCTTGAGACGATCACTGACCTTTTACCGACTTCCAGGAAGACGTCGACAGTGTCCACGCCAGCTGACCTCATGAAACCCAGAGACAGGACTCGTAATCACGTGACCACCAACGAGCCAATCCGGGGTCCGCTTTTAGCTGCCAGGTGAGTGAGCGCTGCTGATTCGCCAGTTCCATTTACTCGTAATCTCAGTAATATAATTACAATCAGTTTGTGTGTAATCAAAGGTCAAGCTGGACCTTTCTAATCACTGTATCCTTATAGCATGTACTTTAATTAATTCCTTTTATCACGTTACATAAAAAGCTGCTGTAATGTACTATACGAACCTAAAATCACTAGACTATTTTAAGGAGATACGAAGGCAAACATTTTAGGGAAATGGAAGACGTGTGTTCTAATTTCATTCTCGGAAAATTTATATATTAAAATGAATATGTGATAGTTTGCTGTTGTGATGTTTTGGGTTAAAATACTGATGTTGTCTATGTTTACAGAGGCTGGAGACACCGGAGCAGGGAGGTGGCCGAGCTGGAGACTGTCTTGTGAGGCTCCTGGCCTGCTGACACTGGCTGGTGACTGTGGTGTGAGGCTCCTGGCCTGCTGACACTGACTGGTGACTGTGGTGTGAGGCTCCTGGCCTGCTGACACTGACTGGTGACTGTGGTGTGAGGCTCCTGGCCTGCTGACACTGGCTGGTGACTGTGGTGTGAGGCTCCTGGCCTGCTGACACTGACTGGTGACTGTGGTGTGAGGCTCCTGGCCTGCTGACACTGACTGGTGACTGTGGTGTGAGGCTCCTGGCCTGCTGACACTGGCTGGTGACTGTGGTGTGAGGCTCCTGGGCTGCTGACACTGGCTGGTGACTGTGGTGTGAGGCTCCTGGCCTGCTGACACTGGTGACTGTGGTGTGAAGCTCCTGGCCTGCTGACACTGACTGGTGACTGTGGTGTGAGACTCCTGGCCTGCTGACACTGACTGGTGACTGTGGTGTGAGACTCCTGGCCTGCTGACACTGACTGGTGACTGTGGTGTGAGGCTCCTGGCCTGCTGACACTGGCTGGTGACTGTGGTGTGAGGCTCCTGGCCTGCTGACACTGGCTGGTGACTGTGGTGTGAGACTCCTGGCCTGCTGACACTGACTGGTGACTGTGGTGTGAGGCTCCTGGCCTGCTGACACTGGCTGGTGACTGTGGTGTGAGGCTCCTGGCCTGCTGACACTGGTGACTGTGGTGTGAGGCTCCTGGCCTGCTGACACTGGCTGGTGACTGTGGTGTGAGGCTCCTGGCCTGCTGACACTGGCTGGTGACTGTGGTGTGAGGCTCCTGGCCTGCTGACACTGGCTGGTGACTGTGGTGTGAGGCTCCTGGCCTGCTGACACTGGCTGGTGACTGTGGTGTGAGGCTCCTGGCCTGCTGACACTGGCTGGTGACTGTGGTGTGAGGCTCCTGGCCTGCTGACACTGGCTGGTGACTGTGGTGTGAGGCTCCTGGCCTGCTGACACTGGCTGGTGACTGTGGTGTGAGACTCCTGGCCTGCTGACACTGACTGGTGACTGTGGTGTGAGGCTCCTGGCCTGCTGACACTGGCTGGTGACTGTGGTGTGAGGCTCCTGGCCTGCTGACACTGGTGACTGTGGTGTGAGGCTCCTGGCCTGCTGACACTGGCTGGTGACTGTGGTGTGAGGCTCCTGGCCTGCTGACACTGGCTGGTGACTGTGGTGTGAGGCTCCTGGCCTGCTGACACTGGCTGGTGACTGTGGTGTGAGGCTCCTGGCCTGCTGACACTGGCTGGTGACTGTGGTGTGAGGCTCCTGGCCTGCTGACACTGGCTGGTGACTGTGGTGTGAGGCTCCTGGCCTGCTGACACTGGCTGGTGACTGTGGTGTGAGGCTCCTGGCCTGCTGACACTGGTGACTGTGGTGTGAGGCTCCTGGCCTGCTGACACTGGTGACTGGTGTGAGGTTCCTGGCCTGCTGACACTGGTGACTGGTGTGAGATTCCTGGCCTGCTGACACTGGTGACTGGTGTGAGGCTCCTGGCCTGCTGACACTGGCTGGTGACTGTGGTGTGAGGCTCCTGGCCTGCTGACACTGGCTGGTGACTGTGGTGTGAGGCTCCTGGCCTGCTGACACTGCCTGGTGACTGTGGTGTGAGGCTCCTGGCCGGCTGACACTGGTGACTGGTGTGAGGCTCCTGGCCTGCTGACACTGGTGACTGTGGTGTGAGGCTCCTGGCCGGCTGACACTGGTGACTGTGGTGTGAGGCTCCTGGCCTGCTGACACTGGCTGGTGACTGTGGTGTGAGGCTCCTGGCCTGCTGACACTGGCTGGTGACTGTGGTGTGAGGCTCCTGGCCTGCTGACACTGCCTGGTGACTGTGGTGTGAGGCTCCTGGCCTGCTGACACAGGCTGATGACTGTGGTGTGAGGCTCCTGGCCTGCTGACACTGCCTGGTGACTGTGGTGTGAGGCTCCTGGCCTGCTGACACTGACTGGTGACTGTGGTGTGAGGCTCCTGGCCTGCTGACACTGACTGGTGACTGTGGTGTGAGGCTCCTGGCCTGCTGACACTGGTGACTGTGGTGTGAGGCTCCTGGCCTGCTGACACTGGCTGGTGACTGTGGTGTGAGGCTCCTGGCCTGCTGACACTGACTGGTGACTGTGGTGTGAGGCTCCTGGCCTGCTGACACTGACTGGTGACTGTGGTGTGAGGCTCCTGGCCTGCTGACACTGGCTGGTGACTGTGGTGTGAGGCTCCTGGCCTGCTGACACTGGTGACTGTGGTGTGAGGCTCCTGGCCTGCTGACACTGCCTGGTGACTGTGGTGTGAGGCTCCTGGCCTGCTGACACTGGCTGGTGACTGTGGTGTGAGGCTCCTGGCCTGCTGACACTGGCTGGTGACTGTGGTGTGAGGCTCCTGGCCTGCTGACACTGGTGACTGTGGTGTGAGGCTCCTGGCCCGCTGACAGCCTTGACACAGCCCTGACACAGCCCTGACACAGCCCTGACACAGCCCTGACACACCCTTGACACAGCCCTGACACAGCCCTGACACAGCCCTGACACACCCTGACACAGCCCTGACACAGCCCTTGACACAGCCCTGACACAGCCCTGACACAGCCCTGACACAGCCCTGACACATTCTTGACACAGCCCTGACACAGCCTTGACACAGCCTAGACACAGCCTTG
This sequence comes from Procambarus virginalis, assembly GCA_020271785.1. NCBI lineage: Eukaryota > Metazoa > Arthropoda > Malacostraca > Decapoda > Cambaridae > Procambarus > Procambarus virginalis. The sequence continues at coordinate 15,956,177 of WNGS01163947.1, read as the reverse complement.
ACACACCCTTGACACAGCCCTGACACAGCCTAGACACAGCCTAGACACTGCCTAGACACTGCCTAGACACAGCCTAGACACAGCCTAGACACAGCCTAGACACAGCCTTGACACAGCCTTGACACAGCCTAGACACAGCCTAGACACTGCCTAGACACAGCCTAGACACAGCCCTGACACAGCCTAGACACAATCTTGACACAGCCTAGACACAGCCTAGACACAATCTTGACACAGCCTAGACACAGCCCTGACACAGCCCTGACACAGCCCTGACACAGCCCTGACACAGCCCTGACACACCCCTGACACAGCCCTGACACAGCCCTGACACAGCCCTGACACAGCCCTGACACAGCCCTGACACAGCCCTGACACAGCCCTGACACAGCCCTGACACTGCCTAGACACAGCCTAGACACAGCCTAGACACAGCCTTGACACAGCCCTGACACAGCCCTGACACAGCCCTGACACATCCCTGACACATCCCTGACACAGCCCTGACACAGCCTTGACACAGCCTTGACACAGCCTTGACACAGCCTTGACACAGCCTTGACACAGCCCTGACACAGCCCTGACACAGCCCTGACACAGCCCTGACCCAGCCTAGACCCAGCCTAGACCCAGCCTAGACCCAGCCCTGACACAGCCTAGACACAGCCTAGACACAGCCTAGACACAGCCCAGACACAGCCTAGACACAGCCTAGACACAGCCTTGACACAGCCTTGACACAGCCCAGACCCAGCCCAGACACAGCCTTGACACAGCCTGACACAGACTTGACACAGCCTTGACACAGCCTTGACACAGCCTAGACACAGCCTAGACACAGCCTAGACACAGCCCTGACACAGCCCTGACACAGCCCTGACACAGCCCTGACACAGCCCTGACACAGCCCTGACACAGCCTAGACACAGCCTTGACACAGCCCTGACACAGCCCTGACACAGCCTTGACACAGCCTTGACACAGCCTAGACACAGCCTAGACACAATCTTGACACAGCCTAGACACAGCCCTGACACAGCCCTGACACAGCCCTGACACAGCCTTGACACAGCCTAGACACAGCCTTGACACAGCCCTGACACAGCCTTGACACAGCCTAGACACAGCCTAGACACAGCCTTGACACAGCCCTGACACAGCCTTGACACAGCCTAGACACAGCCTAGACACAATCTTGACACAGCCTAGACACAGCCTTGACACAGCCCTGACACAGCCCTGACACAGCCTAGAAACAGCCTAGACACAGCCTGACACAGCCTAGACACAGCCTAGACACAGCCTTGACACACCCTTGACACACCCTTGACACAGCCTTGACACAGCCTTGACACAGCCTAGACACAGCCTTGACACAGCCTAGACACACCCTTGACACACCCTTGACACAGCCTTGACACAGCCTTGACACAGCCTTGCCACAGCCTTGACACAGCCTTGACACAGCCTTGACACAGCCCTGACACAGCCTTGACACAGCCTAGACACAGCCTAGACACAATCTTGACACAGCCTAGACACAGCCTTGACACAGCCCTGACACAGCCCTGACACAGCCTTGACACAGCCTAGACACAGCCTAGACACAGCCTAGACACAGCCTAGACACAGCCTAGACACAGCCTTGACACAGCCTAGACACAGCCTAGACACAGCCTAGACACAGCCTTGACACACCTTGACACAGCCTTGACACAGCCTAGACACAGCCTAGACACACAGCCTAGACACACAGCCTTGACACAGCCTTAACACAACCTTGACACAGCCTTGACACAGCCTAGACACACAACCTTGACACAGCCCTGACACACGCCTCAAGTGTGTCACGTTACAGCTGCTCCACGTCTCAAGGGTGTCACCTTACAGCTGCTCCACGTCTCAAGGGTGTCACCTTACAGCTGCTCCACGCCTCAAGGGTGTCACCTTACAGCAGCTCCACGTCTCGAGGGTGTCACCTTACAGCTGCTCCACATGTCAAGGGTGTCACCTTACAGCTGCTCCACGCCTCAAGGGTGTCACCTTACAGCTGCTCCACGCCTCAAGGGTGTCACCTTACAGCTGCTCCACGCCTCAAGGGTGTCACCTTACAGCTGCTCCACGCCTCAAGGGTGTCACCTTACAGCTGCCCAACGCCTCAAGGGTGTCACCTTACAGCTGCTCCACGCCTCAAGGGTGTCACCTTACAGCTGCTCCACGCCTCAAGGGTGTCACCTTACAGCTGCTCCACGCCTCAAGGGTGTCACCTTACAGCTGCTCCACGCCTCAAGGGTGTCACCTTACAGCAGCTCCACGCCTCAAGGGTGTCACCTTACAGCTGCTCCACGCCTCAAGGGTGTCACCTTACAGCTGTTCCACGCCTCAAGGGTGTCACCTTACAGCTGTTCCACGTCTCAAGGGTGTCACATTACAGCTGCTCAACGTCTCAAGGGTGTCACCTTACAGCTGCCCAACGTCTCAAGGGTGTCACCTTACAGCTGCTCCACGTCTCAAGGGTGTCACCTTACAGCTGCTCCACGCCTCAAGGGTGTCACCTTACAGCTGCTCCACGCCTCAAGGGTGTCACCTTACAGCTGCTCCACGCCTCAAGGGTGTCACCTTACAGCAGCTCAACGCCTCAAGGGTGTCACCTTACAGCTGCTCCACGTCTCAAGGGTGTCACCTTACAGCTGCTCCACGCCTCAAGGGTGTCACGTTACAGCAGCTCCACGCCTCAAGGGTGTCACCTTACAGCTGCTCCACGCCTCAAGGGTGTCACCTTACAGCTGCTCCACGTCTCAAGGGTGTCACCTTACAGCTGCTCCACGTCTCAAGGGTGTCACCTTACAGCTGCTCCACGTCTCAAGGGTGTCACCTTACAGCTGCTCCACGCCTCAAGGGTGTCACCTTACAGCTTCTCCACGTCTCAAGGGTGTCACCTTACAGCTGCCCAACGTCTCAAGGGTGTCACCTTACAGCTGCTCCACGTCTCAAGGGTGTCACCTTACAGCTGCTCCACGTCTCAAGGGTGTCACTTTACATCTGCCCAACGTCTCAAGGATGTCACCTTACAGCTGCTCCACGTCTCAAGGGTGTCACCTTACAGCTGCTCCACGTCTCAAGGGTGTCACCTTACAGCTGCTCCACGCCTCAAGGGTGTCACCTTACAGCTGCTCCACGTCTCAAGGGTGTCACATTACAGCTGCTCAACGTCTCAAGGGTGTCACCTTACCTTACCAACGTCTCAAGGAAACTATAAACTGATCTTAACAGTCATCAATATTCATCAAACTTCTTGAATTAAAGACAAAACCAAAAAAAAAACAGTTTCTGAAATATTTGCATCTTGGAACGAGCTTAATGTCTTTGATTTTTCTTTGGAGAAATAAATATATGGTTTCATATGTTTTGCCACACGTAATTAAAGATATATTAATTTACCATTAGAATAATTTTCATTGTCATTCTGAACTCGGGAACACCTGTGAACGATAACACATGTCAAACATCGGAAATCCATTAATATAATATAACAAAAAATAACAGATCTCCTCCTGTAGCAGGAGACCAGGGGCCAGATTCACGAAGCACTTACGCAAGCACTTACGAACGTGTACATCTTTCCTTAATCTTTGACGGCTTTGGTTACATTTATTAAACAGTTTACAAGCATGAAAACTTGCCAATCAACTGTTGTTATTGTTATAAACAGCCTCCTGGTGCTTCGGAGCTCATTAACTGTTTAATAATTGTAAACAAAGCCGCCAAAGATTGAGAAAAGATGTGTACAGGTTTGTAAGTGCTTGCGTAACTGCTTCGTGAATCTGGCTCCTGATATCGCAATATGTAGAGTGGTGGCGGCTCTCTGACAAGACACAGACCTTGGGAGACACATATGGACACATACTCCTCCTCCTCTGTCTCCTCCAGTGTCTTCAACAAAGACATTATTGCCCAAAATTGGCTGTTTAGGAATCAAGGTGAAAAAGATATACCCTCAATACAGTGTTTTACATAGTAGTGGTATACTTTTGTATATTAATTCTTTGAATGGCCAACCCGTCATCAGACCAAGTCCATTCCATCCAGCCGTCGACCCCAAAGACGTATTCATGAATATTAACATGCCGTTCATTCAAAACAGGAATTTTCTCAAATGTAAATTATTATGTTATATTTCCATATTGTACATATTACAGCACTGGTTAGGTTAGGTGTTTAGGTTCTGTTGGCGATTATTTGTACTTTTTTGGCATTTTTTTATTATAAAAAACATACATACAAATTAAACAAGGCATCGAAGCACCCGATCATAAAACGAACCTTTACAGAACCGACCCAGCCCGGTGACAGTAACAAAGCAGGACACAGAAGTGACAAGACATGGACGAAAAACAGAGGGACACGGAGAGGACAACGGAGCATAAAAAAACAAGCAAAAAAAACACATACATACAAGCTAAACACAAACATAAACACCAGTGAACTCGGTCAATAATATTTCTCAGGAAACAGACGGTTAGGATACTTCTGACAGTACGCATGCCGCACATCCCAGGCATCCTGCGGCGGGGGCACACCCGCACCCGAGCGACGCGGGCGACGCTTACACTCCGGAGTCTCGACAACGACGCCTCCAATCACGAGCGGCGGCACAAGTTCATACGGTGCCGAGACTCCCCGGCCGGTGTCCTTTTTCAGCACGAGAACCAAACCACGATCCACACCAGGGGTTACAGCAGGTGCAACATCCTCCCATTTCGGAGAACCGGCACACGGAGGTGCAGAGGGGCACTGTGGAGCAGCACCCGCAACACAGGCAGGAGCAGGCACCACACCATCCCCACCCGTCTCCTTCGCTGACACGGACCACCGCATCCTCGTGGTCCGCACCCACACCGGCCGGAGCACCCACACAGGCCACGTCGCTCACACGGTCCACCACATCCTGGGAAACTGGCCCGGGACACCGGCGCGTCCGCTTCTGCAAAGGGAGTACATCATCAGAACTACAATCGTCCGAACTCACAGGGTCGGCAGGCCCCGGCACCGAGGGTGGCAGGCCCCGGCCCCNCCTTATACTGGTGCCTGTCATCCTGCCTGGTCCCTTATACTGGTCTCTACCATCCTGCCTGGTCCCTTATACTGGTGCCTGTCATCCTGCCTGATCCCTTATACTGGT
>WNGS01163947.1:15903390-15923432 GCA_020271785.1 Procambarus virginalis | reverse complement strand
GCTGCTCTATGAGGGAGGAGGTGTGGCAGGGACCACCTGGGGCCCCTGTGGCTGCTCTATGAGGGAGGAGGTGTAGCAGGGGGGAGTGGCCCTCCCTTCTCCCAGGTTCCCTCCCACACAATCTGCCTGGGAGCCCAAGGCTTCCGGCCCTGGACTACCTCCCTCTCTCCCTCCTTCCTACAAGGACTCCCTCTCCATCCCTGCCCGAGCCCTCCACCTCCCAGGGACCGTCCCAGCAGGTCCTCCAAGCAGTTTTAAAGAGGAAAGCCTGATGCAGGGTGTTGACCCTGGCTGTTGCTTGACGGTGGAGAGGAGAGAGAGAGAGACACACAGCCAGACAGACAGACATCCAGACAATACAACCACAGTTTCAAACGTAAATATGATAGAGCCCAGAAGGCTCAGGATCTTTACACCAGTTGGTTATTAGTTGAGAGGCGGGACCAAAGAGCAGAGCTCAACCCCTTCAGGGGTGTGTGAGTACATACAGACAGATCCCGGGCCACGCGGGTACTGTCTGTTGTAATGACAGACCACAGACTGAGTTTCAATGTGGTGTAAAGCCTTCTTATAGTGAGTCACCAGTCACCCAGACCAGTCACCCAGACCACAGACCAGTCACCCAGACCATGACAGTCACCAGACCACTGACCAGTCACCCAGACCACTGACCAGTCACCAGGCCACTCACCAGTCACCCAGACCACAGACCAGTCACCCAGACCACAGACCAGTCACCCAGACCACAGACCAGTCACCCAGACCACAGACCAGTCACCCAGACCACAGACCAGTCACCCAGACCACAGACCAGTCACCCAGGCCACTCACCAGTCACCCAGACCACAGACCAGTCACCCAGACCACAGACCAGTCACCCAGACCACAGACCAGTCACCCAGACCACAGACCAGTCACCCAGACCACAGACCAGTCACCCAGACCACAGACCAGTCACACAGACCACAGACCAGTCACACCAGACCACAGACCAGTCACCCAGACCACAGACCAGTCACCCAGACCACAGACCAGTCACCCAGACCACAGACCAGTCACCCAGACCACAGACCAGTCACACCAGACCACAGAAGATCACAAGGTCTTCACCTCGTTGGAAGGTAAAAAAAATTATATACAAAAAAATAAAGTCAAAATTCCGTGTTAATAAACATTCTAAACCCATCAAATATAAAAAAAATAATTGAAAACAATAACATTTCAAAATTTTTGCAACATAAATAATCTTTATACAAAACGAGCCCAATTATCATATAGAGTGGCCTATAAGTTAAACAAAATATACCATAAGGGCCTTGTTTGCTCTAAGTTTGAACAGGAAACACACTTTAGTCTACCCTCAGGAGAGAATAACATTGTAGAGATTCATTGTACTGGGTCTTGGCTGAATGTTGACTTTGTTCCATTAAATAATTCCTAAAAGTGTGGAGTTATGGTTGAAACACTAAACCGGTTGGCGCGGAGGGCCGAGTGCTGAAGATGGAAAAATTCAGATTACATTTGGAAAGATTTATATCCTCAGTAAAATGACTCATCCCGAGTAATGGCCGACTATTGCACTGTTAAAATAAAATACTGTTATAGAAGGGGGGGTCGTTGGTACCACCGTAGCCTCGGGGGGCAGGTGTTGTTGGCAGGTGTTTGTAACACCATAAAGGTGTTTAGTTAATATTTCACATAGAACATGAGTCAGTCATACAGGACATTTGATGGCGCCAGAATGTCTGGCCTTAGCAATTAAGGAACCTCTAGGGTGTTAATGACCACAAGTTGACCAGAAGTCAGGTAGTGTGAATTGACCTTGCATTCTGCTAAGCTGATAATTGCAGACGGCTGGTGGTCTTTCCATCAAACAAGCGGCTGTTTAGGCATAGTAGGTAGAGAGCCTGGGCTATGTTGACCAGACCACACACTAGAAGGTGAAGGGACGACGACGTTTCGGTCCGTCCTGGACCATTCTCAAGTCGATTGTGAGAATAACCATTCACAATCGACTTGAGAATGGTCCAGGACGGACCGAAACGTCGTCGTCCCTTCACCTTCTAGTGTGTGGTGTGGTCAACATACTTTAGCCACGTTATTGTGACTCCTCGCCTGCAGCCTGGGCTCTTTTACCCGTAGGCGGGACTTAGCTCCCGGATTCCCCATAAATACTCATGGAACTGTACATTCTACAGATCAGACACAGAGAGGATTGAAGATCGAGCAGGAGCGAGTAGAGGGCTGATCCCGAGGCTCCAGCCACCAGACTGGGTTCCCCAGGCAAGAAGTGAGGACTGTCAACTGTAGCCCCCATTCCTCTCTATCCAACTTAGGCTCAGAGACTTTGGTGAGTTGAACTTAAGGTGACAAATTTGGTGTGTTTCCACCTTAAGGTGTTGTGTGACTTTCAGGGGCAGTCAGCCGTATTGGCCTGAGTACCTTGTGTGGTGACTCACATTGTATATTATTCTTAGTACATAGTATATGTATGTATACTGTATATTATCACATTGTATATAAATTGTAAATTGTCTCATTTAACATCCAAAGAGTTGACCTGGAGCTGCCGTGGGGTACAGACGTGTCGTCTGGCCTCTGGTGGTTTGGGGTGTTTGCCGTTTTCGTCACCAGAGGGGGTGGGCGTTTCTGCCCCCCCCCCCCCCCCTGCTGTTGCTGCTGGCTGCGTGTTGACGTGGCGTGCTTGCCATGGGTGGTCCCCTTCCTTCTATCAAGCGCGTGAACTCCGTGGGCCTGGAGTTCACTAGTCGTGCTGGATATACGGAGATAGCCGTGGTTATGTGCGACATGCTTCGTGTCCCTGTGATGGCCGTTTACGGTATTGAGCTTGTGACTGCCCATCGGGTTGTCATCAAGTTTGTGACGGAGGAGGTGTACCGTGATTTCCTTAGTCGTTACAAGGGACGCTCGTTGTCGCTGCCGGATGGTGCCGGCTCTGTCTGCATCTCCGACCGTAGTGGTGCGCTGACTTATGTCAGTGTGCATGGGGCGCCCCTGGAGTTTCCCGAGGAGCTTCTCCGGCGTTACGTTCAGCGGTTTGGAGCGGTCGTCAGTGTGCGGGTCAACACGCTCTCCTCAGGGAGGTATGCCGATAGGCGGACGAACGTTCGCACCTTGGGGATGCGCCTGCGGTCGGATATTCCATCTTCGGTCCGGCTTCTGGGGTGCTACATCCGGGTGTACTATGCCCGGCAGCTTCGTACCTGTTTCCGGTGTGGCCTGTTGGGGCATCAGGCTGCCGGGTGCGATGCGGCTCCGGTTGCTCAAGTCAACTTGTTCCGGGAAGAGGATTTCCCTCCGCTTCCCCTGGACGAGGCCTCCGGGGATGAGGTGACCGACCCGCTCGTTGTTGAGGCTCCCCCAGCGTCGCCAGACGTTTCCCCGGATGTCGCCGACCCTCCTCAGGATGCTGCGATGCCGTCGGTTGATACTCCTGCTCCTGTCCCTGCTGCTCCCGTGGGCCTTCCTGATGCTCCCTCCTCCCCGTCTGCTCACCTGTCTTCAGCTGCTGCGCCTGGCCCTGCATACTCGCCTCGGGTCCCGGCTGTGCTGGGTGCTGGGGTGGCTGTGGGGCCTCCTGTTGTGTGTGGTCCGGTTTCCCCTGTGGTCGAGGCTGCTGCCGTTTTGCGGCGGGCGTCAGTGCGTCCGGCTAGTGGTGCCCGTGTTTCTGGGTCGGCTTCCGGCTCTGACGATCTCAGGCCGGTGTCCAAACGTTCCCGGCCTTCGTCGTCTACCTGGGCCGATGTTGGGGAATTTAGTGACTGTGAGTCCTCGGGTGTGGATGGAGTGGTTCCGGATACGTCGCTGGCTCCGCAGTTAGTGGTGGCGGAAGTCCACGCGCCTGCTGACATTGGTGTCCGTGTCTCGGGTGTGCCTGCTGTTCCTTCTCCATCAGGGGCCTCTCCGCGGTGGGGAGTGGTGGCCTCCGCTGCCAGGGATGGTGAGGATGGTGGGTCTGGCGTGGCCTGGTGGTGACCTTGCGGAAAGATGTGCGCAGTTCGGTTTCCACGCGGTCGTCCGGTAGTGTGCCCGTGGGCGCTGGTGCCCCTGTGGTGGTGCCTTCTGCCAGGCTCCCTCCTTGGAGGTTGACCGTTGGGCACTTGGGGGACGTGTTACCGGAGTCTGTGATGCCGTTGGGTCACTGGTCGCGGATTGCTGAGTTACCGATCTGCGATGAGGCGATGGACTTTCTGCGTGGGGCGATTCCATGGTGTGGGAGCGTGTACCGGTCACTCGGTTCCGGTGTGATACTATTGGGTGCCCTGTTTGCGGGTGTTTGTGGCCAACGTCCCGGAGGAGATGGCGTCCCCGGTGGATAGTCAGGGCCTTGGCAGTGGGTACGATGGGAGGCATTCCATGTCAGATTCCCTCGGGACGAGTTTCCAGGCAAATACGTCAGGTGATTTATACTTTTGTGCTGTGTGCCCTTCTGGCTGTTTGTTTGCTTCTGGTAGTTTGTGCCCGNCACACACACACACACACACACACACACACACACACACACACACACACACACACACACACACAGGCACACACACACACACACACACACACACACACACACACACACACACACACACACACACACACAACACACACACACACACACACACACACACACACACACACACACACACACACACACACACACACACACATCAAGAGGGCCGGTGGCTGTGAGGATAGCACGCTGTACACGTAATCCCATGGCCCGGGTTCGATCCCGGCTGATGGTAGAAACAAAATGGGCAGAGTTTCTTTCCCCCTGATGCTCCTGTAACCTAGCAGTAAATAGGTACCTGGGAGTTAGTCAGCTGTCACGGGCTGATTCCTGGGGTGTGTTCACCTTGAATGATTTAGAAATAAGGGAAGTCAAAGTTGAAGCCTCCATAGGAATGAGTGACCACAGTGTACTGACTTTTGAGTACTTGGTGGAGGTAGGGATAACCTATCCATGGATGGGATCGGAGGGGAAAGGACTAAATTACCGAAGAGGAAAATATGACGAGATGAGGAACTTCCTCAGGGGAATACCATTGGAAACAGAACTTAGAGACAAAAATGTACAGGACATGATGGATTTTGTCACCCAGAAGTGCCAGGAAGCTGCAGACAGGTTTATCCCGGCCTAAAAAAAATGGAAAGCAACAGAAGAATCCATGGTTCAGTTAGGAATGTACGGGTGGGAAGCAACTGAGTAAAAGAACATGGAGAAACTACAGGAATAACAGAACACCAGAGAGCAGGGAGAGATACCAGAGGGCAGAAATGAGTACCTCAGAGTGAGGAGGGAAGCAGAGAGACAGTTTGAAAACGACTGTAGCTCCTGGTGGCTCCTGTGGCTGGTGGCTCCTGGTGGCTCCTGGTGGCTCCTGTGGCTATTATACAACAATCAAGGTAATGGTTCGCAGTCAAAGGCCTTGACTGACGTCAAGCCCGCAGCGCCAGACTCGCTTTAAAAGACCAAAGCTTGTCAAGGGTAAGCCAGCTGGCTTCTTGTCTTACACTCGTTCTCCCGGGTGTAGTCTGGGTGTACACCTGGTCGACCACCATGCTGGGTGTAGTCTGGGTGTACACCTGGTCGACCACCATGCTGGGTGTAGCCTGGGTGTACACCTGGTCCACCACCTTGCTGGGTGTAGCCTGTCTGTACACCTGGTCGACCACCCTGCTGGGTGTAGCCTGTGTACACCTGGTCGACCACCCTGCTGGGTGTAGCCTGGGTGTACACCTGGTCGACCACCCTGCTGGGTGTAGCCTGGGTGTACACCTGGTCGACCACCCTGCTGGGTGTAGCCTGGGTGTACACCTGGTCGACCACCCTGCTGGGTGTAGCCTGGGTGTACACCTGGTCGACCACCCTGCTGGGTGTAGCCTGGGTGTACACCTGGTCGACCACCCTGCTGGGTGTAGCCTGGGTGTACACCTGGTCGACCACCTTGCTGGGTGTAGCCTGGGTGTACACCTGGTCGACCACCATGCTGGGTGTAGCTGGGTACACCTGGTCGACCACCCAGCTGGGTGTAGCCTGTCTGTACACCTGGTCGACCACCTGCTGGGTGTAGTCTGGGTGTACACCTGGTCGACCACCATGCTGGGTGTAGTCTGGGTGTACACCTGGTCGACCACCCTGCTGGGTGTAGCCTGGGTGTACACCTGGTCGACCACCCTGCTGGGTGTAGCCTGGGTGTACACCTGGTCGACCACCCTGCTGGGTGTAGCCTGGCTGTACACCTGGTCGACCACCATGCTGGGTGTAGCCTGGGTGTACACCTGGTCGACCACCATGCTGGGTGTAGCCTGGGTGTACACCTGGTCGACCACCCTGCTGGGTGTAGCCTGGGTGTACACCTGGTCGACCACCCTGCTGGGTGTAGCCTGGGTGTACACCTGGTCGACCACCCTGCTGGGTGTAGCCTGGGTGTACACCTGGTCGACCACCCTGCTGGGTGTAGCCTGGGTGTACACCTGGTCGACCACCCTGCTGGGTGTAGCCTGGGTGTACACCTGGTCGACCACCCTGCTGGGTGTAGCCTGGGTGTACACCTGGTCGACCACCCAGCTGGGTGTAGCCTGTCTGTACACCTGGTCGACCACCATGCTGGGTGTAGTCTGGGTGTACACCTGGTCGACCACCCTGCTGGGTGTAGTCTGGGTGTACACCTGGTCGACCACCCTGCTGGGTGTAGCCTGGCTGTACACCTGGTCGACCACCCAGCTGGGTGTAGCCTGGTGTACACCTGGTCGACCACCCTGCTGGGTGTAGCCTGGGTGTACACCTGGTCGACCACCCAGCTGGGTGTAGCCTGGGTGTACACCTGGTCGACCACCCAGCTGGGTGTAGCCTGGGTGTACACCTGGTCGACCACCTTGCTGGGTGTAGTCTGGGTGTACACCTGGTCGACCACCCTGCTGGGTGTAGCCTGGGTGTACACCTGGTCGACCACCCTGCTGGGTGTAGCCTGGCTGTACACCTGGTCGACCACCCTGCTGGGTGTAGCCTGGCTGTACACCTGGTCGACCACCCTGCTGGGTGTAGCCTGGCTGTACACCTGGTCGACCACCCTGCTGGGTGTAGCCTGGGTGTACACCTGGTCGACCACCCTGCTGGGTGTAGCCTGGGTGTACACCTGGTCGACCACCCAGCTGGGTGTAGCCTGGGTGTACACCTGGTCGACCACCCAGCTGGGTGTAGCCTGGGTGTACACCTGGTCGACCACCTTGCTGGGTGTAGTCTGGGTGTACACCTGGTCGACCACCCTGCTGGGTGTAGCCTGGGTGTACACCTGGTCGACCACCCCTGGGTGTAGCCTGGCTGTACACCTGGTCGACCACCCTGCTGGGTGTAGCCTGGCTGTACACCTGGTCGACCACCCTGCTGGGTGTAGCCTGGCTGTACACCTGGTCGACCACCCTGCGGGTGTAGCCTGGGTGTACACCTGGTCGACCACCCTGCTGGGTGTAGCCTGGGTGTACACCTCACGTGCTGCTGAAGACTGAAGGAGGTAAATAGAGAAGAAGAAGAGTGAAAGGAGAATGGGAGGGAAGAGGAAGGTAATCCTGGGAACCATTCAGGCATGTTCGCATTTGTGTCCTCACGTGTTGCCCCAAAAAATGAGGTGATTTGATAAAATGCTATGTCCAAGATTACCATCCGAGTGCCGGCGGGGAAGTGGTTCAAATAGCTTCAGCTATCACTTCCTTGTGTCCGGTCGTGATGGTCGAGCGGATTAAGGCGTCCCTGTACATACCAGTTGCGTTGCTCCTGGCAGTATGGGTTCGAGTCACTTCTGGGGTGTGAGTTTTCAGTTGCATATAGTCCTGGGACCATTCAGGCATGTTCGCATATATATATATATATATATATATATATATATATATATATATATATATATACACATATATACATATATATATATATACATATATATATGTATATATATATATATATATATATATATATATATATATATATATATATATATATATAATACACACACACTCACACAACTGAAAACTCCACACCCCAGAAGGATTCGAACCCAGACAGCCAGGAGCACTATGCACCTTGGCGTACCTGGTACCTTAACCGCTAGACCACACTGACTGTACAAAAATGTTGGTAATCATGAGACTATTTACCCAACATCCGACAGCACTCGGTGATTAACTTGGGCATAGATATTTCAACGAATCGCCTCACTTTGTGGGCCATGTAAGCAACACAAATGCGAACAGCTTGATTGGTTCCCAAGCCATATGCAACTGAAAACTCCAACCCCAGAAGGATTCGAACCAAGCCCCACCAGTTGAGGTGATTCGATGAAATATTTATGGCCAAGTTGACCACCGAGAGCTGTCGGATGTTGGGTAAATAGTCTCACGACTACCAGACTTTTGTACGGTCGAGTGATCTAGCGGTTAAGGTACCAGGTACGCAACGGTGCATAGTGCTCCTGGCTGTCTCGGTTCGAATCCTTCTTTGGTGGGAAATTTTCAGTTGCATATTGGCTTGGTGTGTGTGTGTGTGTGTGCGTGTGTGCGTGTGTGTGTCAGGGTGCGTGTATACATAACTCTCCTGGTCGGCGTGCATAGTAATAGACAAAATATAGCGTCGTGGCGGAGGAGCGGCTGTGGGCGACAGCCTCTCAACACGCCACAAAAATGACAGAGAATGGAGCAAGATTTCCCGCGGTCCCCGGCGGCGGCGGTGGCGGCCACGAGGAAGGTCCCGCCGGGCTAAACTCTCCCGCCTAACATCTTATGTTTGGGTTCATTGAGCTGCGAGAGAGATGGAGCCGGAAGCCTCCCTTCCGGCTCCGTCTTGTTGTGTATGATGTTAATAATATACTGAACAAGATGACTCTTTGGACATACTTTATCAAGGTGATAAAATTGAAGAAAATATATATGAATAAGGAAGATAATTACGGTTGTGGAAATATATAATAGGCATTTGTGAATGAAATTGTCATGTCTTTGAAGTGATCGTCTTCATCCCTCACAATCTTCAAGACGACGGAGGAATAATTAATGTCACGGGAAAGATATTAGAGATATAAACAATAAAATGATAGATGCTGGACCCAAGTTTATTAAGAACATGAAGGGTGTTAAACGGTAATACCCAGGATGGTGTGGATTCCTTCTACTTCCCATAGTGGAGATCCATGAAAGGTCTCAAATCTCTGTTGGCCATCGGCTTGGTACCTCTAACACTATTAAGTTATAGAGAGTAGTCATAATTATTATAGATTTTAAGGAAGTTAGAGAAGTTCTAGAATTGCCCTTAAAAGGAATGAATACAATTTATATAGTGGGCTTCTTCTCTATTAATAGTGAAATTATTTTATTATATATATTTTTGGTGGGGACTTTTACGCTTAAAATAACTTGACACAAGTGTTTTAGATTATGGGTTAAAGTGTAACTTTTATGTATATGTGAAAACGGTCATTATGTTAGGAAAATTACTATTTCACTTTGCACTGCTTTATGTTCTGCATCTTGTGAACATTGAGCCAAAACTTGGCACTCGGGTATAGGTGGGTGTTGACGCGCATGGACAGTATTTGGCCCTATCCTCACCCTGCCTCCTCTCACCCTATCCTCACCCTGCCCCTCTCACCCTGCCCCTCTCACCCTGCCCCTCTCACCCTATCCTCACCCTGCCCCTCTCACTCTATCCTCACCCTGCCTCCTCTCACCCTATCCACACCCTGCCCACTCTCACCCTATCCTCACCTGCCCCTCTCACCCTATCCACACCCTGCTCCCTCTCACCTATCCTCACCCTGCCCCCTCTCACCCTATCCACACCCCGCCCCCTCTCACCCTATCCTCACCCTGCCTCTCACCCTATCCTCACCCTGCCCCTCTCACCCTATCCTCACCCTGCTCCCTCTCACCCTATCCTCACCCTGCCCACTCTCACCCTATCCTCACCCTGTCTCTCACCCTATCCTCACCCTGCTCCCTCTCACCCTATCCTCACCCTGCCCCCTCTCACCCTATCCTCACCCTGCTCCCTCTCACCCTATCCTCACCCTGCTCCCTCTCACCCTATCCTCACCCTGCTCCTCTCACCCTATCCTCACCCTGCCCCCTCTCACCCTATCCACACCCTGCCTCCTCTCACCCTATCCTCACCCTGCCTCTCACCCTATCCTCGTGCCACCAGGGTGTCGTGGTGTCGACGCCTGGGTCACTTGAGGACGAGGGCGGCCAAACTGCCTCCTGCCTCACCCTAAGTGACGGCAACAATGCAAATTCCGGGTCCACAGTGCCCAGCCTCACCAGCCCAGCCTCACCGGCCCAGCCTCACCGGCCCAGCCTCACCAGCCCAGCCTCACCAGCCCAGCCTCACCAGCCCAGCCTCACCAGCCCAGCCTCACCAGCCCAGCCTCACCAGCCCAGCCTCACCAGCCCAGCCTCACCAACACCGCTGAGAGAGTGCCAGTAATCTGCCAGATTTCTCCTTTAGGATTCAGAAACACACACACACACACACACACACACACACACATGAATCTTTCAGAACATTATATACCACATATGTCAGACCAATCCTGGAGTATGCGGCTCCAGCATGGAGTCCCTATCTAGTCAAGCATAAGACTAAACTAGAAAAGGTTCAAAGGTTTGCCACCAGACTAGTACCCGAGCTGAGAGGTATGAGCTACGAGGAGCGACTGCAGGAATTAAACCTCACTTCGTTGGAAGACAGAAGAGTTAGGGGGGACATGATCACCACATTCAAGATTCTCAGGGGAATCGACAGGGTTGATAAAGACAGGCTGTTTAACACAAGGGGCACACGCACTAGGGGACACAGGTGGAAACTGAGTGCCCAAATGAGCCACAGAGATATTAGAAAGAACTTTTTTAGTGTCAGAGTGGTTGACAAATGGAATGCATTAGGAAGCGATGTGGTGGAGGCTGACTCCATACACAGTTTCAAGTGTAGATATGATAGAGCCCATTAGGCTCAGGAACTGTACACCTGTTGATTGACGGTTGAGAGGCGGGACCAAAGAGCCAGAGCTCAACCCCCGCAAGCACAACTAGGTGAGTACAACTAGGTGAGTACACACACACACACACACACACCTGTTGATTGACAGTTGAGAGGCGGGACCAGGGAGCCAGAGCTCGGCCCCCGCAAACACAACTAGGTGAGTACACATCTCACCATATGGATATAGAGGACCATCAACCCAGACGCCACTAGAGGAGTTTGAGATTACCAGTGGGGAGGCGAGGAAGCATCTGCAAGATTCGGACGTAACAAAGGCTATAGGCCCGGATGAAATCTCACCATGGATACTAAAGGAATGAGCAAAAGCACTGTGCTGCCACTATCCATGGTGAACAACAAATCACTGGCAACAGGGGAACTGCCAGAAATTTGGAAGACTGCTAATGTAGTCCCGATATACAAGGGGATAGGCAGGAGGCACTGAATTACAGGCCAGTGTCCCTAACCTGCATACCATGCAAGATGATGGAGAAGATTGTGCGAAAAAAATGCTAGTGGAACATTTGAAGAGAAAGAACTTTGTAACACAGCATCAACATGGGTTCAGGGATGGCAGATTCTGCCTCACAGGTTTACTTGAATTATACGACCAGGCAACACAAATTAGGCAAG
Organism: Procambarus virginalis; assembly: GCA_020271785.1. Lineage (NCBI taxonomy): Eukaryota > Metazoa > Arthropoda > Malacostraca > Decapoda > Cambaridae > Procambarus > Procambarus virginalis. Next base: position 15,911,761 of record WNGS01163947.1, on the reverse strand, counting down.
AGAGAGAGGGCTGGACAGACTGCATATTTTTGGATTGGCAGAAAGCCTTTGACACAGTATCACATAAGAGACTATGGAGGGGTAGAAGACCACACACATGTCAGGAAGACCACACACATGTCAGGAACCACACACATGTCAGGAAGACCACACACATGTCAGGAAGACCACACACATGTCAGGAAGACCACACACATGTCAGGAAGACCACACACATGTCAGGAAGACCACACACATGTCAGGAAGACCACACACATGTCAGGAAGACCACACACATGTCAGGAAAACCACAGTCATGTCAGGAAGACCACAGTCATGTCAAGAAGACCACACACATGTCAGGAAGACCACACACATGTCAGGAAGACCACAGTCATGTCAGGAAGACCACAGTCATGTCAGACAAACAGACTAAGCAGCATTCTCTTTTACTGATATCAATATTCACTGTTATCGAAGCCTCTGCTTTCTATTTTCCACTTTTATCTTACGTGCTCTGTTATCTCCCTTTCCCATACCCTCTCCCTTCCCCCCCCAACCCTTCCCATCACCCCTTCCCTGCTACTGCCTCCCAGCGCCCCTTCCCTTCCCGGCTCGGCTACTCTTCCGCCAAGCTCCCAGCAACTCAATGAAATTCAGCTGAAAATTAATTATTGGGGACAAAGGTTCACGGGAAAATTGGTTTAAACTTCGTTGTCTCTTACGCCGAGCACATCAAACGGGGCCCTTATGGTGACAGTGAAGGGTGCAGTGATGTGTAGCTGGCAGTGACACAGTGCTGGGGGCTGGTGTAGTGTGTAGCTGGCAGTGACACAGTGCTGAGGGCTGGTGTTGTGTGTAGCTGGCAGTGACACAGTGCTGGGGGGCTGGTGTTGTGTGTAGCTGGCAGTGACACAGTGCTGGGGGCTGGTGTTGTGTGTAGCTGGCAGTGACACAGTTCTGGGGGGCTGGTGTTGTGTGTAGCTGGCAGTGACACAGTGCTGGGGGGCTGGTGTTGTGTGTAGCTGGCAGTGACACAGTGCTGGGGGCTGGTGTTGTGTGTAGCTGGCAGTGACACAGTGCTGGAGGGCTGGTGTTGTGTGTAGCTGGCAGTGACAGTGCTGGTGTTGTGTGTAGCTGGCAGTGACACAGTGCTGGAGGGCTGGTGTTGTGTGTAGCTGGCAGTGACACAGTGCTGGTGTTATGTGTAGCTGGCAGTGACACAGTGCTGGGGGCTGGTGTTCTGTGTAGCTGGCAGTGACACAGTGCTGGGGGGCTGGTGTTATGTGTAGCTGGCAGTGACACAGTGCTGGTGTTATGTGTAGCTGGCAGTGACACAGTGCTGGGGGCTGGTGTTTCTGTGTAGCTGGCAGTGACACAGTGCTGGGGGCTGGTGTTCTGTGTAGCTGGCAGTGACACAGTGCTGGGGCTGGTGTTGTGTGTAGCTGGCAGTGACACAGTGCTGTGGGCTGGTGTTGTGTGTAGCTGGCAGTGACACAGTGCTGGGGGCTGGTGTTCTGTGTAGCTGGCAGTGACACAGTGCTGGGGGCTGGTGTTCTGTGTAGCTGGCAGTGACACAGTGCTGTGGGCTGGTGTTCTGTGTAGCTGGCAGTGACACAGTGCTGGGGCTGGTGTTCTGTGTAGCTGGCAGTGACACAGTGCTGGGGGCTCTTATATATAGCTGGCAGTGACTAGGCACTGAGCTCAGTGACATAAAGCACTGAGCTGCAGTGACTTGAGACAGCCTGAGAGAAATCACTTGAAAAGCACTGGAAGAAGCAGCAGTAATATTTTTCCTGTCAATGACGCATTGCTTCCATTAGAATATTGTCCCCAAAAGCAGAAACACTTTAATATATGAAAAACAATATTCCTCACTCAGTCTCGGGAGTGAACGCACTCATCTGGGAGGCGATGAGCTCACAGACTCAACACTCTGGAGGACAACAGTGAAATTAGATGTAAGAAGAATAGTGAAATATAATTAAAATACTTGATATAAGTAATTTTAGAAAGAACGTACACGTTTGAAGGGGGAACTTTGTGAGTTGGTTTAACATGTAAACCCTTAAACTGCTGAATACGAAATAAGCACTGGAGGCTAGGAATTATCACGGGAAAGTGCCTAGCTATTGTGAGTATATAGCACTGGGAAAGGATCAGGATAAGGATTAGGGATGGGACGGAGGGGAAGGATTGGTGCCCAACCACTTGGACGGACTAGTTCATCCCTCATAGCTCACTAGTTCAACTGGTAGATTAGTTTTCCAACCGGAAATGATCATCAGGGTATATGGAGTGGGGGAGAACCTTTTACAAGCCGCCATTTACAAGTCAATGGTAAGTTCTCAAGAATTGACGATAGCATGTAATAGTGCAAGGAATAAAGGGTGGTAAACGAGAAGCAATAATACCTTCAACATATTAGCTATGAAGTCTAAGTACACTTGTGTACATAGTGTCTCACACAGGACACTTAATATATCTGTAGTGTTCTTCAAACTCCTTTGAGTCCAGTATCTTCAAGTATACGTCGTCCACGATGTCCCAGTACACCACATGTGCTCTCCAGAAACACACTGGGAACACCCCGTCAGCAACACGCTGACAGGGGGGTCACAAATAATCACTGTCAGAGGTATCTAACACCCTGGCAGAAGTGTTTAGCAACACAGCAGCACTTCTCAGCAGACGGCCACTACAGTCGTCTAGTGCTGCGTCTAGTAACTCCTCTTGGCCAAACGTCGTTGGTACGTCGGTCCACACAACACTGCATAAGAACAACAGCCAACACACCGCTACTTTCGACAGCGGCCACTTATCCTCACAGGAGACAAGTCAGGAGTCCTGAACTGCCCGAGGAGAACTGAGTTCCTCAACGCAATAGACTTTCTACGTCACTCTGTAGAGATAAACGTCATTAGCCAGACAGAAAGTATACATAGGATGACAATCTTTCAACAGGGAACAGAAATTGTAATCGAATACACAATCTAGATGGCGTTGTAACAGGAGCGTTTCACCGACGCCACACCACCACCAACAGATGGGGTTGTCTGCGTCTCACCTAATGTCTTGAAGTTGGAGTGTCGGTCCATAGATGGCGCCGAAATCGCTGCCACTCGCTGCAGGAATGGTGTTGATACCGCAACAATGAGTTATAATTTGCAATTTATAATTAATTTATTTCTTACATTAACTTATTTCGATAGTGGAATGTATGATGTTGAAGTGAACTGCACAATTAATTTTCTCACAAGTAGTTTCTACAAAAGTTGGGAGGTTTATTAAAAAGATAGCCTATCAATCTAAATTGCCGCATGATAAGAAGTGTAATATTTAGTTGTTAACAGATTATACTACAATGACTAGTAAATGTAAAGCCTTATGCAACCAGAAGGCTTCAACATTGAGGCAGTGTTGCAGAACACGTGGTAGCCAGCCACACTATTCACTGGCATATATATAATAATAATAATCAGAAAAGATGAGATTATTGCTCAACCTTGGTTTTTTTTTTCTTTCCATGCGGCATAACCGTAAACAGCATATTACACAATAAATTTGAGCTCTCGTAATATATTATGAATACTGCAGGGATACAATGCCTTCCCTGGATACGATAGTGTCGATTGGTGCTGTCCAACTCCACGAGAAGTCAACACGACACATTTACCGCTCTGGGGCTAGATTCACGAAAGCACTTACGAACCTGTACATCTTTTCTCAATCTTTGGAGACATTGTTCCAATTATTAAACAGTTAATGAGCTCCGAAGCACCAAGAGGCTGGTTATAACAATACCAACAGTTGAATGGGAAGTTTTCATGCTTGCAAATGGTTTATTAAATGTAACCAAAGCCGTTAAAGATTGAGGAAAGATGTACACGTTCGTAAGTGTTTGCGTAAGTTCCTTCGTGAATCTGGCCCCTTGGGCTGGTAAATGTCGCCTCCTTCTCTCTCTCTCCTCCCCGTGTCTGGTCCGTCTCCCAGATGCGTTTTGTCGACAAGTGGAAAGAGGGTTTTTATTTAATATATTGTACTGATAATGAAGTTAGTTCCAGAAAGTTAGTTCCAGAAATATTTTTTATGATGTTTGAGGTCCAGAGACTGATGTTTACGAGAAAAATTCACAATAATATTACTGGTGAATTAATATTGAGTGACGTGACAATAATATCCAGTTTTCCCCGGGGAAATTCTGCGATTATTTTATTTTTTTTGCATGAGTAAAGAAAAATTATTTGAGTTAGTATGTGTTAATTTGCTAGTACAATAACAGCAGCAATATAATCTGCATATTCTATTAACAGGAGCTGGTCGGCCGAGCGGACAGCACGTGGACTTGTGATCCTGTGGTCCTGGGATCGATCCCAGACGCCGGCGAGAAACAATGGGCAGAGTTTCTTTCACCCTATGCCCCTGTTACCTAGCAGTAAAATAGGTACCTAGGTGTTAGTCAGCTGTCACGGGCTGCTTCCTGGGGGTGGAGGCCTGGTCGAGGACCGGGCCGCGGGGACACTAAAAAGCCCCGAAATCATCTCAAGATAACCTCAAGATATGGTTAGTAAATGATCTTGGGTTATTTCCGCAGACCTCGAGCTCCTTGTACCTGGTCGTGCCACTTCGCCTCGTTACCTGAGGTAGTTAGTGGGGGGGAATCAGTAGATTAACAGCGGCCAGAACGATGGTCCATAATATCTGACCTTCAGGGATTTTTTCAGTCATTTTTTCAACTTCAAACTCGGTATTTACCGGTTCAATTTCCAAGAAATTCTCATCATCCTACAGATTACGGAGCAAAGTTTTTATCTCCACGATTTGGAAAATTAGGAATGAAAGCACAAAGTCATAGAGTTAGAAATTTTCAAATGGGTCAGTTTGATGCATAATTGCAGTAGGGACACATGAAAATATTTAGTTTACAGCGAGGAGGCATATTGAATATTCTGGCAAGACAAAGTCAAGATCAGATGTTATCACGATACCCTATATATATATAACACTGGCTTCAATTTGTATATGATTTTGATTTTTGAACATTTTTTCTTGTTGAACATTTTTTATACTGACCTTAACGGGCGTGAAACATTTATCAGCATGAGGTCTTATAATTTTCAATTTATCAAAAACAGTTTAAATAAAATTGAAGAATTCTAATTATTTGCCTGGAAGTGAAGGTGGTGTGGCAGGGACCACCTGGACCCCTGAAGCTGCTCTATGAGGGAGAGGGTGTGGCAGGGACCACCTGGGCCCCCTGTGGCTGCTCTATGAGGGAGAGGGTGTGGCAGGGACCACCTGGCCCCCTGTGGCTGCTCTATGAGGGAGGAGGTGTGGCAGGGACCACCTGGGCCCCTGTGAAGCTGCTCTATGAGGGAGGAGGTGTGGCAGGGACCACCTGGGCCCCTGTGAAGCTGCTCTATGAGGGAGGAGGTGTGGCAGGGGACCACCTGGGCCCTGTGAAGCTGCTCTATGAGGGAGGAGGTGTGGCAGGGGACCACCTGGGGGCCTGTGTAGCTGCTCTATGAGGGAGGAGGTGTGGCAGGGACCACCTGGGGGCCTGTGTAGCTGCTCTATGAGGGAGGAGGTGTGGCAGGGACCACCTGGGGGCCTGTGTAGCTGCTCTATGAGGGAGGAGGTGTGGCAGGGGGGAGTGGCCCTCCCTTCTCCCAGGTTCCCTCCCACACAATCTGCCTGGGAGCCCAAGGCTTCCTGCCCTGGACTACCTCCCTCTCTCCCTCCTTCCTACCAAGGACTCCCTCTCCATCCCTGCCCGAGCCTCCCCCCTCCCAGGGACCGTCCCAGCAGGTCCTCCAGGCAGTTTAAAGAGGAAAGCCTGATGCAGGTGTTGACCCTGGCTTTGCTTGACGGTGAGAGAAAGAGAGAGAGAGACACACAGCCAGAGACAGACATCCAGACAATACACCCACAGTTTCAAACGTAAATATGATAGAGCCCAGAAGGCTCAGGATTCTTTACACCAGTTGGTTATTAGTTGAGAGGCGGGACCAAAGAGCCAGAGCTCAACCCCTTCAGGGGTTGTGTGAGTACATACAGACAGATCCGGGCCACGCCGGGTACTGTCTGTTGTAATGACAGACCACAGACTGAGTTTCAATGTGGTGTAAAGCCTTCTTATAGTGAGTCACCAGTCACCCAGACCAGTCACCCAGACCACAGACCAGTCACCCAGACCACTGACCAGTCACCCAGACCACTGACCAGTCACCCAGACCACTGACCAGTCACCCAGGCCACTCACCAGTCACCCAGACCACAGACCAGTCACCCAGACCACAGACCAGCACCAGACCACAGACCAGTCACCCAGACCACAGACCAGTCACCCAGACCACAGACCAGTCACCCGGCCACTCACCAGTCACCCAGACCACAGACCAGTCACCCAGACCACAGACCAGTCACCCAGACCACAGACCAGTCACCCAGACCACAGACCAGTCACCAGACCACAGACCAGTCACCCAGACCACAGACCAGTCACCCAGACCACAGACCAGTCACCCAGACCACAGACCAGTCACCCAGACCACAGACCAGTCACCCAGACCACAGACCAGTCACACAGACCACAGACCAGTCACACCAGACCACAGACCAGTCACCCAGACCACAGACCAGTCACCCAGACCACAGACCAGTCACCCAGACCACAGACCAGTCACACCAGACCACAGAAGATCACAAGGTCTTCACCTTGTTGGAAGGTAAAAAAAAATTATATACAAAAAATAAATTCAAAATTCCGTGTTAATAACATTCTAAACCCATCAAATATAAAAAAAATAATTGAAAACAATAACATTTCAAAATTTTGCAACATAAATAATCTTTATACAAAACGAGCCCAATTATCATATAGAGTGGCCTATAAGTTAAACAAAATATACCATAAGGGCCTGTTTGCTCTAAGTTTGAACAGGAAACACACTTTAGTCTACCCTCAGGAGAGAATAACATTGTAGAGATTCATTGTACTGGGTCTTGGCTGAATGTTGACTTTGTTCCATTAAATAATTCCTAAAAGTGTGGAGTTATGGTTGAAACACTAAACCGGTTGGCGCGGAGGCCGAGTGCTGAAGATGGAAAAATTCAGATTACATTTGGAAAGATTTATATCCTCAGTAAAATGACTCATCCCGAGTAATGGCCGACTATTGCACTGTTAAAATAAAATACTGTTATAGAAGGGGGGGGTCGTTGGTACCACCGTAGCCTCGGGGGGCAGATGTTGTTGGTAGGTGTTGTTGGCAGGTGTTGTTGGTAGGTGTTTGTAACACCATAAAGGTGTTTAGTTAATATTTCACATAGAACATGAGTCAGTCATGCAGGACATTTGATGGCGCCAGAATGTCTGGCCTTAGCAATTAAGGAACCTTTAGGGTGTTAATGACCACAAGTTGACCAGAAGTCAGGTAGTGTGAATTGACCTGCATTCTGCTAAGCTGATAATTGCAGACGGCTGGTGGTCTTTCCATCAAACAAGCCGCTGTTTAGGCATAGTAGGTAGAGAGCCTGGGCTATGGTGACCAACAACACACTAGAAGGTGAAGGGACGACGACATTTCGGTCCGTCTTGGGACCATTCACAATCGACTTGAGAATGGTCCAGGACGGACCGAAACGTCGTCGTCCCTTCACTTCTAGTGTGTGGTCTGGTCAACATACTTTAGCCACGTTATTGTGACTCCTCGCCTGCAGCCTGGGCTCTCTTACCCGTAGGCGGGACTTAGCTCCCGGATTCACCATAAATACCCATGGAACTGTACATTCTACAGATCAGACACAGAGAGGATTGAAGATCGAGCAGGAGCGAGTAGAGGGCTGATCCCGAGGCTCCAGCCACCAGACTGGGACTCCCCAGGCAAGAAGTGAGGACTGTCAACTGTAGCCCCCATTCCTCTCTATCCAACTTAGGCTCAGAGACTTTGGTGAGTTGAACTTTAAGGTGACAAATTTGGTGTGTTTCCACTTAAGGTGTTGTGTGACTTTCAGGGGCAGTCAGCCGTAGTGGCATCAGTACCTTGTGTGGTGACTCACATTGTATATATTCATAGTACATAGTATATGTATGTATATTGTATATTATCACATTGTATATAAATTGTAAATTGTCTCATTTAACATCCAAAGGTATGAATGAATTCTGATATCCATATGAGTGAAGATCTTAAGTTAATCTATTAAATATTTAACATATGTTTTTAATTGTCTTTAAATTTGTTCCCTAAAACTTATTATCTTTAAGGCTAGACTGGAGAGCACTCTGACTTACTGACTTAATGATTCTTGTATGTGAGATCTTAAGTTAATCTACAAGTACATGATCCAGGTGATAAATGTTAACAGTGATAACAGCTTAAAGTTCAGA
>WNGS01163947.1:15883709-15902390 GCA_020271785.1 Procambarus virginalis | reverse complement strand
TACCTCGAACGCGAGTTTGTTGATACGTGTACAGGCCGGCTACGTGTGGTGGCAAGGCGATCGCGCCTCAGTTTACTAGTGTCTCGTGCCCAGTGACTATCCCACCTGAATTCTTCACAAGGATTTACAGTTTTTTGTCGTTTTTTGGCCATTTGAGCATAAAAGTTGTCATATATATCTCGCCATGGGTCTCAAGAAAGCCATTGGTAAGTTCAACCTAAGAAAATAGCTGTGAGTAGAGGATGTCCCTTCTTGATTAAGAAAATGTGTGAAGTATGGGAGAACTGCAAAGTTTTGTTGAAAACTCACCCAGATAAAGCTGTAGCAGCCGTTGCATTGACCTTTTAAATGATAATGTGATGTCTTACTACAGACAAGTGATAAAATGTAGGGAGAAACAAGTGTCTTTAGACAAATTCTTAGTAAGACAAGCAAGTCCTAGTGGTATGCAGGCAAAATGTGCCAGTGTGTGCCTACCAGTGAAGTCCTCACTGCCTGATGTGATAATGGAAGGGGACTCCCCTTCCAAACAGTAACTCCTCTCCTCCTCCCCACTCCTCACCATCTTCCATACGCCTACAGCATTCAACAGCAAGGTAAGTAATAACTTGAACATAGTTTTGTAGGTTTATTTAGATGAATTAGGTATAAAAATTTAGTTTGATGTGGGGTTTTTGGGGTAGTCAGGAACGGATTAATTCATTTCCCATTATTTCTTATGGGGAAATTAGCTCCGGAATACGAGTTTTCGGAATACGGCGTCTCCAGGAACCAATTAAACTCTTAAACTGAGGTATGCCTGTATTTCAGGATTCAAATTTGAAAGCCTTTTAGGCAGTGTTGATATTGCTTACTGCACACTTTTATTTTGATCACATTTCTAAAGAAAAAATACTGATAATTTTATTTTTATAATTGTTTTACCTGGATAAAACGAGCCATTCAGATTTGTTGTGAACACTACACGTATTCATATACAGGTTTTGTTTTGATCATCACAACAATCTGGTTTATCCTACATATGTTGCATTACTGTACATTTCTCACGGCTCATTTCACACTCATTTAATGTTAAATCACAGCAGCGAAAGTGTATGACAATTTGTCGTTTCCCCAGTTTCTATTTCTATATTATATTCTATCACTATCTCAAAGTCTGCACCTTTATATGTTTATTAATTTGTTATTCTTTTCCTTATGAATCATTTTCTCCTTGAATATAACAATTTATATATATATATATTTTTTTTGGTGTGGAAAAGGGGGAGGGGGGTGGAAGGGATCTTCAAGTGGAGTGTTGTTTAAGTGTTTGACTTCCAGCCTTCATAGCCAGATGTTCACCCTCCAGGTGTGTCCTGGAAGATGATGTTGGCAATGCTCCTTGCTGGAATATTGAACTCTCCTTATCAAAGATACATTAGTTTTTTTGTTTTAAGTATTTAATGCTTTTCTGGTATAAATCCAAACTGATTTTTTATATAAAATTGTATATACTTACTTTAGATTTCTAATATAAATTAAGCTTTTTTTAATACAGAAATGGAATTTACCATTTTGTCATCTCCAAAACCCATTTACAGTGATGTTTATGTATCTTAAAATTCAATAAATTTTTGTACAATAATGATGGTGTATGTATGACAATTCAAACTTTAACTTGATTTCAGGGGTAATATATTTAGTTTTGTAGAGAAGATAAATACTTTCTTAATGTACACCGTTTTTGAAACAATGTGTGTTGTAAAAGTCATAATGAGGATAAATACTGCTCTCCAATTCAGAATATGAAATGTAATATGAATGTAATAATAAAATTATGTATCTAGTATTTCCAAACTTTCTTCCTTTTGATTTTTTGTATTCAGAAACTGTTCATTTGAGACAGTTAGCAAGTCCCAGCTGTGTCTGGGTACAAGATGAACAGCACAGTGAGTTTCTTACTATTGGGGATGTTATTTGTGCTGGTATAGTATCATGTCACTCACAGGATGAGTGGTGCTGCCTAATACTGTCACTATGGCGGTGTGTCCACTCGCAGGATTAGTGGAGCTGCCCAAAACAGTTACTATGGTGGTGTTCCACTCACAGGATAAGTGGAGCTGCCCAATACTGTCACTATGGTGTGTGTCCACTCACAGGATAAGTGGAGCTGCCCAATACTGTCACTATGGCTGCATGTTCACTCACAGGATAAGTGGCGCTGCTCAATACTGTCACTATGGTGGCATGTTAACAAAGTAGGATGTAGGCATAGAATGACAAAGTTATTCCCTCAAATTAGAAACCTGTCACACGAAGAAAGATTGCCAAAGCTTAAATTACATTCTCTAGAAAAGCGAGAACTAGGGGTGACATGATAGAGATGTACAAGTGGATGAATGGGCATAACAAAGGGGGGGATATTAATAGGGGTATTAAAAGTATCAACACAAGACAGAACACGAAACAATGGGTATAAATTGGATAAGAACAAAGGCTACTACAGAAGGCCCATTGGCCCATACGAGGCAGCTCCTATTTATAACCATCCATCCCACTCGTATTCATGTCCGATCCACGTTTGAAACAATCAGGGGACCCCACCTCCTCCACGTTATGCGGTAATTGGTTCCACAATCAACAACCATGTTACCGAACCAGTATTACCCAAGTCTTTCCTAAATCTAAACTTATTCTATACCCATTGTTTTGCGTTCTGTCTTGTGTTGATACTTTTAATACCCTATTAATATCCCCTTTTTTGCCCATTCATTCACTTGACACACAGCACCGCTCTTGTGCCAGGTAAGTCCACTACGGGCTCACATGGCCCGTGCTACCATAGTTAGACGCAAGTGATCTATCTCCTTTCTTGAAAATTGGAACCACATTAGCAGCCTTCCATGAATATGACACTCTGCCTGACTCTAATGATTTATTAAATATGGTAGATAATTGCTTGCAAAACTCCTCTTAGCATTCCTTAAGCACTCTGGCACACTTCGTCTGGCCCTGGGATTTGTTTGGCTTGAGTTTCACTATTTGTTATAACATCCTCCTTGGTAACTCCCCAAGCTCCGCCGAGGCCAGGCTTGACTTGTGAGAGTTTGGTCGTTTAGTCCTTAACACTGTGGGAACTCTAAGAGGTCAATTGATTCATCGGATAGGCGGTGGTTCTGCTCTGTCCAACCCTTGTTACATGCCTTCATAGTACAGTCACGCAGTGCCAGGACAGTGTCGGGCAGTGCCAGACAGAGTTGGGTAGTACCAGACAGTGCCGGGCAGTGCCGGACAGTACCAGACAGTGCCGGGCAATACCAGACCGTGCCGGGCAGTACCAGACAGTGCCGGGCAGAACCAGACAGTTCCGGGCAGTGATAGATTGCCGGACAGTACTAGAGAGTGCCGGACAGTACAGACAGTGCAGGACAGTTTTATTTTCCTACCACAGACGTGGCCACACAGTTACAATGCTAACCAGCATATATACATTTTCTTCTGTCCTCCATGGACAGGGTTAGAGATCTGTTAAACATATAGTTCAGGGTTTATTGAACAATCAACCACTGAAGGTGAGTCGGTGCTTTTAAAATGCTAAGCTAACCTACATACGTAAATACATAGATACACAGATTTACGTATGCAAAACATAAAGTGTTCGATGTGTCTTTTACATAGTGTCATTAATGGCATTTACAAAGGTGAAATGTAATTCTGATCAGCTTCCATATATACTTTATACACATACATATACATACACACACCACATGCATTCACATACATTTGTCTCTTGTACTCTGACAGGGTGAGATAGCTGAGAGAGAAACTAGTGTGCAATTAAGCACTTAATCACTGAAGGTGATGAAGGTGCTTTTACAAGCTCAGGTTATATAGTTACATCACATACATATATTGTATAATTGATACATTACATGGTTAATCTTGGGCACAAGTCCAATATATCATCAAGTGTTCCAGTACTCATATAGACAGTGACAGAGTGCTGTGCAGTACCAGACAGTGCCGGGCAATGACAGTGCTGGACAGTACCAGACAGTGCCGGGCAGTGACGGAATGCCGGACAGTGCCAGACAGTGCTGGGCAGTACCAGACAGTGCAAGGCAGTGACAGAGCGCCGGACAGTACCAGACAGTGCCAGACAGTACCAGACAGTACCGGGCAGTAACAGAGTGCCGGGAATTTCCGGGCAATGACAGTGCCAGGCAGTACCGGACAGTATCAGGCAATAACAGACAGTGCCGGGCAGTGGCAGAGTGCCGGACAGTGGCAGAGTGCTGGACAGTGCCAGGCAGCACCAGACAGTACCAGACAGTGCCAGACAGTACCATACAGTACCAGACAGTACGAGACAGTGCCAGACAGTACAAGACAGTGCCGGACAGTGACAGAGTGCCGGACAGTACCAGACAGTGCAGAGCAGTACCAGACAGTACCGTACAGTACCAAACACTGCTGGACAGTGCCAGACAGTACCAGACAGTGCCGGTCAGTACTAGACAGTACAAGACAGTACCAAACACTGCTGGACAGTGCCAGACAGTGCTGGACAGTACCAGACACTATCGGACAGTACCAGACAGTGCCGAACAGAACCAGGCAGTAAAAGCAGTACCAGGCAGTAAAAACAGTGCTGGACAGTACCATACAGTGCCGGACAGTACCAGACAGTACCAGTCAGTACCAGACAGTACCAGATAGTACCGGACAGTACCGGACAGTACCAGACAGTACCAGACAGTGTCGGACAGTACCAGACAGTACCAGAGAGTGCCGAGCAGTAACAGACAGTAGCAGGTAGTGCTGGACAGTAGCAGACAGAACCAGACAGTGCCAGACAGTACCAGACAGTGCCGGACAGTACCAGACAGTGCCGGACAGTACCAGACAGTACCAGACAGTACCTGACAGTACTAGATAGTGCTGGACAGTAACAGACAGTATCAGACAGTGCCGGTCAGTACTAGACAATACCGGACAGTACCAGACAGCACTGGACAGTACCAGACAGTACCGGACAGTACCAGACAGTAACGGGCAGTATCAGACAGTACCGGACAGTACTAGACAGTACCGGACAGTACTAGACAGTACCGGACAGTACTAGACAGTACCGGACAGTACTAGACAGTACCGGACAGTACTAGACAGTACCGGACAGTACCAGACAGTACCAGGCAGTACCATACAGTACCAGACAGCACCAGACAGTACCATACAGTACCAGACAGCACCATACAGTACCAGACAGTGCCGGACAGTACTAGACAGTGCCGGACAGTACTATGTGTTGAGTCTCATGGCATTGTTCAAAGTCTCGCGGTCGTTCGTGAACTTCAGAGGAATGTTCAGCATTTTACGTTTACAAGTTGTAAACAACCTTTCTAAGGGCGGGAATTAATTTGCGTGAAGGTAAAGGTTTCCAATACTTTAAGAAACAAAAATTATAGACAGTTAAAACGGAATGCAAATTGGCGCTCATCGAGTTGTTTAGTCCAAATTACTTTATTTTGTGTTTTTGTATGTGATCGTTTGCTGTCGGCTCCTGTCACACGCTGTCATGTCATGCGCTGTTATTTCTCACGGGCTGTCTATTTCTCTACCTGTCATGGGCTGTCATCTGTCACGCATTTTCTCCTGTCACGCACTGTCACCTGTACCTGCTGTCAGTCACTGGGTTGTCATGGACATTGTCAACACTGACGCGTCAGATGTATACCGTCTGCTGTCCGTCTCAGACGTCTACCATCCGTCTCAGACGTCTACCATTCGTCTCAGACGCCTACCATGCGTCTCAGACGTCTACCATCCGTCTCAGACGCCTACGATCCGTCTCAGACGCCTACCATCCGTCTCAGACGCCTACCATTCGTCTCAGACGTCTACCATTCGTCTCAGACGTCTACCACCCGTCTCAGACGCTTACCATCCGTCTCAAACGCCTACCATCCGTCTCAGACGCCTACCATCCGTCTCAGACGCTTACCGTCCGTCTCAGACGCCTACCGTCTGTCTCAGACACCTACCGTCTGTCTCAGACGCCTACCATCCGTCTCAGACGCCTACCGACCGTCTCAGACGCCTACCGTCCGTCTCAGACGCCTACCATCCGTCTCAGACGCTTACCATCCGTCTCAGACGCTTACCGCCCGTCTCAGACGCCTACCATCCGTCTCAAACGCCTACCATCCGTCTCAGACGCCTACCGTCCGCCTCAGACGCTTACCGCCCGTCTCATACGTCTACCATCCGTCTCAAACGCCTACCGTCCGTCTCAGACGCCTACCGTCCGTCTCAGACGCCTACCGTCCGTCTCAGACGCCTACCGTCCGTCTCAGACGCCTACCATCCGTCTCAGACGCCTACCATCCGTCTCAGACGCCTACCATCCGTCTCAGACGCCTACCATCCGTCTCAGACGCCTGCCATCCGTCTCAGACGCCTACCATCCGTCTCAGACGCCTACCATCCGTCTCAGACGCCTACCATCCGTCTCAGACGCCTACCATCCGTCTCAGACGCCTACCATCCGTCTCAGACGCCTACCATCCGTCTCAGACGCCTACCAACCGTCTCAGACGCCTACCATCCGTCTCAGACGCCTTCCATCCGTCTCAGACGCCTACCATCCGTCTCAGACGCCTACCATCCGTCTCAGACGCCTACCATCCGTCTCAGACGCCTACCATCCGTCTCAGACGCCTACCATCCGTCTCAGACGCCTTCCATCCGTCTCAGACGCCTACCATCCGTCTCAGACGCCTACCATCCGTCTCAGACGCCTACCGACCGTCTCAGACGTCTACCAACCGTCTCAGACGTCTACTATCCGTCTCAGACGCCTACCGTCCGTCTCAGACGTCTACCATCCGTCTCAGACTCCTACCATCCGTCTCAGACGCCTACCGTCCGTCTCAGACGCCTACCATCCGTCTCAGACGCCTACCGTCCGTCTCAGACGCCTACCGTCCGTCTCAGACGCCTACCGTCCGTCTCAGACGCCTACCGTCCGTCTCGGACGCCCACCATCCGTCTCAGACGTCTACCATCCGTCTCAGACGCCTACCATCCGTCTCAGACGCCTACCATCCGTCTCAGACGCCTACCATCCGTCTCAGACGCCTACCGTCCGTCTCAGACGCCTACCATCCGTCTCAGACGTCAGAAAAGATGAACATATTTATCAAATTCTGAGATAACACGAGTATTTTATTCAATCAGATTAAACAACAAACACTTGACCATTAACCAAGCAAACAACGCACGCTAATTAGTTTACTAATTACAGGCAAACAGTCCCAGGTAAACTAAGCCATATTCTTTAATCAAGTGATCAACACATTGACTAACTTTCCAAAATATGACGCCGAGAGAATTGTGTTATTACATGTATATTCTTTTCTTCAAATCAACGCCCGAAATCGAGCTAAAATGTTTATAATCTATTCACAAAAAGACCTCGTTTGGATATAATGGTTTAATGTTTTTTTTTTTACTCGGTAGTATAAGTCATTGTTATCCTCTGTTGTTCAGTCATGTTGCAAATAGATTGTTAATCTGTGTATTTCGAAGTGAGTGCGAATTGCCATGGCAACTGTTGCTTCAAGTAATTTCACATAATTGGCGTTAAACTACTTGCATGATAGTTTAAGGCTTGTGCCTTATACCAATCTGCACTACAGTTGCAAACGTTGCTGTGCCAGACTCTATTCTTAAATAGCCTTGACTCTACACTGTTCTACGACTCTTGCGAAGATTTGGGAGACTTATTGGGCAATATTTACCGTTTGTTGTAAGCATCTCGTCTGATCTCTAGTTACTTATCTTGCGTTGATTCCGGGGCTCAAGGTCCTCCCTGAAGTAGGCCTTTAGTAGCTGAAGACGCTGATTTCCTTTACTTCTCGTGTAATTTATATCACTTACAAGTTCCTCTATATTCTGAGTCTTCTGGATTTTGAGTCACTAGTCCCGTACCCCACACCAGTCACCCTGAAAAGTTGAATAAGGCTAACGTCAAGCGTCTGACCTCTAATCTTACACAACCACAGATGGATAGACATTCTTGCTCATACACATATTCTTACATGTGCGAACAAGCCTGAATGGTCCCCAGGACTATATGCGAGTGAAAACTCACATATATTCTTACTATATATATAGTAAGAATATATGTATTCATACTATATATACATATATTCTTACTATATACATAGTAAGAATATATGTAATATATCTTACTATATATAAAATATACATGTAAGAATATATAAAAATATATATTCTTACATATATATTTTTATATTCTTATACGTATAATTCTACTCTTAGTTTTGCAATCTTTAAGGGAATGGTTATGTTTGTCTTTAAATGACGTTATTTTTTATACAAATATGTTAGAATTTGTTGTAATCTTGGTGAGTTAGTGACCAGGGTTCCCACAGACTGCTGGAGTGGCGCCGGACCCTTCAATCCTCCACTATGTATTTCTCAGCGACGTCGGAATTATATTTTGAGAAATGCAACAATTCTGAGGCTGGAAATGAGCTAACTGTCCAGATGATGGGCAGCATCAACGTGTCAAGAGGTAGGAGATGCAACGAGATAAATTATTCTCTCTTCAGGTGGTAGAGGATGTTGACCCTTCACTCTCTGCCGTGAGATGGAGATGCAGAAAGTTGCATCATTTTTATTTCGCAAGGTGTGAAGTGAAGAATAGACAGAATGCTAACGTAAGTGGAAATAAAAAAGATGGAAGATGAAAGGGGTCAAAAGTGGCTGTAAGAAAGTGTGTATCGACTTGAGAGAGAGAGAGAGAGAGAGAGAGAGAGAGAGAGAGAGAGAGAGAGAGAGAGAGAGAGAGAGAGAGAGAGAGAGAGAGAGAATAACATAACCACCCATTAAACAGAGCTGCCACATAACAAGGAACTCATCAGAGTACAGTCACTGTGCAACAATTACAGCACTAACTCGATCAGCACTACGCTAACACCACCTCAGCCTCAGCGCCGGGGTGTGAGGGGAAGCCCGCTGAGGAAGACTGAGGTGGTTACCTCACTTATATTACCGCCAAGTATCGGCAAGCCATGAAAATTTAAATTGACTGTCGGTGTGAAAAATGAATGACCATGCATGAGTAGCTGAGAGGGATGGAGAGAGAGAGAGAGAGAGAGAGAGAGAGAGAGAGAGAGAGAGAGAGAGAGAGAGAGAGAGAGAGAGTCGACTTAGCTCTGGAACGATTTTTATTGCCCGGTGGTGCACCTTCTCCAGAACATCAATGTCCTTCTGAAGATGAGGTCTCCAAGATTAGTGCCCTTGTTAAAGCATTACAGTTATGCTTTAACAATAAGTTAGATATTTGGAAATACGTCTCCGATAACCAGAGGTGTTTCTGAAATGGAAATTTTCCTTTTATTCAAAGGAGTTATCACTTGTTTTCCCAGGTTGCATATTGTCTGTGTTACCGTGGGCGGCTGACTCTCTGGCTCCCATGGTGACTGACCTACGCTCTTGTTATTGTTGGCTCTTTCTTGTGTATGACTCTCAGAGCTACATGTCTTTCATGCTCTGGGTCGTAGCGTGTCCTTCATGCTCTGGGTCGTGTGTGTCCTTCATGCTCTAGGTCGTGTGTGTCCTTCATGCTCTGCGTCGTAGCGTGTCCTTCATGCTCTGCGTCGTAGCGTGTCCTTCATGCTCTGCGTCGTAGCGTGTCCTTCATGCTCTGCGTCGTAGCGTGTCCTTCATGCTCTGGGTCGCGCGCGACTGATAGTGGACGCGACTCCTGACATTTGCTGGTAATGTTGTGACGTCCTTATCAAGCTGTGTGTGTATACGTGTCGGGGGAGGATGAAGGACAAAACCGGGATAGGGATGCGTTACCGTCCCAGAACAAAGCAGGGACGGCCTCTCCTGTGACCCTGACCAACGCCCCGAGCTTTATCAAGCATGTCAGGACAGGCTAAACCCCTCCCAGCGCTGGCAGACTGTTGTTCGCCCTGTAATATTCCGCTCTCCCTCTTGTCTTGTCAAGAAAATTGCTACGCGATGGACGCCAATTAAACTCATTTCATGTCTGGGAGACTTTTGATGGTGCTATTTCCAGCCTGTGTCGCTGGTTCAGTTGTCAAGCAAATTGGTCGTCGGTTTATGGTGATTAAACAAATATTTTCTTATGAATGCCTTTGATGCGATGCCCAGTCACCGCGCGCTCGCACACAGGCACCCACACACGCACACGCAGGCACACACGCACGCGAAGACAATGCTCAGAAGAAAACATTAATGAACACAACAAACCTGACTCCCAACCCCACACATCTGACACCTAATCCCACACTACCGCGCACAGGATGGGTGGTAGTGGACCCCATACCCATCCTGTGGACGGTAGTTTACCCCATACCTATCATGTGAGTGGTAGTGGACACCTATACCCTTACTGTGGGTGGTAGTGGGCCCCTTTACCCTTACTGTGAGCGGTAGTGGACCCCCTATACCAATTCTGTGGCCAGTAGTGAACCCTATACCCATCCTGTGGCCAATAGTGAACCTCACATCCATTCTGTACCCATACCCATACACTTTGATGAGTATGGGAGTATGGGTATACATGTGCATTTCTTATCCTATCAATGTCCATTTCCCTGACTCTGGCCCCAAGGAATTTAGTACAGGTGATATATTCCTTATTCCTCTGAACTCGCGTGTCTTACCTGCGCTATTCAATTGTTCAGTTCGCGTCTAAAGCCTAAAATTGAGCTTTTGAACATTTACAAATGGCTATTGGTGAAATTTGTTCTTTTTCTGTTTTGTCTTTGCCTGATAAGCAGAGTGATTTTCGGTATTTTCAAATATTTCTTTTGAAATTGGTTTTATTTGAATTAATATAATTATATTATATTAGGAAAAGTAATTACTGACTTAGGTTATTTGTTTTCAGGTTATTTATTTTTCAGCATTTGTTCGATGTGCTGGGGTCTTAGACCTGTAAAGCCCCCTGCTGAACCTGTTGGGAAAGACATGGCTGTTTTGTACACCTCAGATTCTCGAACGGTCAAGGGTTCCATGCCAGTATTGTTTTCCTGGGGATCCCTGCTGCTGTCTGGGGCTGTGGGTGGGTGTTTGTCTTGTAGAGCCTGTGCTGTCGTGGCGTTCCTGGGGGCAATGGTGTCATCGCTGGTCATGATTCTGATGGCACCTGTGGTATTGCCCTCTTCTGTTTTCCTGGTGATCTGTGCTCTCATTTTGTGGTTCTCAGATGAGTTATTGTTGGTCGTCCTGCGGCTGGTGTTCTTGGCACGAGGGGGGAGGCGGACCAGGTTGTCTGTTCTGGGGAATTCATTAAGAGCCCTCATTACTGAGGTTGCTAATGACTTGTCTCTCCTGGGCGGTAATGCTAGGCATGCATTCCCAAATAGGAGATTGTGCCACGATCCAGAGGTTCTGGGAGCATTGTTGACCTTTGTCAGCAGACTGGTGAGTTTTGCTGCTGCTTGGTGACGGGCAGCCTTGGGGATGTGGGGCAAGGTCCTGGTGGACGTCGCTTTGACTGCTTCAAGCAAATTGTCTGCTGAAATAAAGTTGAGGGAGGTATTGTTCCTCGCTCCTGCAGCAGGTTGTCCATCGTCACTGCCCCGGGGCGGGCGCCTATAGTCCCTAGACAACCACCTGACTTGACAAAATGTTGGCGGACAGTTCCCTCAGAATTGAGACGAAACTGTCTGTTACATAAATGAGTTTCCTCTTGGGTGTTCCTCCTCTTGAATGGAAGAGGACTGTATAACAGGTGCGCCATGCCTACATTTCCCGCCGACTGGCTGCCCTCCTGGGGAAGTTGGGCATGGCCGTTGCAACCCGCTCTCGCACAAGATAGCACAAATAGGACTTATTGCTTATAGTCACTATTTTGCTTATAATTAAGTATATATGTGACATATTCCAAGACTTTTCCAAGGCACTAACTCTTCTTCTCAGTTTTATTAAACAAAAGAGATTTTATACAAAATTTGTCAATATCCTGAGTTACTTTACAATTAATTTAAATATTTTAGTTTTGTTTTATTATTTTTATAAAACTGTAATATCAATATACGTATAGGTTCAGTACTAATTGTAATATCTTAACATACTAAGAAGGTTAGGTTAGGTCGGTATTTTCTATTCAGCATTTCAAGGTAAACTCAAATATTCACAATAAATTAGTATGTCACATTTGCCAAATATTGACAATAAGCAAGTGCGAGCAGCGCACCATGTGTGGGAAGGCTGTGTTGATGGCAACCCGTCCTCGCAAATTTGTATAATCAATATTGACTTATTAAATAAGTGCATAGGTGACATACTTAACATAATAGTTTCCCTTGAAAAGCTTCATAGAAAACACCGACCTTACCTAACCTACTTAGTATGTTAAGATAAGCATCTTATTGCTTCGTAATTACAATTATTACCTAACCTATACCTATAATAGGTTAAGTAACAATTGTAATTACGAAGCTATAAGATGCTTATTTTAACATACTAAGTAGGTTAGGTAAGGTCGGTGTTTTCTATGAAGCTTTTCAAGGGAAACTATTATGTTTAGTATGTCACCTATGCACGTAACTAATAAGTCAATATTAACAATACGAATTTGCGAGGACTGGTTGGTTGATGGGCGGCTGGCTGGGTCAGGCGCAGGTAGCGGGGTGGGGGAAAGTGGCGGGTGGGCAGTGCTGTGGGCGTGGGTGGTGGAGGCGCCACACGAGGCCGTCGTCACACTTATTATAGAAGTGAGCTTTATCATTCCATAGGAACAAATTTAGAAAAAATATAATTTCAGGAAAACTCGGCCTATTAGGTACAACATATATATTTCGTTCACTTAGAGCACCGTTGCTTATAACCATAGACCCTGCTGTACTCTGTACTCAACCCCACCACCACCTCTCAACAATTATACAGTATATGAATTGTTATAAATAACATCTCAGGCTCGCAGCTCGGCTCCTCTGCTCGACCCGCCGCTACTTTAACAGCGGCAACTGCTGAGGAAGTAGCAAGGAATCTCAGGGCAAAAGGGACACGTTTTATGCCCTCGGGCTTTACGACGGGCTTGTAATAACTCCGGTGCTCCCGCCCCAATATTAACAGCCTCAGCTGAAACATGAACTCTTTATCCCCGCACTCTGAGCCTCGCAGAGACCAAACTGGCGCTGTGACGCCAGGAAATGTCACAGAACTGTAACTCTTGGCGCCAGATGGTGATGGGGTTACGTTATGCCTGACATCGTAAATGATTCCTGTGTTTGGCCAAGCTGCGAGCCCTCTCGCTGTGGGCTTGGCCAAGCTGCGAGCCCTCTCGCTGTGGGCTTGGCCAAGCTGCGAGCCCTCTCGCTGTGGGCTTGGCCAAGCTGCAAGCCCTCTCGCTGTGGGCTTGGCCAAGCTGCAAGCCCTCTCGCTGTGGGCTTGGCCAAGCTGCGAGCCCTCTCGCTGTGTGCTTGGCCAAGCTGCGAGCCCTCTCGCTGTGGGCTTGGCCAAGCTGCGAGCCCTCTCGCTGTGGGCTTGGCCAAGCTGCGAACCCTCTCGCTCTGGGCTTGGCCAAGCTGCGAGCCCTCTCGCTGTGGGCTTGGCCAAGCTGCGAGCCCTCTCGCTGTGTGTTTGGCCAAGCTACGAGCCCTCTCGCTGTGGGCTTGGCCAAGCTGCGAGCCCTCTCGCTGTGGGCTTGGCCAAGCTGCGAGCCCTCTCGCTGTGGGCTTGGCCAAGCTGCGAGCCCTCTCGCTGTGGGCTTGGCCAAGCTGCGAGCCCTCTCGCTGTGGGCTTGGCCAAGCTGCGAGCCCTCTCGCTGTGGGCTTGGCCAAGCTGCGAGCCCTCTCGCTGTGGGCTTGGCCAAGCTGCGAGCCCTCTCGCTGTGGGCTTGGCCAAGCTGCGAGCCCTCTCGCTGTGTGTTTGGCCAAGCTACGAGCCCTCTTGTTGTGTGTTTGGCCAAGCTACGAGCCCTCTCGCTGTGTGTTTGGCCAAGCTACGAGCCCTCTCGCTGTGTGTTTGGCCAAGCTACGAGCCCTCTCGCTGTGTGCTTGGCCAAGCTACGAGCCCTCTCGCTGTGTGCTTGGCCAAGCTACGAGCCCTCTCGCTGTGGGCTTGGCCAAGCTACGAGCCCTCTCGCTGTGGGCTTGGCCAAGCTACGAGCCCTCTCGCTGTGGGCTTGGCCAAGCTACGAGCCCTCTCGCTGTGTGCTTGGCCAAGCTACGAGCCCTCTCGCTGTGTGCTTGGCCAAGCTACGAGCCCTCTCGCTGTGTGCTTGGCCAAGCTACGAGCCCTCTCGCTGTGTGCTTGGCCAAGCTACGAGCCCTCTCGCTGTGGGCTTGGCCTAGCTGCTACCAATTATAATTACATAAAAAACTATTTATTAAGAAGCTCGAATGTAATATTCCCTCTCACACAAAACTTAATTGGAACTCATAAAAAATTTGTCGCAGTTGCAAGGAAAATCTGAGTATGCAATTAGCGAAGAATTCTCGGGTCCTCAACGACTGGAATGGTTGTAGAGTCCTACACTGTGGTGGTACAGGTACCACTGGTACACTGTGGTGGTACAGGTACCACTGGTACACTGTGGTGGTACAGGTACCACTGGTACACTGTGGTGGTACAGGTACCACTGGTACACTGTGGTGGTACAGGTACCACTGGTACACTGTGGTGGTTCAGGTGCCACTGGTACACTCTGGTGGTACAGGTACCACTGGTACACTGTGGTGGTTCAGGTGCCACTGGTACACTCTGGTGGTACAGGTACCGCTGGTACACTGTAGTGGTACAGGCACCGCTGGTACACTGTGGTGGTACAGGTACCACTGGTACACTGTGGTGGTACAGGTACCACTGGTACACTGTGGTGGTACAGGTACCACTGGTACACTGTGGTGGTACAGGTACCACTGGTACACTGTGGTGGTTCAGGTGCCACTGGTACACTCTGGTGGTACAGGTACCGCTGGTACACTGTGGTGGTACAGGTACCACTGGTACACTGTGGTGGTACAGGTACCACTGGTACACTGTGGTGGTACAGGTACCACTGGTACACTGTGGTGGTACAGGTACCACTGGTACACTGTGGTGGTACAGGTACCACTGGTACACTGTGGTGGTACAGGTACCACTGGTACACTCTGGTGGTACAGGTACCACTGGTACACTGTGGTGGTTCAGGTGCCACTGGTACACTGTGGTGGTTCAGGTGCCACTGGTACACTCTGGTGGTACAGGTACTGCTGGTACACTGTGATGGTACAGGTACCACTGGTACACTGTGGTGGTACAGGTACCACTGGTACACTGTGGTGGTACAGGTACCACTGGTACACTCTGGTGGTACAGGTACCACTGGTACACTGTGTGGTGGTACAGGTACTGCTGATGCACTGTGGTGGTACAGGTGCTGCTGGTACACTGTGTGGTGGTACAGGTATCACTGGTACACTGTGGTGGTACAGGTACCACTGGTACACTGTGGTGGTACAGGTACCACTGGTACACTCTGGTGGTACAGGTACCACTGGTACACTGTGGTGGTTCAGGTGCCACTGGTACACTGTGGTGGTACAGGTACTGCTGGTACACTGTGATGGTACAGGTACCACTGGTACACTGTGGTGGTACAGGTACCACTGGTACACTGTGGTGGTACAGGTACCACTGGTACACTCTGGTGGTACAGGTACCACTGGTACACTGTGGTGATACAGGTACCACTGGTACACTCTGGTGGTACAGGTACCACTGGTACACTCTGGTGGTACAGGTACCACTGGTACACTGTGGTGGTACAGGTACCACTGGTACACTCTGGTGGTACAGGTACCACTGGTACACTGTGGTGGTTCAGGTGCCACTGGTACACTCTGGTGGTACAGGTACTGCTGGTACACTGTGATGGTACAGGTACCACTGGTACACTGTGGTGGTACAGGTACCACTGGTACACTGTGGTGATACAGGTACCACTGGTACACTGGTGGTACAGGTACCACTGGTACACTGTGTGGTGGTACAGGTAATGCTGATACACTGTGGTGGTACAGGTACCACTGGTACACTGTGGTGGTACAGGTACCACTGGTACACTGTGGTGATACAGGTACCACTGGTACACTCTGGTGGTACAGGTACCACTGGTACACTGTGGTGGTACAGGTACCACTGGTACACTGTGGTGATACAGGTACCACTGGTACACTCTGGTGGTACAGGTACCACTGGTACACTGTGTGGTGGTACAGGTACTGCTGATACACTGTGGTGGTACAGGTGCTGCTGGTACACTGTGTGGTGGTACAGGTACCGCTGGTACACTGTGGTGGTACAGGTACCGCTGGTACACTGTGGTGGTACAGGTACCGCTGGTACACTGTGGTGGTACAGATACCGCTGGTACACTGTGGTGGTACAGGTACCGCTGGTACACTGTGGTGGTACAGATACCGCTGGTACACTGTGGTGGTACAGGTACCGCTGGTACACTGTGATGGTACAGGTACCACTGGTACACTGTGGTGGTACAGGTACCACTGGTATACTGTGGTGGTACAGGTACCACTGGTACACTGTGGTGGTACAGGTACCACTGGTACACTGTGGTGGTACAGGTACCGCTGGTACACTGTGGTGGTACAGGTACCGCTGGTACACTGTGGTGGTACAGGTACCACTGGTACACTGTGGTGGTACAGGTACCACTGGTACACTGTGGTGGTACAGGTACCACTGGTACACTGTGGTGGTACAGGTACCACTGGTACACTGTGGTGGTACAGGTACCACTGGTACACTGTGGTGGTACAGGTACCACTGGTACACTGTGGTGGTGGTACAGGTACCACTGGTACACTGTGGTGGTGGTACAGGTACCACTGGTACACTGTGGTGGTGGTACAGGTACCACTGGTACACTGTGGTGGTGGTACAGGTACCACTGGTACACTGTGGTGGTGGTACAGGTACCACTGGTACACTGTGGTGGTGGTACAGGTACCACTGGTACACTGTGGTGGTGGTACAGGTACCACTGGTACACTGTGGTGGTGGTACAGGTACCACTGGTACACTGTGGTGGTGGTACAGGTACCACTGGTACACTGTGGTGGTGGTACAGGTAGCACTGGTACACTGTGGTGGTGGTACAGGTACCACTGGTACACTGTGGTGGTGGTACAGGTACCACTGGTACACTGTGGTGGTGGTACAGGTACCACTGGTACACTGTGGTGGTACAGGTACCACTGGTACACTGTGGTGGTGGTACAGGTACCACTGGTACACTGTGGTGGTGGTACAGGTACCACTGGTACACTGTGGTGGTGGTACAGGTACCACTGGTACACTGTGGTGGTGGTACAGGTACCACTGGTACACTGTGGTGGTGGTACAGGTACCACTGGTACACTGTGGTGGTACAGGTACCGCTGGTACACTGTGGTGGTACAGGTACCGTTGGTACACTGTGGTGGTACAGGTACCGCTGGTACACTGTGGTGGTACAGGTACCGCTGGTACACTGTGGTGGTACAGGTACCACTGGTACACTGTGGTGGTACAGGTACCGCTGGTACACTGTAGTGGTACAGGTACCGCTGGTACACTGTGGTGGTACAGGTACCACTGGTACACTGTGGTGGTACAGGTACCGCTGGTACACTGTAGTGGTACAGGCACCGCTGGTACACTGTGGTGGTACAGGTACCGCTGGTACACTGTAGTGGTACAGGTACCACTGGTACACTGTGGTGGTACAGGTACCACTGGTACACTGTGGTGGCACAGGTACCACTGGTACAATGTGGTGGTTCAGGTACCACTGGTACACTGTGGTGGTTCAGGTGCTGCTGGTACACTGTGGTGGTACAGGTACCACTGGTACACTGTGGTGGTACAGGTACCACTGGTACACTGTGGTGGCACAGGTACCACTGGTACACTGTGGTGGTTCAGGTGCTGCTGGTACACTGTGGTGGTACAGATACCGGTGGTACACTGTGGTGGTACAGGTACCGCTGGTACACTGTAGTGGTACAGGTACCACTGGTACACTGTGGTGGTACAGGTACCGCTGGTACACTGTAATGGTACAGGTACCACTGGTACACTGTGGTGGTACAGGTACCGCTGGTACACTGTAATGGTACAGGTACCACTGGTACACTGTGGTGGTACAGGTACCGCTGGTACACTGTAGTGGTACAGGTACCACTGGTACACTGTGGTGGCACAGGTACCACTGGTACACTGTAATGGTACAGGTACCACTGGTACACTGTGGTGGCACAGGTACCACTGGTACACTGTGGTGGTACAGGTACCACTGGTACACTGTGGTGGTACAGGTACCACTGGTACACTGTGGTGGTACAGATACCACTGGTACACGGTGATGAGTCTTTGAAACTCTCCACTTTATTCATTCCTCACAGGAGTCAGGAGCCAACAGGGCAGTTGAGTAATTAAGCAAGGTGAGAGGCCATCACACTGCCGGATTCTCATAATAAAATTAATTATTTGACTTGAGAGACTCTTGAAGGTGAGTTATATAATCCTCGTGAGGACCGTTTGGCGGTTCGGTACTTCTTTTTAGTTCATGTTTGCGTGTATTCATATTCACTATTATTCATTTATTGCATTAATGTATTTGTATACATACAGATACATGAT
>WNGS01163947.1:15858266-15880555 GCA_020271785.1 Procambarus virginalis | reverse complement strand
GAGGAGAGAGAGAGAGAGAGAGAGTCGACTTAGCTCTGGAATGATTTTTATTCGCGGTGGGTGCACCTTCTCCAGAACATCAATGTCCTTCTGAAGATGAGGTCTCCAAGATTAGTGCCCTTGTTAAAGCATTACAATTATGCTTTAACAATAAGTTAGATATTTGGAAATACTTCTCCGATAGCCAGAGGTGTTTCTGAAATATAAATTTCCTTTTATTCAAAGGGGTAATTATCACTTTTTTTTCCTGATTGCATATTGTCTGTGTTACCGTGGGCGGCTGACTCTCTGGCTCCCATGGTGACTGACCTACGCTCTTGTTATTGTTGGGTCTCTTGCTATTGTTGGCTCTTTCTTGTGTATGACTCTCAGAGCTACGTGTCCTTCATGCTCTGGGTCGTGTGTGTCCTTCATGCTCTGGGTCGTGTGTGTCCTTCATGCTCTGGGTCGTAGCGTGTCCTTCATGCTCTGGGTCGTGTGTGTCCTTCATGCTCTGGGTCGTGTGTGTCCTTCATGCTATGGGTCGTAGCGTGTCCTTCATGCTCTGGGTCGTGTGTGTCCTTCATGCTCTGGGTCGTAGCGTGTCCTTCATGCTCTGGGTCGTAGTGTGTCCTTCATGCTCTGGGTCGTAGTGTGTCCTTCATGCTCTGGGTCGTGTGTGTCCTTCATGCTCTGGGTCGTGTGTGTCCTTCATGCTCTGGTCGTGTGTGTCCTTCATGCTCTGGGTCGTGTGTGTCCTTCATGCTCTGGGTCGTGTGTGTCCTTCATGCTCTGGGTCGTAGTGTGTCCTTCATGCTCTGGGTCGTAGTGTGTCCTTCATGCTCTGGGTCGTAGTGTGTCCTTCATGCTCTGAGTCGTGTGTGTCCTTCATGCTCTGAGTCGTG
Organism: Procambarus virginalis; assembly: GCA_020271785.1. Taxonomy (NCBI): domain Eukaryota; kingdom Metazoa; phylum Arthropoda; class Malacostraca; order Decapoda; family Cambaridae; genus Procambarus; species Procambarus virginalis. The sequence continues at coordinate 15,879,671 of WNGS01163947.1, read as the reverse complement.
TGTGTCCTTCATGCTCTGAGTCGTGTGTGTCCTTCATGCTCTGGGTCGTAGTGTGTCCTTCATGCTCTGGGTCGTAGTGTGTCCTTCATGCTCTGGGTCGTAGAGTGTCCTTCATGCTCTGGGTCGTGTGTGTCCTTCATGCTCTGGGTCGTGTGTGTCCTTCATGCTCTGGGTCGTAGCGTGTCCTTCATGCTCTGGGTCGTAGAGTGTCCTTCATGCTCTGAGTCGTGTGTGTCCTTCATGCTCTGGGTCGTAGTGTGTCCTTCATGCTCTGGGTCGTAGTGTGTCCTTCATGCTCTGGGTCGTAGCGTGTCCTTCATGCTCTGGGTCGTAGTGTGTCCTTCATGCTCTGGGTCGTAGCGTGTCCTTCATGCTCTGAGTCGTGTGTGTCCTTCATGCTCTGGGTCGTAGCGTGTCCTTCATGCTCTGAGTCGTGTGTGTCCTTCATGCTCTGGGTCGTGTGTGTCCTTCATGCTCTGGGTCGTAGCGTGTCCTTCATGCTCTGAGTCGTGTGTGTCCTTCATGCTCTGAGTCGTGTGTGTCCTTCATGCTCTGAGTCGTGTGTGTCCTTCATGCTCTGGGTCGTGTGTGTCCTTCATGCTCTGAGTCGTGTGTGTCCTTCATGCTCTGGGTCGTGTGTGTCCTTCATGCTCTGGGTCGTAGCGTGTCCTTCATGCTCTGGGTCGTGTGTGTCCTTCATGCTCTGGGTCGTGTGTGTCCTTCATGCTCTGGGTCGTAGCGTGTCCTTCATGCTCTGGGTCGTAGCGTGTCCTTCATGCTCTGAGTCGTAGCGTGTCCTTCATGCTCTGGGTCGTAGCGTGTCCTTCATGCTCTGAGTCGTAGCGTGTCCTTCATGCTCTGGGTCGTAGCGTGTCCTTCATGCTCTGGGTCATAGCGTGTCCTTCATGCTCTGGGTCGTAGTGTGTTCTTCATGCTCTGGGTCGTAGCGTGTCCTTCATGCTCTGGGTCGTAGTGTGTCCTTCATGCTCTGAGTCGTAGCGTGTCCTTCATGCTCTGGGTCGTAGCGTGTCCTTCATGCTCTGGGTCGTAGCGTGTCCTTCATGCTCTGGGTCGTAGCGTGTCCTTCATGCTCTGGGTCGTAGCGTGTCCTTCATGCTCTGGGTCGTGTGTGTCCTTCATGCTCTGGGTCGTGTGTGTCCTTCATGCTCTGGGTCGTGTGTGTCCTTCATGCTCTGGGTCGTAGCGTGTCCTTCATGCTCTGGGTCGTAGCGTGTCCTTCATGCTCTGAGTCGTAGCGTGTCCTTCATGCTCTGGGTCGTAGCGTGTCCTTCATGCTCTGAGTCGTAGCGTGTCCTTCATGCTCTGGGTCGTAGCGTGTCCTTCATGCTCTGGGTCATAGCGTGTCCTTCATGCTCTGGGTCGTAGTGTGTTCTTCATGCTCTGGGTCGTAGCGTGTCCTTCATGCTCTGGGTCGTAGTGTGTCCTTCATGCTCTGAGTCGTAGCGTGTCCTTCATGCTCTGGGTCGTAGCGTGTCCTTCATGCTCTGGGTCGTAGCGTGTCCTTCATGCTCTGGGTCGTAGCGTGTCCTTCATGCTCTGGGTCGTGTGTGTCCTTCATGCTCTGGGTCGTGTGTGTCCTTCATGCTCTGGGTCGTGTGTGTCCTTCATGCTCTGGGTCGTAGAGTGTCCTTCATGCTCTGAGTCGTAGCGTGTCCTTCATGCTCTGGGTCGTAGCGTGTCCTTCATGCTCTGGGTCGTAGCGTGTCCTTCATGCTCTGGGTCGCGCGCGACTGATAGTGGACGCGACTCCTGACATTTGCTGGTAATGTTGTGACGTCCTTATCAAGCTGTGTGTGTGTGTGTGTGTGTGTGTGTGTGTGTGTGTGTGTGTGTGTGTGTGTGTGTGTGTGTGTGTGTGTGTGTGTGTGTGTGCGTGTCGGGGGAGGATGAAGGACAGAAGCGGGATAGGGATGCGTTACCGTCCCAGAACAAAGCAGGGACGGCCTCTCCTGTGACCCTGACCAACGCCCGGAGCTTTATCAAGCATGTCAGGACAGGCTAAACCCCTCCCAGCGCTGGCAGACTGTTGTTCACCCTGTAATATTCCGCTCTCCCTCTTGTCTTGTCAAGAAAATTGCTATGTGATGGACGCCAATTAAACTCATTTCATGTCTGGGAGACTTTTGATGGTGCTATTTCCAGCCTGTGTCGCTGGTTCAGTTGTCAAGCAAATTGGTCGTCGGTTTATGGTGATTAAACAAATATTTTCTTATGAATGCCTTTGAAGCGATGCCCAGTCACCGCGCGCTTGCACACAGGCACCCACACACGCACACGCAGGCACACACCAGGTAGCCAGGTAGCCTGGTGGATAGCGAGCAGGATTCGTAATTCTGTGGCGCGGGTTCGATTCCCGCACCCGGCAGAAACAAATGGGCAAAAGTTTCTTTCACCCTGAATGCCCCTGTTACCTAGCAGTAAATAGGTACCTGGGAGTTAGTCAGCTGTCACGGGCTGCTTCCTGGGGTGTGTGTGTGTGTGTGTGTGTGTGGTGTGAAAAAAAAAAAAAAGTAGTTAGTGTAGTTAGTAAACAGTTGATTGACAGTTGAGAGGCGGGCCGAAAGAGCAAAGCTCAACCCCCGTAAAATACAACTAAGTGAATACACGCACGCGAAGCCAATGCTCAGAAGAAAACATTAATGAACACAACAAACCTGACTCCCAACCCCACACATCTGACACCTAATCCCACACTACAGCGCACAGGATGGGTGGTAGTGGACCCCATACCCATCCTGTGGGTGGTAGTGGACCCCTATACACGTCCTGTGGGTGGTAGTGGACACCTCTACACATACTGTAGGGTGGTAGTGGACCCCAATACACATCCTGTGGGCGGTAGTGGACCCCTAAACCCATCCTGTGGGGTGGTAGTGGACTCCATACCCATCCTGTGGGTGGTGCTGGACCCCATACCCATCCTGTGGGGTGGTAGTGGACCCCATACCCATCCTGTGGGTGGTAGTGGACCCCATTCCCATCCTGTGGGTGGTAGTGGACCCCTATACCCATCCTGTGGGTGGTAGTGGACCCCTATACCCATCCTGTGGGTGGTAGTGGACCCCATTCCCATCCTGTGGGGTGGTAGTGGACTCCATACCCATCCTGTGGGTGGTGCTGGACCCCATACCCATCCTGTGGGGTGGTAGTGGACCCCATACCCATCCTGTGGGTGGAGTGGACCCCATTCCCATCCTGTGGGTGGTAGTGGACCCCTATACCCTCCTGTGGGTGGTAGTGGACCCCTATACCCATCCTGTGGGTGGTAGTGGACCCCATTCCCATCCTGTGGGTGGTAGTGGACCCCATTCCCATCCTGTGGGTGGTAGTGGACCCCTATACCCATCCTGTGGGTGGTAGTGGACCCCTATACCCATCCTGTGGGTGGTAGTGGACCCCATTCCCATCCTGTGGGTGGTAGTGGAACCCCATACCCCATCCTGTGGGTGGTAGTGGACCCCTATACCCATCCTGTGGGTGGTAGTGGACCCCATACCCATCCTGTGGGTGGTAGTGGACCCCATACCCATCCTGTGGGTGGTAGTGGACCCCATACCCATCCTGTGGGTGGTAGTGGACCCCATACCCATCCTGTGGGTGGTAGTGGACCCATACCATCCTGTGGGTGGTAGTGGACACCTGTACACATCCTGTGGGTGTAGTTGGACCCCATACCCATCCTGTGGGTGGTAGTGGACCCCCATACCCATCCTGTGGGTGGTAGTGAACCCCATANCAAATTATTCACCCTTCAATGTCATACATCATATGAAGTTTTCTGCAGTTTAAGGGTTAATCCTTATAATTTTGGCATCATCAAACATTGAGTCGAATGAGTCTATACCCTCCGGAGATCATTTATGAATATATGAAACAGGATAGGTCGGAGTACAGAGCCCTGTGGGACTCTTGTGTGTGTGAGGGGTGTGAGGGGAGGCATGCAAGGGGGTGGGGATAAGGATGTGTGAGGGGAGGCATGCAAGGGGGTGGGGATAAGGATGTGTGAGGGGAGGCATGCAAGGGGGTGGGGATAAGGATGTGTGAGGGGAGGCGTGCAAGGGGGTGGGATAAGGATGTGTGAGGGGAGGCGTGCAAGGGGGTGGGGGATAAGGATGTGTGAGGGGAGGCATGCAAGGGGTGGGGATAAGGATGTGTGAGGGGAGGCATGCAAGGGGGTGGGGATAAGGATGTGTGAGGGGAGGCATGCAAGGGGGTGGGGATAAGGATGTGTGAGGGGAGGCATGCAAGGGGGTGGGGATAATGATGTGTGAGGGGGAGGCGTGTAAGGGGGTGGGATAAGGATGTGTGAGGGGAGGCATGCAAGGGTGGAGGGGCATAGAAGGATATTTTTTAAGAAAAGCATAATGCAGTTTATAGTGTTATGTGTAGGGAAAGGAGGCTGTTAAAGCAATACTGTATTTTTCATATAATTTATTTTCTATCAAGTATTTTATTCCTTTTGTCGGTAAATAATAGTCATTGTTGTACAGTGGTACCTCGGAACACGAGTGTCCCTGTATGCGAGTTTTTCGGAATACGAGCAGGATTTCCTCGAAAATTTGTCTCGGAAGGCGAGGGTTACCTCGGAACGCGAGTTTGTTGATACGTGTACAGGCCGGCTAGCGTGTGGTGGCAAGGCGATCGCGCCTCAGTTTACTAGTGTCTCGTGCCCAGTGACTATCCCACCTGAATTCTTCACAAGGATTTACAGTTTTTTGTCGTTTTTTTGGCCATTTGAGCATAAAAGTTGTCATTATATATCTCGCCATGGGTCTCAAGAAAGCCATTGGTAAGGTTCAACCTAAGAAAATAGCTGTGAGTAGAGGCAGTAGAGGATGTCCCTTCTTGATTAAGAAAATGTGTGAAGTATGGGAAGAACTGCAAAGTTTTGTTGAAAAAACTCACCCAGATAAAGCTGTAGCAGGCCGTTGCATTGACCTTTTAAATGATAATGTGATGTCTTACTACAGACAAGTGATAAAATGTAGGGAGAAACAAGTGTCTTTAGACAAATTCTTAGTAAGACAAGCAAGTCCTAGTGGTATGCAGGCAAAATGTGCCAGTGTGTGCCTACCAGTGAAGTCCTCACTGCCTGATGTGATAATGGAAGGGGACTCCCCTTCCAAACAGTAACTCCTCTCCTCCTCCCCACTCCTCACCATCTTCCATACGCCTACAGCATTCAACAGCAAGGTAAGTAATAACTTGAACATAGTTTTGTAGGTTTATTTAGATGAATTAGGTATAAAAATTTAGTTTGATGTGGGGTTTTTGGGGTAGTCAGGAACGGATTAATTCATTTCCCATTATTTCTTATGGGGAAATTAGCTTCGGAATACGAGTTTTCGGAATACGAGGCGTCTCCAGGAACCAATTAAACTCTTAAACTGAGGTATGCCTGTATTTCAGGATTCAAATTTTGAAAGCCTTTTAGGCAGTGTTGATATTGCTTACTGCACACTTTTTATTTTGATCACATTTCTAAAGAAAAAAATACTGAATAATTTTATTTTTATAATTGTTTTACCTGGATAAAACGAGCCCATTCAGATTTGTTGTGAACACTACACGTATTCATATACAGGTATTTTGTTTTGATCATCACAAACAATCTGGTTTATCCTTACATATGTTGCATTACTGTACATTTCTCACTCGGCTCATTTCACACTCATTTAATGTTAAATCACAGCAGCGAAAGTGTATGACAATTTGTCGTTTCCCAGTTTCTATTTCTATATTCACTATCTTCAAAGTCTGCACCTTTATATGTTTATTAATTTGTTATTCTTTTCCTTATGAATCATTTTCTCCTTGAATATAACAATTTATATATATATATATTTTTTTGGTGTGGAAAAGGGGGAGGGGGGGGGGGAAGGGATCTTCAAGTGTGAGTGTTGTTTAAGTGTTTGACTTCCAGCCTTCATAGCCAAGATGTTCACCCTCCAGGTGTGTCCTGGAAGATGATGTTGGCAATGCTCCTTGCTGGAATATTGAACTCTCCTTATCAAAGATACATTAATTTTTTTGTTTTAAGTATTTAATGCTTTTCTGGTATAAATCCAAACTGAATTTTTTATATAAATTGTATAATACTTAATTTAGATTTCTAATATAAATTAAGCTTTTTTAATACAGAAATGGAATTTACCATTTTGTCATCTCCAAAACCCATTTACAGTGATGTTTATGTATCTTAAAATTCAATAAATTTTTGTACAATAATGATGGTGTATGTATGACAATTCAAACTTTAACTTGATTTCAGGGGTAATATATTTAGTTTTTGTAGAGAAGAAATAAATACTTTCTTAATGTACACCGTTTTTGAAACAATGTGTGTTGTAAAAGTCATAATGAGGATAAACTGCTCTCCAAATTCAGAATATGAAATGTAATATGAATGTAATAAAATAATTATGTATCTAGTATTTCCAAACTTTCTTCCTTTTGATTTTTTGTATTCAGAAACTGTTCATTTGAGACAGCAAGTCCCAGCTGTGTCTGGGTACAAGATGAACAGCACAGTGAGTTTTCTTACTATCGGGGATGTTATTTGTGCTGGTATAGTATCATGTCCACTCACAGGATGAGTGGCGCTGCCCAAAACTGTTACTATGGCAGTGTGTCCACTCGCATGATTAGGGGAGCTGCCCAAAACTGTTACTATGGTGGTGTGTCCACTCACAGGATAAGTGGTGCTGCTCAATACTGTCACTATGGCAGCATGTTCACTCACAGGATAAGTGGTGCTGCTCAATACTGTCACTATGGTGGCATGTTAACAAAGTAGGATGTAGGCATAGAATGACAAAGTTATTCCCTCAAATTAGAAACCTGTCATACGAAGAAAGATTGACAAAGCTTAAATTACATTCTCTAGAAAAGCAAAGAACTAGGGGTGACATAATAGAGATGTACAAGTGGATGAATGGGCATAACATAACAAAGGGGGGGGGGATATTAATAGGGGTATTAAAAGTATCAATACATGACAGAACACGAAACAATGGGTATAAATTGGATAAGAACAAAGGCTACTACAGAAGGCCCATTGGCCCATATGAGGCAGCTCCTATTTATAACCATCCAATCACACTCGTATTCATGTCCGATCCACGTTTGAAACAATCAGGGGACCCCACCTCCACCATGTTATGCGGTAATTGGTTCCACAAAACAACAACCCTGTTACCGAACCAGTATTTACCCAAGTCTTTCCTAAATCTAAACTTATTCTATATATTCCCATTGTTTTGCATTCTGTCTTGTGTTGATACTTTTAATACCCTATTAATATCCCCTTTGTTATGCCCATTCATCCACTTGACACACAGCACCGCTCTTGTGCCAGGTAAGTCCACTACGTGCTCACCATGGCCCGTGCTACTTGCCCCGTTCTTATGCCAGGTAAGTTACAGGCTCACCATAGCCCGTGCTACTTGGAACTTATTCCGAGTAGCTGAATCTATATCATCATCATCATCATCATCATCCACTTGTACACCTCTATCATGTCACCCCTAGTTCTTTGCCTTTCTAGATAATGTAATTTAAGCTTTGTCAATCTTCATATGACAGGTTTCTGATTTGAGGGATTAACTTTGTCATCCTATGCTGAACGTATTCTAGTGAATTTATATCCATTCTAGATTATGGAGACTAAAACTGAACCGCATAATCTAAATGGGGCCTAACCGGAGCAAGATATAGCTGAAGAACAACACCAGGTGTCTTATTAGTAATGCTTTGATTAATAAATCCCAGTGTCTTATTTGCCTTATTACAAACATTTATGCATTGATTTTCTTGGTTTTAAATTCTTACTAATTATAACTCGGATCCCTTTTGCAATTCAACTTTGCAATCTCAACACCATCTAGCTGGTATCTTGTAACTCTATCATCAGTACCTAGCCTCAAAACCTTACATTTGTCAGCATTAAACTGCAGCTACCAATCTTTTGACCATTTCAAAAACCTATTTAGATAGTTTTGAAGTGTTTATTTCCCTCCCAATTTTTGTATCATCGGCAAATTTAAAAATATTGCTGCTCAAGCCTGAATCTAAATCATTTATATATATTATGAATAACAGAAGTCCCTGGACAGAGCCTTGAGGCACTCCACTTACAACTTTTTCCCAGTCAGACTTAACCCCATTAATTCTAACTCTTCGTTTCCTTTGGTATAGCCATGCCCTAATCAAACTTAATATAGCACCCCCAATTCCATGAGGCTCTATCTTTTTAATCAGTCTTTCATGTGGCACTGTATCGAAAGCTTTGCTAAAGTCAAGGTACACAACATCACAATCCTTACCACTATCAACTGCCTCAACTATGCTGGAATAAAAAGATAGCAAACTTGTTAAACATGAACGGCCATTTGTAAACCCATGTTGTGAATCATTTATTAATTTATGTTTTTCAAGATGAAGATGAATAGTATTTGCAATTATCGATTCAAGTAACTTTCCTACAATAGACGTTAAGCTGATTTACCGATAGTTAGACGCAAGTGATCTATCTCCTTTCTTGAAAATTGGAACCACATTATCAGCCTTCCATGAATATGACGCTCTGCCTGACTCTAATGATTTATTAAATATGGTAGATAATTGCTTGCAAAGCTCCTCTTAGCATTCCTAAAGCACCCTGGCAAACACTTCGTCTGGCCCTGGGGATTTGTTTGGCTTGAGTTTCACTATTTGTTTAATAACATCCTCCTTGGTAACGGGTAAAATAGTCAACCTATCCTCTTCCCCACCCACATAGACTTGTTCGGCTGAAGGCATATTGTTAAGTTCCTCTTTAGTAAATACACGTTACATAGCCTTCCCGGGTTGGTGCCTTCTTTGATAATTACTTTCTATAGTAACTACAGGGATAAAATATTTATTAAAATTCCACTCATCTTTTCGTTGTTATCAGTTATCTGACCTGTCCCAGTTTTTAATGGACCTATCCTTTCCCTAATTTTTGTTCAATATAACTGAAAAAAATATTTAGGATTTGTCTTTACTTTCTCTGCTATGCGAACTTCATAGTTTCTGTTTGCCCTTCTTATCTCTTTCTTTAACATTTCTAACCAATTGGACTAATTCTTGTTCTAAGCTGACTTCCCCCATTCTTAGTCCTTTTGAACCAAGCTCTCTTTCTACCTATAAGGTTCTTCAGATCCTTTATTATCCATTTCGGGTCATTAATATTCGATCTATTCAATTTGTAAGGTATACTACATTACTGTGATTTGCTTAGAATATTTTTAAATAAGTTATATTTTGAATCCACATCAAAATCTCTTTTTTGGGGGGAGCCCCGTCGACTCCCCGGAGCTATCCAGGGAGGATGGATATGTATATCTGTCTGGCATCAGTCAATGCATGGAGTTCTTGCCTACCGGGAACCATGAGCCAGAACCTGGCCGCCGCCCCCTGGCTAACTGCTAACAAAGTTACCCTTAACATTGACAAAACCTATATTTTGTTTGATAATAAATCCTCAGATAAAATTCATCTCGGAATAAACAATATCAAAATTAGTAACGAAGTAGATGGTAAATTTCTTGATGTCCTTATCGATAACAAGCTGAATTTCCAGGGCCACATTCTAAATATAGAAAAAAGTTTCTAAAACAGTTGGCATTCTTTCTAAGATCAGATATTATGTACCTCGCCCTGCTCTGGTGACGGATACTATTTCATTAATGTGAAATAGTATGAGTTGTATAGAAGTTTAGTTTTCATTATTATTTGACGGTGTCTTGTTTGCTATGCCTCCAGTAAACTGATTAATTTTAGTGATTCTGTTTACTTAACCGTAGACGAATATTGATGGCCAGGTGGTCTTACTGAGATTTTGACCACGTTATTGTTACCAGCGATGCTGTGGAGCATTGAGGCACGACAGGAGTCAGCCTCCACCACATCACTGCCTAATGCATTCCATCTGTTAACTACTCTGACACTGAAAACTTTCTTTCTAACATCCCTGTGGCTCATTTGGGCACTCAGTTTCCTCCTGTATCCCCTTGTTCGTGTTCCACCCGTGCTAAATAGTTTGTTTTTTTACATCCAGTCAATTCCTCTGAAAATTTTGTAGGTGGTGATCATGTCTCCCCCTCACTTTTCTGTCTTCCAGGGACGTGAGGTTTAGTTTCTGTATCTCTCCTCATACCTCATACCTTTCAGTTCTGGGACTAGTCTGGTGGCGGCCTTTGCACATGGCACGAATATGGNTGAAAAAGCAATACAGTATAGCAAATGACTCGGAACTGATCTATTGCCCTGGGATCCTTGTGTGATAACTGCACTTTAACCCTTTAGCTGTGAAACACAACTAGGGATGTTATCCCTAATTAATTATTCATTAGATGCATGACATGTTTTAAACCTTTAAATTGCAAAAAATGTCATGTGTGTGACATTGAACTCGGTTTTTAAAATTTTCTGAATTCTCAAATGTTTTGTGCATAATCTACTAGGCAAATGCTCCAACTTTGTTTAAATGATGCCAGTGTAACTTGAAAAACAAGAAAATAAAGAATAATTAAAAATTGAGTATTGAAAACTTCAGATTTTGAAATCAGCTGCAAAAATATAAAAATATCACCAAAAGTTTATTTGGTATTATTATGCTTTCAGAATAGCATATAATCTTCATTTTCATATATTTAGAATACTGTGGTACCTCGGATTACGAGCTCCCCTGGTTACGAGTTTTTCGGGTTATGAGCAGGATTTGTTCGGAAAATTCGTGTATCGGGATACGAGCATTGCCTCAGGATACGAGGGTTACCTTGAGGTGCTTCCTTGAGGTGCTTCCGGGGCTCAGTGTCCCCGCGGCCCGGTCGTCGACCAGGCCTCCTGGTTGCTGGACTGATCAACCAGGCTGTTAGACGCGGCTGCTCGCAGCCTGACGTATGAGTCACAGCCTGGTTGATCAGGTATCCTTTGGAGGTGCTTATCCAGTTCTCTCTTGAACACTGTGAGGGGTCGGCTAGTTATGCCCCTTATGTGTAGTGGAAGCGTGTTGAACAGTCTCGGGCCTCTGATGTTGATAGAGTTCTCTCTCAGAGTACCTGTTGCACCTCTGCTTTTCAACAGGGGTATTCTGCACATCCTGCCATGTCTTCTGGTCTCATGTGATGTTATTTCTGTGTGCAGGTTTGGGACCAGCCCCTCATTATTTTCCACGTGTAAATTATTATGTATCTCTCCCGCCTGCGCTCAAGGGAGTACAGATTTAGACTCTTTAGCCGGTCCCAGTAATTTAGATGTTTTACTGAGTGGATTCTAGCAGTAAAGGATCTCTGCACACTCTCCAGGTCAGCAATTTCTCCAGCTTTGAAAGGGGCTGTCATTGTGCAGCAGTACTCCACTCTAGAGAGCACAAGCATTTTGAAAAGTATCATCATTGGTATAGCATCTAGTGTGAAAAGTTCTTGTTATCCAACCTGTCATTTTTCTTGCAGTTGTGACGGCTACTTTATTGTGTTCTTTAAAGGTAAGGTCTTCCGACATGAGTACACCCAGATCCTTTACATTGCCTTTTCGTTCTATGTTATGATTTGCCTGAGTTTTGTACGTGGTTTCTGTTTTTATATTTTCAATTTTTCCGTAGCGCATGAGCTGGAACTTATCCTCGTTAAACACCATATTATTTTCTGTAGCCCATAGAAAGACCTGATCTACATCTGATTGGAGGTTTGCCGTGTCCTCTATGTTGCCAACTCTCATGAAAATCCTAGTGTCATCTGCAAAGGATGATACAGTGCTATAGGTTGTGTTCTGGTCTATGTCCGATATGAGGATGAGAAAAAGTACTGGAGCAAGCACAGTACCCTGGGGGACTGAGCTCTTCACGGTTGATGGGCTGGATTTTATTTTGTTGACTATTACACATTGGGTTCTGTTAGTCAGGAAATTGTAGATCCATCTGCCTATTTTCCCGGTAATTCCTTTTGAACGCATTTTATGTGCAATAACTCCATGGTCACATTTATCGAAAGCTTTTGCGAAATCTGTGTAAATTACATCAGCGTTTTGTTTGTCTTCCATAGCATCTAATGCCATATCATAGTGGTCCAGCAACTGCGACAGGCAAGAGCACCCTGTTCTGAAACCATGTTGTCCGGGGTTATGGAGATGCTGTGATTCCATGTATTTTGTGATCTTACTTCTTAGTACTCTCTCAAAAATTTTTATGATGTGCGATGTTAGTGCTATAGGTCTGTAATTTTTTGCCTCTGACTTTATTCCTCCTTTATGGAGTGGTGCTATCTCTGCTGTTTTTAGTATGTCAGGGATAATGCCACTATCTAGGCTTTGTCTCCACAGAATGTGAAGGGCCTGCGATAGTGGTTTTTTGCAGTTCTTGATGAATATGGAGTTCCAAGAATCCGGGCCTGGTGCAGAGTGCATAGGCATACTGTTTATGGCTTCTTCAAAATCTAGTGGGGATAGGGCGACGTCTGATATATGATTTGATGTTGGTATCATATCCATGAAAAATTCATTTGGGTTATCAATCTTTAGTGCATTTAATGGCTCGCTGAAAACAGAGTCATACTGCTTCCTCAGTAACTCGCTCATTTCTTTGTTGTCATCGATGAAAGTTCCATCTCCCTTTCGCAGGGGCCCAATACTAGATGTGGTTTTTGATCTTGATTTTGCATAGGAGAAAAAATATTTTGGATTTCTCTCTATTTCACTGATGGCCTTTGCCTCTCCTGGGTTTTGTATGATTCTTGTAGCTTGAGTTCAATTGTTCTATTTCTCTCCCTAACCCTCTTCGCCGTTCTTGAGATAGGGTGCTACTCTCAAGTTGTTCTGCGATTCGTTTTCTTCGCCTATATAGAGTTCTCGTTCTCGTCGACGTTCCCGTTCCAATCTGCATCTCTTTCTCTTTTTTCTTAGAGGTATGCGGTTTGAACATATTTCTAGTGCTACTGAGCTTATTTTTTCCAGGCACTGGTTCAGGTTTGCATTTTCGAGCTGTTCTTCCCAGTTTATTTCTGTGAAGTCCTGGTTTATTTGCTCCCAGTTTATCTGTTTATTATTGAAGTTGAATTTGCTGAAGTCTCCTCCACCGGGAGGGTGTTGATACACGTACAGGCTGACCTAGCACGTGGTGGTAAGTAATAATTTGGACATACTTTGTAGTGTAGATTTTGATGAATTAGGTATAAAATTTAGTTTGAAGTGAAGTTTTTGGGTAGTCAGGAAAGGATTAATTCATTTCCCATTATTTCTTATGGGGTTCTAATTCAGTTCTAATTCATGAATTTACTTGTATGTTGTAATAAACATTATTTGGCATTCGTACTCAAGTATGTGAAAGTTGTAGGTCAATGTGTGTAGAAATAAAGTCAAGAAAAAATACTCCCCCCCCCCCCTAAAAAACTAAATATAGGGATAATTGTAAGGGATAATTATAATAATTATAATGATTTAGGGAATATATTTAGGGTATACTTTATATAGTAAAAAAAAACTACTCTGGTCCCTAATCATGAAAACAACCTAAGGAAACAAGGAAAATAGAGTTTGAAATCTGTGAAAAAATCAGCCAAAAAAATTCAGTCCCAAGTTCTGAGAGTTGTAACTGATTTGTTTGTTGAATAATTTAATTCTGGCTTCACATAGTTAGGGACAAGTCTGCATTCTCCAGGATGTAAAGGTTAAAACAAATTCAAATAATAAACAAGGAGGAAAAAATCTAAAAACCTAAAAAAAAAAATCCTGAAGAAAAAATATTTTTGGACAGTGTTGAAAGTAACTGATAATAACATTGGCAATGTATTTATATGATATATAACAAATAGAGCATAATAACATAATTACTCATTATTATTTGTGTTGTTATGTATTACTCACCAATGCTATAAAGGTACCAGCTGTATATCCACTTTGTGGACACTTCTTATTACTATTCTTCTTCTTTGTGCATCAGACAGGTGTTTGCATCTCTGTATTATTGCATTATCCATCAGTTCCAGTTAATAGGAGCTGTTCTCTTTATCAACAAATGTTTTTTTTTCTGGGGGGAGCCCCGTCGGCTCCCCCGGAGCTTATTCAGGCTGATATGCTACTGTCAGACTTTGGCATCAGTCATGTGTATGGAGTTCTGTGGGCCTACCGGGGACCATGGCCAGAACCGGGCCCCCTCAGAGAGGCATGGGGAGCAATGGCCTATAGAAACCCCCATGTGGTTGGAAGCATTCTGTGTCTCCTATCGACCGGGTCAGGCACCCAGAAAGGTAAGTGTCCCAAAACAAACCCCTATTCCGGTGAAAATTGCTACCAAAAGCTGAACAAGTGGATTTAACTCCCCAAAAAGAAACAAGCAAATGAGCATGACGTCGCATGACTTACACGTCACCGCGCCGCTGTCTTTGCAGTTCCCCCCCCCCTCCCTGGGAGGGGGAAGGGGGACCCCAGACCCTCACATTGGCTATCCACCCTTCAGTTCTAAGACTGATGCTAGAGGCAGAGGTTGTGTGCTCTGGCTCCAGTGATTTTTCAGCACTGTGCTTTGAGTGTGGTGGCTGTCTTCCAGGGGTGCGAGAGCCAGAGGAAGGAGGGGGGGGGAGGAGAGTTGTTACTGTTTAGAAGGGGAGTCCCCTTCTATTATAACATCAGGCAGTAATAACCTCTCTGGGGTACTCTTTCTCTCCTACGTTTTACAGGCATACCACTAGGATCTTGTTGTGGCTCACTACTTGCTTGTCTTACTAAGAATCTGTCTAAAGACACTTGTTTTTCTCTACATTTAAACACTTGTTTGTAATGTGACATCACATTGTCCTTTAAAAGGTCAGTGCAACGGCTTGCTACAGCTTTAACTGGGTAAGTTTTTTCAACAAAACTTTGCAGTTCTTCCCATACTTCACACATTTTCTTAATGAGGAAGGGACATTCTCGACTGCCTCTACTCACAACTATTTTCTTAAGTTGAACCTTACCACTGACTTTCTTTGGACCCATGGCTTGATATAAAAATTACTTCTATGTTCAAAAAACAAAAAAGCACAAAAACAATGAAATTCTTTACAAGCTCAGTCATCACTAAGCGGGCAGCTCTGGTAAACTGATGCGGGGTCGCCCGTGCAACCAAGAACCACACGCTCGGTTGATCCATATGTGTATCAACATAATCGCCAGTCGAGACAAAAGTCGTGTCACATTTTTTGACAAATTTGGGGTTGTAACCTAGAAGAATTCGTAAGTAGAGGCAGTCATAAGTCGAGGTGCCACTGTACTGTGTATGATGTACACCATTGTGCCACTTATACCAAAATCGTATATATACAATTTGTGCTCTTTTTAAGGGTTAATATTCCAAATATCCAACTGGGGTTCTTCCTGCTTAGTTATCATCATCATCTCCTGAAGACCCACTACTCCGTTAAAAAATCACACATTGAGAAAATCAGTAGGAGCCGTGAGGAGGATTCGAACTTATGGTCTGGGTACTCTCCAACAAACTCCTTAGAGTCCTTGGTACATCACATTAATGTGATTTCTTTGTGCATATCATACATTCGTAAGTTGTATACTGTATATTGAAATCTTATTTGATGACCTCTGTCAAATAAGATTTCAACTAAGATTCAACAGAGCCAAAGGTGTTGTTAAACACATTGGGCATTATCAAACTGAAGCGAATATAAGAGTCATAAATACTCATACTCTGCCTAAGCAAAACAGAAACAAGCAACACTTAGTGGACCAGCCAGTGGCTTTGGGCCCATGCAGGAATATCCCTAGGGGAAAAACAAATAACATCCACCATATTCCCATGTGATCCCATCACCATCCACCATATTCCCACATGACCCCATCACATCCACCATATTCCTATGTGACCATCACCATCCACCATATTCCTATGTGACCATTACCATCCACCATATTCCTACATGACTCCTTCACCATCTTCCATTTTCCCACATGACCTTCCTTTCCCATCACCATCCACTTTGTGTTTACCATGTGTTATTCTGGGGACACTGATCTTTGGGGACCAGTCTCTAATCAGGCCTCCTGGTTGATGGTGTGGTCAACCAGGCTGTTTAGATACAGCTGCCTGCAGTGTGATGGATGAGTCACTGCCCTATCACCTCCCACTATAAACCCCACTGCTCATATGCTCATACTCATACGAGTTCATCAGAACCATCATAATCTGTGTCAATTATTTGATGATTGCTTTTCATATTTGTTAATGTTACACATTAATATTTTTGGAAATTCCTTTTTAGTGTGAGTCCTCCAGTATCTGGGGGAGTGATACGTCGAGGATCTGCGGGCAGAGATGGCACCTTTCGATATCCAGCTAAGAAGTGAAAATTAGGCATCCAATTTAGCTAGTTTCTGTGTAATGACATTTGACAGTGCTCTACATAATAATGTAGTCATTTGCTGCCTTGTGTTTGGCACTAACACATCCAGAAAATGGACTGAAGAAGCATGAGTTATGTTTGCATTAAGGCAGAACAGACACACATTGAAGACTTGCTAAGGATGTGTTGCTGTCAGCAATGAAAACATTTTACTGGCCAGCAAAGCTCAAGATACTTTAATAGTGCATTGATAAAAGAATATGAACTTTTCTAGAATGAAAGCCATGGCCTTAATTATAGTATTTATGAAAATGTGCAATGAGAAACTTTATAAGAAAATTTCATGGAAAGTAAATGCATTAAATGCATCAATTAGTTTATCAGTGATAATTTTATAATAGTTTATGAGGTAACTACAGTACTGGGTGGACGCTGTTTGCAGGATCAACAGTTGTGGTGTCCAAGAATTGTTTTCTATAGTTTGTGAAATCTGTATATTCACCAGTTAATATGGTGTTCTCGATGACTGCTGAGATATTCTTCAGTGGTGTACTTCATCAATACCTTTGATCTCATTGCCTGCAGGTTTTCACAGAGGCATGTCCTATGGCAAAAACTGTAAATGATGATTTAAGTTAATATAGTCAATCTCCATTACTATAACTTGCAGTTACCTAACATTCTGTCTGTTAAAAGCAGAACTTTTTTAATATTTACCAAGCAGTTGAAAATTCTAACTCAAATTTAATAATAAAAAAAAAAAGAGTGGCAGAAAATATAATAGTTATTGCTATATCCAGTTATATGTGCTAACGGTAGCCAGTATGGACAATGTTATATTTCCACGTCCTCCTTGTGATTAGGATCGAAAGTCAAAATCTTCGTATTTGTTTCGTAGTTTGTCATTACTATTTAATATATACAATTGCTGATTTTTGTTATACAGGTGCTTTAACAATGTAGTAATTAAAAAGCAAAGCTTATATTGGTACCCTCTATGTTCAAAATAATTACCCTGGTGTTTTATGTGAATTTTGGCATCTGCTTGCATAAAAATTTACAAACTGCATGCAACATATTTTGATTATCAGTACTGTATTGACATGGTACTGAAAACATATTCTGAGTAATGGCAACCTGACTGCAAATTATTTAAGATATTGTGAGTGAAGTTTACTGGCTACATATTTTGTCACATTTTCCCTGATTTGGTCACTCTTGTGAGATTTTGGCCAGTGATCTTGCATACATCCTATAAGGCATAAGGAGTTTGTTACCAATTAGTTTCAAGAGGAAATAGTTATATTCACGTGTATGCATTGAAATGATCCTGGCCTTTCCATTGACCCATGACTCCTGGAAGAGAAAGCAAGTGTCTTAGTTAGATCTTCCGGGTGCTAAGATTTAGAACCCAGTTCCTTTGAAATGGGAATAATTATTAATAAAGAATAAATATCTTGCATTCCTTCACAAATGTTATTAGAGCATATTGGCAGCATGTTGTTTAAACCAGGACAAGTGTGTTGTGAATGTCACATGTGCATTTCTATGTTTTAAAATATTTGTTACATTTAGAACCACATCACTTTCAGTTCTATATTGTTTTGTATTATTTCCATTGTCTCCTTGAATCATACTATAATGTAAACTGGTACAGTTTTATGAGGTTTTGATAGAATGGATAGCAATTAGTGAAATTCAGTACAGTGCTAGTAAGCAAAGCATTTTATTTATAAGTCAATTGCTGTCTAGAACTCGACTGTAATGTGCAACGTCATCAAGCGTCGTGTTTTGGAATTTGGCTTTATTACATCTGACCATGGGTGATGATTTTGTATTTATATATGTATATTTGTTGTTAGGTAAGTCATGATTTTAGGTTCATTCAGTGTGATGGACTAGGCGTCTAGTTGAATCTGGAAACAATGAGATGAACAGTTGTAAACACAGATGATTTTTTTATTATTCCCAATAAATAGTAAATGCCATGTACAAATGTACTCATACAGTCATCTTCCAAAATGTGGCTATCATTGTATTTACCATCATTCATATACAGATGAATGCATAGCAGTATTGTGTTAATGTCTGAAGGATGTTTTCAAAAGAGGAAGTGTGTGTGTGTTTCTTATGCTTTAATGTGTGAGGCAGGGGGGGGATATTGATGTTTGAGGGGGGGCATGCAAGGGGGGGGTACTGATGTTTGAGGGGGGCATGCAAGGGGGGGGGATATTGATGTTTGAGGGGGGCATGCAAGGGAGGGGGATACTGATATTTGAGGGGGGCATGCAAGGGGGGGGATATTGATGTTTGAGGGGGGCATGCAAGGGGGGGGTACTGATGTTTGAGGGGGGCATGCAAGGGGGGGTACTGATGTTTGAGGGGGGCATGCAAGGGAGGGGGATACTGATATTTGAGGGGGCATGCAAGGGGGGGGATACTGACATACTTACCTAGTTGTGCTTGCGGGGGTTGAGCTCTGGCTCTTTGGTCCCGCCTCTCAACTGTCAATCAACTGGTATACAGGTTCCTGAGCCTACTGGGCTCTATCATATCTACACTTGAAACTTTCTATAGAGTCAGCCTCCACCACATTACTTCCTAATGCTTTCCACTTGTCAACTACTCTGACACTAAAAAAGTTCCTTCTAATATCTCTGTGGCTCATTTGGGCACTCAATTTCCACCTGTATTCATCTAGTTGTATTCACCTAGTTGTGCTTGCGTTGGTTGAGTTTTGCTCTTTCGGTCTGCCTCTCAACTCTAAATCAGCTGTTACTAACTACTAACAAACAATTTTTTTTCCCATACACACACGCCCCAGGAAGCAGCTGTAACAGCTGGCGAACTCCCAGGTACCTATTTACTGTTAGGTAACAGAGGCATCAGGGTGAAAGAAACTTTGCCCATTTGTTTCTGCCTGGTGCGGGAATCGAACCTGCGCCACAGAATTACGAGCCCTGCGCGCTGTCCACTCAGCTACCAGACCCTGTCACTAGGGGACCTGTGTCCCCCTAGTGCGTGTGTCCCTTGTGTTAAATAGCCTGTCTTTTATCTACCTTATCAATTCTTTTGAGAATCTTGTATGTGGTGATTATGTCTCCCCTAGCTCTTCTGTCTTCCAGCAATGTGAGGTTTAATTCCCGAAGTCTCTCCTCGTAGCTCATACCTCTCAGTTTGGATACTGGTCTTGTGGCAAACCTTTGAACTTTTTCCAGTTTAGTCTTATGCTTGACTAGATATGGACTCCATGCTGGAGCTGCATACTCCAGGATTGATCTGACATATGTGGTATACAAAGTTCTGAATGATTCCTTACACAAGTTTCTAAGGGCAGTTATGTTGGCCAACCTGGCATATGCCGCTGATGTTATCCTCTTGATATGGGCTTCAGGGGACAGGTCTGGCATATCAACCCCCAAATCTTCTCTCTCTCTGACTCTTGAAGAATTTCATCTCCTAAATGATACATTGTATCTGGCCTCCTGCTCCCTACACCTATCTTCATTACATTACATTTGCTTGGGTTAAACTCTAACAGCCATTTGTTCGACCATTCCTTCAGTTTGTCCAGGTCTTCTTGAAGCCTCAAGCAGTCCTCCTCTGCCTTAACCCTTAAACTGCACAAAACCTCATATGATGTGTGACATTGAACTTAATTTTTAAAATTTTCTGAAACTCTTTCAAATGTTTTGTGAATAATCTACTAGGTAAATGCTCCAACTTTGTCTAAATGATACTAGTGTAACTTGAAAAAACAAGAAAATAAAAAATAATTATAAAATTGAATATTGAAAACTTCAGATTTTGAAATTGGCTTCAAAAATATAAAAATATCACCAACTGTTCATTTGGTGTTATTATGTTCTCAGAAAAGCATATGATCTTCATTTTTATATATTTAGAATATAGGTTTTCAGTATAGTTTACTGTAAAAAAAAATTGTCAATATGGCATTTGAAATATGCACAAATTTAGACAACAAAAATTTATAACTCTAAACGTTTAGAGTTTATGAAAAATCAATTCTATAGGGATTGTAGAACAGACAGCACACTATATGTAAAAGGGTGAGAATCGGTCAGAAACTAGAGTTTTGAATACTGAAGTAAGTTGAAATTCTAGTTATAGATATAATCGAAGTTGAAGTTATCGACAATGAATAAGGCAGTTCTAATTCATGAATTTACTTGTATGTAGTAATAAACATTGTTTGGCATTCGTACTCAAGTATGTGAAAATTGTAGGTCAATGTGTGTAGAAATGAAGTGAAGAAACCCCCCCCCCAAAAAAAAAAAAAAATATAGGGATAATTATAATAATTGTAAGGGATAATTATAATAATTATTAATTATTTAGGGAATATATTTAGGGTATACTTTATATAAGTAAAAAAGCTTTAAATAGGTTCCTAATCTTCAAAATAACTTAAAGAAATAAGGCAAATAGAGTTTGAAATCTGTGAAAAAATCAGCCAAAAAAAATTCAAAGTCCCAAGTTCTGAGAGTTGTAACTGATTTATTTGTTGACCAATTTAATTCTGGCTTCACGTAGTTCGGGAAGAATATGTTTTCTCCAGGATGTAAAGGTTAAAACAAATTCAAATAATAAACAAAGGAGGAAAAAATTCTAAAAATCTAAAAAAAAAAAAAAAAAAATGAAAATTTTTTTTTGACATTGTTGAAAGTAACTGATAATAACATTGGGCAATGTATTTATATTATATATATCAAATAGAGCATAACATATTACTCATTATTATTGTTATGTATTACTCAGCCAATGCTATAAAGGCACCAGCTGTATATCCCTTTGTGGACACTTCTTACTACTATTATTCTTCTTTGTGCATCGAACAGGTGTTTGCATCTCTGTATTATTGCCTAATCCTCAGTTCCAGTTAATAGGAGCTGTTCTCTTTATCAACAAAATGTACTTTTTTTTTTTAAATATTCGTCTAAAATCAGTTTCTGAAATATTTTGACGAAAGTTTCACGAAGCTGAAGCCAATAAGTTGGAGATTTGTTTAACATTT
>WNGS01163947.1:15814870-15857705 GCA_020271785.1 Procambarus virginalis | reverse complement strand
GAGTAATTTTTCACTTTGTCTTGAGATATCTCAGTATTTTATGGCTTGCTCTGGAATTGCTATTGGGTCCAGTTCTATGAAATCCTTATTTTGTGCAAACACACTTGGAACTGTTCATTTAGCATTTCACACATTTTTCATTCTCAGTAGTCCTGTTCCCCGTTGTCAATCTCTGGATTTTATCCTTTACATGCAGCTTGCTTTTAATGAATTTATAGATTAGGCTCTATAAGATCAGTTTTACATTTGTCTGCTATACCTTTCTCAAAGTTTCTTTCTACCTCTCTCCTCACTGTTGTGTAATTGTTTCTTGCTTGCTTGTAGTGCTGGTATGTTGATGGGTTAGGCTTCTACCTTTATTGAACCCATTTTCTTGTCTTTTCCTCTCTGGCCTTCACACAGGTTCTGTTGAACCAATCCTTCATCCTGTTTTCTGGTCCTGTATCTCTGTTTTGGTCTGAATGTTTGTGTGCCTTCATTGTATATTTCGCAAAATTTGGCATACATCTCATTTACTTCCTTGCCTAGCAAAAAGTCTGTCCAATTAAACTCATTACAATTTTTTTTTTCCCCCCGTAGTGTCTTCTCTTGAAATCAAGTTTATCGACTGTTTTAATATCAAAGAGGACATGATCACTTTTTCCCAAGGGAGGAATGTACAGGTACTGGATGTCAAATATCTCTTCTTTTTTCCTGGTCAATATTAGATCCAGTATTGACAGAACATCCTTTTCCCTCATTTCGCCAGCACAGCTACTCCTTTTTCCCTTCCTAGTTTTCCTGTCACGTCTCCAAACTGAAAAGCACCTTGGGAATATGACCTCATTTAAAATATTTTCTTCAAGTTTTATTTCTGTTAGTGCAACAATATCTGGAACCTTAAGCTGAATTATCTCTCTTATCTCCAGTATTTTTTTATCTCACTTCATCTATGTTGGTATATTCAATTTTCAGGAACATGTTCCCTTTCCCTTTGTCCTTTACTCCCACTTCCTCTAATGATTTTGTTTCTTTGTTTTTAAGAACCATTTCACTAGCTTTCCAGTCCCTAACACTGGAGAAAAAAAATTTCTCCTTCATTTCTATTCCCATTCAGACGTTTTGCTTCATCGAGGTTTGTTTTCAGCTTTTGTGTCTTTCTTTGAGAGGCCTTTTCTTGTTGACCAAAGTGTGCCAACCTTATCACTCTGTAATTTCCTGGCATTTCTAAGCACTTCCATCATTTGTTTCACTCCATTAAATGTCACTGATAAGAAGCAGTTCTTGTCCTTCTCATATTTTCCTATTCCCCTAAAGTCACTGACAGTTTCCTTTGAATTGAGGCCTTCCCTTAAACCTATTATTTTCTCTATGATTTTTATTTCTTCTGCTGCTCTGTCCACCCTAGATGATATTTCATTTTCTAAACATTCAAAAATTTTTGTGGACTTGCTTCTACCTACAGTGTTTTGTACTAGTTTACTGTTGGTAACCCGTTCTTTCCTAATTGCTTGCCTAACTTCTGCTTCTTGTTGGTCATTTCTGGTTTTTGACGTCCAAACACACTTCCTTGATTTTTTTTTTTTTTTTGAGATATATACAAGAGTTGTTACATTCTTGTACAGCCACTAGTACGCGTAGCGTTTCGGGCAGGTCCCTGGAATACGATCCCCGCCGCAAGAATCGTTTTTTCATCCAAGTACACATTTTACTGTTGCGTTAAACAGAGGCTACAGTTAAGGAATTGCGCCCAGTAAATCCTCCCCGGCCAGGATACGAACCCATGACATAGCGCTCGCGGAACGCCAGGCGAGTGTCTTACCACTACATCACGGAGACTGGTTGATCTGTATAGATGAACAGTATAGTTGTGGCTGGAATGAACAGGTGTACAATTTTGGCTGGAGTGAGCAGGTGTACAGTCATAAAATCTTATAGCTCATAATTAAGGTGGTGAGGCATAATTGATAAAACATACTACATAAAATGAAAGAAATAAGAATATAATTTGAATGGTAACTGAAATAAAATAATTATACACAACTCATGTAACATAGATTGGATTTCAACAGGATTTAAAATGCTTGTCAACAAGCCATCTTTTTGCTAGAAACAGGGAAACACCATTTCTACATACATACATATATACATTCTTACATAGACAGATTATTTAACACAAGGGGCACATGCACTAGGGGACACAGGTGGAAATTGAGTGCCCAAAAGAATTTCTAATGTCTCAACAACGTGGTTGATCAGACCACTAACCAGGCCTGGTTGGAGACTGGGTCGCGGGGGCATTGATCCCCGGAAGCTACACAAGGTAGGTACATGTAAAAGGTAGAAGCACATATGCGGGAGAGGGTAGAAAGAATGACATAAGGATGTACAATATAGATAAATAAGTAAGAAATTAAATGGGTTGAAGGGCTATGTGTATGTTGAGAAACTGCTCCTTGTCCAACAAGTGGTTGTGCAGTGTAAGTGTAACTAAATAAGAGCCATAAATGGGAGAATGAGCAAGGTGCTGTGTCTGGGTATGACTGAAGCAAACTTATCTTCTACCCAACACATGTCTAATAAATGTGCAACATAGTGTTTTGTGCATTTTCTGTGTTAATGTTCCTTTATGATTGTGAGAGATAGTATTAAAATTGTTATGATAAATAATTGAATACTTAAATTTATTTGTTCATATTTGACTATTTTGAGAAAATTTGTTAAGAGGTAATTATGATATTAATATGAGAGCTTGTCAACAGGAGCTGGGCGGCTACGGTCAGGTAGTGAGAGTGAACAACGCGTGAGCATGAGGGTGCACCGCTCTGGTACTTCCAACACACACACACCGCAGCTCTCAAGACCTACAGATACATGTGTACAAACTTGGGCTAACAGGTGAGTTGTTAAAGGTCACTTAAAATTATGCTTGATTTAAAAACAAATAAATCATTTTTATTTCTGGGAGGGCTCCCAAAAATGTTACGAGCCCTTGTTGGCTTCATGAGTTGAAGTTCCTGAATTCTTCTCCCTGTCGTGACATAGCTTAGGGTGCCACAAGGGGCAGCCCTCTCAGAAAGAAACACATAATTGCATTCAATGCTTGACTTTTTATCCATTTAATTTAGAGTGGTAAACAGAAGAAGTTAAGTGAAAAGACAATGAAGGTCAAAAATATCAGTAGTTTCAAAGCGTCATATGACAAAGAATACTGGGAAGATAGGACACCACAAGCATAACTCTCATCCTGTAACTATTGGGTAATTACACCGAGGTGACTTGTAAGTCACATCAACCCTAGTGAGTCTTTAAAAGTTTTAAAAGCCTACCACACTCGTCCCGTGCCTTGCGAGTGATTTGTTGTCTACGAGGATTGTAGAATATTCTCCCTATTGTAGAATAGGGGGGGATTGTCTAGGCGTTAGTCCCTAACTCTTCGCCTTTGTTCACCTAGCAGTAATTTGGTACCTGGTTGTTAACTGATTGGCAAGTCATGTTCCAGAGAAAACTAGTGGATAAGGCATGCCATGAAACAAATAGGAAGGGAAAGCTCTCAGCCTGCCAACAGGAGTCAGAAGTTGTCTGTTCCTGCACTCACATGGGGAAAAAAACTGGCTCATGCAGAGGTGCAGAGAGCAGGAAATCATGAACACCATCACTGAAGACTAAACCCCAAAAAAGGAAGTGAGGCAAATAAGACAACTGCAAGGTTCACAGAAAGTGAAAAAGCAATACAGTATAGCAAATGACTCGGAAACTGATCTATTGCCCTGGGGATCCTTGTGTGATAACTGCACTTTAACCCTTTAGCTGTGAAACACAACTAGGGATGTTATCCCTAATTAATTATTCATTAGATGCATGACATGTTTTAACCTTTAAATTGCACAAAATGTCATGTGTGTGACATTGAACTCGGTTTTTAAAATTTTCTGAAATTCTTTCAAATGTTTTGTGCATAATCTACTAGGCAAATGCTCCAACTTTGTTTAAATGATGCCAGTGTAACTTGAAAAACAAGAAAATAAAGAATAATTATAAAATTGAGTATTGAAAACTTCAGATTTTGAAATCAGCTGCAAAAATATAAAAATATCACCAAAAGTTTATTTGGTATTATTATGCTTTCAGAATAGCATATAATCTTCATTTTCATATATTTAGAATACTGTGGTACCTCGGATTACGAGCTCCCCTGGTTACGAGTTTTTCGGGTTATGAGCAGGATTTGTTCGGAAAATTTGTATCGGGATACGAGCATTGCCTCAGGATACGAGGGTTACCTTGAGGTGCTTCCTTGAGGTGCTTCCGGGGCTCAGTGTCCCCGCGGCCCGGTCGTCGACCAGGCCTCCTGGTTGCTGGACTGATCAACCAGGCTGTTAGACGCGGCTGCTCGCAGCCTGACGTATGAGTCACAGCCTGGTTGATCAGGTATCCTTTGGAGGTGCTTATCCAGTTCTCTCTTGAACACTGTGAGGGGTCGGCTAGTTATGCCCCTTATGTGTAGTGGAAGCGTGTTGAACAGTCTCGGGCCTCTGATGTTGATAGAGTTCTCTCTCAGAGTACCTGTTGCACCTCTGCTTTTCAACAGGGGTATTCTGCACATCCTGCCATGTCTTCTGGTCTCATGTGATGTTATTTCTGTGTGCAGGTTTGGGACCAGCCCCTCCATTATTTTCCACGTGTAAATTATTATGTATCTCTCCCGCCTGCGCTCAAGGGAGTACAGATTTAGACTCTTTAGCCGGTCCCAGTAATTTAGATGTTTTACTGAGTGGATTCTAGCAGTAAAGGATCTCTGCACACTCTCCAGGTCAGCAATTTCTCCAGCTTTGAAAGGGGCTGTCATTGTGCAGCAGTACTCCACTCTAGAGAGCACAAGCATTTTGAAAAGTATCATCATTGGTATAGCATCTCTAGTGTGAAAAGTTCTTGTTATCCAACCTGTCATTTTTCTTGCAGTTGTGACGGCTACTTTATTGTGTTCTTTAAAGGTAAGGTCTTCCGACATGAGTACACCCAGATCCTTTACATTGCCTTTTCGTTCTATGTTATGATTTGCCTGAGTTTTGTACGTGGTTTCTGTTTTTATATTTTCAATTTTTCCGTAGCGCATGAGCTGGAACTTATCCTCGTTAAACACCATATTATTTTCTGTAGCCCATAGAAAGACCTGATCTACATCTGATTGGAGGTTTGCCGTGTCCTCTATGTTGCCAACTCTCATGAAAATCCTAGTGTCATCTGCAAAGGATGATACAGTGCTATAGGTTGTGTTCTGGTCTATGTCTGATATGAGGATGAGAAAAAGTACTGGAGCAAGCACAGTACCCTGGGGGACTGAGCTCTTCACGGTTGATGGGCTGGATTTTATTTTGTTGACTATTACACATTGGGTTCTGTTAGTCAGGAAATTGTAGATCCATCTGCCTATTTTCCCGGTAATTCCTTTTGAACGCATTTTATGTGCAATAACTCCATGGTCACATTTATCGAAAGCTTTTGCGAAATCTGTGTAAATTACATCAGCGTTTTGTTTGTCTTCCATAGCATCTAATGCCATATCATAGTGGTCCAGCAACTGCGACAGGCAAGAGCACCCTGTTCTGAAACCATGTTGTCCGGGGTTATGGAGATGCTGTGATTCCATGTATTTTGTGATCTTACTTCTTAGTACTCTCTCAAAAATTTTTATGATGTGCGATGTTAGTGCTATAGGTCTGTAATTTTTTGCCTCTGACTTATTTCCTCCTTTATGGAGTGGTGCTATCTCTGCTGTTTTTAGTATGTCAGGGATAATGCCACTATCTAGGCTTTGTCTCCACAGAATGTGAAGGGCCTGCGATAGTGGTTTTTTGCAGTTCTTGATGAATATGGAGTTCCAAGAATCCGGGCCTGGTGCAGAGTGCATAGGCATACTGTTTATGGCTTCTTCAAAATCTAGTGGGGATAGGGCGACGTCTGATATATGATTTGATGTTGGTATCATATCCATGAAAAATTCATTTGGGTTATCAATCTTTAGTGCATTTAATGGCTCGCTGAAAACAGAGTCATACTGCTTCCTCAGTAACTCGCTCATTTCTTTGTTGTCATCGATGAAAGTTCCATCTCCCTTTCGCAGGGGCCCAATACTAGATGTGGTTTTGATCTTGATTTTGCATAGGAGAAAAAATATTTTGGATTTCTCTCTATTTCACTGATGGCCTTTGCCTCTCCTGGGTTTTGTATGATTCTTGTAGCTTGAGTTCAATTGTTTCTATTTCTCTCCCTAACCCTCTTCGCCGTTCTTGAGATAGGGTGCTACTCTCAAGTTGTTCTGCGATTCGTTTTCTTCGCCTATACTGTATAGAGTTCTCGTTCTCGTCGACGTTCCCGTTCCAATCTGCATCTCTTTCTCTTTTTTCTTAGAGGTATGCGGTTTGAACATATTTCTAGTGCTACTGAGCTTATTTTTTCCAGGCACTGGTTCAGGTTTGCATTTCGAGCTGTTCTTCCCAGTTTATTTCTGTGAAGTCCTGGTTTATTTGCTCCCAGTTTATCTGTTTATTATTGAAGTTGAATTTGCTGAAGTCTCCTCCACCGGGAGGGTGTTGATACACGTACAGGCTGACCTAGCACGTGGTGGTAAGTAATAATTTGGACATACTTTTGTAGTGTAGATTTTGATGAATTAGGTATAAAATTTAGTTTGAAGTGAAGTTTTTGGGTAGTCAGGAAAGGATTAATTCATTTCCCATTATTTCTTATGGGGTTCTAATTCAGTTCTAATTCATGAATTTACTTGTATTTTGTAATAAACATTATTTGGCATTCGTACTCAAGTATGTGAAAGTTGTAGGTCAATGTGTGTAGAAATAAAGTCAAGAAAAAATACTCCCCCCCCCCCTAAAAACTAAATATAGGGATAATTGTAAGGGATAATTATAATAATTATAATGATTTAGGGAAT
Source organism: Procambarus virginalis (assembly GCA_020271785.1). NCBI lineage: Eukaryota > Metazoa > Arthropoda > Malacostraca > Decapoda > Cambaridae > Procambarus > Procambarus virginalis. The sequence continues at coordinate 15,850,774 of WNGS01163947.1, read as the reverse complement.
ATATTTAGGGTATANGAACTCTACGAGCGTAGCGTAGTTCTCATCCTGTAACTACACTTAGGTAATTACACACACTATACAGTATATATAACCTGTCCCTCCCCAGGTTAACCTACTTTATGAGGTGTTCACCATCCTACAGCAGCCAAAAACTAGGTGAGTATGACCTGTTATTGAAATCAATGCTAGAAAAGCCCTCAACATCTCTCTCAATGACCTACAGTGGAAACAAACCTCTCTTCCCTTAAAACTTGGGGACCTCGGAGTTCAAACAGCAATGCAAATCACTGTATCAGCCTTCCTGTCCTCCTCAGCATCCGATGACCTTGTGAAGGAAATTCTACCTGCCTACGTATCTCAGCTGGCAGGTGTACACGATCCCAATTTTATATGCTGTGCCACTGAGTGGGCCTCTCGTGCAGGCCCATCACCTTAACCACCATCCTCAAAAGCCCACAACCAATCCAACTGGGATGGCCCCATTGTAGACCAAGTTGCTGCAGAGTGCCTGGGTGTTGCAACAACACAACACGACATTGCTTGCCTCACATCAGTAGCAGCCCCACATGCAGATTTCTTGTTAGCAACCCAATGTTGGCAACTGGCACACGTCTCGCACCACACGCCCTGCGAATTGTTGTGGCCCCTAGGTCTTGCTGCCCCAATCCACACCAAATATAGGTGTATTTGCGGCGAGGTGGTGGCCGACAGGTACGGCCACCATGGCCTACTATGCCTAAGCACAAGGGGGGAAGGCACTCGAGGCACAGTGAAGTCATCATCAATAGTAGCTTCACCACAGCTGGATGCCCAGCTGAAAGAGAGTCCCTTCACCTAACGCTGTATAACTCTAATGCTCTTATTGGTCACCCAGATGGTATCACAGTGAACCCCTGGAAGAATGGCAAGCAGTTGGTACTCACCTAATTGTATTCACCTAATTGTGCTTGCGGGGGTTGAGCTTTGGCTCTTTGGTCCCACCTTTCAACTGCCAATCAACTGGTGTACAGATTCCTGAGCCTACTGGGCTCTTATCATATCTACATTTGAAACTGTGTATGGAGTCAGCCTCCACCACATCACTTCCTAGTGCATTCCATTTATTAACTACTCTGACACTGAAAAAATTCTTTCAAACATCTCTGTGACTCATCTGGGTACTAAGTTTCCACCTGTGTCCCCTTGTTCGTGTCCCACCCATGCTGAAGAGTTTGTCTTTGTCCACCCTCTCAATTCCCCTGAGAATTTTATAGGTGGTTATCATACCTCCCCTTTCTCTTCTGTTTTCTAGGGATGTGAGGTTCAGCTCCTTTAGCCTTTCCTCGTAGCTCGTTCCTCTCAGTTCCAGGAGGAGCCTGGTGGCATACCGCTGAATCTTCTCTAGCTTTGTCTTGTGTTTAACTAGGTATGGACTCCAGGCTGGAGCTGCATACTCCAGGATTGGTCTTACATAAGTGGTATACAGGGTCCTGAACGATTCCTTACACAAGTTTCTAAAGGCAGTTCTTATGTTGGCCAGTCTAGCATATGCCGCTGATGATATTCTTTTGATGTGGGCCTCTGGGGACAGGTTCGGTGTGATATCAACCCCCAGATCTTTCTCTCTATTTGACTCTTGCAGGATTTCACCTCGCAGATGATACCTTGTGTTCAGCCTCCTGCTCCCTTCGCCTAATTTCATTACCTTACACTTTCCTGAGTTGAACTTTAGCAGCCATTTTCTAGACCATTCTTCCAGTTTGTCCAGGTCATCCTGTAGTCTCTGTCTATCTTCATCCATCTTGATTCTTCTCATAATTTTTTGCATCATCAGCAAACATTGAGAGGAACGAGTCTATACCCTCTGGAAGATCGTTTACATATACAGGTATAAGAAACAGGATGGGTCCAAGTACTGAGCCCTGTGGGACTCCTCTGGTGACATCTCACCACTCTGATGTCTTCCCCCTCACCGTTACTCGCTGTTTCCTGTTGCTTAAGTATTCCCTTATCCACTGGAGCACCTTCCCTGGTATTGGACTCCCTGGTATGGGACACTGGTATGGGACTACATATGCGTATGAACCCTGGCTAACACCTACATTGACTGCAGTGTTGCACAACCGGGAGCCACTGCCACTCACAGGGAATCAGTCAAATCCTGTAAGTACAGAGAACTTGATCACCACTACAATTTTGTCCTCATTGCTTCCGAGAAACTCGGTGCCTGGGGTAAGAGTGCCATCAATTTTTTTAAGGAACTGGGTTCTTGGCTAATTGAAACAAGAGACCCTAGAGCTGCCAGCTTCCTTTTCCAGCACTTCAGTGTGGCGATACAGAGGGAAAATGCACACTGCATTCAGGGTTCCTGCCTGCCATCTGAGGAGCTGGAGGAACTTGACAACTTATAATAATCATCTTTGTACCCCTATATGTAACTCCTTTTTTGTAACAAAGTGTAAATGTCACAGTGCCTTATGTCACTGATGGTCGAGTGGTTTAAGGCACCGTGACACCAGTTGCAATGTGCTCCTGGAGGTCCGGGTTCGAGTCACTTTTGGGATGTGGAGTTTTCATTTGCATATATGCTTGGGGACCATTCAAGCTTGTTCACATTTCTGTTGCTCACGTGGCCCCACTAAAATGAAGTGATTTGATAATTTGTAAGCAGCTTACACCTAGCAAGCAGAACTTATTGCAGAAGGAGGAAAGATTTGAGGTAACTACAGAAGCACCATTTTGTCCCCCAAACTCAAAGCGGCTGCTAAGAGCCTTCACAAGAACAAGGAGATAGTCGTTAGGAAAGGTGACAAGTCGCCAATATACGTTATTCTTAAGAAAGATGAATATCTGGAAAAAATGAACCTCATACTCTGACCAAACTAAATTCCAAAGGGTAACGAAGGACACTACAGCTGAATTGAAAACGAAGGTAAACAGATTGATCGAAACTGTGAATGCCAAGAAATCCGGACTCGACCTGCCAAAAGTTGTTGGGGAATACAAACCTGGGTATGCCTATGGAAATGTCAAGACCCACAAGCCTGGAAACCCACTTTGGCCAATCATCAGCCAGATACCCACACCCACATACAGACTGGCTAAGCGACTCAACGGGTTGCTGACTCCCTATGTACCTTGTGCTTTCAGGCTGAAAGCCTATGTACCTGTGCTTTCAGAACCTCATTGGATGTAGAGTCACTATTTACCAACATACAGTACCTGTGGATGAAACAATCAAGATGATAGCGGGCAGAGTGTATCGTGACCCGGCTTGAACTCCTCTTGACATATCAGAAAACATACTGAGGAAACTACTCCAAGCTTGCACTAAAGAGGCACCCTTCTTGAGCCAAGATGGGCACATGTATAAGCAAGTAGGTGGGGCCGCCATGGGTTCTGTCCAAGGTGTCCTGTTTGCGAACTTCTACGTGGGTACCATCTAGCAGAGGGTCTTAGTTGACACTTAATTGACGTTCTGGCAAATATTGCCGGAACAACCGTGGACATCTTTAAGAGAAAACTAGATTGTTTTCTTCAAAAAATGCCAGACCAACCGGGCTGTGATGGGTATGTGTGCCTGCGGGCTGCTCCAAGCAACAGCCTGGTTGACCAAACTCTCACAAGTCAAGCCTGGCCTCGGGCCGGGCTTGGGGAGTAGAAGAACTCGCAGAACCCCATCAAGCGAGTATCGAGCAGAACATGGATTTGAAACCCGCCATATACTGCAGGTATGTTGACGACATTTTTACACAGGTAACCTGATGCCAGATGTCTGCAGCAGCTGAAGGAGGCATTTGAGCGGAATTCTGTGTTGAGTTTCACTTACGAGATGGAGAATAATGGGAAGCTGCCCTTTCTGGATGTAACAGTTACGGAAAGGAGCGGAGGCTTCCACACTGCAGTCTACACAAAGGAAACAAACATAGGAATGTGTCTCAATGCCAATAGTGTCTGCCCAGACAGGTACAAGAGGAGTGTTGTCAATGCTTACGTCAACCGTGCTCTCAGCCACAGCTCAGGATGGAAGCAAGTTGATGAAGAACTCTGTAGGGTAAGGCAGGTCCTAGTCAACAACGGCTTCTCCAATGGTTTTGTTGGAGATATCATAAAAAGAAAGGTGAAATGCCATGCAACCTCTGAAGAGTCAACAAACACAACACTTATACCCCCTATTAGACTATATTACAGGAACTTCTTTTCGATGGCTCATAAAATGGAGGAAAGGGTCCTGAAAGATATTGGTGAAAGGAATGTTATCCCTACAGACAAAAATCAGAAAATACAATTAACAATTTACTATAAAACAAAAAAAAAGTCAATCTGCTCATGAAAAACTCCCCAGACACCAAGCAGAACGCCTTGAAGGAAACCAACGTCTTTTATGCCTTTAAATGCCCACCTGGGGACTGTAAGCCCTCAGTATATAGGCAAGACAACAACGACACTTTTCAGGCGTTTAACAATACATAAACAACAGGGTTCCATCAAGGAACATATAGTCTCTTCTCACAACCAGACCATCACCAGAGAAATCTTAACAAACAACACATAAGTCATCGACAGGTTCAGAGATAGCAGGAGGCTCGACATTAGTGAGGCACTACACATCAAAAAATCAACACCAGCAATCAACAGCCAATTAATGCACAACTATATTCTACTCACTTTCAAGACCCCGAACCAATATGGAAGCAGCAAGAGGAAGTATGGGCCAATAGGCCTTCTGCAGTTACTTCCATTCTTATGTTCTCATATCCAAGTTATACCCATTGTTTTGTTGTTGTTGTTGTTTTAGATTTCTTTTTCCCCTAAGAAATAAAGGTAATTGAATTAATCCTTTCCACACCCTCAAAAACATTAACTTAAAAATACATTTTGTACTGAATACAATTTTTTCTCTTAACTACAATACAGTACATATGTTTATCTTACCTTTATGGAGGACTCTTGATGGCATATGGAAGATGGTGAGGAGGGGGGAGGAGAAAAGGTGTTACTGTTTGGAAGGGAAGTCCCCTTCCATTATAACATCAGGCAGAGAGGACTTCTCTGGGGTACACACTTTGGCACGTTTTGCCTGCATACCAGTAGGACCTGCTTCTGGCTCACTGCTTGATTTTCTCACTAGAAATTGTACCATTGAAGATTGTTTTTCTCTTCCTGGCAACACTTGTCTGTAGTGAGGCATCACATTGTTGTTAATAAGATCAATGCAATGGCCTGTTACAGCTTTATCTGGGTGATTCTTTTCAGCAAAACTTTGCAGTTCTTCCCATACTGCACACATTTTCTTAATTAATGAGGAAGGGACGTCCTTTATTACCACCTCCTCCTCCTCCTCTGAGGATTTGTTGTATTGCCTAGCTAGTTCAACAATACGAGCACCATTTTCATGTTTGCGAATGATCTCTTGTTTAGTGAGCATTTGTCTATGGTCATTCTTACATGTGTTTTCATATGTTGAACTTTACCACTGACTTTCTTGGGACCCATGGCATGATATATAATAACCAATTTTATGTTCAAAAAACAAAAAATTGCCACAAAAATGGAATTTATTATAAGCGTGATCATCACTAAGCGAGCGGCTCTAGTAAACTGAGGCAGGTCGGCCCGCGTGACCGGGAACCATGCACTCGGTCAACCCGAACGTGTATCAATAAATATTGTTAGTTGACGACACTATCGTAAGTCGAGTCGCATTTTTCTATCAAATTTGTATCGTAACTCGAAATTATCGTATGTCAGGGCAATCATAAGTCGAGGTGCCACTGTACTCTTAATGAATCGCAAACAGGACGAGAATCTAGCCCTCTTAGTAGAGGCATAGGGAAGTGGGGATGTAACATTACCAAGAGAAAACTGATCAAAGAGGAAGCACACGTCAAAACAACATGAACAACATTTGTAACACTGGTTTGAACGATGTACTCACTTGTTGCCTAGGTCAGACTGCTAGTTAGCTTCACTCTTAACACCGGATGGTAGCCCCATTAACCTTACAGTCCCAAGCAGCTACCACGAGTCATTCAAGCACCTGGTTTTCTTCTGCACTCTCGCCCTGGTTCTTCCTGTATCTGCACTGTCACCCTGGTTCTTCCTGTATCTGCACTGTCACCCTGGTTCTTCCTGTATCTGCACTGTCACCCTGGTTCTTCCTGTATCTGCACTGTCACCCTGGTTCTTCCTGTATCTGCACTGTCACCCTGGTTCTTCCTGTATCTGCACTGTCACCCTGGTTCTTCCTGTATCTGCATGCAGGCAATGACTTTTCAGCTAAGTGTTGTACACCCCTTAGACTTTGTCCTATGCAGGGGCCTGTTCATGTTTATGCCTTTACTGCTTCCATTGTATTTTTTCATACCGAGCTGTTAATGTGCCTTGATTATTTGTTCATCTAGGTTACATATGGCTAGGGTTGCTTTCTCAGGTTGCCACTGGCATTACATCTACCTCTGGTTTGAGTTCTCCTCCCTACTTTATCCTACACTACCCACCTCGGGTAGTGTAGGTGCTTCTGCTCTTCTTCAGGGCCTGATGGTTGGGATGGACTGTAGTTTGCTTGTTTCAGGGGATGCACTGAGTGTGAATGTTATGGGTCCTGAGGTGACTTCCGCCTTCCTTCGCTGCATTTTCCCAGGTTAGGGGATGGTGTGAGTTTTCAGGTCACTCCCCAGCACTCAGTCCTCCCGCTGATATGTTCTGGGTTGGATGTTGGTAGTTTTCACATAGGTTTCACATGGTGGGGGGGAGAGGGGGGAGCTTTTGCACTGTTCTCAGAGTCGGCTACCAGTCTAGCTTTGGTGGCTTTCCTGGGAGTTCCTCAGCCTTATTGTTTGCTGCTGGTCATCCTTGTCTCTCCACTGAAGCCACTTGCTGAGTTGATGGTTTTACTGTATTCCTCCCTGGTACAGTATTTTCTTTTGTGCCAGTGTCTCCTCTTTAAGCTGTGGCAGCTCCTTGACTAGGCTTTCTGTCTTTTCTTTAGAGGGCCTCATCGGGTTTACTGGTAAGTGACCTTGAGGTGTTGTCCTGGTTTTTGTCATGGTGGCGAGATACTTGTGTTGCATGCTTGGGGCCCCAGACCATTTCAAAACTTGGAATGGCTTAATGAGAGTCCTCCAGACTAACTGTATATTCAGTAAAATCCCAGGTTGTGTAACTTATAACAGGTCAGGGTGGTACAGTGGTGGAGGTTGTGGCTAGCAGTTCGTTGGTCACTGGTTTAAGTAACCTAAAAGATCCAGTTGATTTTCTCTTTGATATGTACAGTATCACGTTTGTGTGATTTCTATTGTACCTCACAAAGATCCAAAAGGTAAATTAATCAAATTAAATAAAAAACTGGTTTCTGATTTATGATTCTGATTCTGAAACTGGTTTCTGATTCTGCAAACTAAGCAAATTAGAACTGTTAAACGAGTTAAAAAGTAGCGTTGATGATGATCTAGGAGAAAGAGATCACGTATGGACCTATATCCACCTAAAGGATATAATAGAAATGTTTGCTGAAGTATGCCAAGAAAGTGTGTAGAGTTGCAAACACTCATAGAAGAATGAGAGGACTACCTGCTTGCTGGTAAGGAAGTGACAAGAGCGAGTAATTATATGAAATTATAGTGAATTTTATGGACACAAAATGAACAAAAAGAGGCAAGAAATAGGAGCATGTCGAGAGTAAAGAGTATGTGACAATATTAAACATAAAAGCAGCCTGTAACTGGTATTGATGATGATGTTAATAATGATCAGTTGAGCCTGCAATTGATTTTAATGAATTTGACAATAACATTGCTGAATATTGAGAAGGGCCAGCATGGGTGATGACCAGAGAAAATATTGTATAATGGTTGCAGGGAGATGCAGATGACCCTGCAACCGTTCTAGCAACCCTTCTAGCAGTCTGTAAAATGCAGCAAATGTTATCGATGCTCAGGTGTAGGATGTGAATGAGGATAACAATCCCATGAAGGAAGACTTCCAAAAGGGTTGTTGGGGGTGGTTGATGCACTTTTGTTGATTCATCATGGTGTGATACAGAGAGTCAAGAGACAAAGGTGTTCTCTATTCACATCTCAAGCAGACCTCTATCACAGTGGTCAGTGTTATCTCACAGTCAGATGATCCTGGGATTTAATTCTCAGGCATTACAAGATGTTTGGGAACATTTCCTTACACATAAAGCGTGTGTTCTCCTAGCTGTAAATAGGTACCTGGGAATTATTAAAGTGCTGTGGGCTACATCTTGAAGATGGTAAGATGTGTGCCTGAGGTGACCTCGGTAAGTCAAGCAGGCTTTCTCTCCCTCACAGTGGCAAACCATTGCCACAAATATTGCCACTGTATGCATTAAAACACAGCCAAGGTAAATAAAAATGGACACGTACGTGACAAGAGATTCCGCGAAGCTTTTGGGGTTATTCCTTGACACTCGTTTGTCTTGGTCTCCCCATATCTCTTACCTCCATGTTGAGTGCTCTAAGGCCCTTACCCTCCTTCGGGTATTGTCCCATACTTCTTGGGGAGCGGATAGGCGCACTCACCTTGCTTTACATTCCTCTCTCGTCTTGTCTAAGCTCAATTATGGTTGCCCTGCTTGCTGGTCTGCTTCTCCTTCTACTCTTCGCCATAACAAAGCACAAAAAGACACTTGCTTCCTGTCCAGGACCGCCGTGATCGCTACTGTCTTCGCTATCATGCGCGGTCCTTACAACATCCTTCCTCTCGCCTCTGTTGTGCTTTAACTTTTACCCCTCCTGCGGTTCCTGTTCCTCTTCACCACCTCCCTCTTTCTGTCCGGTTATCTCGCTTACAGGATTCTCTTTCCATTCGTATTTCTAATGTTTCTCCTCGTGTTGTTCCTTCTTTGCCCCCGTGGAGAGTCCCCCTTCTGCAGTTTTGTACTTTCTTGACCCGCATCACTAAAGCTTTTACCCGTCCTACGGTTCTAAAACGCCTTTTCCTTGAGCACTTTTCTTCTCACTCCCACTCCGTTTCTGTCTTCACCAATGGGTCTAAGTCTGCGGATGGTGTTGGCTACTCTGTTGTTTTTCCTGATCGCTCTTATGTGTCGCTTACCTCCGGAGACTAGCATCTTCACAGCGGAGCTTTATGCTATTCTCTATGCTCTTCGTCTCCTGCTTTCTCATTGTCAGTCTTCCTTTGTAGTTGTTGTTGACTCTCGTAGTGCCCTCATGGCTCTCGGGTCCTTTAATCCAGTTCAACCAGTAGTTGTTGAGAGCCAGTATTGGCTGTTTCTTGTTCACAGTAAATTTAAGTCGGTTGAGTTTTGTTGGGTTCCCAGCCATATTGGTGTGTCTTTAAATGAGCGTGCGGATGCTGCCGCCAAGGAAGCTGTCCGCTCTTGTCCCATCTCTCGTAAAGGTATTCCATATTCCGACTTTTACCCGGTTATCCATTCCTCCATCCTTACCCGTTGGCAGGCTTATTGGTCGTCTGTTACTAGTAACAAACTACGCACTCTTAAATGTTGTATTTCCTCGTGGCCATCCTCCTACCACCGTAACCGGCGATGGGAAATGGCTCTGGCGAGGTTGCGTATTGGCCATACTCGCTTAATCTATGGTCACTTGATGGAGTGCCGCCCTGCTCCTTATTGTCCTAATTGCATTGTCCCTCTTACGGTCGTGCATGTCCTTGAATGTCCTGACTTCCAGGACAAGCGTGTGTCTTGCTTTCCGACCGCCCCTCGCGGTCACCTGTCCCTCAATAGAATTCTTGGTGACTTGGATACTTTTGATATCGTTCGCCTTATGCGTTTTTGTTCTCGTATTGGCATCCTTGGTGATATTTAGCGCCCTCTGATTATTCCGCACATTTAATGGTGCTACATAGCGTTCCCGGTTTCGTGCCTTCTTGTGATAATTACTTACTTACTTGGTGCTCAAGCACTCAATGGTAGCACAAGTACTTGGTGCTAGCTCAAGTGCTGGGTGCTCGGTGCTAGCTTAAGTACTGGGTGCTCAGGCACTCGGTGCTAGCTAGTGCCGAGCCAGATCCCTCTACTAGTCAAATGTATTCACTAGTACTGTATTCACATTTGTGTTTCCAAAGTAAATTAAGGATTTTTTAGATTGCTTATTCTAAATATTTAAATACTCTATATACTTATTCCAATACTGTACCTACATGTGCAGTTACAGTACTATGTAAAATGGCTTGCCAACACTGGACAGTATTATACTGTATATAGTAAATATATACAGTACAGTATAATTCTGTACAGTATTATATATATTTACAGTACTTATATATTTATAGTATTACTGTATTATATATTTACAGTGGCAATGAAGTACAGTATAAATAATGTATTTTGTTGCCACTGGGCAATAGAAGTAAGCTTATCTTACGAAGATGTAAGTACAGTACTGTACTGTAATTTTTTTTTAGCATACCAGTACTGGGTATACAATATTGCATTATATGAAGTATTTATTTGTTACAAATATTATATGTAATTATCTGGTTAATTCAAATTCAAGAACTTTATTCATAAATGGTTGTACATTTATATTTTTTAATTAACAAAATAATTACCCCTGTAAGTACATTATTAATTTGTACAAAAGTCATGAGAATGTACAATACATAACTATTATGTCTATATGATTTATAATTTAGAACTTTAGATTTAGAAGCTTTGTTCATAATTGATTTCTACAAGTCATTACAGTTGTGGCTGGAGTGAACAGGTGTACAGTTGTGGCTGGAGTGAACAGGTGTACAGTTGGGGCTGGAGTGAACATATGTTCATTTGTGATTGGAGTGAACAGGGGTACAGTTGTGGCTGGAGTGAACAGGTGTACAGTTGGGGCTGGAGTGAACAGGTATACAGTTGTGGCTGGAGTGAACAGGTGTACAGTTGTGGCTGGAGTGAACAGGTGTACAGTTGTGGCTGGAGTGAACAGGTGTACAGTTGGGGCTGGAGTGAACAGGTGTACAGTTGTGGCTGGAGTGAACAGGTGTACAGTTGGGGCTGGAGTGAACAGGTGTACAGTTGGGGCTGGAGTGAACATATGTTCATTTGTGATTGGAGTGAACAGGGGTACAGTTGTGGCTAAGGGAACAGGTATAATTTCCTAAATGTAGTTACAGAGTGAGAGCTACTCTCATGGTGTCCTGTCTTCCCAGTACTCTTTGTCGTATAACACTCAAAACTACTGACGGTTTTGGCCTCCACCACTTTCTCACTTAGTTTGTTCCAACCGTCTACCACTCTGTTTGCAAAAGAAAATTATCTAATATTTTTTCGGCTCCTCTGTTTTCTTTGCTTGAATTGTGTCTTCTTGTTCGTGAAGTAGCTTGTTTCAGGAATTCCTCTTTGTCAATTTGGTCGATTCCTGTTAGTATTTTGTAAGTGGTGATCATATCATTTCTCTTCTATCTTCTAGTTTTGGCATGTTTAACGTCTCTAGTTTCTCCTAGTAACTTTCGTTTTTCAGTTCCGGAAGCCATTTTGTAGCATGCTGTAGCACCTTTTCCAGTTTCTTTATGTGCTTCTTGAGATTTGGGCACCATGCAGCTGCTGCATATTCCAATTTTGGTCTCAAAAAAAGTCATGAACAGTGTCTTTAGTATTTCATCATCCGTATAATTAAAAGCAAGTCTGAAATTGAAAAGCAATGTATATGCTCCTCTCGTAATGTTCTTTGTGTGTTCCTCTGGTGACAGCTTATTATCCAAAACCACCCCTAGGTCTCGTACTTTATTAGAGTTCTGTAATTCCTTTCCATGTAATTTGTAAGTTGTGTGTGATCCATTTTCTCTAAATCCACATTCCATAACACGGCATTTATTTTCATTGAATTCCATTTACCACTTTACGCTCCAAGCACTTATTTTATCTAGATCAATTTGAAGGGCATTACAATTGTCTGCACCTCCTATCTTCCCCAGTATCTTAGCATCATCAGCAAACATGTTCAAATAATTCTATATTCTTTCTGGTAGATCGTTTATGTAGGCGATGAACATTACTGGTGCAAGAACTGAACCCTGTGGTACTCCGCTAGTAATACTCCTCCAGTCAGATACATTGTCGTTTATTACTGCCCTCATCTGTCTGTCAGAAAGTTTTTCATCCGGGGAGCCGGTCGGCCGAGCGGACAGCACGCTGGACTTGTGATCCTGTGGTCCCAGGTTCGATCCCGGGCACCGGCGAGAAGCAATGGGCAGAATTTCTTTCACCCTATGCCCCTGTTACCTAGCAGTAAAATAGATACCTGGGTGTTAGTCAGCTGTCACGGGCTGCTTCCTGGGGGTGGAGGCCTGGTCGAGGACCGAGCCGCGGGGATACTAAAAAAAGCCCCGAAATCATCTCAAGATAACTTCAAGATAACCTCCATGTCAAAAGTCTCCCTGTCACTCCACCAGCATGTTTCAGTTTCCAGAACAGCCTCTTGTGAGGGACTCTTGTTAAAAGCCAAATGTCCAGATAGACACAGTCAACCCAACCATCTCTTTTCTGTATTATATCTGTGGCTCTATCATAAAACTAAGTAGATTTGTTACACTGGATCCTCCTGCTCGAAAACCATACTGTTTTTCTGTTATTATGTCATTACTCTCTAGGTGTTCACCCATTTGGCTCTAACTATTGTTTCTAGTGTTTTGATTACCACGCCTGTTAATGATACAGGTCTATAATTTAGAGGTTCCTCTCAACTACCTTTTTATAGATTGGTAATATGTTTGCCTTTTTCCATATAATGTATCAGCCAAGATTCCTGTGCACAAGGATGTCTGGAATATTAATTGAAGTGGAATGCTCAGCTCAGTTGCACATTCTCGCAGCACCCAAGTTGAAACTCCATCAGGTCCAACCGCTTTATTTCTTCCTAGCTCCATGGGTAATTTTTTCCACTTTGTCTTGAGATATCTCAGTATTTTATGGCTTGCTCTGGAATTGCTATTGGGTCCAGTTCTATGAAATCCTTATTTTGTGCAAACACACTTTGTAACTGTTCATTTAGCATTTCACACATTTTTCATTCTCAGTAGTCCTGTTCCCCATTGTCAATCTCTGGATTTTATCCTTTACATGCAGCTTGCTTTTAATGAATTTATAGATTAGGCTCTATAAGATCAGTTTTACATTTGTCTGCTATACCTTTCTCAAAGTTTCTTTCTACCTCTCTCCTCACTGTTGTGTAATTGTTTCTTGCTTGCTTGTAGTGCTGGTATGTTGATGGGTTAGGCTTCTACCTTTATTGAACCCATTTTCTTGCCTTTTCCTCTCTGGCCTCCACACAGGTTCTGTTGAACCAATCCTTCATCCTGTTTTCTGGTCCTGTATCTCTGTTTTGGTCTGAATGTTTGTGTGCCTTCATTGTATATTTCGCAAAATTTGGCATACATCTCATTTACTTCCTTGCCTAGCAACAAGTCTGTCCAATTAAACTCATTACAATTTTTTTTTTCCCCCCGTAGTGTCTTCTCTTGAAATCAAGTTTATCGACTGTTTTAATATCAAAGAGGACATGATCACTTTTTCCCAAGGGAGGAATGTACAGGTACTGGATGTCAAATATCTCTTCTTTTTTCCTGGTCAATATTAGATCCAGTATTGACAGAACATCCCTTTCCCTCATTTCGCCAGCACAGCTACTCCTTTTCCCTTCCTAGTTTTCCTGTCACGTCTCCAAACTGAAAAGCACCTTGGGAATATGACCTCATTTAAAATATTTTCTTCAAGTTTTATTTCTGTTAGTGCAACAATATCTGGAACCTTAAGCTGAATTATCTCTCTTATCTCCAGTATTTTTTTATCTCACTTCATCTATGTTGGTATATTCAATTTTCAGGAACATGTTCCCTTTCCCTTTGTCCTTTACTCCCACTTCCTCTAATGATTTTGTTTCTTTGTTTTTAAGAACCATTTCACTAGCTTTCCAGTCCCTAACACTGGAGAAAAAAAATTTCTCCTTCATTTCTATTCCCATTCAGACGTTTTGCTTCATCGAGGTTTGTTTTCAGCTTTTGTGTCTTTCTTTGAGAGGCCTTTTCTTGTTGACCAAAGTGTGCCAACCTTATCACTCTGTAATTTCCTGGCATTTCTAAGCACTTCCATCATTTGTTTCACTCCATTAAATGTCACTGATAAGAAGCAGTTCTTGTCCTTCTCATATTTTCCTATTCCCCTAAAGTCACTGACAGTTTCCTTTGAATTGAGGCCTTCCCTTAAACCTATTATTTTCTCTATGATTTTTATTTCTTCTGCTGCTCTGTCCACCCTAGATGATATTTCATTTTCTAAACATTCAAAATTTTTGTGGACTTGCTTCTACCTACAGTGTTTTGTACTAGTTTACTGTTGGTAACCGTTCTTTCCTAATTGCTTGCCTAACTTCTGCTTCTTGTTGGTCATTTCTGGTTTTTGACGTCCAAACACACTTCCTTGATTTTTTTTTTTTTTTTGAGATATATACAAGAGTTGTTACATTCTTGTACAGCCACTAGTACGCGTAGCGTTTCGGGCAGGTCCCTGGAATACGATCCCCGCCGCAAAGAATCGTTTTTTCATCCAAGTACACATTTTACTGTTGCGTTAACAGAGGCTACAGTTAAGGAATTGCGCCCAGTAAATCCTCCCCGGCCAGGATACGAACCCATGACATAGCGCTCGCGGAACGCCAGGCGAGTGTCTTACCACTACATCACGGAGACTGGTTGATCTGTATAGATGAACAGTATAGTTGTGGCTGGAATGAACAGGTGTACAATTTTGGCTGGAGTGAGCAGGTGTACAGTCATAAAAATCTTATAGCTCATAATTAAGGTGGTGAGGCATAATTGATAAAACATACTACATAAAATGAAAGAAATAAGAATATAATTTGAATGGTAACTGAAATAAAATAATTATACACAACTCATGTAACATAGATTGGATTTCAACAGGATTTAAAATGCTTGTCAACAAGCCATCTTTTTGCTAGAAACAGGGAAACACCATTTCTACATACATACATATATACATTCTTACATAGACAGATTATTTAACACAAGGGGCACATGCACTAGGGGACACAGGTGGAAATTGAGTGCCCAAAGAATTTCTAATGTCTCAACAACGTGGTTGATCAGACCACTAACCAGGCCTGGTTGGAGACTGGGTCGCGGGGGCATTGATCCCCGGAAGCTACACAAGGTAGGTACATGTAAAAGGTAGAAGCACATATGCGGGAGAGGGTAGAAAGAATGACATAAGGATGTACAATATAGATAAATAAGTAAGAAATTAAATGGGTTGAAGGGCTATGTGTATGTTGAGAAACTGCTCCTTGTCCAACAAGTGGTTGTGCAGTGTAAGTGTAACTAAATAAGAGCCATAAATGGGAGAATGAGCAAGGTGCTGTGTCTGGGTATGACTGAAGCAACTTATCTTCTACCCAACACATGTCTAATAAATGTGCAACATAGTGTTTTGTGCATTTTCTGTGTTAATGTTCCTTTATGATTGTGAGAGATAGTATTAAAATTGTTATGATAAATAATTGAATACTTAAATTTATTTGTTCATATTTGACTATTTTGAGAAAATTTGTTAAGAGGTAATTATGATATTAATATGAGAGCTTGTCAACAGGAGCTGGGCGGCTACGGTCAGGTAGTGAGAGTGAACAACGCGTGAGCATGAGGGTGCACCGCTCTGGTACTTCCAACACACACACACCGCAGCTCTCAAGACCTACAGATACATGTGTACAAACTTGGGCTAACAGGTGAGTTGTTAAAGGTCACTTAAAATTATGCTTGATTTAAAAACAAATAAATCATTTTTATTTCTGGGAGGGCTCCCAAAAATGTTACGAGCCCTTGTTGGCTTCATGAGTTGAAGTTCCTGAATTCTTCTCCCTGTCGTGACATAGCTTAGGGTGCCACAAGGGGCAGCCCTCTCAGAAAGAAACACATAATTGCATTCAATGCTTGACTTTTTTATCCATTTAATTTAGAGTGGTAAACAGAAGAAGTTAAGTGAAAAGACAATGAAGGTCAAAAATATCAGTAGTTTCAAAGCGTCATATGACAAAGAATACTGGGAAGATAGGACACCACAAGCATAACTCTCATCCTGTAACTATTGGGTAATTACACCGAGGTGACTTGTAAGTCACATCAACCCTAGTGAGTCTTTAAAAGTTTTAAAAGCCTACCACACTCGTCCCGTGCCTTGCGAGTGATTTGTTGTCTACGAGGATTGTAGAATATTCTCCCTATTGTAGAATAGGGGGGATTGTCTAGGCGTTAGTCCCTAACTCTTCGCCTTTGTTCACCTAGCAGTAATTTGGTACCTGGTTGTTAACTGATTGGCAAGTCATGTTCCAGAGAAAACTAGTGGATAAGGCATGCCATGAAACAAATAGGAAGGGAAAGCTCTCAGCCTGCCAACAGGAGTCAGAAGTTGTCTGTTCCTGCACTCACATGGGGAAAAAACTGGCTCATGCAGAGTGCAGAGAGCAGGAAATCATGAACACCATCACTGAAGACTAAACCCCAAAAAAGGAAGTGAGGCAAATAAGACAACTGCAAGGTTCACAGAAAGTGAAAAAGCAATACAGTATAGCAAATGACTCGGAAACTGATCTATTGCCCTGGGGATCCTTGTGTGATAACTGCACTTTAACCCTTTAGCTGTGAAACACAACTAGGGATGTTATCCCTAATTAATTATTCATTAGATGCATGACATGTTTTAACCTTAAATTGCAAAAATGTCATGTGTGTGACATTGAACTCGGTTTTTAAAATTTTCTGAAATTCTTTCAAATGTTTTGTGCATAATCTACTAGGCAAATGCTCCAACTTTGTTTAAATGATACCAGTGTAACTTGAAAAACAAGAAAATAAAGAATAATTAAAAATTGAGTATTGAAAACTTCAGATTTTGAAATCAGCTGCAAAAATATAAAAATATCACCAAAAGTTATTTGGTATTATTATGCTTTCAGAATAGCATATAATCTTCATTTTCATATATTTAGAATACTGTGGTACCTCGGATTACGAGCTCCCCTGGTTACGAGTTTTTCGGGTTATGAGCAGGATTTGTTCGGAAAATTTGTATCGGGATACGAGCATTGCCTCAGGATACGAGGGTTACCTTGAGGTGCTTCCTTGAGGTGCTTCCGGGGCTCAGTGTCCCCGCGGCCCGGTCGTCGACCAGGCCTCCTGGTTGCTGGACTGATCAACCAGGCTGTTAGACGCGGCTGCTCGCAGCCTGACGTATGAGTCACAGCCTGGTTGATCAGGTATCCTTTGGAGGTGCTTATCCAGTTCTCTCTTGAACACTGTGAGGGGTCGGCTAGTTATGCCCCTTATGTGTAGTGGAAGCGTGTTGAACAGTCTCGGGCCTCTGATGTTGATAGAGTTCTCTCTCAGAGTACCTGTTGCACCTCTGCTT
The DNA here is from genome assembly GCA_020271785.1 of Procambarus virginalis. NCBI lineage: Eukaryota > Metazoa > Arthropoda > Malacostraca > Decapoda > Cambaridae > Procambarus > Procambarus virginalis. The sequence goes on along the minus strand of WNGS01163947.1, from coordinate 15,833,367 downwards.
TTCAACAGGGGTATTCTGCACATCCTGCCATGTCTTCTGGTCTCATGTGATGTTATTTCTGTGTGCAGGTTTGGGACCAGCCCCTCCATTATTTTCCACGTGTAAATTATTATGTATCTCTCCCGCCTGCGCTCAAGGAGTACAGATTTAGACTCTTTAGCCGGTCCCAGTAATTTAGATGTTTTACTGAGTGGATTCTAGCAGTAAAGGATCTCTGCACACTCTCCAGGTCAGCAATTTCTCCAGCTTTGAAAGGGGCTGTCATTGTGCAGCAGTACTCCACTCTAGAGAGCACAAGCATTTTGAAAAGTATCATCATTGGTATAGCATCTCTAGTGTGAAAAGTTCTTGTTATCCAACCTGTCATTTTTCTTGCAGTTGTGACGGCTACTTTATTGTGTTCTTTAAAGGTAAGGTCTTCCGACATGAGTACACCCAGATCCTTTACATTGCCTTTTCGTTCTATGTTATGATTTGCCTGAGTTTTGTACGTGGTTTCTGTTTTTATATTTTCAATTTTTCCGTAGCGCATGAGCTGGAACTTATCCTCGTTAAACACCATATTATTTTCTGTAGCCCATAGAAAGACCTGATCTACATCTGATTGGAGGTTTGCCGTGTCCTCTATGTTGCCAACTCTCATGAAAATCCTAGTGTCATCTGCAAAGGATGATACAGTGCTATAGGTTGTGTTCTGGTCTATGTCTGATATGAGGATGAAAAAGTACTGGAGCAAGCACAGTACCCTGGGGGACTGAGCTCTTCACGGTTGATGGGCTGGATTTTATTTTGTTGACTATTACACATTGGGTTCTGTTAGTCAGGAAATTGTAGATCCATCTGCCTATTTTTCCGGTAATTCCTTTTGAACGCATTTTATGTGCAATAACTCCATGGTCACATTTATCGAAAGCTTTNCTGTACTATGCCTTCCCTTCATATCTGAACTCAAAACTTTTACCAATACCTTTCGTTCCTCTTGAAATTAAACTCGCCTTTCGACAAACTAACACACTTCGTAGCAATCTAGTTCACACTGCTCCTCCTGCTTCTAATGCTGCTGGTGTCTACTCTATTTCCTGTTCGTCTTGTCCTCTCCAATACTTTGGCAAAACTGGCCGTATACTGAATGACAGACTTAAAGAACACAAGAGAAGTGTTAAGTCTGCAGACACTAACAATGCTCTCTTCTGCCATGTGAGGGATTCTAATCATCCCATTGATTGGTCTTCCTCCAAGATAATCTTTCCTGCCTCTACTCTACACAGACGCCGTCTTGTGGAATCGGCTCTAATACACAATGTACCCACATGAACTTGAGTCCTGGCTTTGTGCTGTGGACTCTTCCCTTTCACAGTATATACTCAAATGCTCTAATCTTTCTAACAAACGTGACCTAACATAAGCCTACCCCTACTATTTGTTTTTTTTTCTTTCTTTCTCTTTCCTTTTCTTTATCTCTTCTCCTACGCTCCCTGCTATCCTCTTCTTATTCCATCTCTTCTCATTCGGTGGTTATAATAGGAGCTGCCTCGTATGGGCCAATAGGCCTTCTGCAGCTCTTATTATTATTACTATCCCCTCTACTACACCTTACTTTGCTCTTCTCTTGCCTATTTATTGCCCGTCTCTACTCCCTCATCACAATCGACTTGAGAATGGTCCAGGACGGACCGAAACGTGTCGTCTCCTTCACCTTCTAGTGTATGGTTCTGGTCAACATGAGAAGTCTTAATACATAGAACTTTTAGCTCATGTGTACAGGTTTGAAATATAGCCTCATGATGTAAAGGTTTCTTTACCAGAATTACCGAGTTCTACTTTGTTTAATGTTACGTACCCTAAAGAATCTGATAATGGGTAATTTCAGCTGAATTTGACATTAACCCAACCATAAGTCGAGTTTGTGAATCGGGACAAAAGGAGCGTTTATAGGAATACGAGAGCTGTAAGGTTGTTTTATCATTTGCTATTATTGAGTTACATACAGGAGTTACAGTAGATTATTTGCTTTAGTGTAGACTTCACCGCACAGTACTGTAATTCTTCTAGAGTTTTATATTGACCAATTGTGTATTTTGCCTTCCTCTTGATCTGACTTTCTATGACTCATCACGTCAAATTGCTGTATTTCTTCTTCACCACATGACTGTTGTTTAACACTGCAATAGTGCCATTCATCACTAACATTTCATCTGTTGCAGTTGCTTCCTTTAAATGCATGTGTTTTCAGAGTATTTAATTCTTGATAATTGCAGACATTTTAACTCAAGGGCATGTGTACCACTTTGTTGCCAACCAACCCTCCCCCCCCCCCCCCTCTCCCTCCCCTCCACTAATCTAAGCTTGATCTGCTGTAATATCTAAAGCTTTCAAATATATACCTTAAATATCTACAGCACCCTTATGCTTATTGTTGAGAGTGTGATCTTCATCTTTAATGCCGTCTCCAGCTTAAATCATGATTGAAATAGCAATATTCTCTCTAAATGAGAGTTTTAAAATCATTTAAATTCATTTCTGAAACTCTGAACTAATTCTTGTTAATAATTTCCTTAAAAATAAGGTTTAAAATATGGTCACGAAGGCTTTCCCTACTAAAGTATTTTATTTCTCACCTTTTGCTCTAATGATTCAAAAATGGTGCCCACTGTTGCTCATATGCCCAGACACTTTTATTGTATGTATATTAATGCTGTATCCAATATCCTTTCAACTTTTTTAATAGACCGTATTTGTGCCTAACACATTTCTCGTGTGCCAGTCATAAAGATTAACTCTTCCAGCGTCTGTATAGGCAACTGCTTTACAGAGTGGACTTGACTGCATCTGAAGCTCGGCATCCGTCTCCGTCTTACTTAGGTGAACTGCGTCATTACACCCATCATTTGTCATCCACCTTTCAAAATGTTGTGTTAATTCTCTGTCTCACTCTCTCTCTTTTACTTTTTTCATTTTTTCATTTATTTTTTTATTTATTTTTATTTTTTAATATTTTTTTATTTTTGTTTTATTTATTTTTATTTTTTAATATTTTTTTATTTTTGTTTTATTTTTTTTATTTTTGTTTTTTTTATTTATCTTTTTTATTTTTAACTTAGACTGGGGTTCATTAGGAATGGTGGTAATGTTTGTAGTGAAACTGTAAACTAAGAGACCTCACTTGAAGCCTAACTCTAGTAAGTAGTTTATTTGATGAGCTTATTTTTAGTTTCTTTTGCTCTCTCTCTTTCTCTCTTGTACTTTCCTATTTCTTTTTGCATAGCTTTTCAAGAGTCGGCTTTCTTCCATGGTATAATGGTCACACACTCATCGACATTCGTGACCAAACCACACACCAGAAGATGAGGAGGTTTTGGTCCGTTCTGGACCATTATCATCAAGTCTGGACCACAATCGATTTGATAATGAACCAGTGAAGCGATGCCTTGGTCCAGGACGGACCAAGGCATCGCCGTTTCTCCGTCTTCTGGTGTGTGATTTGGTCATCATATCTTCAGCCACATTATTGTGACTCATTATCTGCACTCATCAGCATTTACCACTGATTCACCCATTTCTTTTTAAATATCATTAATAATCTATAACTTCTGAACTTTCTTGTTCTGGTATCAGTACTGTCCTGGCACAGTCCTGGTACAATACAGCTTGCTAAATAGACTTAAGTTTTCATCACAGCAGCCTATTGTCACGGGTGAAGCAAGTTGTTCTCCGTATCAGGTCTGACTCGGCCATCCATAAAGTATTTTGTTGTGAGTACAGGCGTACACAGTCCTGACCCGATTGTCTGGGGCGTGTGCATGGGAATATGACACCACATAGATTCGGAGCCTCATCACAGCTTCTACAGATTTTCTTGTTATGAATATTTTAGCCTGGTTACTAAGATTTAGTAATTAGTGGTAATTCTGTTTACTTCAGGAAACTTATGTTGTTAAACTAAAGACAACTCAGAAAGTGAACTTTCTATAGTGTGTTTGCCTGCTTAAATGGGTATCTCTCACATACTGTTTAACCTCATTCTGCATAAGACTTGGCTCATTGTCATAGCATATCTTGCTGACATGGCCCTTCAATAATATGTGTATAATTTAAAAGAAGTGGTATGAATAGAAATAATGATAAAGTAATTATGTAGAGTTGTATCAGGTTAAAAAAATGCAAATAATTTTTAAAGTGAACTCTGCGCATGTTCACTTTAACATGTGAACTCTCAACATGTTCACGAATAACATGTGAACTCTCCACATACAGTTCACACACAGTGCTTTTTTTCAGCCATTAAGGAAATATGCTTAATTAACACATTGGTCTTGCTGAAGGAGGATTCTATAGTTCTCATAACACAGTTGTTAGGATTAAATAAATCATTATTGCTCTCCATATAACATGTTGTAATCATTAATCTTGTTTATTGAATTACACTTATCAAGCAATATTTTTCATTCCCTGAGTAAATTCAAGCTTCAAGGAAATGAAATTATTGTAGTGTATTCCAAGAATTTAGTTGTAGTGTATTCTTGGGCTGTATGGGTCTGGAACCGTGAACCCCCAGGTGTGTGAGACTGTAGCTCTATCAAACCACACACTAGAAGGTGAAGGGACGACGACGTTTCGGTTCGTCCTGGACCATTCTCAAGACAATCGACTTGAGAATGGTCCAGGACGGACCGAAACGTCGTCGTCCCTTCATCTTCTAGTGTGTGGCCTGGTCAACATACTTTAGCCACGTTATTGTGACTCATCGCCTGCATAGCTCTATCAACTCGGCTATGATTAATCTTGAAAGGAAATTTTCCAGAAGCAGTATCCTCCTGCCATACTGGAATTTTCAAATTTCTTTGACTTCTGTTAAAGCCCTGGAGGAATTACTGACCCTCATCCACGTCATATACATTGTCATCCACACTTGTGTGGTAATAAACATGTGATCAATAAACATGTGAGGCTGATGGTGTTTATTTCCACGGAAGTGTGGATGGGAATTTATTGTAGTGTATTTAGTGCATTTAAATTTGGTCTTAGAGATTAATATTATTGAATATCTAACCTGTCTACATTGTGGTTAAAGAATATTTATTAATACAGACATAGTTAATTATAAAGTATTAATATTGGTGTGAATTGTTACTGTGCCAAGTGAGTGTAGGACCCGGTTTGTATGGTTGTATGTCATTGTTTTAGATTCAGCTACTTGGAACAGAAAGTTCCAAGTAGCACGGGCTATGGTGAGCCAATCGTACTTACCTGGCACAAGAGTGTGGTTGTATGGCAGAGAGAAGGCTGGCAATGTAAGCCTATTAATCTTGTGGAGATTTTAAAAGTATAGTGCAAGAAATTGGTTGAAGAAGTCAATAGATGAGGAACTAGTAGGTTGTGACTAAAATTTTAATGAATTTTTTTTTTGGATGAGATACTTATAGTAAGACACCTGTTAAAAAGATGTGTGATGTAGCAAGTATCAGTTGTGGATGAGGCAGCTTCTCTTCCTAAAAGGATAGTACAGTATCTCTGGTGACTGGCCTCTTTCCCTTTCCAGCAAGTTGTCATCGTGAGGGGCTTGGTGGGCGGCTGCTGGAGTGTGATGCTCCAGGGGAGAGCATGTTCTCTGTCATTTTGAAGCTTTATGCACCTGCTGCTGTTTTCACTAATTTTCTGGTTTCTTTTTTCTCTTTTGTCATGTTTCTTTTCCTCCCCACCTCTTCTCCTTTCTGATTGTTCCTTCCAGCCGATTTGGTGCCGTTCTTGAATATTCTTTCTGTTGTCTTCTTCTGTTTTACCGCCGGGTGATTGGGAAGGCGCGCACTCTCACCCGAAGAACTGTAGAACCTGACGTGGTTAGACGAGGGAAAACTGTCAAACACTGCCTCGTTGCTGAGCCTGATCTCGATGGACTGATGGTTCTTAAGGTGATGATTGCAGGGTGTATATCCACGATGCAATCCTGAGGGCCCCCCCCCATCTTGTTGGGTGTCCTATCCTCTAATTGTGGATCCATGGTGGGTATCGGGGCTCAATCGTGGATGAAATTACAGTATATCCATGTTTGTTCTAAGCCAATTTCTGACCCTCATTGAACTTCTCAGGCTCGTAGGGTAGCAACCAGGCCCCCCTGAGTCGGACTGTGATGGAAGGATGGGTTCTGTAAACCCTGCTACATTGGTCCCAGACCAAGCTGCTTCTCTTGACTCTCCTGATAGACAATTTCTGCTCCCCCCTACCACCTCTGGCAGGTGGGAGGGGTTGAGCCCCCAGCCTCATGTGACAGCCAAATGCGCCTTTAAAACCCCCCCCCCCCATCTTACTAGGGGTGTTCAGCGCCATCGCCTCTGCACTCAAACATGCATAATTCCTTCCCAATCTAATACATTCCAGGATTTGTTTGGCCCTTCTGAGTGGACTAAGTATTTTGATCTCGGTCATGTTGATCCTACGAGTCATGATTTATTCATCAATTACCACCTAGTTGATTCTGTGGATTCCTTTGTCACTTTTAACCCCCACCCATACTGGTACATGTGTCGTTGCATCTCCTTCTCAAGCAGCAGCTAACTGCTTGGCTTCATTGTCCTGCATTGATCCCAGTGAGGATCTTCAGAAAAATCCTAGTTAAATAGAAGCCCTGAGAAAAAAGGCAATAAAAATATATGTGAGAATATATTGAGGCCATATGATGGAGTAGAACCCAAATCCTTAGAATCGAACTTGCTTCCGACTCGACCGTGATGAGCTCAAAAGTATCTCGGTCAGACTAGTACCTAAATGTTTTCTCAGACACCTCATGTTCTTGTGGTTACATCGTGCACATGTATATACCAAATTATGTCTTAAGATTGCATTTATTAGGCATAGTATAGGTTATTTAGTCCTAGGGCAGGTTAGGTTGATGGCTAGTCTGTTTCAGCTTTTGTTATGTTCTTTAGAATCTCGGTAGTTCAAAGTATCGATATAATTTTAGGTACAACAGTACATATTTTGTACATTCCATCCACTCTCATAGGTGTCATCATTTTGGAGGATAAGAAAGTTTAAATTGAATATAGAAGATCATAGAGGGGGATGGGACAGTAGGGTGTGGGAGGAGAGCTGCTACAGGCAGTGACCATGGAGGGTGATGTGACAGTATGGTGTGGGAGGAGAGCTGCTACAGGCAGTGACCATGGAGGGTGATGTGACAGTAGGGTGTGGGAGGAGAGCTGCTACAGGCAGTGACCATGGAGGGTGATGTGACAGTAGGGTGTGGGAGGAGAGCTGCTACAGGCAGTGACCATGGAGGGTGACATGACAGTAGGGTGTGGGAGAAGAGCTGCTACAGGCAGTGACCATGGAGGGTGATGTGACAGTATGGTGTGGGAGGAGAGCTGCTACAGGCAGTGACCATGGAGGGTGATGTGACAGTAGGGTGTGGGAGGAGAGCTGCTACGGACAGTGAAGAATCGGTGTGCCATGTGCCTGCTTTGACGTCAATTTAAAATTCACATATTTTGTCAAATGTTCTTATGGTTAATCCAGAAAATACCGTAATAATTTGACACCAGTTTGGTGCACAAGAAGAACAATTTATGGTATATTAAGTCATTTTATTTACTATGATAGTTGTGGCAGAGAATGTAATAAAGGTAGGAAAGTTGTTTTGCTGGGCTTTGAAGAAAAAGTAGCTGAAAACAAGCTTCAAATAAATGTAAATATTGTTCGTAGGGAGAGGTTGAAGACGTAAGGTAATATGTACTCCGTGACATACTAGAACTTAACATACTTGAACATTAATTCTCTGGTATTTGTGACTTAACAAAATATATTTGGTGCAAAGAGAAGTAATTGGGGACCTGATTGTAAACTGACCAATGGGGGACACATCTGGAAAAACTAGTAAGGCAAGGCTTACCCTGAGTTAAGGCAATGGAAAACTTAATGCCTGCCAACAGGAGCCAGATCTCGGCAATTCCTGTACCCACCTGTATGAACAAAAGAAAAAGTTAATGACAAATAATGGAGAAGAAGAAGATGGTGTGAGCAGAATTAGTGGTGTGCCTTGGTTGCATGGGAGTGAAGCAGGAGTGATAGGCTGGGGAGCAAGAGCAATGCAACATACAGGTAAGTACTTGGAGGGCAATGTGGCAATCATCCATACCTCCTAAACTCTAATTTTCCAGTTCACACAATAATATATAGACCGTTAACACGGCAATAATAGTTTTTCTAGTATCTAAAATGAAAGGTGATGTGGGTTACCTTATACAGTTTTTGTAAATGTGTGTATCTTACATTGCTGGCAAAATGATGATACATTACTTTTTCCATGGAGATACATATGTATATTAAATGTTTTCAGTGCTGAGTTAGTTTAGTTGAACTATAGAGTGCAAGATTGGATGAGCAGGATAGGTATGCAATGAATGTTAATGAAGAGTTTATAAAGAAACTCATAAGGTTGAGGTAGTAACTCATAAGGTTGAGGCAGTAACTCGTAAGGTTGAGGTAGTAACTCATAAGGTTGAGGTAGTAGTAACTCATAAGGTTGAGGCAGTAACTCATAAGGTTGAGGGAGTAACTCGTAAGGTTGAGGTAGTAACTCGTAAGGTTGAGGTAGTAACTCATAAGGTTGAGGGAGTAACTCGTAAGGTTGAGGTAGTAACTCATAAGGTTGAGGTAGTAACTCATAAGGTTGAGGGAGTAACTCATAAGGTTGAGGGGAGAGGTAGTAACTCATAAGGTTGAGGTAGTAACTCATAAGGTTGAGGTAGTAACTCATAAGGTTGAGGCAGTAGTAGTAACTCATAAGGTTGAGGGAGTAACTCGTAAGGTTGAGGTAGTAACTCATAAGGTTGAGGTAGTCACTCATAAGGTTGAGGCAGTAACTCATAAGGTTGAGGTAGGTAGTAGTACTCGTAAGGTTGAGGTAGTAACTCATAAGGTTGAGGCAGTAACTCATAAGGTTGAGGCAGAGGGAGGTAGTAACTCATAAGGTTGAGGCAGTAACTCGTAAGGTTGAGGCAGTAACTCATAAGGTTGAGGCAGTAACTCGTAAGGTTGAGGCAGTAACTCGTAAGGTTGAGGCAGTAAGTAACTCGTAAGGTTGAGGCAGTAACTCGTAAGGTTGAGGCAGTAAACTCAGGTAAGTAAACTCATAAGGTTAAGGAGTAACTCATAAGGTTGAGTAGTAACTCATAAGGTTAAGGGAGTAACTCATAGGTTGAGGTAGTCACTCATAAGGTTGAGGTAGTCACTCATAAGGTTGAGGTAGTCACTCATAAGGTTGAGGTAGTCACTCATAAGGTTGAGGCAGACTCATAAGGTTGAGGTAGTCACTCATAAGGTTGAGGTAGTCACTCATAAGGTTGAGGCAGTAACTCATAAGGTTGAGGGAGTAACTCATAAGGTTGAGGGAGTAACTCATAAGGTTGAGGTAGTCACTCATAAGGTTGAGGCAGTAACTCATAAGGTTGAGGCAGTAACTCGTAAGGTAGTTGTAGTAACTCATAAGGTTGAGGTAGTCACTCATAAGGTTGAGGTAGTCACTCATAAGGTTGAGGTAGTCACTCATAAGGTTGAGGCAGTAACTCGTAAGGTTGAGGTAGTCACTCATAAGGTTGAGGTAGTCACTCATAAGGTTGAGGCAGTAACTCGTAAGGTTGAGGTAGTCACTCATAAGGTTGAGGTAGTCACTCATAAGGTTGAGGCAGTAACTCATAAGGTTGAGGTAGTAACTCGTAAGGTTGAGGCAGTAACTCATAAGGTTGAGGGGGAGCTATAGTCAACTTTTAGATGATTTTTTTCACATTTAAATTTCTTTAAAACTTTGCCAAATAAGATAAGCATGGTTACTAAAAGCAGTTAACAAATAATAATAAACCTATAGCATTTTTTTTTTACCTCCAAAATCCTATCTTGATAAAAAAAATGTATAAGAAATAATAATAATGTAAAGCTTGCCTATTTATGCATCGTATGAACATTTAGGTCAATAGCTGATAAAAATGTGAGTTTAGGGTGGAAGAAAACCTTTGAGATTTGTATTTTGCTGCTAAAAATGCAGTCACAAATCCTCAAGAATATCCATTTAATATATAATTGTACTGTAAATATTTTCCAATTATTTAGTTAATCTTAATTATTTTTGTTTTCATAAAAATAATAAAACAAGTACACTAGATGGCAACTTGCCGTATTGCTAATTTTCTTACCACTAAAAATCTAAATAAAATAATTGATTAACCAATTTCTTGTAAATAAAGTTCAAAATGTAACTAATATTTTTAGCTTGACTCTTAACACTATCGGTCACCGGACAGGCGCGTGGTCAACTTAGGGGTCATGCACCCGACGTGCGGGCAAGTGCCCGGTGACACCTAAATGTGAATACTTGTTTCAGCTTTCTCACCTTAATTCTCGTGCTACATAGCTCGTTTTGGTATCATTGTGTTCGCAATTAAATTATCTACAGGTGTGTATAAATATAATGTCCAAAAGCCTGGCGTGACTCCCAACAGCAAAGCCTAAAGTCGGCAAAAGTTGCCCGTGAGCGCACAAAATCGGTAAAATGTGCATACTCGTTCCATTTTTCTCACCTTAATTCTCATGTTACGTTGGTCGTTTGGTATCATTGTGTTTGCAATTAAATTCCTACAGATGTGTATGAATATAATGTACAAAAGTTTGGAGTGCCTCCCCGCAGAAAAGCCTAAAGTTACCCTTGAACGAGCACCAATTTGTACTCTGCAACCTAATGTGTATACTCGTTCAGTTTGATAACATCAATTTTCGTGTTAAGTCTTTCATTTTGGTATCACATTGTTCGTGATGTAAAGGCGCACATTTTAAAACTAATCCCAACATAATAGCACAATAAATAGAATTTTAACAAATATTTTAAAATTTTGACCAAAAACCTATTTATAATCATATAAGTGTTCGGACATCAAGTTTCATGTTACATCTTTGATTTTGGTATCAAATTGTGCGCATTCTAAAGGCGCTTATTTTGATACTATCCCTAGGTCGATTGGATAAAAAATAAATTTTATACAAATATTTTTGTAGTGGACGCAAGTCTGGTCCTCGGTTAGGACTGGAGAAAAATAATGGACGGCAGTTCGGTCCAGAGTTACAGATAGTGTTAACTGTAACTCTTTTTAACTCTTGTACTGTTCAAGAGTACAGTACAAGAGTACTGTACAATAGGGTATTAAAGGTATCAACACAAAATAGAACACGAAACATTGGGTATAAATGGGATAAGTTTAGATTTAGGAAATATTTAGGTAAATACTGGTTCAGTAATAGGGTTGTTGATTTGTGGAACCAATTACCACATATCATAATAAAAGTAGGATCCCTTGATTGTTCAACAGTAGGTTAGACATATACCTATACTGTATATGAAAGAGTTTGGGTGGATATAAATAGGAGCTGCCTTGTATAGGGCAGTAGGCCTTCTGCAGTTACCTTCTTTCTTATGTTCTTAGGTACAAAGAGTTCAGTACAAGAATATTGTATGTACTGTACATAGAGTACTGTTCATAGAGTATTATACAAGAGTATAGTACAAGAGTACTATACTCCGTAGAGTACTCTCTACGAACGGATATTCTGAAGTGAGACTCATCGACTGAACCTTTGCCAACTACACTAAACTTTTAAGTAGGTCAGGATGAGTTATGTCTATTGATGGGGGCTGTGAAATCTGAGAGACACCTGTGTTGGGCCCAAATAGTCAAGCAGGTTCCAGTTTGATGGTTTAGTAGAGCCACCAGACAGTATCTGGGTTCCTTTCTCGATGAAATGCGTAACCCTTCTTGCTACTGTTGTTTTAAGAACATAAGAATGGAGGTGACTGCCGGGGGGGGGGGGGGGCTGTCAGCCCGTGTGAGGCGGCTCCTGTTTTTGGCCGCCCAATACCACTCATGTGTGTGTCCAACCCGCACTTGAAACAATCGAGGGATCCTGCCACCGCCACGTTGCGCGGTGGTTGGTTCCACAGATCAGCATCCCTGTTGCAGAGCCAGTGTTTGCCCCTGGTCTTTCCTAAATCTAGGCTTGTGTGATTTGTGCCCATTGTTTCGTGGTCTGTCTTGTGTTGGTACATTTAATACCCTGTTAATATCATAACAAAAAAAAAAGACTACCACTTCAGGACATTCTAAATAGGGTTTTGAAATGGTCAAAAGATTGGCAGATGCAGTTTAATGCTGACTAATGTAAGGTTTTGAGGTTAGGTATTGATGATAGAGTTACAAGATACGAGCTAGATGGTGTTGAGATTGCAATGTTGGATCGTGAAAGGAATCTGAGTTATGATTAGTAAGAATTTAAAACCAAAAAATAAATGCATGAATGTTCGTAATAAGGCAAATAGGACACTGGGATTTATTAATCGAAGCATTAGTAACAAGACACCTGGAGTTATTGTTCAGCTATATCGTGCTCTGGTTAGGCCCCATTTAGATTATGCAGTTCAGTTTTGGTTGCCGTACTATAGAATGGATATAAATTCACTTGAACGTGTCCACCGTAGGATGACAAAGTTAATCCCCCAAATTAGAAACCTGTCCTATAGAGAGAGATTGACAAAGCTTAAATTACATTCTCTAGAAAGGCAAAAAATTATGGGGTGACATGATAGAGGTGTACAAGTGGATGAATGGGCATAACAAAGGGGATATTAATAGAGTAATAAAAATTATCACACAAGACAGAACACGAAACAATGGATATAAATTGGGTAAGTTTAGATTTAGGAAAGTCTTGGGTAAATACTGGTTCAGTAACATGGTTGTTGATTTGAGGAACCAATTACTGTGTAACGTAGTGGAGGTGGGGTCCCCTTGAGTGTTTCAAATGTGTGTTGGACATGTATACGAGTGGGATTGGGTGGTTATAAATAGGAGCAGCCTCACATGGGCCAATAGGCTTTCTGCAGTTACCTTTATTGTTGACTAAACCCCATTCTTATGTACTTTATTCTTATGTACTCTACAAGAGTACTGTGCAAAGAGTTCAGTACAGTAGCACCTCGATTAATGAGTTTAATCCATTCCGGCACCGAGCTCGTCATGTGGAAAACTCATCTTGCGAAACAACAACAAAACTGTCATAAAAGGTGTCTGAGAACCAGCGGAAATGCTCGTTAATTGAGGAAATGCTTGTTAGTAGAGACAAATGTTCTGCAAGTGGCTTGCTCGTTACTCTAAATGCTTGTAGATAGAGCCGCTCGTTAATCAAGGTACCACTGTACAAAAGTACTATACAAAGAGTATAGTACAAGAGTACAGTATTGTACAAATTTACTCAAAAAATTACTGAAATGACTCTGGGCCCCTTAATGGTGTGATGAGGACAGGAAATGTGATATTGGGTGGCAATGAGTGAGTGTAATTACCTAAGTGTAGTTACAGGATCAGAGCTACTCTCGTGGTGTCCCGTCTTCCCAGCACTCTTTGTCATATAACACTTTGGTACTACTGACGGTTTTGGCCTCCACCACCACCTTACTTAACTTGTTCCAACCATCTACCACTCTGTTTGCGAAAGTGAATTTTCTTATATTTCTTCGGCATCTTTGTTTAGTTACCTTAAATCTATGACCGCTTGTTCTTGAAGTTCCAGGTCTCAGGAAATTTTCCCTCTCAATTTTATCAATTCCTGTTACTATTTTGTACGTAGTGATCATATCACCTCTTTTTCTTCTGTCTTCTAGTTTTGGCATATTTAATGCCTCTAACCTCTCCTCATTGCTCTTGCCCTTCAGTTCTGGGACCCAGTTAGTAGCATGTCTTTGCACCTTTTCCAATTTGTTGATGTGCATCTTAAGATATGGGCACCACACAACCGCTGCATATTCTAGCTTTGGCCTAACAAAAGTTGTGAACAATTTCTTTAGTATTTCGCCATCCATGTATTTAAAAGCAATTCTGAAGTTAGAAAGCGTGGCATAGGTTCCTCACACAACGTTCTTTATGTGGTCCTCAGGTGATAGTTTTCTATCAAGAACCACCCCTAGATCTCTTTCTTTATCAGAATTCTTTAAAGATTTCTCACATAATATATAGGTTGTGTGGGGTCTATGTTCTCCTATTCCACATTCTATAACATGGCATTTATTAACATTAAATTCCATTTGCCAAGTGGCGCTCCATATACTATTTTGTCCAGGTCTTCTTGAAGGGCATGAATGAGGAGCATTGCTTTGTATTTTACTTGTTGGCTATTACACACTGGGTTCTGTTCATTAGGAAATAAAGATACATCTTCCTACCTTACCAGTACAGAAATGTTCTTTGTCCACAGTTCATGTGCAATAATGCTATGGTTACACTTGTGTCGTGTTGAACACACGTGTGTGTGTGTCTATGAGCAAACACTGTGGCTGGGATGGTAAGAGCTCTTTCTTACATGTAGTTTGTTTCGTAGCTGTATGTACCATCATATAAAGTTGCTGGAACAACACAGCAGCCCATTCTCATAAACAAAGGGCAAAGTCCATTTCATGCACCCACCAAACCCACTGTTTATGAATGAAAACAGTTTACACATGACTCACAACTGATGACGACTTTTGTTGTTCAAACCAGTGCTGTAATTGCCTCGCCATGTACTACAAATACAAATAATCGCCAGCAGAATCAAAACATCTAGCCTAAGTAATGCCTAAATATGCACAATATGCTAATAAAAAATTATATTTAAATTCGAGAAAATTTATATTTTCAATGAATAGCATGTTAAATTGATGAATGCGTCTTTAGGGTCGACCTCTGGATAGAATGGACTTGACGTGAGGACAGGTTGAACACGGTGCTTGTGTGGCATACAGCAGTGTGCGGATGATAATCAAGGGCAGGTGTCGCTGCCCTCTTCTTCCTTGCTTGGTGTATATTAAAAATTACTTTTATAATAAAAGATTTAACAAACCATTAGTAATGTGATATGCATGTTATTGTACAAAAAACTAATAATTTAAACTTTAAAGTTTAAACTGAAGGGTTGGAGGCATTTACCTAAGTAACACTGAGAAGAAAGAAGATCAATACTAGTGTTGATAAGACAGATAAAGGTATGAAAGGAAGAGTGGCAAAGAGAAAAATGCCATCAGGGGATGGCATTTTCACCATCACCATCATCTTCACCATCATCATCATCTTCACCATCACCATCATCTTCACCATCACCATCATCTTCACCATCATCATCATCTTCACCATCACCATCATCTTCACCATCACCATCATCTTCACCATCACCATCATCTTCACCATGATATACCATGTTGATCACCTTAGATACCATGGAAGGCAAACAAAATACTGATGTAATATTCACAGAGTTAGTGAAAGCTTACAACAAGTGTAACCATAGCATTATTGCACATGAAATGTGGACAAAGGAAATTTCTGTACTGGCAAGGTAGGAAAATGTATCTTTAATTTCCTAATGAACAGAACCCAGTGTGTAATAGTCAACAAAGTAAAATACAAAGCAATGCTCCTCATTACTGGGTGTAGATGGAGTGACAGAGAAGAATGCTCTACATAATGGTGCAAAATTAATAATAAAAATGTGAAGTTCTTTATCAGCACTTAACGCTGGGATCACCGTAAAGCACTTGAATTATTCCATTCACTTGGTCTGTGTGGGTCTCGAACTGCGGACCCCACTTGATAATTCACTTGAATTATATTCATTGGAACAGAAATGAGTGATCTCGTATGCAGAAAATACTGGAAGGTTACATTTCAAACATGCTTAATAAAATTACGACATGCTGAAGTGAGAATGGTAAAATAAATCACATGAAAAATATTAGGTGTCTTGCTCAATTAACATTCTAATTTAGTGTACCACAACTACATAATTTGCATTTCCACATCCAATTAATATAAATTTACATGATTAGGGAGGATTTTTACATACAGTTCACAGTACCAAATAGAATAACTTATTGACAGCAGAAATTTCAACTTTGCTGGATCCACTTGGCACATGATATGTAGGCTGCTAGATGAAAAAAAAAGACCCCTATTTTCCCTAGCAGGGAAGTTCTCTATATTATATAGTGAAATTCTATATAGTTTTTTATATTTTTCTATATAGTGAATTTCACTATAAAGAAATTCCCTATACAACCTATACACTGAATTTTAACAATCTTTTTCTTATTTGTTGGTATATTAGATATTATATTTCTTTATTTAATTTTATTAATGCATTGCTTAACTGTCAGTGTTGTTATGAGCTTAAGTTGTCACATTTTGTTTATAATCTAATGACAAAATTCAGTACCTTACCTTGCATTACCTTGTGATGATTTGGGGCTTAATGTCCCGTAACCGGAAGTTCTATTTGACTTAAACAGTCAAACACTTGAATTCAAATTCATTCAGGGCTTCTCATTTCATATATCCTTTTAACCTAAATTCCCATTGGGTTAAAATAAAAAAAAACAGGTCAAGAGCTTCGAATGTGAATCTTTTGTATTACTTGAAGATACAGGTTACCAGAATCTGAATTAGCGAGCTCTTACAGTATTTTGAAGGGTAATCCTTACTCATAACCGAAGAATGTCTTCGTGTGTCAGGTTAAAATTTGTAAAGACTTGTATGGTAGTGGTTATCTTGAGATTTGTGATCGGGGCTTAGCGCCCCCGCGGCCCGGTCCTCAACTAGGCCTCCTTTTTGTGTACCCCCCCCCCCCCCAGAAACAGCCCGTAACAGCTGTCTAACTCCCAGGTTCTATTTCTGTCTACTGCTAAGTAACAGGAGCATCAGGGTGAAAGAACCATTTTGCCCATTTGTCTCTGCCAACACCGGGGATCGAACCAGAACCTCAGGACTACGAATCCGAAGTGCTGTCCAACCCAGCTGTCGGCGCCCTGATAGCCGAGTTGGACAGCTGGGGTTGGAAATAAAATAAGGTGTAAGAAATATAAAAAAGTGTTAGTGTAAAAAATTAGTGTTAGTGTAAGAAAGCTCCTTATTAGTAGGTTATTTAGACCATAAATGCTACAATACCAGGAATTGTTCTATTTAGACTTGGTTGTAAACGCCACACAAGGAAGTTTTGTAATGTAATTTTGTTTATTTATAGTTTAAGACTGGCTAAAGTTAACTTATTCAATTTATATTTAAATATGTATGTTTTGGAACAAGCCATGCACTCTGTCAATTTTCATCATTATAACCTCCAATAATTGTTAAAGAATTATTTATAAAACAGTGATTGCAATTGTAATCTTTCATACAGAATTGCTCATTTTTTATTTTATTTAGTGTTGTATAATAAAACAGTAATTTTGCAATCTACTAGATTGTGACAATTTTTAAATGTCACACTATACTTAACTGGCATATCATTCACCCAGTTGCATACTTGGAGAATAATGCAAACAAGCCTGAATGGTCCCCAGGCATACATGCAACCGAAAACTCATACCCCAGAAGTGACTCGAACCCATACTGCCAGGAGCACTATACATCTGGCGTACAGGACACCTTCACCACTCGACCATCACGACCGTACAAAGATGATGGTAGCTGAGCTATTTACTCCACCATCCCGACGGCGCTCTGATGGTAATCTTGGGCTATATATTTTATCAAATCACCTTATTCCTTGGGGCAACACGGAGAACACAAATGCAAACAAGCCTGAATGGTCCCCAGGCATACATGCAACCGAAAACTAACCTGAGGTTGGAGAATAATATATACTCGGTTACCTATATGCCTTTGTATCCATCCCTCCACATCCCAGTACAATTTGCCTGCTCTCTCCACTATCATTACCACTAATACATCATTACCACTTGCTACCATTACTGTTACCCATAACAATTACTACCACCACCTTACCTAAAGGTTACCTGGACTAGGTTGCAAGGATCAATTTCCTCATGATGTGGTGTCTGACCAGGCCTCCTTGTTGACAGTTTGGTCAACAAGGCTGTTAGATATCGCTGCTTGCAAATTACGAGCCCACAGTACTGATAGTCACTCATGTCAACACACGTATCTTACTCATGATGTGTAGATCTGTACTTGTGGTGTCCACTCATTCTGCCAATCATCTCCTATGTGGACAGTGTTCTGGCCAGGTATACAAGGTTGGTATATTCTGCATATAAGTTCAATTTGGTGTTGATCTAGAATTGAAAGACTCCCCATTCTCCTACCAACCTTTTCTATCCTTGAGGTTGGTTACCTTGTGATGATTTTGGGGCTCAACGTCCCACGGCCGGTCCCCAACCAGGCGTCCTAGATTGACATCCTGACAACATAGTGAAAGAGTGAGGGAGGGAATTATCAGTGGAAAGTGCCAACTATATGACTATGATGAGCCTTTGGATGGGGATCAGGAATAGGGTTGTGATGGGATGGGGGAAAGAAGGATACCACAAATCCATAATGAACTGGTCGGGGCCTGAACGCTGACCTGCACTAAGCAAGACTGTCGCTCTACCGTCCAGCCCAAGTGAGTAGATGATAATACAGCAGAGGATAGTC
>WNGS01163947.1:15762938-15789706 GCA_020271785.1 Procambarus virginalis | reverse complement strand
TTTTTATGTAATAAGTAAAGTAGGCTCACAATAAAGTAGCGGTCATAACTGCAAGAAAATGACAGGTTAGAAAACAAGAACCTTTCAAACAAGAGATGCTATAACAATAAGGATACTCTTCAAGATGCTAGCGCTCTCTACTCTAGATAAATAAATTGCTGACCTGGAGAGCATAGAGATATCCTTTACTACTAGAATCCACTCAATGAAACATTTGAACTACTGGGACCGACTAAAGAGTTCTACTGAACTTCTGGTT
Source organism: Procambarus virginalis (assembly GCA_020271785.1). Classification (NCBI taxonomy): domain Eukaryota; kingdom Metazoa; phylum Arthropoda; class Malacostraca; order Decapoda; family Cambaridae; genus Procambarus; species Procambarus virginalis. The sequence goes on along the minus strand of WNGS01163947.1, from coordinate 15,789,447 downwards.
TCAACTCTTTTGACCATGTTGTAGCTCAGTTGATTAAGGCAACGTCTGGGGATCCTCTCGAACTCGGGTTCGAATCCTCGTCACGGCCCTTGTGGATGTGTTAATTTGATGCCTCACGCTATTGTGATTTGTGTGTGTATTGAAATAAGGGTGAAGAGGTAGAATGGCCTATTGACATAGCTCGAGTTCATGAGGGAGTTGTGTAAAACCCTGGTTTGTGTCTCGGAGAGGCTGCAGGATCCAGCAAGTTCAGTAGAACTTTGGTTTCAACTCTTTTGACCATGTCGTAGCTCAGTTGATTAAGGCAATGTCTGGGATGCTCTCGGACGTAGGCTAGAATCCTTGTCACGGCCCTTGTGGATTTATTTAAGGCAAGGTATGCCTGGAATGTGAACATTTCTGTGTTGTAGGAGTTAGTGTCTGAGGTTTGTGCTGTGATCTTTCATAATCTCAATATTGCTTAACTCAGCTACAGAAAATAATATGGTGTTTAACAAAGTTCCAGCTCATGCGCTATGGAAAAAATGAAAATATAAAAACGGAAACCACATACAAAACTCGGGCAAATCATAACATAGAACGAAAAGGCAATGTAAAGGATCTGGGTGTACTCATGTCGGAAGACCTTACCTTTAAAAAACACAATAAAGTAACCGTCACAACTGCAAGAAAAATGACAGGTTGGATAACAAGAACTTTTCACACTAGAGATGCTACACCGATGATGATACTTTTCAAAACGCTAGTGCTCTCTAGAGTGGAGTATTGCTGCACAATGACAGCCCCTTTCAAAGCTGGAGAAATTGATGACCTGGAGAGCATGCAGAGATCCTTTACTGCTAGAAACCACTCAGTAAAACATCTAAACTATTGGGATCGACTAAAGAGCCTAAATCTGTACTCCCTTGAGCGCAGGCGGGAGAGATACATAATAATTTACACAAGAAAAATATTAGAGGGGCTGGTCCCAAACCTGCACACAGAAATAACATCACATGAGACCAGAAGGCATGGCAGGATGTGCAGAATACCCCCGTTGAAAAGCAGAGGTGCAACAGGTACTCTGAGAGAGAACTCTATCAACATCAGAGGCCCGAGACTGTTCAACACGCTTCCGCTACACATAAGGGGCATAACTGGCAAACCCCTCACAGTGTTCAAGAGAGAACTGGATAAGCACCTCCAAAGGATACCTGATCAACCAGGCTGTGACTCATACGTCAGGCTGCGAGCAGCCGCGTCAAACAGCCTGGTTGATCAGTCCAGCAACCAGGAGGCCTGGTCGACGACCAGGCCGCGGGGACGCTAAGCCCCGGAAGTACCTCAAGGTAGGTAAGGTAGCACGCATACAAGTGAAAAGTGACGTTATTTTTAAGAGGATGGGTTGAGAATTCACCCAGACCCAGGAGAATCCAGACCCAGTAAAACATCTAAACTATTGGGACCGACTAAAGAGCCTAAATCTGTATTCTCTTGAGCGCAGACAGGAGAGATACATAATTTGAGACGCAAAGAGGCGATATGATCACTACGTACAAAATAGTAACAGTAATCAATTCAAATGATAGGAAAGAATTCCCGAGACCCGGAACATCAATAACAAGAGGTTATAGATTTAAACTCACTAAACAAAGATGCTGAAGAAATAAGAAAATTCACTTCGCAAACAGTGGTAGACGGTGGAACAAGATAGGTGAGAAGGTGGTGGAGGCCAAAACCGTCAGTAATTTCAAAGCGTTATATGACAGTGCTGGGAAGACGGGACACCACGAGCGTAGCTCTCATCTTGTAACTACAGTACACTTAGGTAATTACACTATAAATCAAAAATATAATTTAAAACAGAAACTTGAGTTTAACTTGTTGCAAATTGTCTTCTTGTTTGATACTGTTCATCTTTATATGCATAATTCTTCAAAATTTACATAACCTAATCACAGGTTATCCAGATTTCTGTCCAGATATGAATATTTTTTACCAGAAAATTATCCGGATACTGTACAATTTTGGCTGGATAAGCCAAATATTCGGTTCAGTGGGCTTCAGATAGCTGAGCTCATACAGTGTATTAAGCTTTAATACCTTGTTTTGATACACATTTGGCATTTCATAAAAAAATCACAAAATATTATTTTAAACGTGTGGAAAATGTTCTAATTTCGAATAATGATTTTTTGCGAGATTTTGAGCAGTTTTAGTGTACAAGTTCTGTATAATTTATTTTTGTTTTTTTCCAATATACTGTACTGGTATGCAATTCAACATGACAGATGCTAATTAACATTTGAAAGGTACAGTATTTAGAAATTTGTGAATGTGCTTTATGAGTGATTTTAAAATGACAATCATTGTAATGAACAGGCACATGCACAGCTTGATCCCTGCTGTGGTAATGCTGATGGCTAGCCTCCCCTGTCTAACCATACACCTATCCTTATGCTAGGCACTCCTCCTTGGCTTAGGGAGCAACTAAGGCATACCTCAGAAAAATAATTAATTTTCCTTTAGAATTTTTGTTTGTACTCCATATCTTGAGGTTATCTTGAGAAGATTTCGGGGCTTTAGTGTCCCCGCGGCCCGGTCCTCGACCAGGCCTCCACCCCCAGGAAGCAGCTGTGACAGCTGACTAACACCCAGGTACCTATTTTACTGCTAGGTAACAGGGGCATAGGGTGAAAGAAACTCTGCCCATTGTTTCTCGCCGGCGCCCGGGATAGAACCCGGGATCACAGGACCACATAGTTCACAACTGGTGCACCTGGACTCCCTTAATTATCTGGACACCTAATCAAGCTCGTCTAGGTACTGTTCATGTGATCACAGCTACATCATTATACATCAAGCCCATCCCAACACTCAGAGAAATGAGTTTGGATAAATCAAGACATGAAATTTTTTAAACATGTCTTATTCTGAACTAAATTTTAATTAAACACAGTTATAGGAGCAAATTACTTACAAGTTGATCTGCCAAAAGAAGAACTGTCTTAAGAGAAAATTTTCTAGAACAAAAATTGAAGAGGTCTTCTAAAGAGGGCCCCAATAACTCCATAACCATAACATTGTAGTCGCCTTCCGACCCACACCATTTAATTCCTGGAATACCTACACCACCAGCCATCATCTGCAATAATAGGAAAAGTAACACAATTAATAACAATTCTCAAATGCTCAGCTTTATTAAGACTGGAAGACATCAACATTTGCCTAAAAAACTTTTACTTAGCTCATTGAATAAAGTATTTTACGGTTAAAAATGTCAGTAAAGTACTGTATGTTCCAAAATCATCTCAAGGCACTTATTACTTTGACTTTTCCATTGTAGAGTTTTTGAGGCTTATTGCCCTAGTGGTCTAGTAGGCAAGGCCTTCTGACTGACAAATATCAGCTCTTAGTTGTAGTGTAGGCACCACAGCCAAGATGATCCAGGAAGGCCTGGAGGAATGTGTCCTGGTTGATACCTGGTTGATGGGGTTCTGGGAGTTCTTCTACTCCCCAAGCCCGGCCCGAGGCCAGACAGAGAGTGAGAGGCCTTCAGTTCTGCGAGCCACTTAGTGGCATGTCGTTGCACCTTTTCCAGTTTGTTAATGTGCTTCTTAAGATATGGGCACCGTACAACCGCTGCATATTCCAGCTTTGGTCTAACAAAAGTTGTAAACAATTTCTTTAGTATTTCTCCATCCATGTATTTAAAAGCAATTCTGAAGTTAGAAAGTGTATCATAGGCTCCTCGCACAATGTTCTTAATGTGGTCCTCAGGTGACAGTTTTCTATCTAGAACAGGCGCACACACTAGGTGTGCACACACCTAGAACACACTAGGTGCGCGCAGCCTGGTGCAATCCGAATCATTCGTTTCCTTCATACAAAAACTGCTTTCCTGCTGTCCTGTTTAAATCAAGACTGGACAGCACTAGTGATTTAAACAGGGATCTGGGAGTTATGATTAGTAAGATTTTAAAACCAAGGATCAATGCATGAATGTTCGTAATAAGGCAAATACCTGCTTGATACCTGCTTGATGGGGTTCTGGGAGTTCTTCTACTCCCCAAGCCCGGCCCAAGGCCAGGCTTGACTTGTAAAGTTTGGTCCACCAGGCTGTTGCTTGGAGCGGCCCGCAGGCCCACATACCCACCACAGCCCGGTTGTCCGGCACTTCTCTTAGAAAACAGCCCAGTTTTCTCTTGAAGATGTCCACGGTTGTTCCGGCAATATTTCTTATAGTCGCTGGGAGACGTTGAACAACCACGGACCTCTGATGTTTATACAGTGTTCTCTGATTGTGCCTATGGCACCTCTGTTCTTCACTGGTTCAATCTTGCATTTTCTGCATATCGTTCACTCCAGTACGTGTTATTTTACTGTGTAGATTTTGGACCTGGCCCTCCAGTATTTCCATGTGTATATTATTTGGTATCTCTCTCATCTCCTTTCTAGAGTACATTGGAGAGCTTTGAGATGATCCCAATAATTTAGGTGTTTTATCTCGTCTATGTGTGCCGTATATGTTCTCTGTATTCCCTCTATTTCAGCAATCTCTCCTGCTCTGAAAGGGGAAGTGAGTACTGAGCAGTACTCGAGACGGAAAAACAAGTGACTGTAAGAGTACAACCTTGTGATGGGATCCCTGGATTTGAAAGTTCTCGTATCCATCCAATCATTTTTCTGGCTGCGCAATATTTGCGTGGTTATGCTCCCTAAATAGACACTGGAATTTATTAAATCGAAGCATTAGTAACAAGACACCTGGTGTTTGTCTTCACTATACCTAGCTCTGGTTAGGCCCCATTTTTTTGATTATGCAGTTCAGTTTTGGCGCCGTACTATAGAATAGATATAAATTCACTTGAACGTGTCCAGCGTATGATGACTAAGTTAATTCCCCAAATTAGAAACCTGTCAATGAAGAAGATTACAAAGCTTAAATTGCATTCATGGAATGGAGAGAGTTTAGGGGTGACATGATAAGAGGTATATCAAGTGTTAATGGACATAACAAAAGGTATATTATTAGGGTATTAAAGTATCAACACAAGACAGAACACAACATGGGTAAAATTGGATAAGTTTAGATTTAGGAAGACTTGGGTAAATACTGGTTCGGTAACAGGGTTGTTGATTTGTGGAACCATTACGGCGTAACGGTGGAGGTGGGGTCCCTCGATTGTTTCAAGCGAGGGTGGACATGTTTATGAGTGGGATTGGGTGGTTATAGATAGGAGCTGCCTCGTATGGGCCAANAGACATCAACTAGTATGCAATACTGTATTTCTGGAATATGGGTATGTACACAATACTGATGCCAGAACTTTACCTGCAAAGTCTTTTAACAATTTCCAAAAAATAAAAATAAAAAATTAATGCACTGGAAAAAAAATTCAAGATTTTGAAAAAACTTTAACAATGAAGCAGTGACACCGCATTACCATTGTGCTCTCCAACATTACACACACATTAAAATTTGAAAAGTAAACATGACAACAGTAATGAGTGTGTTAAGAGCCATTTATCTATGTTATTTAAGTTTATTTCAAAGATATGCCACTTATCATGGCGGCTATAGTTTAATGTGATTGTTAAATCAAGTAAATCTCCCACAAAACTTTAATAGGATGCGTGAGAATGCAAGTAAACTCTAAAGCTGTTTGTTAATAAAGATTCAGGTTTACTTATCTTAACATTTAGTATTCACAGAAACAGAGACTGTAATACAAATTCATGTACCGGGTGCAGAGCACCACTTGGTTTCCAAACTTTAGTTATCCGAAACTTCCAGTTTCCCGATTGGGGTTGGAGAGTCACGCTACACGAGCTAAGTTCGGATAGGAAGCAGTCTGCCAAGCCTCACGTTGGCCGGGTGGGAGTTACCCTACATGAACCAAGTTCAGGTGAGGAAGTGGCCAGACAAGCGTCGCGCTGGCCTGTGGTGGTGGGTAGGTGGGTGGTTAAGATGGTTTAGTTTGCCCACTGACCATGTCGGGTGCCACCTCTCTGGTGACTGCTACCCTGTGATGTCACAGATTCACTGCCTATTGTTCCCATTGTTTTGATTTGTCATGAGGCTGGAGTGGTCATTCCGTGATTTTATTGGATATATCTACACAATCAAGGAACATCCGTGCACCATGTGGCTCAAAATGCATGCATTGTGTCAGTGAAAGCATCAACAAGTGGGATACATAAAAGATCAGTGATGACATTTGAGAAATAATTAAGATGGAGAGCGGTGTCCCAAGAAGTGTCGTGTGCGCTGGATATGGCATTAGCAAAAGTTGTTTTTGATATTCTTAAGGCTAAACCTATCATTTTTTACTATTTCCCTAAAAGTGAAAGTTGTAAGGCAATACGAAATAGAAAGTAGTAAGTAAAGGTGGAGTGTGTTAATAATGCAGTGTGGAAATGGTACAACAGAAGCATGAGGTGACAAAGAAGCCAGTGGCAGATGATGTCACAAACAAATGTCAATTAAAGTCTTTTGCAATGGCTTCCAAGAATGCTCGCATTGCATCACCTGCACCTGACTCGTCGCATGTTGACCCAGTCAACCCAACACCAACATCCACCACTACCTCTTCCATGTAAATAACTATGCTTCATCAACAGCGATCATCAAGATAAGCGAATCAGGACTTCACTTGTTGGTGAGTACAAACAAAATACGGTTGCATTTACGCTATGAACCTGTCGATTTTAGCTCTCGAGTGTATTCGTAAAATTATCATTTTTTTTTTTAATTTCTAATTTGTTTTCCACCCATTTCTTATTTATGAACTTACATGATAACCGACGGGTCTCATCCCCAAGGGGCTCGGAAACCAAGTGGTGCTCTGTATTTGTGAAAATTTACTAAGTTCAATGTGATAAATTTCTTGAAAAATTCAGTACCTAAGATCTAGAGCAAAGATTGAAGGAAATGTCCACTTTGGCACAGTTGACACTTTCGCGTTCCCGCGACAGTCTGCGTCTGAAATAGTTCTCGCAGACGTATGCCGGGGACGTAGGTTGCGTCCAAAATTAAAATATGTTAAAATTCCAATTTTTCTCTGATTATTCTGGAACTGGGTTTAAAATAAGCACCTTTAGATTGCACACAATTTGATACCATAATGAACGACGTTGCACGACAATTGAGATCACAACACTGGAACGATTATGAATACCCCTGTGGTGATGAGCATCAAAAATTAAAATATTTGTTAAAATTCCATTTATTGTCCGATTATTATGGGTCCAGTTTTAAAATATGCGCCTTTAGATTGTGAACAATCTGATATCAAAATGAACGACGTAGATCGAAAATTGATGTTATCAAACTGAAATGAGTATACACAGTAGGTTGCTTTCCCTCCAGTACTGAATGTTGTTATTTTACGGTGATAATTTGAGCCCTGGCCTTCCAGTATCTTCCATGTATATATTATGAAATCAACCTCTTCTCCTACAGAGAATGTTGCATTTCGCTCGTATGCATTACATAAGCCCAAAAATTGTCAAACTAGAAAATGGAAGCGGCTCGCGAAAGTGATGTACTGTCTTGTTATTATCTTGGGTCCTCTGGTAGGTTAGAAGACAACACTTTAAATTGACCATTTCTTGACGTTGGGAACATCAAGAGGGCGGCTTATAAGATATCCCTCTTGTCTCTATCTAGAAAATACATTTTGAAAGCTTTAAGATGGTCTACCCTACTGAATTCTGATGATCAACGTCCTCACTGAGCGGTCTTTGACCAGGCTGTTGGCATATGAATCACATCCTGGTTGGTCAGGCTCAAGTTCTCTCTTGAACACCGAGAAAGGCCAGCCAGTTATGCCCCTTACGTGTAACAGGAGGGGGATTGTAAAGTCTTTGACCTTTGATGTTGATAGAGTTCTCTCGAGCTTACATTGAATAACTCCACTGAAATGATAACAAATAGTTCCACTGAAATGCACTTCTGCATTTCAATGGGGTTTATTTTACACATCCTGCCATGCCTAGTGGCTTCATGTAATGTTATTTCCATGTGAAGATTCGGACCATTCCCTCTAACCTTGGAGCCAGGTTCATGTGAAGATTCGGACCATTCCCTCTAACCTTGGAGCCAGGTTCCAATAGATTAGGTACAATGCTTTATCGTGTCAATGCACACGATATATGTTCATTGTATTTCGTCTATTTCAGAACTCTCTCCTGCTATGAAAGGGGAAGCGAGTACCAAGTCATTCTCAGGCAGGAAACCACTATTGATTTGCAAGGTAGCAGCACTGTAGTGGCATCCATGGAGTTGAAGGTTCTCATAATCCATCCTATCATTTTCCTGGCTGGTGCTATATTCACTTTATTATGCTCACTAAACGTTAGCTCAATTAATATCATCATTACCAGATCCATTACACGTTTTAATATTTCAATTCTATGAGTAACTGTGACTGTCTTGTATCCTATTGTATATACGTTTTCATATTTACCATAACTATGAACCTGGATTACTATTAAAACATTATGTTATTTTCAATTGCTCAATTATAAGCTTCAAAGATATCAGCTTATAGTTTTTAACATCTACAAAACCAACCTTCACGCTGATTTTGTAATTATTTATAAAGGATGATATGAAGATGTGGCTTGTATTTTGGTCTATATTGGACATAAGAATGAGAAGAATCAGTGGTGCCAGGACAGTGCCCTGGGATACAGAGCATTTCACTGTGCTTGGACTTTGTTATTTTTGGCAGTGTGTTTGATAGGAAATTGAATATCCATTGCCCAACTTTACGTGTTATTCGTATTGATCTCACTATATCACCTCATGGTTCATGGTCATATTAATCAAATGCTTTTGCACAATGTGAATAAAACGCCTACATTTTGTTTTTCCTTCTAATGCTTCCATGATTTTGTTATAGTGATTGAGTAATTACAAAAGGCAGGATCTTTCCACTCTAAATTCATGTCGATCTGGGTTGTGAAGTTTACTGTTCTCCATAAAGGTAGAGAGATTTGATCCCCTGATCACCATTTCAAAAACTTTAATTGTGTGTGATCTTAATGCAACCGGAGCATAGTTTTAGCCAATGCCTTGCCAGCTACCTTGTGCAGTGGCGCTATATCTGCTGATTCAAGTGCTTCTGGTATCTCACCTATAACCAAGATTATACAAGCTCCACATTACATACCTGGTTGATTGATTACACTGCCCAACACTTGGGCTGGACGGTAGAGCAATGGTCTCGCTTGCAGGTTGGCATTCAATCCCGACCGTCCAAAGTGGTTGGACACCATTCCTTTTCCCTCGTCCCATCCCAAATCCTCATCCTGACCCCTTCCAAGTGCTATACAGCAATAATGGCTTGGCACGTTTCCCTGATAATTCCCTCCCGCCACATTACAATGAGCCCTCTTGTTACTGGTACTTTGAATTTCTATATAAATATGGAATTCCAAGAGTCTGCACCCAGGGCCGAGTGCACGGGCACGCACTGTATATCAGTTAAATTATCGATATACAGTATATCAACCAGGTCGCCTGGTTGACCAGACGGCCAACCAGGAGGCCTGGTCAGAGACCGAGGCCTTGGGGCAGTTGATCCCCAGAAGCCACAACGTACTGTCAAAGTTTTTGTAAAACAAAAACAAGACTTAGTTTTGTAAAAGTGTGCTGATTTCCCTCTCAGGATTGTTACCTACAGCTTTTGTATTAAAAATGGCTTACATATATAAGCAAAACTCACACCAAGGAAACTTACAAATTTGAGCATATTCCAGTCAAACACATAGTCATAGGTAAAGCCCTGACGATGGAAGAGCTGGCGGAAGAGCTGCCTCAGGTAACTGTAGTCTGGTTTCTCCTCAAACCTCAGAGACCGGCAGAAATTCAGGTACGTTGCGAACTCATCTGTAAAATTATTTAAAAACAATAAGTTATGTAAAAAGAGAACATGAAATTTTAACAATAGAGTAGAGTAGCGGTATAAAACATTCAGTGGACGACAGCTGCGTCAGCCGAGTGCTAGAGAAGGCTTATGTTAAAGACGGCAAAATGTTGATGACGGTTGAACTTAACCACGTACTTTGAGAATCAAAATAAGTTTCAAAAATCAAAGAGAATAAAAATATTATTAGCAATAATAAAAAAATTAACAAAAAGCACAGCCTGGATACAACAATGTTTTTAGTTGCAGAATGGTCCAGTATAAATCAGTCCGTCTGAGCAGACTATCATAATTCCTGCAATACTGTACTTGCTGCACCAAAAAACATATATACTGGAATAGGTTACGGTGACTTCTGAAATGCTTTTTTTTTTATTTGAATTAATCTTCTAGAGGTTATCCCGAGATGATTTCTGGGCTTAGCGTCCCCGCGGCCCGGTCTCGACCAGGCCTCCTTTTCGTTACACATCCCACCAGGAAGCAGCCCGTAGCAGCTGTCTAACTCCCAGGTACCTATTTACTGCTAGGAAACCGTAGCTGTAGCATAAATACGGCTACCGTATCATGAATAAAAATAAGGCAAGTCGTGACTTAAGTGTTATCATTCATACCCAAGTATTTCCCATGTTCTATGGGCTCATTTCACTAAGGAAATCATTAATTTTAACCTTTGATATGATGGCCAACTTTTTTGAATGCTGGATGTGCCACCTGGAGGCATCACCTGTCACCTGGAGGCACCACCTGCCACCTGGAGGCACTGGCTGCACCTGCCACCTAGAGGCACCACCTGAAGGCACCAGCTGCACCTGTCACCTAGAGGCACCAGCTGCCACCTGGAGGTTGCAGCCAGCAGTTGGAGATAACATTAACATTACCTCAGTAACCATCATTAGCTACCCGTAAGGCCCTGCCATGGATTGTTCTTGGGCATGGCCATCAAAACAAATCTTTATTCTATAATTATAGCAAATTCTATTACAAAACTTATTATAAAAATACTGGGTTTCTAATTTAAAAAAAAAAGACTGCAGGAAAAGCATTAAATGAGTAAGTAGTGTCAACTTACTAGGAAATCCTTTACAGAGCTCCTCAATAGGGGTCTGCATCTTCTTTTCACTGATTCTCTCATATTTTTGCCTTTTAGTAGCAGCTTTGAGCCCTTGCCAAGGAAGAGATCCTCTGTTGAAGTACATCAACACATACCCTAGACTCTCCAAGTCATCCCTTCTGCTTTGCTCTGAAGAAATAAGAAAAAAAATTGTCTTTTGTAAACATTAATCCAAATATCTTGTATATTATAATAAAACATGATGATACTGAGCTTCACACACTAATAAAAGTATGAATAACATTTACTATATTTTATTTTGTATTTATATATACAAGAGTTCTTACATTCTTGTAAAGCCACTAGCACGCACAGCGGTTTGGGCAGGTCCTTAATCCTAATTTTCTCCGGAATACGACCTGCCAAATCATTTAACAACCAGGTACCCATTCACTTGCCGAGTGAACAGAGGCTACAGTTAAGGATTGGCACCCAGTCAATCCTGCCCGGCCAGGATACAAACCCAGGCCAAAGCGCTCGTGACACACCGGACGAGTGCTTTATCACTGCGCCACGGGAACTATAAATTATATTCACCTCTAACTTTCCACTTCTCTATTGAAACTACCAGTGGAGGAACTTGACAGTTCCACAGCACCAGAACATTTCAGTGCAAACACATATCAATTCAAACTTCATATTCCATTTGGGTGAATTATATTAATGTTTGTAATTAATGACTTTGCAATGTGAGCCTGTAATATCTAGATTATAATGTCCTGTTTGTTAAAAAAATCAAGCTCAATTATAATTTGTAAAAAGAAATACGATCTATTTAATTTTATTTACAACTACCCATAGACACACAATTTCCATGTATCACAAGGGTCTGTAACAAATAAAATTGAAGACATCATCAAGAGGACCACCACTAAAAGTCATAAACGTCACTACCTCCAGCATTAATGGATGGATTTACAGTCTCATCTCAAAGAGAGGTCTAAAAAGCTGTCCTTGCAACATGTACTCCTGTCAATAACTACCGAGATAGTTACTTTCACACATAAAATAACAATTAAATTGTATATAATGATATTAATTCCATATTCATTATTAAAAATAAATGACTACCACAGGTCCTAAACATGAATGAAGGAAAAAGAATTATCAGGGGAAAGCACCAAGCCGTTATGACTAAATAGCACTTGGAGGAGGGGTCAGGATAAGGATTTGGGATGGTACAAGGAGGGAAGGAACAGTGCCCAACCACTCTGACCGTCGTGGATTGAACGCGGACCTCCATGTAAACAAAGGAGACAGAGCCTAGATATTCATGCTATTCTAAACTTAAAACAAGAGAGATTGCATCACTCCACAATGAGGGGCAGCAAAGCATAACTAAAAACTTACAGACCTATAGAACAAACTTCACACACACACAGTCACCATGTCAATACAACCCTAGACAACATAGGTTCCAGGTTGCAATCCTTTTGACCATGTCGTGGCCTAGTTGACTAGGGCACGTGCGTGGGGAACACCCACCGCATAGGTTTGAATCCTCATCACGACTCCTACGGATTTTTTCATGGGTTTAGAGCATGACGCTCCTGGCTCTCACAACTGCAATGATATGGTCTTCAATGCTATGGAAGATAAGCAAAATGCTGGTGAAAAATATAGACTTTGCAGAAGCTTTCAACAAATGTAGCCATGATATTAGAGAACACAATATGTGCAAGAACAGAATTACAGTACTGGCAAAGTAGGAAGATGGATCGTATAATTTCCTGTCAAACATAACACAAAGAGGAAAGGCAAAGCTCAGTCCCCCAGGATACTTTACATACTTGTTCAGCACTCTCATTCTCATATCTAAAATAAATAATGCCTTAGACAAATGTGAGTCAGTGGTTATTGAAGAGTACCACAAAACATTACTATAGAAATAATAAACATAGCCTAAACAGCAGATTTATATTTGTTCAAGGAACTGTACTGCAATTTACTAAGCCAGAAAACACCGAACATATCAATGTTTCTAAATAAAATATTGAACTAGTAATAACAAGACAACAGCTGTACTTGAGGCTAGTACAACATGTATCATATCACTTGCATCAAAAATAATCTTCCTACAGTTGCACTTGTCTACACAAGTACTGCATGAGCAAAGGTTTATATCATTTCTGCTAACAAAAGTTATGTTTACACTTTGTACTCAAATTAATAATAATACCCAATTATTTCTACAATACACCAGAAAAATATCCAACACAAATAGTCTGGTCCCAATTAATTCAGTAAAAGGAGGATGCCACAATACTATTTAATAAACATTTCCATAAACTAGTCACCTCCAATAAAAGTAATCTGATCATTATTGCTCACACTACAATAAGTTGGGAAAAAATGCCACTAGTAAGTGATAAAGAGTACTTACCGATGCCAAGATGAGTATTAACCGAAGCATAACGCGCAGTACCGGTTAGATTTTTGTTTTCCCGATATGGTATATGTTGATGTGTGCGCGAGTCTCTGTACTTTTTGGCTAGACCAAAGTCTATGATATACACAAGATTTCCCTTTTTTCCCAAGCCCATGAGGAAGTTGTCTGGCTTAATGTCTCGGTGGATGAAATTCTTGCTATGGATATATTCTATCCTGGTTATCTGTAAAGATAAAACATGCACTCAAATCAGTCATGTGCAAATAATAAAAAAACTAAATCTGTAGTAAATCTGTCTGAAATTTAAATTGTAATTGGCGATACTGTGATGCAAACAAATTAAATATCTATATAAGACAGGGTATCTGTGTGCACGTCTGTCGGTTTAAATTAAGAGGCCAAAACACTTGGGGGGTTAGATTCAGCAATCTTTTGAAGGTAACTGGTGGTTGTTCAGAGATGACCATGGGTGGGCCAGGGGTCAACCCCTCATGAACCCCCTTTGCAAACGATACCAATTTCCAACCTCGTTCAATACCATCTTAAGTACAGTGGAACCTTGAATAACGAATTTAATCCGTTCCGGCACCGAGCTCGTTATGTGAAACGCTAGTCTTTCAAAACGAATTTCCCCATTTAAAATAATGGAAATCAAATTAATCCATTCTACCACTGAAAAACATCAATATGATATTCGATGTTTTAAATAATGGAGCAGCCTACCTTACATACACTGAACAAACCTTTATGACATTTTTCTTTCTTAAAATTTGTTCAATTTTTTTTTCATTTTTTGTAAAGCAAAAGGTTCGGTTGGTGTTTGTCGGGTAGGCTGCTCCATTATGACAATCTCTCTTGTTTCAAATGTGTTCCATTTCTTTTATATTTTTCATTTATTTCTCAATAATGAAGCAACCTACCCGACAAACACTGCACGAACCTATATGGCATTTGTCCGTTTCTCAAATTGTTTCAACTGCTTTTTTTATTTTTTTATTTTTTATTTTTTTAAGAAACATGGAGCTGCCTACCTGCCGAACACCGAACGAACCTTTTTGACATTTGTTCTATTTTTAATTTAATTTTTTTTCTACAAAATAGTCATTGCAACATCACAGCAGTCACCCCTTTAAATCCCAGCATCATTAGCATCTTTAAACAAAAAAGGATAATTTATTTGCATCTTCAGAGGCGTCCAAGAATGTGCGAGTAGCAGTGCGACCCCACCATACGGTGGTGGTGTTATTCAAGCGAGCGCTCACCAAACGAGACGAATTGTCGGTGATCGGAGCGCTCATTACCCAAAGTGCTCGCCAATTGAGGTGCTCGTCACTCGAGGTTCTACTGTATTTCATCCTTAGCTTCATCCACCATATTATTTTCTAGATAATTAAGTTATCTTGAGGTTAGGTTATCTTGAGATGATTTCGGGGCTTTAGTGTCCCCGCGGCCCGGTCCTCGACCAGGCCTCCACCCCCAGGAAGCAGCCCGTGACAGCTGGCTAACACCCAGGTACCTATTTTACTGCTAGGTAACAGGGGCATAGGGTGAAAGAAACTCTGCCCATTGTTTCTCGCCGGCGCCTGGGATCAAACCCGGGACCACAGGATCACAAGTCCAGCGTGGTGCTGTCCGCTCAGCCGGCCGGCTCTCTAAGTGTTAATTTGTCTCATTTTATTTATTAAGTTGACAGTTTGTAATGAAGGAGGTGGGAAGATGTTGAAGGAGATGAAAGACAGTGATGATGCTTGAAAATGGGAGCATCCCGTGGTACCTGGATAGTGAAAATGGTTGTGTAAAGGGTTATAGTGATGACTTGTTTCATTACAAGATTATTACATTGATGATTTTTTAGAGTGGTTAAGAAGGTTACAGTAAGGAAGATAAGAGTGGAGTAAAGATGACTACAATGATGATAATATTGTGTGGTGAAGATGCGGCCTCCATCTGCACAACACCAGGTACCTCTTCTAATATCACCTCTTTTTCCTTCTATCTCAAGCTTCAGCATATTTAGTGCCTCAAGCCCCTCCTCGTTGCTCTTGTTTATCACTCCGGGAAGCCATTTAGTAGCATATCTTTGCAACCTTTCTAGTTTACTCAAGTGCTCCTTCAGATATAGACACTGCAACACTGATACATAATCTAACTTCAATCTCACCAATGTTATCAACAACTTGTTAAAGTTTAAGGCAATTATCAGGAGAATTCACTTTAAGCTTTAAGACTATATTTTGAAGTGATATGAGTATAAGGATTTAGGACAGGATGAAGGAAAGTAATGCTTTAGTATTACAGTACTATATTCCATCTGTAAATATAAAAGCAATTCTAAAACTGACAAGTACAGCATTGGCTTCATAGAATACCTATAATGTGATCCTGTAATGAGAGTTTGCTACCCAGGACCACCCTTAGAGCTCTCACTTTGTCGAGAGTTCTTTAGTACTGTATCTTTTCCCCCTTATTCCCCATTCCATTATGTGGCGTATAATTACATTCAATTCCATCTGCCGTATGATTCTGAATTCACTCATTATGTCTCGGTCATTCTGTAGGGCACTTACCTAGGCATCACATGAGACCTGGTCGAGAACCTGGATGAGGACTGGGCCGCGGCCCAGCCCCGAAGTGGGACCTGGTCGAGGACCTAGACGAGGACCGGGCCGCGGGCCAGCCCCGAAGTGGGACCAGGTCCCGACATGGCTAAGCCCCAAAATCATCTCAAGATAGATCTTACTCTCCCTTAGTAAGCTGCCATCATCAGTCAACACACTCATACAGCCATCACAATTTTCTACTTGTGTTGCAAAGACAAACTAAACACAACCTAACCTTCCTAGGCCTAATACCTAGGAAGGTATTAGGCCTTCAACTGAGGCCTAATATAGTAGTGCATGCTACATTAGGTCTAATTTTTTTTTTTTGGGGGGGGGGGACTATTAAGTGAATAGTACAAATTTGTACTATATAATTGCTCAATATGTCAATGTTTATACTATGGTGCACATAGTTACAAAGTGTACACACTAAACAGGAGGATGGGTTGTCATTTGAACTCTTACTTCCCTGTGGTAGATCATTTATATAGCAAGTAACAGTTAGGGAAGATAATGTCAAGCGAGCTTATATAGTGGCACTAAACACATTAACGAGTCATATGAGAGCTGAAACATGTTGTATTGTTACTGCTCAACATTATTAAGCTTAAACCACCAACAAATTTAGAAGGTTAAGTAAGAGATGAAATGGAGAAAACATAAAAATTCATACAGTATTTTGTATACATATTAATTCAAGAGAAAATTCTGCTCTCTCCACCTGTGTCCTTTAAAATTAAAATAAAAAAAAAAATTATGCCCCCATTTTCTAATAGAAAATATAATCTAAGCAACCTGAAACAAGATACTGTACTGTTATTTCAAGACAATTATAAATACAACTATTAATAATAATAAATTTAGGTTTCTTCAAATTTTATTATTTAAACAAGAAGCATACTATCAATATACAGTGTACTGTATATGAAAAATATTAGTAAATTTTTTTTTAGATAACAGTCAAATAATAGACCACCCAGATGATTGCAAAAGTTGCCAAACTGAAGACCTCTAGCATGTTGGAGGGAACGAGCAGAAGCAGATACAAATAAACCAATATTTTCCTTTCATCTAGTTATGCCGCTGCATCCAACAGTGTGGCCCGTCCAGACCACCAATCAGGAGGCCTGATTTAGAGACCAGGCCATGCAGACATTGATCCCAGGAACCAACAACAGGTAAGTAGGTCACAATGATAGCAACTCAAAGCCGTGCCCGGCAACAGTTTAAGTACGGTAAATACAACTCTGGGTTGCGTAGGAATATCTCTGCAAAAAGAAATCTCTGGGTCTTGTTTGGAGATGAAAAGTACAAATTTTTTCTTTAGAAAGAGAATAATTGTATGAAAGTAGCAGACTAGAATTACCAGTCCTATGTATGTGCGTGTGTCATGTTCACTTTAGCCATTTTGATAACAGATTGGCAGCCTGTTTGTAGATTCACAGATTTGAGCCAAACCAATTTAGCTTTCACTGCCTTGATGTCGAGCTAAATCTCAGTTATTTTTCTCTTTCTTTCTATACTTGTTTATCTCTAATATTCTAGGATCCACAAATTGCATATATTTTTATCAATTGGAGCTCTCATTTCAGCCTATGCTGGGGTCTTTTGACTAATTTTGTCATGATTGGTCAACATTTTTATTACCGTACAGTATTATGTTGTATTCTTGTCCAGTCTGCACACTGGCAAGTGTTTATCTTGAGACATGTTTATCCTCAATGTTGGCCATGCCGGTGTAGTCTTCACCATTGGCTTCCAGTATGCCTTGGGGCCGCCACCACCACCACCTCCTCCTTGGGGCCGCTACCACCACCACCTCCTCCTTGGGGCCGCTACCACCACCACCTCCTCCTTGGGGCCGCTACCACCACCACCTCCTCCTTGGGGCCGCTACCACCACCACCTCCTCCTTGGGGCCGCTACCGCCACCACCTCCTCCTTGGGGCCGCTACCACCACCACCTCCTCCTTGGGGCCGCTACCACCACCACCTCCTCCTTGGGGCCGCTACCGCCACCACCTCCTCCTCCTTGGGGCCGCTACCGCCACCACCTCCTCCTTGGGGCCGCTACCACCACCACCTCCTCCTTGGGGCCGCTACCACCACCACCTCCTCCTTGGGGGCCGCTACCACCACCACCTCCTCCTTGGGGGCCGCTACCGCCACCACCTCCTCCTGGGGGCCGCTACCGCCACCACCTCCTCCTGGGGGCCGCTACCGCCACCACCTCCTCCTTGGGGGCCGCTACCGCCACCACCTCCTCCTTGGGGGCCGCTACCGCCACCACCTCCTCCTTGGGGGCCGCTACCGCCACCACCTCCTCCTGGGGGCCGCTACCGCCACCACCTCCTCCTTGGGGCCGCTACCGCCACCACCTCCTCCTTGGGGGCCGCTACCGCCACCACCTCCTCCTTGGGGGCCGCTACCGCCACCACCTCCTCCTTGGGGCCGCTACCGCCACCACCTCCTCCTTGGAGGCCGCTACCGCCACCACCTCCTCCTGGGGGCCGCTACCGCCACCACCTCCTCCTTGGGGGACGCTACCGCCAACCCCCCCCTCCTGGGGCCGCACCACCACAACCTACCTCCTTGGGGGGGCCGCCACCACCACCTCCTCCTTGGGGGCCGCTACCACCACCACCTCCTCCTTGGGGCCGCTACCACCACCACCTCCTCCTTGGGGCCGCTACCACCACCACCTCCTCCTTGGGGCCGCTACCACCACCACCACCTCGTCCTTGGGGCCGCTACCACCACCACCTCCTCCTTGGGGCCGCTACCACCACAACCTCCTCCTTGGGGCCGCTACCACCACCACCTCCTCCTTGGGGCCGCTACCACCACCACCTCCTCCTTGGGCCGCTACCACCACCACCTCCTCCTTGGGGCCGCTACCACCACCACCTCCTCCTTGGGGCCGCTACCACACCACCTCCTCCTTGGGGCCGCTACCACCACCACCTCCTCCTTGGGGCCGCTACCACCACCACCTCCTCCTCCTTGGGGCCAACATTTTGTCAATTTTATTTTCAGCTTGCATTTTTATTTGAGATAATTTTTTATGTAATAAGTAAAGTAGGCTCACAATAAAGTAGCGGTCATAACTGCAAAGAAAATGACAGTTAGAAAACAAGAACCTTTCAAACAAGAGATGCTATAACAATAAGGATACTCTTAAAGATGCTAGCGCTCTCTACTCTAGATAAATNATTGATAACAAAAAATGAGAAAAGATGAAATGTTTAGGAGTGCTAATGTGAGGAAAGTTCTGAAACTCTCTCACTGCCAACTTTACCCAGCCTCACCAAGTAAGCATTCTGACAGACTCACCTAATTGAAATCGTCTAGTTGTGCTTGCGGGGGTGAGCTTCGGCTCTTAAATCCCACCCTAAACAGTCAATCAAACGGTGTACAGGTTCTCGAGCCTATTAGGCTCTTTCATATCTACATTGAAACTGCATATGGAGTCTGTCTCCACCACATCACTGCTAATGCAGTCCACTGTTAACTACTCCAACACTGAAAGAATTCTTTCTAACGTCTCTGCGCCTCATTTGGGAACAAAGTTTTCACCTGCGTCCCCTTGCTCATGCACCACCCGTTCTAAATAGTTGATATCCTGTCAAGTCCTCTTGAGAATTTTGTAAATGGTAATCACATCTCCTTTAACTCTTCTATCTACCACTGATGTGAGGTTTAATTCCAGTAGTCATTAATTCCTAATAGCTCATACCTCTCAGCTTGAGGACTAGTCCGGTGGCATAAAGATTCTAAAGGCAACTCTTATGTTGCCAGCCTTGCACATGCCACTGATGATATTCTTTGGTTGTTGGCTTCAAGGGGCAGGTCTGGCATAATATCAACCTTCAGATCATTCTCTATTCCCAATTCCTTAAGGTTTTCATCTCCCAATTCGTACCTTGTGTCTGGCCTAATGCTTCCGACACCTATTTTCAACTGTAAAGTTCAACCGTATTATTGTACTTTACACTTGCTTGAGTTTAACTCTACGGTAGTAGTACTGTATTGGACCATTGCTTCAGTTTGACCAGGTCATCTTGTAGTCTCTTGCTGTCCTTCTGTCTTAATCTGTTTAATCATTTTACCATCATCAGTAAACACTAGAGGAATGAGTTTATAACCTCTGGGAGATCATGTATATATATCAGAAACAAAACAAATATAATTACAAGTAAGTGTAATTACCTAAGTGCAGTTACAGGATGAGAGCTACACTCATGGTGTCCCGTCCTCCCAGCACTCTGTCATATAACGGTTTGAAATTACCGACGGTTTTGGCCTCACCACCTTCTCACCTAACTTGTTCCAACCATCTACCACTCTATTTTCAAAAGTGAATTTCTTATATTTCTCTGGCAGCTTTGTTTCGGGAGTTTAAATCTATGCCTCTTGTTTTTGAAGCTCCGGGTCTCAGAATTCTTCCCTATCAATTTTATCATTCCAGTTACGATATTGTACGCAGTGATCATATCGCCTCTTTTTCTTCTATCTTCTAGTTTTGCATATTTAATGCCTCTAACCTCTCCTCGTAGCTCTTGTCCTTCAGTCTGGAAGCCACTTAGTGGCATGTCTTTGCACCTTTTCCAGTTTGTTGATGTACTTAAGATATGGGCACCATACAACTGCTGCATATCCAGCTTGGTCTAACGAAAGTCGTGAACAATTTTTTAGTATTTCTCCATCCATGTATTTAAAAGCAATTCTAGTTAGAAAGTGTAGTATAGGCTCCTTGCACAATGTTCTTAATGTGGTCCTCAGGTGATAGTTTTTCAATCTAGAACCACCCCTGGATCCCTTTCTTTGTCAGAATTCTTTAAAGATTTCTCACATAATTTATAGGTTGTGGGGTCTATGTTCTCCAATTCCACATTCCATAACATGGCATTTATTCACATTAAATTCCATTTGCAAAGTGTTGCTCCAAATACTTATTTTGTCCAGGTCTTCTTGAAGGCATGACAATCATCTAGTTCTTTTCTTCCCTATTATCTTCAGCAAACATGTTTCACATAATTCTGTATTCCATCTGGTAGATCATATATGTAGACAATAAACATTACCGGTATTAGAACTGAACCCTGTGGTACTCCACTTGTGACATTCCTCCAATCCGATACATTGCCTCTGATTACGGCCCTCATTTTTTTATCAGTTAAGAATTTTTCATCCATATTAGAAGCTTACCTGTCACCCCTCCAAAATGTTCCAGTTTCCAAAACAACCTCTTATGTGGAACTCTGTCAAAAGCTTTTTTAGGTCCAGATAGATGCAGTTAACCAAACCATCTTTTCCAGTAAAATCTCTGTGGCTCGATCATAGAAACTGAGTAAATTCGTTAAACAGGATCTTCCAGATCGAAAATCATACTGCCTGATATTATATAACTTTTCTCCAGGTGTTCTACCCATTTAATTTTAATTTTTTTTTTCCAATATTTTGACTATTACTTGTCAATGATACAGGTCTGTAATTGAGGGGGTCTTCCCTGCTGCCACTTTTGTAGATTGGAATTATGTAGCCTGTTTCCACACATCAGATACAACTCCTGTACACAGGGAAACTTGAAAAATCAGTTGAAGTGGAATGCTGAGCTCAGATGTACATTCTCTCAGAACCCATGGTGAAACTCCTATGGACCAACTGCTTGGTTCTTACTTAGCTCCTTGAGCATTTTTTCCACTTCGTCCCTAGACACCTCAATGTGCTCTACGTTGTTTCATGTTTTTCTCTGGAATTCTTATTGTGTCTGGCTCCCTGAAGATTTCATTTTGTACAAACACACTCTGGAATTTTGTTTAATGTTTCACACATTTCTTTTCATTGTCCGTGAATCTATTTCCCACTTTCAACCTCTAAATATTATCCTTTATCTGCAATTTGTTGTTTATGAATTTATAGAATAGACCTGGTTCAGCTTTACATTTATCCGCAATCCTTTTTCAAAATTCTTTCTGCTTCTCTCCTCACTGCCGTATAGTTATTTCTTGCATCATTGTATCGCTGGTATATTTGGGGGGTTTGGCCTCTTTCTATATGATTCTATTTTATTTTTGTGTCTTTTAGTCTCTGACCTCTCGCAATTTCTGTCGAACCAATCCTGTTCCTAGTTCTGCATCTCGCTTTGGTATAAAAAATTTGTGCCTTTAACATATATTTCACAAAACTTGACATACATCTCATTCTTTTTTTCCAGTCAAAGTCTTTCCAGTCATTTCAGTCTTTCCAGTCAAATTCCTTAAAGAAATGTCTGAATTCCCCATAATGACCTCAACTGAAATCAGGCTTTTCAACTGCTTCAACCCATTTTCTTCCAAATTATAATGCATAGCATACTTTATCCCCAATAAGATATGGTCACTTTTACCTAAGAGAGGGAGGTACTGAATGTCAAATATCTCTTCCTCCTTCCTGGTAAATATCAAATCCAGCATGGAGGAAACACCCTTCCCTCATCCTCGTACCTTGTTTATCATGTTGAAACATGGATGTTTCCAGGATGAGGTTACGAATCTACAAGTCCAAAATCCTCCGTTCTAGCTTCATATGCCTCCCCAGTCTATGGATTTCAAGTTGAAGTTGCCAACTACCAACAGTCGTGATCTATCTTTATCAGCTCTCACTATAAATCTCTCTCATTATTGTTACAAGACCTTCTCGTTTATTATCCAGCTCCTCCTTTGACCAAGTGTTTGCATGGCAGTGGACAATATGCATTTATGATCGTTAGTTTATCATCTGATTGCAGATTTCATCAACTAGATGTAATTATTCAATTGCAGAATAGTGTGGGGGACTCTACTTGTGACATCTTGTTATAAAGACATCAACTAGTATGCAATACTGTATTTCTGGAATATGGGTATGTACACAATACTGAGCCAGAACTTTACCTGCAAAGTCTTTAACAATTTCCAAAAAATAAAAAATAAAAAATTAATGCACTGGAAAAAAAATTCAAGATTTTGAAAAAACTTTAACAATGAAGCAGTGACACCGCATTACCATTGTGCTCTCCAACATTACACACACATTAAAATTTGAAAAGTAAACATGACAACAGTAATGAGTGTGTTAAGAGCCATTTATCTATGTTATTTAAGTTTATTTCAAAGATATGCCACTTATCATGGCGGCTATAGTTTAATGTGATGGTTAAATCAAGTAAATCTCCCACAAAACTTTAATAGGATGCGTGAGAATGCAAAGTAACTCTAAAGCTGTTTGTTAATAAAGATTCAGGTTTACTTATCTTAACATTTAGTATTCACAGAAACAGAGACTGTAATACAAATTCATGTACCGGGTGCAGAGCACCACTTGGTTTCCAAACTTTAGTTATCCGAAACTTCCAGTTTCCCGATTGGGTTGGAGAGTCACGCTACACGAGCTAAGTTCGGATAGGAAGCAGTCTGCCAAGCCTCACGTTGGCCGGGGTGGGAGTTACCCTACATGAACCAAGTTCAGGGAGGAAGTGGCCAGACAAGCGTCGCGCTGGCCTGTGGTGGTGGGTAGGGGGTGGTTAAGATGGTTTAGTTTGCCCACTGACCATGTCGGGTGCCACCTCTCTGGTGACTGCTACCCTGTGATGTCACAGATTCACTGCCTATTGTTCCCATTGTTTTGATTTGTCATGAGGCTGGAGTGGTCATTCCGTGATTTTATTGGATATATCTACACAATCAAGGAACATCCGTGCACCATGTGGCTCAAAATGCATGCATTGTGTCAGTGAAAGCATCAACAAGTGGGATACATAAAAGATCAGTGATGACATTTGAGAAATAATTAAGATGGAGAGCGGTGTCCCAAGAAGTGTCGTGTGCGCTGGATATGGCATTAGCAAAAGTGTTTTTGATATTCTTAAGGCTAAACCTATCATTTTTTACTATTTCCCTAAAAGTGAAAGTTGTAAGGCAATACGAAATAGAAAGGTAGTAAGTAAAGTAAAGGTGGAGTGTGTTAATAATGCAGTGTGGAAATGGTACAAACAGAAGCATGAGGTGACAAAGAAGCCAGTGGCAGATGATGTCACAAACAAATGTCAATTAAAGTCTTTTGCAATGGCTTCCAAGAATGCTCGCATTGCATCACCTGCACCTGACTCGTCGCATGTTGACCCAGTCAACCCAACACCACACATCCACTACCTCTTCCATGTAAATAACTATGCTTCATCAACAGCGATCATCAAGATAAGCGAATCAGGACTTCACTTGTTGGTGAGTACAAACAAAATACGGTTGCATTTACGCTATGAACCTGTCGATTTTTAGCTCTCGAGTGTATTCGTAAAATTATCATTTTTTTTTTTAATTCTAATTTGTTTTCCACCCATTCTTATTATGAACTTACATGATAACCGACGGTCTCATCCCAAGGGGCTCGGAAACCAAGTGGTGCTCTGTATTTGTGAAAATTTACTAAGTTCAATGTGATAAATTTCTTGAAAAATTCAGTACCTAAGATCTAGAGCAAAGATTGAAGGAATGTTCACTTTGGCACAGTTGACACTTTCGCGTTCCCGCGACAGTCTGCGTCTGAAATAGTTCTCGCAGACGTATGCCGGGACGTAGGTTGCGTCCAAAATTAAAATATGTTAAAATTCCAATTTTTCTCTGATTATCTGGAACTGGGTTTAAAATAAGCACCTTTAGATTGCACACAATTTGATACCATAATGAACGACGTTGCACGACAATTGAGATCACAACACTGGAACGATTATGAATACCCCTGTGGTGATGAGCATCAAAAATTAAAATATTTGTTAAAATTCCATTTATTGTCCGATTATTATGGGTCCAGTTTTAAATATGCGCCTTTAGATTGTGAACAATCTGATATCAAAATGAACGACGTAGATCGAAAATTGATGTTATCAAACTGAAATGAGATACACAGTAGGTTGCTTTCCCTCCAGTACTGAATGTTGTTATTTTACGGTGATAATTTGAGCCCTGGCCTTCCAGTATCTTCCATGTATATATTATGAAATCAACCTCTTCTCCTACAGAGAATGTTGCATTCGCTCGTATGCATTACATAAGCCCAAAAATTGTCAAACTAGAAAATGGAAGCGGCTCGCGAAAGTGATGTACTGTCTTGTTATTATCTTGGGTCCTCTGGTAGGTTAGAAGACAACACTTTAAATTGACCATTTCTTGACGTTGGGAACATCAGAGGGCGGCTTATAAGATATCCCTCTTGTCTCTATCTAGAAATACATTTTGAAAGCTTTAAGATGGTCTACCCTACTGAATTCTGATGATCAACGTCCTCACTGAGCGGTCTTTGACCAGGCTGTTGGCATATGAATCACATCCTGGTTGGTCAGGCTCAAGTTCTCTCTTGATCGCCTTTGTAATTACTCAACCACTATAACAAAATCATGGAAGCATTAGAAGGAAAACAAAATGTAGGCGTTATTCACATTGTGCAAAAGCATTTGATTAATATGACCATGAACCATGAGGTGATATAGTGAGATCAATACGAATAACACGTAAAGTTGGGCAATGGATATTCAATTTAACCTATCAACACACTGCCGAAAAATAAACAAGCCAAGCACAGTGAATGCTCTGTATCCCAGGGCACTGTCTGGCACCACTGATTCTCTCATTCTTATGTCCCAATATAGACCCAAAATAAAGCCACATCTTCATATCATCCTTTATAAATAATTACAAAATCAGCGTGAAGGTTGGTTTTGTAGATGTTAAAAACTATAAAGCTGATATCTTTGAAGCGTTATAATTGAGCAATTGAAAATAACATAATGTTTTAATAGTATCCAGGTTCAATAGTTATGGTAAATATGAAACGTATATACAAGGATACAAGACAGTCACAGTTACTCATAGAATTGAAATATTAAAACGTGTAATGGATCTGGTAATGATGATATTAATTGAGCTAACGTTTAGTGAGCATAATAAAGTGAATATAGCACCAGCCAGGAAAATGATAGGATGGATTATGAGAACCTTCAACTCCATGGATGCCACTACAGTGCTGCTACCTTGCAAATCAATAGTGGTTCCTGCCTGAGAATGACTTGGTACTCGCTTCCCCCTTTCATAGCAGGAGAGAGTTCTGAAATAGACGAAATACAATGAACATATATCGTGTGCATTGACACGATAAAGCATTGTACCTAATCTATTGGAACCTGGCTCCAAGGTTAGAGGGAATGGTCCGAATCTTCACATGAACCTGGCTCCAAGGTTAGAGGGAATGGTCCGAATCTTCACATGGAAATAACATTACATGAAGCCACTAGGCATGGCAGGATGTGTAAAATAACCCCA
Organism: Procambarus virginalis; assembly: GCA_020271785.1. NCBI lineage: Eukaryota > Metazoa > Arthropoda > Malacostraca > Decapoda > Cambaridae > Procambarus > Procambarus virginalis. Next base: position 15,763,099 of record WNGS01163947.1, on the reverse strand, counting down.
TTGAAATGCAGAAGTGCATTTCAGTGGAACTATTTGTTATCATTTCAGTGGAGTTATTCAATGTAAGCTCGAGAGAACTCTATCAACATCAAAGGTCAAAGACTTTACAATCCCCCTCCTGTTACACGTAAGGGGGATAACTGGCTGGCCCTCCTCGGTGT
>WNGS01163947.1:15738676-15748713 GCA_020271785.1 Procambarus virginalis | reverse complement strand
TATACTTCCCTTCACCTATGCCTCTCCTTCCTCTTTACTCTAAAAACAAAACAAAAAAAAAAAAAAACAAAAAAAAAACCTGCTGGCAAAGGCGAGGGGGGGGGGGGGGGAGTTTGACCCCCACTATTGGCTGGGACGGGGTAGCACTCCCCCCCCTGCCACTATGGGCTGGGACGGGGAATTCGACCCCCCCACTATTGGCTGGGACGCGGGGGTTCGACCACTATTGGCTGGGACGGCCAACCCGTCCTTGACTCAAGTCCATTCCATCCAGCGGTCGACCCCACAGAACCATTCACAAACTTTTACATGCTGTTCATTCAAAACGGGAATTTTCGCAAATATAAATTAATACTACAATATATTAGCATGTTGTGCATATATAGGCAAAGATGAAGTCAGGTCAGGTGTTTAGGTTCTGTTGGCGATTATTTGTAGTACGTGGGTGAAGCATTGCTGCAACCCGTCCTCGACTCAAGTCCATTACATTCAGCGGTCAACCCCACAGACGCATTCATAAATTTTAACATGCTGTTCATTTAAAACGGGAATATTCTCAGGTATAAATTAATATTATAATATATTAGCATATTGTGTATATATAGGCATAGGATAGGTTAGGTTAGGTGTTTAGGTTCTGTTGGCGATTATTTGTATTTGTAGTACGTGGGTGAAGCATTTATAGCGTTGTGGTTCGAACAAAATTCGTCAGTGAAGCACTTGTTCCGGATATGTTCGAACGTCAGCAGTTGTGAGTCGTGTGTAACCGCTTTTCATTCATAAACAGGGGTTTGGCGGGTGCATGGAATCACTTTTGATCTTTGTTTGGAGGACGGGCTGCATTTACAGCGTTGTGGTTCGAACACCAGTCGTCAGTGAAGCACTTGTTCCGGAAGTGTTCGGACGTCATCAGTTGTGAGTCGTGTGTAAACAGTTTTTCATTCATAAACAGCTGGGGGTTTGGCCGGTGTATGGAATGGACTGTTGTTGTTGTTATAGATTCCGCTACTCGGAACAAGTTCCAAGTAGCACAGGCTATGGTGAGCCCGTAACTTACCTGGCACAGGAGTGGTGCTGAATTGCTGTCCGGAATGGATTCTGGGCCTTTGAATATGAGGATGGGCAGGGGACTTGGGGGGGGATTGTTCGACCGCCCACTCTATTGGCTGGTACGGTGGGGGGGGTTTCTCCCCCCCTCATTGCTGGCTGGGAGGGGGGGGTGAGGGGGTTCGACAGCTACACTGACCACAGTCGTCTGGGTTGATAACCCTGTCCCACAGTATATAATCCCCAGATGAGATATATATGTGTATATAGGAACAGTTCATACAAGTATATATATGAACAACTCGATAAATAATATGTATGAACTATTCGACAAATAATAATAATTAAACAAAGAGCCTTAAACAGAACAACATGTGTGGAAGCATCGGAGTGTGTATATATGAATGCTACTCAGTATTCATCTATAGACATCCATATATGGTGAAACACATGTGAAGAACCTCTCACACACTCACAGCTCCCTGACAAGAGGGAGCCAGCTTAGCTTAGCTGCCAACACCCACACATCGTGTCAGCAAGGCGGACAGCCCGCCTGCTGTCATACCTCTCACTGTATTTCCCACTTCTATACTTCCCTTCACCTAGGCCTCTCCTTCCTCTTTACTCCCAAAAAAAAAAAAAAAAAAAAAAAAAAAAAGCCCGATGGGCACTTGCCCGGGGGGGGGCCCCACGAGCACAGGGCCCCCACCAGCATGTGCCTTATGGAAGCACAATGTTTAAATATTTAGGTCAAGCACCAAGCACACTTGTATAATATAACCCTACATCCTGGTGTAGGACTAAATGCTAAATATTTAACATACATATTTCCAGGTGAATAATCCTTTCAGCAGAAATGAAAGGTAATGTTATGAGTAAACCTTAAGTAAGCACAGCAGAGGAACAGTTGCAGAGGAGGAGGAGAAAATATGAACACTTCTAAAGTTAACATCATGTCTCAACACAGGTGCGACGACAGCCACTCATAACATTCCTTCAGGTATAGCATCCACTCCTGTAATGCCATCCACTAGTCCTGTTCCTTCAGATATAGCGTCCACATCTATATCCACTCCTGCAATGTTATCCACTAGTATTGTTCCTTCAGATATAGCGTCCACATCTATATCCACTCCTGCAATGTTATCCACTAGTATTGTTCCTTCAGATATAGCGTCCACATCTATATCCACTCCTGCAATGTTATCCACTAGTATTGTTCCTTCAGATATAGCATCCACATCTGCATCCACTCCTGTGTAACGTACGATTACGTTACGTCGTTGGGTTGATTAGATACAGTGTTTAGTTAGTTTCATATTTATTTAGTAGTCTTGGTTACTGTAGTCGGTCTTTGGCATTGTCGTAGACGTTCAGACGGAGCTTGGAGCAGAGCAAAGAGCTGAGTGAGGCCGGAGTCGTGGAGCTCTATGCAGGAGAGCGTGGCGGCTCAATTGGGAATCGTGAGTGTCTAAACTCGATGAGAAGCGAGAGCGTTTTAGCTTGATGCGGTCGTAGTCTGCTGTCGTCTGCTCTGTGTCGAAGCTATAGCGTATTGGGGTCTATTAGAACTGTACACGCTGAGTGCTACATTCTTGAGGTTTGAAGAGATGTGGAAAGTTCTAAGCGTCTGCATTGTAGTTCACTGAATGACTGTGGAAACTGTATTGTCGGCTATTCGATTGATTGATAAAGATTAAGCCACCCAAGAGGTGGCACGGGCATGAATAGCCCGTAAGTGGTGGCCCTTATGAACCATTACCAGTATCGAGAGATGATACTGGAGATCTGTGGAGGTGCGACTGCACCCTGCGTGACGGGAGATGTCTCCGGGACCAAATGGTGACCAAATGGTCGTCGGCTATTCGATTGATTGATTTGATTGATAAAGATTAAGCCACCCAAGAGGTGGCACGGGCATGAATAGCCCGTAAGTGGTGGCCCTTTTGAGCCATTACCAGTATCAATAGCTGATACTGGAGATCTGTGTAGGTGCGACTGCACCCTGCGTGACGGGAGATGTCTCCCGTCTTTGCTGTTCGGTCGGCTATTCGATTGATAAAGATTAAGCCACCCAAAAGGTGGCACGGGCATGAATAGCCCGTAAGTGGTGGCCCTTATGAGCCATTAACAGTATCGAGAGATGATACTGGAGATCTGTGGAGGTGCGACGGCACCCTGCGTGACGGGAGATGTCTCCCGGACCAAATGGTCGGCTATTCGATTGATTGATGAAGATTAAGCCACCCAAAAGGTGGCACGGGCATGAATAGCCCGTAAGTGGTGGCCTTTTGAGCCATTACCAGTATCAATAGGTGATACTGGAGATCTGTGGAGGTGCAACTGCACCCTGCGTGACGGGAGATGTTTCCCGTGTCGGCTATTCGATTGATTGATTGATAAAGATTAAGCCACCCAAGAGGTGGCACGGGCATGAATAGCCCGTAAGTGGTGGCCCTTATGAGCCATTAACAGTATCGAGTGATGATAGTGGAGATCTGTGGAGGTGCGACGGCACCCTGCGTGACGGGAGATGTCTCCCGGACCAAATGGTGACCAAATGGTGGTTACTCCTGATTGATAAGGATTAAGCCACCCAAGAGGTGGCACGGGCATGAATAGCCCTTAAGTGGTACAATTTTTTTTTTTTCTCCGTAATTCTTTTCATTATTATGACATTGCATTTAATCATCGAGCTGTTATCGCGGGGAGGATACTGCTTCACAGTCTTTATGAGGGCGTCCAGCTGCTGGACACCTTTGTTGACCAGGAGAGTGGCTCTGTTGATGGCTTCAGGGTGGCCACAGCAAGATTCAGGAACTCTTAAAGCTCTTCTAAGGTCGTTGGTTGCTTCACATTCTAAAAGATAGTGAAGTAATGGCTTTTCTGTGACAGTTTGGCAGAAGATGCACTCTCTCTGTCGGGGTTCACCAATCTCCCAGTTGCATCTGTAACCTAGACGTAGTCTATATAACCTAACTGCTATTTCCTGTGGATTCCTTTTGGGATATTTAATCTTTCTAATTTAGTTGCCTGAAGATACCATGTTGCAGAGGGCGAGCCTTCAGCTATTCTCTTGTGTAGGTAGGCTTTGTTGAGGTGTGAGAGTTTTTTGGTGATGATGTTTTTAATGTTCTCTAGGCTGGGTTGAATTGTTTTATCTATCACTGGATGACGAGTTGCCAGTTTAGCAATTTCATCAGCTTTCTCATTTAATGGGATTCCAATATGGGATGGGATCCAGTTCAAGGTTAGTCGGCTATTCACTTCAAGCTTGCTTATATTTGGTGACTACACCTCAGCTTCCTCCAATACGATAGATGGATGGAAGAACTGTTGCCGGTAATTAGGGAAAGGATTATAGCTTCTGTAATTAGTGTTAGTTAGTTATGCCATTAAGCTAATGAGAGATTGGAGTGAGTATAACGTTTATTCGCTACACCTGCAATGTCAGCCACTAGTTCCTTCAGATATAGCGTCCACATCTACATCCATTCCCGCTACCAATCATCCAGTTTCAGCAGACATACCACCATTGCCTGTTGCTGTTGTTGGTGACAAATAAAGACGTTTGCAATCCAAGAGACCGATCATGATAGCAACCGTTCCAACTCACACAGTGTGTATACGCAGCTGGAGTAGAGAATATGAAGGCGAGGTATTTATCAAACAATGTGTTCAAACGTGAACTGCGGAATGGCGAGTATGTAAAACGTGAATGGCTACTCTATCACCATCCCAAGGTCGTTTGTACTGCTTTGTATTTAGCCCGTTGGCCATGAAAGAATTTCCCTTTGCTACATTGGGGGTTCAATGACTGAAGCACAACAATGTTATTTTAGAACACGAAAATGGAATGGAATGGAATGATCAGGGGAAAGCGCCAAGCCATTACGACTATGTAGCACTTGGAAGGGGTCAGGATAAGGATTTGGGATGTGACAAAGGAAAGAAATGGTGCCCAACCACTTGGACGGTCGGGGATTGAACGCCGACCTGTTTGAAACGAGACCGTCGCTCTACCGTCTAGGTAGATAAGGCATAAAGTAACTGGAAGTGTATATTATTTATTACTTGAGCAACATTGCTTAGAGCAAGAATATTGGCATAGTGTTGACACGGGTGGTTTATGTAAGTCACTTTCTTGCCTCTAGAGGCTTGGCACTTTGTGCAGAAAGTCAGATTATTTGGTCAGCCAAAAATGGCAACTATTTAGGTATAATAGAGCTGCTGAGTGAATTTGACCCTTTCAAAGAACATCTCAAAATGTATAGAAATCCTGGAAATGGAAATCCGTTATATTTATCTGTAAATATTTGAGAGGAATTTATTGAATTAATGGGACAACAGGTTCTTTGTACTATTCTTGAAGAAGTAAAAAAAAAAGTCAAAATATTGTTCATTAAGTGTAGGTTCCACTCCAGACATCTCACACACAGATCAACTGACATACTGTCTGATACATTAAAGACTGTGAGCCTGTGGAACGTTTCTTGATGATCATCCCCATCTGTTCTCATGGAGCAAAGGATCTAACAAGACACTCTTGTTAATTTTCTTAATGAAAACAAAATTCCAGTATCAAACTGCTGTGGTTAATCATACGATAATGCCTCAAATATGTCCTGGACGATATACTGGATTGCAAGCCAGATTCATCTACTCAACGAGTTGATGAATCTCAATTTTTAGCATCTATGTCCCCTGTGCTGGACACAGCCTGAACTTGGTGGGAGTAAAAGCAGTAGAATCAAATTCTTTGAGTCAAAAGTCAAATTTGACTTTGTTTAGCATCTGTATTAATTTTTTGCTGGTTTTAACCCATCGCTGGAATGTATTGACATCATCTTAACATCTTAAGGAAAAGATCTTTGTGGTCAAGCTTGTGTCTGACACACGATGTACTCTGTACTCCCCTAGTGAGTACTGTATGGGGGGGGGGGTCCAGAAAATCAAACATGCACTGAATTCTCTATCAGTCGACAATGAACAGCAAGTGAATACAAGGCGAGAGTCAGAAGGATTGAGAAAAAAATAATTGGAAAACCGTGGAAACAATCTTTCTTACAATTCTTTGGAATGACATGCTAGAAAGAATGAACAAAAAAATCAAACAAGGTCCTACAATCAAAGGCTGTGAACATCCTTGTTGCCACGAATCTTGTTGAGTCTATGAAAACATATCTTTAAAGCCAGGAGTATGTCTCCAGATACAGATTACAGTGATGGGAATAAGACGGGAACGACAACCAAGTGTGTATCTTAGTAGATATGATGGATCAGCAGAAGAGATACTTCTCATTAAGACCGAAAAAATCAAGTTGGAAACTTTTCTCACTATTCTGGACACTCTAGTCTTTGAACTGACAAAACGTGCAGAGGTTTATTCACAGATTGGAAATATGTTTTCTTTCTTCAGTGAATTGAGACCCATTGTTTCTGATGTGGTAAAGAAAAGGTGTAAACCTCTGGCTAATATGTATCACAAAGACCTGAATTATGAGGGAGCCGGTCGGCCGAGCGAACAGCACGCTGGCTTGTGATCCTGTGGTCCTGGGTTCGATCCCAGGCGCCGGCGAGAAACAATGGGCAGAGTTTCTTTCACCCTATGCCCCTGTTACCTAGCAGTAAAATAGGTACCTGGGTGTTAGTCAGCTGTCACGGGCTGCTTCCAGGGGGTGGAGGCCTGGTCGAGGACCGGGCCGCGGGGGACACTAAAAAGCCCCGAAATCATCTCAAGATAACCTCAAGATGATGACCTTTTAAATGAATGTGAGCATCTCGAGCACTATATGGCTCTTGATGAATATTGTGAGACTCTCCCTGCACTGTTCATAACAATAATTTCAGAGAATTTGAAATTTGTATTCCCGAATGTTGAAGTTGCACTCAGTGTGTTCATGTGCATGATGGGAGAACATACAGAGAACGTTCTTTTTCACAACTGAAACTTATAACAAATTGCCTACATGGCACAATGGGGCAGCATGGTTTGAACTGGGTTTCACCCATGTTCATGGAACATGACATCCTGAAGACCAATCTTGGTGATGATTCAATGGTGATGGATCACCATAGTTCACCAATCTATGGTGATGGTGATGTCAGACCAATCTTGGAATATGCAGCGCCAGCCTGGAGTCCATACCTAGTTAAACACAAGACAAAGTTAGAGAAGATTCAGCGGTATGCCACCAGGCTCGTCCCGGAACTGAGAGGAATGAGCTACGAGGAAAGGCTAAAGGAACTGAACCTCACGTCCCTACAAAACAGAAGAGTAAGGGGAGACATGATAACCACCTACAAAATTCTCAGGAGAATTGACAGGGTGGACAAAGACAAACTCTTCAGCACGGGTGGGACACGAACAAGGGGACACAGGTGGAAACTTAGTACCCACATGAGCCACAGAGACGTTAGAAAGAATTCTGTGTCAGAGTAGATAATAAATGGAATGCATTAGGCAGTGATGTGGTGGAGGCTGACTCCACAGATTCAAATGTAGATATGATAGAGCCCAGTAGGCTCAGGAACTTGTACACCAGTTGATTAAAAGTTGAGAGGCGGGACCAAAGAGCCAAAGCGCAACCCCCGCAAGCACAACTAGGTGAGTACCATTGACTTCAAGCCAATAATAAAGCAATTCTTTAAAAACAAATGACGCAAATGCTTGTTATAATAAGCATTTGCTTATTATAATAAATATAATATAATAATATTTCATACTGTGTTATCTCATTTTTTTTGTAGCCTACTGTGTATTAAAGTGTTTATCAAGCCTAGTGTATTGTTCAAATGTTTATCATGTTGACTTGTTGCTGCGCTACAGCATGTTGTTAATGTTTTAAAGCACCAGTGTTGTTGACGTGACAATACAACAAACATATGTTTAATATTATCGATCTTGAATTTTGTATTCCTGTGAGTAGTTGTTGTAGGAGCCCGGCACACTGGTGTGCAAAGTGGCCCATAATGCAGGGTCGTAGGGGCCACCAGGTCCACCACCATCCCGTGAGCGGTGGTGGACCCATACCCATCCCGTGGGCGATGGTGGACCCCATACCCATCCCGTGAGCGGTGGTGGACCCCATACCCATCCCGTGAGCGGTGGTGGACCCCATACCCATCCCGTGAGCGGTGGTGGACCCATACCCATCCCGTGAGCGGTGGTGGACCCCATACCCATCCCGTGGGCGGTGGTGGACCCCATACCCATCCCTTGGGCGGTGGTGGACCCCATACCCATCCCGTGGGCGGTGGTGGACCCCATACCCATCCCGTGGGCGGTGGTGGACCCCATACCCATCCCGTGGGCGGTGGTGGACCCCATACCCATCCCGTGGGCGGTGGTGGACCCCATACCCATCCCGTGGGCGGTGGTGGACCCCATACCCATCCCGTGGGCGGTGGTGGACCCCATACCCATCCCGTGGGCGGTGGTGGACCCCATACCCATCCCGTGGGCGGTGGTGGACCCCATACCCATCCCGTGGGCGGTGGTGAACCCCATACCCATCCCGTGGGCGGTGGTGGACCCCATACCCATCCCGTGGGTATGTTTACGAAGTCAAGGCCGCGCAAAATGTTTTACGAAGTCAAGGCTGCGCAAAATGCTTCACTTGGGGGGTGGGGGGTAAAACACCTTCCCCCTCTTGAAGGTTAAAGTTCCATCTGCGTCATACCTCACACAGTACCTGTACTACCTGACACAGTACCTGTACTACCTCACACAGTACTTGTACTGCCTCACACAGTACCTGTTCTGCCTCACACAGTACCTGTCTGCCTCACACAGTACCTGTACTACCTCACACAGTACTTGTACTGCCTCACACAGTACCTGTTCTGCCTCACACAGTACCTGTACTACCTCACACAGTACCTGTACTACCTCACACAGTACCTGTACTACCTCACACAGTACCTGTACTACCTCACACAGTACCTGTACTGCCTCACACAGTACCTGTACTACCTCACACAGTACCTGTACTACCTCACAGTACCTGTACTACCTCACACAGTACCTGTACTACCTCACACAGTACCTGTACTACCTCACACAGTACCTGTACTACCTCACACAGTACCTGTACTACCTCACACAGTACCTGTACTGCCTCACACAGTACCTGTACTACCTCACACAGTACCTGTACATCCTCACAGTACCTGTACTACCTCACACAGTACCTGTACTACCTCACACAGTACCTGTACTACCTCACACAGTACCTGTACTACCTCACACAGTACCTGTACTACCTCACAGTACCTGTACTACCTCACACAGTACCTGTACTACCTCACAGTACCTGTACTACCTCACACAGTACCTGTACTACCTCACAGTACCTGTACTACCTCACACAGTACCTGTACTACCTCACACAGTACCTGTACATCCTCACAGTACCTGTACTACCTCACACAGTACCTGTACTACCTCACACAGTACCTGTACTACCTCACACAGTACCTGTACTACCTCACACAGTACCTGTACTACCTCACACAGTACCTGTACTGCCTCACAGTACCTGTACTACCTCACACAGTACCTGTACTACCTCACACAGTACCTGTACTACCTCACACAGTACCTGTACTACCTCACACAGTACCTGTACTACCTCACACAGTACCTGTACTACCTCACACAGTACCTGTACTACCTCACACAGTACCTGTACTACCTCACACAGTACCTGTACTGCCTCACACAGTACCTGTACTACCTCACACAGATACCTGTACATCCTCACAGTACCTGTACTGCCTCACACAGTACCTGTACTACGCTCACACAGTACCTGTACTACCTCACCAGTACCTGTACTGCCTCACACAGTACCTGTACTGCCTCACACAGTACCTGTTCTGCCCTCACACAGTACCTGTTCTGCCTCACACAGTACCTGTTCTGCCTCACACAGTACCGTTCTGCCTCACACAGTACCTGTACTACCTCACACAGTACCTGTACTACC
>WNGS01163947.1:15721894-15738651 GCA_020271785.1 Procambarus virginalis | reverse complement strand
TGCTGGCCTGTGGTGTGTGTGTCCTGCTGGCCTGTGGTGTGTGTGTCCTGCTGGCCTGTGTGTGTGTGTCCTGCTGGCCTGTGTTGTGTGTGTCCTGCTGGCCTGTTGTGCTGGCTGTGTGTGTGTTGTCCTGCTGGCCTGTGTTGTGTGTCCTGCTGGCCTGTGTTGTGTGTCCTGCTGGCCTGTGTTGTGTGTCCTGCTGGCCTGTGGTGTGTTCCGCTGCCTGGTAGGCCTGCTGCCTGTGGTGTGTGTTCCTGCTGGCCTGTGTTGTGTGTACTCTGGCCTGGTGTGTGTCCTGTGGCTGTGTGTGTTGTCCTGCTGGCCTGTGGTGTGTGTGTGCCTGCTGGCCTGTGGTGTGTGTGTGCCTGCTGGCCTGGTGTGTGTGTCCTGCTGGCCTGTGGGGTGTGTGTGCTGCCTGGGTGTTTCCTGGGCCTGTGGTGTGTGTGTCCTGCTGGCCTGTGGTGTGTGTGCTGGCCTGTGTTGCCTGTGCCTGTGTTGTGTGTGTTCCTGCTGGCCTGTGTTGTGTGTCGTGGCCTGGTTTCTGCTGGCCTGTGTTGTGTCGTGCTGTTGTCCTGCTGGCCTGTGTTGTGTGTCCTGCTGGCCTGTGTTGTGTGTTGCTGCCTGGTGGACCTGCTGCCTGTGTTGTGTGTGTCCTGCTGGCCTGTGTGTGTGTGTCCTGCTGGCCTGTGGTTGTGTGTTGCTGCTGTGGTGGCCTGCTGGCCTGTGGTGTGGTGGTCCTGCTGGCCTGTGTTGTGTGTGTCCTGGCCTGTGTGTGTGTGTCCTGCTGGCCTGTGTTGTGTGTGTCCTGCTGGCCTGTGTTGTGTGTGTCCTGCTGGCCTGTGTTGTGTGTCGCTGCCTGTGTTGCTGGCCTGTGTGTGTGTCGCTGTGTGTGTCCTGGCCTGTGGTGTGTGTCCTGCTGGCCTGTGTTGTGTGTGTCCTGCTGGCCTGTGTTGTGTGTGTCCTGCTGGCCTGTGTTGTGTGTGGTCCTGCTGGCCTGTGTTGTGTGTGTCCTGCTGGCCTGTGTTGTGTGTGTCCTGCTGGCCTGTGTTGTGTGTGTCCTGCTGGCCTGTGTTGTGTGTGTCCTGCTGGGCCTGTGTTGTGTGTCCTGCTGGCCTGTGTTGTGTGTCCTGCTGGCCTGTGTTGTGTGTGTCCTGCTGGCCTGTGTGGTGTGTCCTGCTGGCCTGTGTTGTGTGTCTGCTGGCCTGTGTGTGTGTCCTGCTGGCCTGTGTTGTGTGTCCTGCTGGCCTGTGTTGTGTGTGTCTGCTGGCCTGTGTTGTGTGTCCTGCTGGCCGTGTTGTGTGTCCTGCTGGCCTGTGTTGTGTGTCCTGGCCACCACTCTCATCATTGGCATATTGTGATGACGTTGTAATATTTACCAGCGTCCCATATGCTGCTGATGATATACTGTTTATGTGTGCCTCTGGTAGTAGTGCAATTATATCCACTCCTAAATCTTTCTTCTTTCCCATTCCTGCGCTGGACGTCTCATTATGGTGTAACTAGTGTTACACCCCCTTCCCCCATCTGCATTACCTTACATTTCCTTAGATTGACTTCCAGCAACCATTGCTTAGCCCACTCCTGGCGTTTGTCAAGGTCTTCTTGTATCTTCCTGCAACACTCCTCTGTTTTTACATTCATCTAACAGCTTCACCTGCTAACTCCCTCGGGTGGGCCGTTGACATATATTAGGAAGAACACTGGTGGAGCCACCAGTGTTGTTGTCACCAGAGGTTGTCACCAGAGGTCGCAGACGGAGCCTAGACAATCACCATCAACAAAGGGGTTACTTCAGTGAGCCAGACATCTCACCGGGTATCCTTTATACCAGTTGCTATAAGGATTTTTTTGGCATAATGGTAACCTTGTCTAAATCCTAATAGGGATGTTGTAGGTTTTTATGTATGGTGTATAATACAATACTTAATTTTCAAGGTTGATTTGCAATGTTGGTTAATACCAGTTTTGTCACCAGGGGTGGAGCCCACCAGTGTTGTTGTCACCAGGGGTGGAGCCACCAGTGTGTTGTCACCAGGGGTGGAGCCCACCAGTGTTGTTGTCACCAGGGGTGGAGCCACCTGTGTTGTTGTCACCAGGGGTGGAGGCCATCAGTGTTGTTGTCACCAGGGGTGGAGGCCACCTGTGTTGTTGTCACCAGGGGTGGAGCCCACCAGTGTTGTTGTCACCAGGGGTGGAGCCCACCAGTGTTGTTGTCACCAGGGGTGGAGCCACCTGTGTTGTTGTCACCAGGGGTGGAGCCACCAGTGTTGTTGTCACCAGGGGTGGAGCCCACCAGTGTTGTTGTCACCAGGGGTGGAGCCCACCAGTGTTGTTGTCACCAGGGGTGGAGCCACCTGTGTTGTTGTCACCAGGGGTGGAGCCCACCAGTGTGTTGTCACCAGGGGTGGAGCCACCTGTGTTGTTGTCACCAGGGGTGGAGCCACCTGTGTTGTTGTCACCAGGGGTGGAGCCACCAGTGTTGTTGTCACCAGGGTGGAGCCACCTGTGTTGTTGTCACCAGGGGTGGAGCCCACCAGTGTTGTTGTCACCAGGGGTGGAGCCACCAGTGTTGTTGTCACCAGGGGTGGAGCCACCTGTGTTGTTGTCACCAGGGTGGAGCCACCAGTGTTGTTGTCACCAGGGGTGGAGCCACCAGTGTTGTTGTCACCAGGGGTGGAGCCACCTGTGTTGTCACCAGGGTGGAGCCACCAGTGTTGTCACCAGGGGTGGAGCCCACCAGTGTTGTTGTCACCAGGGGTGGAGCCACCAGTGTGTTGTCACCAGGGGTGGAGCCACCAGTGTTGTTGTCACCAGGGGTGGAGCCACCTGTGTTGTTGTCACCAGGGGTGGAGCCACCAGTGTTGTTGTCACCAGGGGTGGAGCCACCAGTGTTGTTGTCACCAGGGGTGGAGCCACCAGTGTTGTTGTCACCAGGGGTGGAGCCACCAGTGTTGTTGTCACCAGGGGTGGAGCCACCAGTGTTGTTGTCACCAGGGGTGGAGCCACCTGTGTTGTTGTCACCAGGGGTGGAGCCACCTGTGATGTTGTCACCAGGGGTGGAGCCATCAGTGTTGTTGACACCAGGGGTGGAGCCACCAGTGTTGTTGTCACCAGGGGTGGAGCCACCAGTGTTGTTGTCACCAGGGGTGGAGCCATCAGTGTTGTTGTCACCAGGGGTGGAGCCACCAGTGTTGTTGTCACCAGGGGTGGAGCCACCAGTGTTGTTGTCACCAGGGGTGGAGCCACCAGTGTTGTTGTCACCAGGGGTGGAGCCACCAGTGTTGTTGTCACCAGGGGTGGAGCCACCAGTGTGTTGTCACCAGGGGTGGAGCCACCAGTGTTGTTGTCACCAGGGGTGGAGCCACCAGTGTTGTTGTCACCAGGGGTGGAGCCCACCAGTGTTGTTGTCACCAGGGGTGGAGCCCACCAGTGTTGTTGTCACCAGGGGTGGAGCCACCTGTGTTGTTGTCACCAGGGGTGGAGCCCACCTGTGTTGTTGTCACCAGGGGTGGAGCCACCTGTGTTGTTGTCACCAGGGGTGGAGCCACCTGTGTTGTCACCAGGGGTGGAGCCACCAGTGTTGTTGTCACCAGGGGTGGAGCCACCAGTGTTGTCACCAGGGGTGGAGCCACCAGTGTTGTTGTCACCAGGGGTGGAGCCACCTGTGTTGTTGTCACCAGGGGTGGAGCCACCAGTGTTGTTGTCACCAGGGGTGGAGCCCACCAGTGTTGTTGTCACCAGGGGTGGAGCCACCAGTGTTGTTGTCACCAGGGGTGGAGCCCACCAGTGTTGTTGTCACCAGGGGTGGAGCCACCTGTGTTGTTGTCACCAGGGGTGGAGCCCACCAGTGTTGTTGTCACCAGGGGTGGAGCCACCAGTGTTGTTGTCACCAGGGTGGAGCCCACCAGTGTTGTTGTCACCAGGGGTGGAGCCACCAGTGTTGTTGTCACCAGGGGTGGAGCCCACCAGTGTTGTTGTCACCAGGGGTGCAGCCACCAGTGTTGTTGTCACCAGGGGTGGAGCCACCAGTGTTGTTGTCACCAGGGGTGGAGCCACCAGTGTTGTTGTCACCAGGGGTGGAGCCACCAGTGTTGTTGTCACCAGGGGTGGAGCCCACCAGTGTTGTTGTCACCAGGGGTGGAGCCCACCTGTGTTGTTGTCACCAGGGGTGGAGCCACCAGTGTTGTCACCAGGGGTGGAGCCACCTGTGTTGTCACCAGGGGTGGAGCCACCTGTGTTGTCACCAGGGGTGGAGCCACCTGTGTTGTCACCAGGGGTGGAGCCACCTGTGTTGTCACCAGGGGTGGAGCCACCTGTGTTGTCACCAGGGGTGGAGCCACCTGTGTTGTTGTCACCAGGGATGGAGCCACCTGTGTTGTTGTCACCAGGGATGGAGCCACCAGTGTTGTTGTCACCAGGGGTGGAGCCCACCAGTGTTGTTGTCACCAGGGGTGGAGCCCACCAGTGTTGTTGTCACCAGGGGTGGAGCCACCAGTGTTGTCACCAGGGGTGGAGCCCACCAGTGTTGTCACCAGGGGTGGAGCCACCAGTGTTGTCACCAGGGGTGGAGCCACCAGTGTTGTCACCAGGGTGGAGCCCACCAGTGTTGTTGTCACCAGGGGTGGAGCCCACCTGTGTTGTTGTCACCAGGGGTGGAGCCCACCTGTGTTGTTGTCACAGGGGTGGAGCCCACCTGTGTTGTTGTCACCAGGGGTGGAGCCACCAGTGTTGTCACCAGGGGTGGAGCCCACCAGTGTTGTTGTCACCAGGGGTGGAGCCCACCAGTGTTGTTGTCACCAGGGGTGGAGCCACCAGTGTTGTTGTCACCAGGGTGGAGCCACCAGTGTTGTCACCAGGGGTGGAGCCACCTGTGTTGTCACCAGGGGTGGAGCCCACCAGTGTTGTTGTCACCAGGGGTGGAGCCCACCAGTGTTGTTGTCAACAGGGGTGGAGCCACCAGTGTTGTCACCAGGGGTGGAGCCACCTGTGTTGTCACCAGGGGTGGAGCCACCAGTGTTGTTGTCACCAGGGGTGGAGCCCACCAGTGTTGTTGTCACCAGGGGTGGAGCCCACCAGTGTTGTTGTCACCAGGGGTGGAGCCCACCTGTGTTGTCACCAGGGGAGGAGCCACCTGTGTTGTCACCAGGGGTGGAGCCACCTGTGTTGTTGTCACCAGGGGTGGAGCCCACCTGTGTTGTTGTCACCAGGGGTGGAGCCACCAGTGTTGTCACCAGGGTGGAGCCACCAGTGTTGTTGTCACCAGGGGTGGAGCCACCTGTGTTGTCACCAGGGGTGGAGCCACCTGTGTTGTTGTCACCAGGGATGGAGCCTCCAGTGTTGTCACCAGGGGTGGAGCACCAGTGTTGTTGTCACCAAGGTTGGAGCCCACCAGTGTTGTTGTCACCAGGGGTGGAGCCCACCTGTGTTGTTGTCACCAGGGTGGAGCCCACCTGTGTTGTTGTCACCAGGGGTGGAGCCCACCAGTGTTGTTGTCACCAGGGGTGGAGCCCACCAGTGTTGTTGTCACCAGGGGTGGAGCCCACCAGTGTTGTTGTCACCAGGGGTGGAGCCACCAGTGTTGTTGTCACCAGGGGTGGAGCCACCAGTGTTGTCACCAGGGGTGGAGCCACCTGTGTTGTCACCAGGGTGGAGCCCACCAGTGTTGTTGTCACCAGGGGTGGAGCCCACCAGTGTTGTTGTCACCAGGGGTGGAGCCCACCTGTGTTGTTGTCACCAGGGGTGGAGCCACCAGTGTTGTCACCAGGGAGGAGCCACCTGTGTTGTCACCAGGGGTGGAGCCACCTGTGTTGTTGTCACCAGGGGTGGAGCCACCAGTGTTGTCACCAGGGGTGGAGCCACCATTGTTGTCACCAGGGGTGGAGCCCACCAGTGTTGTTGTCACCAGGGGTGGAGCCCACCTGTGTTGTTGTCACCAGGGGTGGAGCCCACCTGTGTGTTGTCACCAGGGGTGGAGCCACCTGTGTTGTCACCAGGGGTGGAGCCCACCAGTGTTGTTGTCACCAGGGGTGGAGCCCACCAGTGTTGTTGTCACCAGGGGTGGAGCCCACCTGTGTTGTTGTCACCAGGGGTGGAGCCACCAGTGTTGTCACCAGGGGTGGAGCCCACCTGTGTTGTTGTCACCAGGGTGGAGCCCACCAGTGTTGTTGTCACCAGGGGTGGAGCCCACCAGTGTTGTTGTCACCAGGGGTGGAGCCCACCAGTGTTGTTGTCACCAGGGGTGGAGCCCACCAGTGTTGTTGTCACCAGGGGTGGAGCCACCAGTGTTGTTGTCACCAGGGGTGGAGCCACCAGTTGTTGTTGTCACCAGGGGTGGAGCCCACCAGTGTTGTTGTCACCAGGGTGGAGCCACCAGTGTTGTTGCCACACAATGTGGCAGGCGGCGCCACAGTGTGGCAGGGGGCGCCACAGTGTGGCAGGGGGCGCCACAGTGTGGCAGGGGGCGCCACAGTGTGGCAGGCGGCGCCACAGTGTGGCAGGCGGCGCCACAGTGTGGCAGGGGCGCCACAGTGTGGCAGGGGGCGCCACAGTGTGGCAGGGGGCGCCACAGTGTAGCAGGTGGCGCCACACAGTGTGGCAGGGGGCGGCACACAGTGTAGCAGTGGCGGCACACAGTGTAGCAGGTGGCGCCACACAGTGTGGCAGGTGGTGGCGCCACACAGTGTGGCAGGTGGTGGCGCCACACAGTGTAGCAGGAGGCGCCACAGTGTGGCAGGTGGTGGCGCCACACAGTGTGGCAGGGGGCGCCACAGTGTGGCAGGTGGTGGCGCCACAGTGTGGCAGGGGGCGCCACAGTGTGACAGGTGGCGCCACACAGTGTGACAGGTGGCGCCACACAGTGTGGCAGGAGGCGGCACACAGTGTGGCAGGAGGCGGCACACAGTGTGGCAGGAGCGGCACACAGTGTNGTCACACACACACAATGTTGTCACACACACACCATGTTGTCACACACACAATTGTTGTCACACACACACAATGTTGTCACACACACACCATGTTGTCACACACACACACCATGTTGTCACCACACCATGTTGTCACACACACACCATGTTGTCACACACACCTGTTGTCACACACACCATGTTGTCACACACACCATGTTGTCACACACACCATGTTGTCACATGTCACACACACCATGTTGTCACACACCCCATGTTGTCACACACACACCATGTTGTCACACACACCATGTTGTCACACACACCATGTTGTCACACACACACCATGTTGTCACACCCCACCATGTTGCCACACACACTATGTTGCCACACACACATATGTTGCCCACACACACTATGTTGTCACACCCACCATGTTGCCACACACACTATGTTGTCACAAGCAACATGCCTGCAGAGTTTACATCATGAAACATACATAATATCAGAACAGTTATCCTCATATCTATACGCTGTGTTGCATAGGTTGCACCAACACTCACGGTCTGTCACATAAGTTGCAACACATTATTATTATTCAGAACACAAATAAATCCCACAGGTGTGAGAAATCAGTGAGAAAATCCTTTGCAGTAAATGTGGGGATTCGAACCAGCGTCCTAGTGACCCCCAGACACTCGCCTTAACCCACTGGGCAGCGAGAGGACAAAAGTTATCTAACCTGAAACTCTACTGAGTCCACTGGGAGAGTTTAGATGGTGCCACAACCAAGTTTTTACGACTAGCCTGCTAGCCTCGTCCAACTTTACAGGGGAAGGGTCAAGGGTGTATGACATGTGTAGGCTGATTGGGATCAACCTAATTGAAATACTTTAAGAAATATTAGCATTTATAGAGACCCGCATGCCATTTATATGGTGTCTGGTTCCCCATAGTGTTTCCTATTGGGGTTTTCAGTGCTTCGTGATAATTAATTTTCAGTGAGAAGGGGGTGAGAGGTGGTGCTGGGGAGGAGGGAAGGTTGAGAGGTTAGGAAGGGACCAAAGAGAGAGGGAGCACGAGGAAGTGAAAGGGGAAATGGAGGGTGAACATTAAGGGGGGAAGAGAAGCACGTACCCCTTCTACCTATACATATAAAAAAGATTGTCTGTCCAATGCTGGAGACCAAATGCTTGGAGCTAGTCTCACTCAACTTTGCATAGTGAATGGTGTGGGGTGTGGGACTGATACAGGTTAATCAGAGTCGGCCGTATTAAGACTGGATAAGGTCAAATAGTGACACCAGGTAAAAAATTGCTGAAAGGTAACTAGCCAAATCCCAAGACTTTTTTTTTTTTTTGTTTTTTTGAGATATATACAAGAGTTGTTACATTCTTGTACAGCCACTAGTACGCGCAGCGTTTCGGGCAGGTCCCTGGAATACGATCCCCGCCGCGAAGAATCGTTGTTACAACCAAGTACACATTTTACTGTTGAGTTAAACAGAGGCTACAGTTAAGGATTTGCGCCCAGTAAATCCTCCCCGGCCAGGATACGAACCCATGACAAAGCGCTCGCGGAACGCCAGGCGAGTGTCTTACCACTACACCACGGAGACTTCTTAAATCAAACGTGAATTCTCTGATATGCCTCTCTATCTGTACCCCACCATTCAAGTATCATACACACCTGTCACCAAGAAAGGTAATGAGAATCTTGCTCGTCTCAAAGCTGTCACTCTTGAAACAATTGCCTCCTCCATCGAAAGTTTAAGATCTCACGAGCACTGTGTCTACACCGACGGCTCAGTCCAATCCTCTACTGGACGGACTGCAGCGGCATGTAGGTTTTATAGAAATAATATTTGCACAAAGACTGTCAGTGTCAGGCTAAACAACTGGCTGACCTCCGCAGAAGCAGAACTAGCAGCATTACACCTAGCTACCAGTACATTAAAAAACATTGGAGGAGGAATAATATTTTGTGATTCAAAGTCTGCTCTTCAAGCAATCGAAAACTTCTCTTGGAAGATCGACAGCAAGAACCTCATACTCCCAATTATAAAAGACCTAATTGCTGCACAGAGTAAAGGGTCTCGAATCTCCTTTGTATGGATACCTTCACACATAAATATAACCCATCATAATGAGACAGACATTGCAGCCAAATTAGCGTGTAACAAAGATGAAGTTGACTTAGATCTAGGTATCCCCATCTCTGCTGTCAAAACTGTATTGGTTCAAACATTCAGATCTGATAGGAAAGAACTTACTGACTCCCAACGACCTGAAAGTACTAGTATAAAAAGCTATGATTTGTTCAGATCTGAAACCTATATATATGGGCAGCACAAAACGTCCACTAGACTGTGCGACACAGTGGTTGCAAGGATCAGGTTGGGTTACCGTTACCTGTGGCAGGTGGCTACAGGTGACGGATCTCCCAATCCTGAGCACTCCAGTTGCAAACTCTGTGAGCAGGAACTACGGCACGATCTCCCGCACTACATCACTGAATGCCCAGTTATTAGACCTTTCAGACCAGTTGGCATGAGGTACCTGGAGCTTTGCAATTACTTTATTCACTCGTATTCTTGAAGATATCCTCACAGTGTACCCAAAATTTGCCAGTGCAGGCTATTAAACATATGGCCCTGTATGACTAACCATCCTGCGAGATGGGGACCTTTATTACCACTGCTGCCTTATTCACTCTTGTGTTGATGATATCCTCAAAATGCACCCGGAGTCTGCCAGTGCAGACTGCTTATCACATGCCTCTGTATGACTAACCATCCTGTGTGATGGGGATTTTTTAGCATCACGTAGTTAGCTTTTCTGACACACTGTACTCCACTTCATATAGTCTAAGGCAGCTGCACTAATGCAGATGTACCTCATGTATTAATAAAAAAAATAGTAATGAATTGAGTGATGCTCGAAGTTGGAGGCCAGATGGGGACGATGGGGAGATAGAAGAGGGGATTGGGGATAGAGACTATCCCAGGGACCTCCGGGTACCCCTTGCAGGACCCAATAACGCTCCTATATCCTGTTACTTTAGAGTTCAGGTTCCTGTTTGACCTCCTGCCACAGTCAATGTCTGGAACTATGTATATTCCTCGAAAACCATGTATATTACTCTGGTGAAACTGGCCGTACACTTGAATTATTGACAGACTTATTAAGGAACACAAAAGAAGTGTTAAGTCTGCAGACACAAACAATGCTCTTTTCTAATCATTCTATTGATTGATCTTCTGTTATGTTGGGGACTCTAATCATTCTATTGATTGATCTTCTGTCATGTTGAGGACTCTAATCATTCTATTGATTGATCTTCTGTCATGTTAGGGACTAATCATCCTATTGATTGATCATCTGTCATGTTGGGGACTCTAATCCTGTTGATTGGTCTTCTGTCATGTTAGGGACTCTAATCATGCTAGTGATTGGTCTTGTTCTACAATAATCTTTGCTGCCTCTACTCTTGACAGCCGCCGTCTTGTTGACTGGGCTCTGATACACAACCTTCCCAACATGAACCTTAGTCCTGGCTTTGTTGGTGTTGCCTCTTGCCTGTCACAGTCACTCTCCCATGCCCCAACCTTCTTAACAAACGTGACCTGCCTTAAGCTGTTGGTGTAGACTCTTGCCTGTCACAGTCACTCTCCCATGCCCCAACCTTCTTAACAAACGTGACCTGCCTTAAGCTGTTGGTGTAGACTCTTGCCTGTCACAGTCACTCTCCCATGCCCCAACCTTCTTAACAAACGTGACCTGCCTTAAGTCTACCCATCCTGACAGACAGCTGAGTGGACAGCGCTTCGGATTCGTAGTCCTGAGGTTCCGGGTTCGATCCCTGGTGGAAACAAATGGGCAGAGTTTCTTTCACCCTGATGCCTCTGTTACCTAGCAGTAAATAGGTACCTGGGAGTTAGACAGCTGCTACGGGCTGCTTCCTGGGGGGTGTAACAAAAAGGAGGCCTGGTCGAGGACCGGGCCGCGGGGACGCTAAGCCCCGAAATCCTTTCAAGATAACCTTAAGATAGAATGTAAGGAGACAGCTATATACTGCCTCATAGCTCAGTCGGAAGAGCGTCGGCCTCACACTCCAGGGGTCCAGGGTTCGAAACCCATACATCCCAGGTGAACGGAATATTTATATCCAGGGAAGTGTGGATTACAATATATTTACCCTTATGGTAAATATTACCAGTACTGGTAGTCAACAATGCACTGGAAGAAGAGGTTGTGGAAGCCACCTCCGCCCACAACTTTAAGGCCAGATTCAACAAGGAATTCCGATGTGAGAATAGTTCAATAATAAGTGAACGGGTACAAGGAGCCAGGGGCCAGATTCACGAAGCAGTTACGCAAGAACTTACGAACGTGTACATCTTTCCTCAACCGTCGACGGTTTTTGTTACATTTATTAAACAGTTTACAAGCATGACAACTTGCCAAGCAACTGTTGTTATTGTTATAAACAGCCTCCTGGTGCTTCGGAGCTCATTGACTGTTTAATTATTGTAAACAAAGCCGCCAGAGATTGAGACAATATGTACAGGTTCGTAAGAGCTTGCGTAACTGCTTCGTGAATCTGCCTCCAGGTGGGTAGAGCAGAACCTCACCCACCACCAGTCTCTGACTGGTAACTAGTGTACCGGGTACAGCAGATGTAATATTACCATGACCAACTACTGTATCCGGTGGAATAGTCACTGTACCGGCTAGACTAGTCACTGTATCCACTAGACTAGTCACAGTACTGGCTAGACCAGTCACTGTACTGGCTAGACCAGTCACTGTACTGGCTAGACCAGTCACTGTACTGGCTAGACCAGTCACTGTACCGGCTAGACTAGTCACTGTACCAGCTAGACCAGTCACTGTACTGGCTAGACTAGTCACTGTACCAGCTAGACCTGTCACTGTACCGGCTAGACCAGTCACTGTACCGGCTAGACTAGTCACTGTACCGGCTAGACTAGACTCTGTACCGGCTAGACCAGTCACTGTACCAGCTAGACCAGTCACTGTACCGGCTGGACCAGTCACTGTACCGGCTAGACCAGTCACTGTAACAGCTAGACTAGTCACTGTACCGGCTTGACCAGTCACTGTACCGGCTAGACCAGTCACTGTACCGGCTAGACCAGTCACTGTACCGGCTAGACCAGTCACTGTACCGGCTAGACCAGTCACTGTACCGGCTAAACCAGTCACTGTACCGGCTAGACTAGACACTGTACCGACTAGACCAGTCACTGTAACAGCTAGACTAGTCACAGTACCGGCTAGACCAGTCACTGTACCGGCTAGACCAGCACTGTACCGGCTAGACCAGTCACTGTACCGGCTAGACCAGTCACTGTAACAGCTAGACTAGTCACTGTACCGGCTAGACCAGCACTGTACCGGCTAGACTAGTCACTGTACCGGCTAGACTAGTCACTGTACCGGCTAGACTAGTCACTGTACCGGCAGAACCAGTCACTGTACCCCACTAGACCAGTCACTGTACCGGCTAGACCAGTCACTGTACCGGCTAGACCAGTCACTGTACCGGCTAGACCAGTCACTGTAAAGGCAGAACCAGTCACTGTACCGGCTAGACCAGTCACTGTACCAGCTAGACCAGTCACTGTACCAGCTAGACCAGTCACTGTACCAGCTAGACCAGTCACTGTACCGGCTAGACCAGTCACTGTACCGGCTAGACCAATCACTGTACCGGCTAGACCAGTCACTGTAAAGGCAGAACCAGTCACTGTACTGGCTAGACCAGTCACTGTACCAGCTAGACCAGTCACTGTACCAGCTAGACCGTCACTGTACCGGCTAGACCAATCACTGTACCGGCTAGACCAGTCACTGTACCGGCTAGACCAGTCACTACCGGCTAGACCAGTCACTGTACCAACTAGACCAGTCACTGTACCAACTAGACCAGTCACTGTACCGGCTAGACCAGTCACTGTACCGGCTAGACCAGTCACTGTACCAGCTAGACCAGTCACTGTACCGGCTAGACCAGTCATTGTACCGGCTAGTCCAGTCACTGTACCCACTAGACCAGTCATTGTATCGCTAGACCAGTCACTGTACTGGCTAGACCAGTCACTGTACCCACTAGACCAGTCACTGTACCGGCTGAACCAGTCACTGTACCGGCTAGACCAGTCACTGTACCGGCTAGACCAGTCATTGTACCGGCTAGACCAGTCACTGTACCCACTAGACCAGTCACTGTATCGGCTAGACCAGTCACTGTACTGGCTAGACCAGTCACTGTACCCACTAGACCAGTCACTGTACCCACTAGACCAGTCACTGTACCGGCTGAACCAGTCACTGTACCGGCTAGACCAGTCACTGTACCGACTAGACCAGTCATTGTACCGCTAGACCAGTCACTGTACCCACTAGACCAGTCACTGTATCGGCTAGACCAGTCACTGTACTGGCTAGACCAGTCACTGTACCCACTAGACCAGTCACTGTACCCACTAGACCAGTCACTGTACCACTGAACCAGTCACTGTACCCACTAGACCAGTCACTGTACCGGCTGTACCGGGTGAACCAACACAATTCAGATGAATCACGTTGTCCCCATGACTCACACAGCCCCCCCCCCCACTGCACACCCCCCCCCCCCACCCCCCACCTCCCCCCAAGTAACCGTAGCACCTGTGTTGCCTGTGAAAGTGGCACCTGTGTCGCCTCCAGTGAAACCTCCACGCGAAACTGTCACGCCATGAAACAAAAGACTGGCAATCCGGAAGGGGAACTATGACGAGATAAGGAAATTCCTGACATATACAACGTGGGACAGAGAGCTCTGGGGAAAGACGGCCCGAGACATGATGGACTACATCACGTAGAAGTGTCAGGAGGCAGCAGACAGGTTTTTTTTTAAGTTTTGCCCCGAGGGGCGAGTTTAGTGGGCAGCGTCACTCATCCTGTGAGTGGACACACCGCCATAGTGATTGTATTGGGCAGCGTCACTCATCCTGTGAGTGGACACACCGCCATAGTGACAGTATTGGGCAGCGTCACTCATCCTGTGAGTGGACACACCGCCATAGTGACAGTATTGGGCAGCGTCACTCATCCTGTGAGTGGACACACCGCCATAGTGACAGTATTGGGCAGCGTCACTCATCCTGTGAGTGGACACACCGCCATAGTGACAGTATTGGGCAGCGTCACTCATCCTGTGAGTGGACACACCGCCATAGTGACAGTATTGGGCAGCGCCACTCATCCTGTGAGTGAACACACCGCCATAGTGACAGTATAGGGCAGCGCCACTCATCCTGTGAGTGGACACACCGCCATAGTGACAGTATTGGGCAGCGTCACTCATCCTGTGAGTGGACACACCGCCATAGTGACAGTATTGGGCAGCTCCACTCATCCTGTGAGTGGACACACCGCCATAGTGACAGTATTGGCCAGCGTCACTCATCCTGTGAGTGGACACACCGCCATAGTGACAGTATTGGGCAGCTCCACTCATCCTGTGAGTGGACACACCGCCATAGTGACAGTATTGGCCAGCGTCACTCATCCTGTGAGTGGACATACCGCCATAGTGACAGTATTGGCCAGCGTCACTCATCCTGTGAGTGGACACACCGCCATAGTGACAGTATTGGGCAGCGCCACTCATCCTGTGAGTGGACACACCGCCATAGTGACAGTATTGGGCAGCGTCACTCATCCTGTGAGTGGACACACCGCCATAGTGACAGTATTGGGCAGCGCCACTCATCCTGTGAGTGAACACACCGCCATAGTGACAGTATTGGGCAGCGCCACTCATCCTGTGAGTGAACACACCGCCATAGTGACAGTATTGGGCAGCGCCACTCATCCTGTGAGTGGACACACCGCCATAGTGACAGTATTGGGCAGCGCCACCCATCCTGTGAGTGGACACACCGCCATAGTGACAGTATTGGGCAGCGCCACCCATCCTGTGAGTGGACACACCGCCATAGTGACAGTATTGGGCAGCGCCACTCATCCTGTGAGCGGACACACCGCCATAGTGACAGTATTGGGCAGCGTCACTCATCCTGTGAGTGAACACACCGCCATAGTGACAGTATTGGGCAGCGCCACTCATCCTGTGAGTGGACACACCGCCATAGTGATAGTATTGGGCAGCGTCACTCATCCTGTGAGTGGACACACCGCCATAGTGACAGTATTGGGCAGCGCCACTCATCCTGTGAGTGGACACACCGCCATAGTGACAGTATTGGGCAGCGCCACTCATCCTGTGAGTGGACACACCGCCATAGTGACAGTATTGGGCAGCGTCACCCATCCTGTGAGTGAACACACCGCCATAGTGACAGTATTGGGCAGCGCCACTCATCCTGTGAGTGGACACACCGCCATAGTGACAGTATTGGGCAGCGCCACTCATCCTGTGAGTGGACACACCGCCATAGCAGCATGTACAACACTCCCCAATAGGAAGAAAACCCGCTGGGTTGTTCATCCTGTCGCAGGTTTGTCCCAGTCCAAAAGGAAAAACCGCAAACGAGGAACCCATGGTTTAATCAGGGTTGTAGGCTGGCAGAGCAACCAAGTACAAGGACATAGAGAAACTATAGAAATAACAGGACACCAGAGAACATAGAAAGATAGAAGAGGTCCGGGAATGAGTACTTCAGGGTGAGAAGAGAGGCAGAAAGACAATACGAAAATAACATAGCAAGGTATAGGCAAAGACTCAACCTAAACTGCTGCACAGGAGGAAAACAACAGTGAAGGAACAGGTGATGAAACTGAGGACAGGGGCAGGCAGGCTCACTACAAACGGAAAGGAATTGTGCGAGCAACTCAATAAGAAATTCCAGGAGGTCTTCACAACAGAGCAAGGTACGAGTTACGACGAATGGCTGTGTGAATTGCGCCTTACGATTCATGAAGACAGAAGAGCTAGGGTAGTTATGCTACCCTATGAGGTAGTTAGGGTAGTGAGGGTATGTCCTGTACCACCTACAATATACTCGGGAAAATTAGCATGGTAGATAAGGACGGACTATTCAAAACTGGTGGGACGCGAAAAGGGGACACAGGTGGAGATGAGTACCCACATGAGCCACAGGGACGTTAGAAAGACTTTTTTCAGTGTCAGAGTAGTTAACAGGGATGTTAGGCAGTGATGTGGTGGAGGCTGCTCCATACCCGTTTATAATGTAGATATGATAGAGCCCATAGGCTCAGGAACCTGTACACCTGTTGATGACAGTTGAGAGGCGGGACCAAAGAGCCAGAGCTCAACCCCCGCAAGCACAACTAGAGTACAGTGCATCCTTCATTTGGGCGGAAGCTGTGGAAACACTCGCCCTCCAGATCTGTGTCGCAAGCCACTATGTCATTCATAATTGATATAACAAGTATAGTAACATTTTAGAACATGTAATTAAGGCCCATTAACCCCGTCACTTGCTCACGGGTCGTTACTGCGCACAGGTTAATTACTCTCTAATTGACGAGCCGCGCAACACGCTATAAAGAGCCTGTTGCTTTATCTCGTGCCCCTTGTGAGTGGCCTGTGTTGTGTGTGTCCTGCTGGCCTGTGGTGTGTGCCTGCTGGCCCTGTGTGGTTCCTGCTGGCCTGTGTTTGTGTCCTGATGCCTGTGTTGTGTCCTGCTGGCCTGTGGTGTGTGTTCTGCTGGCCTGGTGTGTGTGTTCCTGCTGGCCTGTGTTGTGGTGGGTACTGCTGGCCTGTGGTGTGGTGTCCTGCTGGCCTGTGTTGTGTGTCCTGCTGGCCTGTGTTGTGTGTCCTGCTGGCCTGTGGTGTGTGTGTGTCCTGCTGGCCTGT
>WNGS01163947.1:15696495-15721869 GCA_020271785.1 Procambarus virginalis | reverse complement strand
ACAAACCCAGGCCAGCAGGGGACACACAACACAGGGCCCGAAGGGCCAACAAAACACAGGCAGGCAGGTGACTACACACATCCACAGGCACCGCAGGAACACACACACCACAGGGAAGCAGCGGGACACACACAACACAGGCCAACACAACACAACTCCAGCCGCAGGGACACAACCACACACCAAGGCAAGAGGAACACACAACCCCACAGGCCAGTCAGGACACACACACACCACAGGCGCAGGACACACACAACACAGGCTCAGCAGGAGTACACACAACACAGGCCAGCGGGACACACACAACACAGGCCCGCAGGACACAACACAGGCCAGCAGGACACACACCACAGGCCAGCAGGACACACCACACAGGCCAGGCAGGACACACAATACAGGCAGAAGGACACCCAACACAGGCCTAGCAGGACACACACATGCAAACACAGGCCAGCAGGAACACAACACGGCTCAGCCAGGTCAACACAACACACAGGGCAGCAGGACACACACACCACAGGCCAGCAGGACAGACAAAACCACAGGGCCAGCCGGACCAAAACACCACAGGCCACAGGGCACACACAACACAGGCCAGCAGGCCACACACACACCCCACAGGCCAGAGGACTACAACAAACCACAGGCCAGCAGGACAACACACACCACAGGCCAGACAGGGGAAACACACACACCCACAGGCCAGCAGTGACAAACACACACATCAGGCCCGCAGGACACAGACAAACCAGGGAGCAGGAAACACACACACCACAGGCCAGAGGGATCACACACCCACAGCGCCAGCAGGACCCACACCACACCACAGGCCAGCGGGACACCCACAACAGCACAGGCCGCAGGACACACACACTACAGGCTCAGCAGGACAACACCAACAAACCAAGGCCAGCGGACACCAAAACACAGGCCAGCAGACAAACCACACAACACCCACGGCCAAAAGGGGCAGGACCACACAAACACAGGCCCGCAGGAACACAACACAGGCCAGCCAGAAACACACAACAGGCAGCAGAACACACCACCAAGGCCAGCAGGAACACCAACATGCCAGCAGAACACAAACAGGCCAGGCAGAAACACCACAGGCCAGAGGACAACACAACAGGCCAGCCAGGAAACACAATCACAGGCCCGCAGAACACACACAACACAGGGCGCGGCACCAACACAACCCACAGGACAGCAGAAAACCACACCAAGGCAGAAGGATCACACATACACAGGCAGCCGAAACAAACACAGGCCAGCCGAAACACACACAAACACAGGCCAGCAGGAAACACAACACCGGCCAGCAGGACACACACCCACTAGGCAGACGGACAACCACACAGCGAGCAAGGAAACAAACACAGGCCGCCGAACACACACACACGGCAAGCAGGACCACACTACACCACAGGCCCCAGGACACATAACACAGGCCAGCAGGAAACACACACACAGTCCAGCAGGGACAAACAAACAGGCCAGTCAGAACCACACACAAACAAGGCCAGAGGCTCCACCACACAACACAGGCCAGCAGAACACACACAACACAGGCCAGCAGGACACACAAACACAGGCCAGCAGAAACACACAAACAGGACCGCAGGACACACACAAAACAGGCCAGAGGACACACACAACACAGGCCAGCCGGACACACACACAACACAGGCCAGCAAGAAACACAACACAAGGCCAGGCACGGACACCACACAACAATGGCCACATGAGAACACACACAAACACAGGCAAGCCAGAACACACACAACACAGGCCAGCAGAACACAACAACACAGGCCAGAAGGACACACACAACACAGGCCAGGAGGACACACACCCACACGCCACCGACCCACACACAAACAACAGTCCAGCAGGACACATAACACAGGCCAGCAGGACACATAACACAGGCCAGCAGGACACATAACACAGGCCAGCAGGACACAGATTCAACACCACAGGCCGAGCAGGGACACAACACAACAACAGGCAGCAGGGAACACCACAACCAAGGCTTGAAATTATCAGTAAGAATCAACCAACGCAAATATATAGGAGTCCTCGATAAGGAGCCATACAGTTGTACTTTATATTGGCTTTAACTTGTCATACACAACTCATGAGACTGATATTATGGATGACTTAATGTCTGACCATTTAGCCATAACAGCTAACATACACGTGGCTAATGTTGACCTACCTGGCACTAAGCTCAGTAGACGCAGGCTAACAGTAAGGAAACAACAAGAAAAATTCTTTATAGACAGCATAGAACATTGGTATAACATTTATGAGCCTGAGAATGTACAACAGTTTTATGATGACCTCGTAAATAAAACCTATGAGGCCATCAACAATAGTGAGTCACACCAAACAAAAAGACGTACTGGGAAACAGGTCAGACACAACCAGTACTATGATGATGCTAAACTGAAAGAGCTTAAATCAATTTCTAGACACCTACACCTCATGGACAGGTAAAGCATATAAGAGCCTTAGAACTCCTCACATATAAAAACTGTTTCAGGCCGCGCTTGCAACGGCAAGGGAGAGAATGACTGAACTGAGACAAAATGAATGGGAGGGTTTTGTTAGTGGACTTAACCTGCATACTCCCCTGGGCAAAGCCTGGAAAGGAATAAACAAAATTATTGGCAAAAATAATAGACACGTTTCACACCCAAACCCGCAACAGAAAGTCAATCAGTTAATAACAAAATGGGCTCAGGTTTCCAGCTTTGGAATGTTACCAGCTAGCACTAGTGAGAAATTGCAGGCGAAGTCCACAGAGAGAAATACTCTCATTAGTTTCATGTTGAGCAAGCAACATGATGAATGTGATGTTCCATATACAGATTATGAATTGGATGCAGCCCTCTCCATGGGCAGTAGCACTGCTCCTGGTGAGGACGGTATCACCTATGATATTCTAAGACTCCTACATCGTGTACCCGGTAACCCATTATTAGAATTATTTAATGCGAGTAATGTCACTGGGCAGTTGCCAGTATCATGGACCACCAGTCTTACGGTACCTGTACCAAAGCCTGGCCAACCTGATGCTTTCCGTCCCATCTCACTGACCAGTTGCATGTGCAAAACCTTTGAGAGAATGGTGCTTAATAGATTATTGTATAGAGTTAAAGAGCACATGTCACCTGATATCAATGGTTTCACACATGGTAAAAGTGTACACAACTGTATCAACTTTTCTCACTCTTCGTGGAGATAAAAGGCATCAGTACACAACATTTCTTGATTTAAAAAATGCCTTTGATATTGCTAATAGGGAAGTGATTATGTATGAATTAGCAAGAATGGATATGGGTGGACAATTATTACAATGGATACGAGACTATCTTACCAACCGGAAGTCCTCTGCACTGTTCCAAGGCTACAAGAGTGAAACTAAAGTAATGCAACTAGGCACCCCACAAGGAGGAGTACTCAGCCCTACCTTGTTTAATGTTCTAATTAATGCCTTACTAAAATCAATCCCAACTAGTCCGGCAAACATCACTATCAGCTATGCAGATGACATCCTTGTACATACTAAAACCCACCGCGAAATGCAAACAATCTAAAATTGTATACATACAGCTTGTGAGAGCCTTGGTCTTGTAATCAACGCTGCTAAAACTAAGGTATTTAACAGACAAATTGGCAACCGCAAAAGTGGACCACGAAAACTTAAGATAGATAATATACCAATAGACTATTTCTCTTCTTTCAAATACCTTGGAGTCTATGTCCCTTGTACCTCAACTGCAGTCAATACGTTACATCAACAATGTAGAGACAGACTCAAGGCTCTCAGAACTGTAGTGGGATACAGCCCTAAATACGGTGTTAATATTAGAATAGCATAAATGATGTATTTAGCGTATATAAGGTCTCTGATAGACTATCATGCACCAGCTTTGGTCCTGCAAAATGGCAGAAGTATTGATAGACTAAAAAAAATGCAAAATGAAGCACTCAGAATTATACTTGGCTGTCCTATAACCACCAAAGTTCTCAATATGCGGAAAGAATTAAATGTACATCGCATTCAAGATACAATATTTGAAATCAATCTTATGATGGGACTAAAGCTTCTGCGTGATAACAAAACAACATTGTGTCAGTTGCACTGTTAGAACACATACATAATGGAACCAGCGAGTCTAAATGGATTCAAAGAACAGCCACTCGTATTAAAATGAAGGGACTGCACGATGTATATACAGATGAAAGAGTACAGCACTTCCTTCCACCCTGGCAGATAGTACCTTTTGACATCCTGACCCCTGCATACCCCACCAAGAAACTAATCACAAACAACCCTCATGGTCAGCTTGCTGCTAAATTAAGCACCATAGAACACATTCACAATATACAAACTGAAAACAACAACGCACAGACCAATATACACTGACGGATCACTCAATACAGCTACAGGGAGGGCAGGAAGTGCTGTTATTGTTCATCAGCCCGATGGCAGCAACATTGATAGGAATATAAGAATTAGTAACTGGGTATCCACAATGCAAGCTGAGTTGGTAGCATTATTGGTAGCACTCGAAATTATTGACAACACTGAAGTAGACAGCTTAATTATTTCCGACTCCCTTTCCTCACTACGAGCAATAAACAGTTTTCAATCAAGTAATAACGTGCTTGTCTCAGAAGCCAGACATGGATATAAGAATACTTAGCAAGAGGGTAAATATAAAAATGTTGTGGATTCCTTCTCACATTGGCCTGCAGGAACATAACAAAGTTGACGCCCTTGCTAAGGCTGCAGTAAATAAAGACAGTATTGAACGGAATCTTGAGTTATCAAATAGGTCCCTTATAAGTGTCATTAGACGAGAACTCCTGGATGGATTTGAAGAAAGTAGAACAGTGCAAACTGGAACTAGCAGGTCCATTGTTCATCACAATGAAATGTGTGAAGTAAAACATGTGTATGGGGCAAGTAACAAAGTCAGTAGACTAACAGATGTTGTCACAGCTCGTATAAGACTTGGCTACAAGTATCTCTGGCAGTTCGGCTTGTATAGGGATCTAGATGAAGTAAAGTGTAAAGTGTGTGGACAAAGACAGGGACACACACTCGAACACTATATCTTGGATTGTAGTAAAATTGAGCCATTTAGAGATAAATCTAAGCTCACACTGTATGATATGGCAACCTATCTTATTATCAAAGATAAAATACCTGAAATCCTTGCACTGTATCCACATTTCGCTTCCAGTAGATAAACGACATATGAGATTAAGAAACAAGTAGTGTATTGTGAAGACTAATAATAAACAGCAGCTCTCCTATGACTGTAATATCTCCATGATGTTTTTATATTGTTGTCAATATAACATGTTGTAATATTGAGATATTGACTCCATTGACAACATGGAGATATTACATGTTGCCAAACAATTATGTATTAGTGATAAGACCCGCTATTAATATAGACTTACTGTAAATATGTAGTTCTTGAAATAGAACATTCTTTGTAACTAGCTGACGTTGTAACTATAAGGTGTGAATGATAGAAGAAATTGCTTATGTAATAATCTAAGATGAGGTCTGATAAAGACCTTTTGTGCCCTGTGTGATGCTTTTTGCGCTACCGCTCACAGGGTGCGTATGGGGTGCACAATAAACTAGCCGCCTCCAGCGGCAACACTCAATCAAACCATTGCTCAACTGAGATAATCTAGTTCCTGGAGCAGGGAAATTCAGTTGAGAGATTGATTGATGAAGAGTAAGCCAGCCAAGAGGTGGCACGGGCATGAATAGCCCGTAAGAGTGATAAGATCACTCAGGGTCCGAGATATTGTCCTCCTCTCTCACCTTACGGGTTATTCATGCCCGTGCCACCTGCTGGGTGGCTTAAAAGTCATCACTATCACCACTGTGGTCAAGAACACAACATCTTCACACTGCTGTACTCTATACATTCTCGAAAATGGATAGAATGTTGTCACACACACACCATGTTGTCACACACATCATGTTGTTACACACACACCATGTTGTTACACACACCATGTTGTTACACACACCACGTTGTTACACACACCATGTTGTTACACACACCATGTTGTTACACACACCATGTTGTTACACACACCATGTTGTTACACACACCACGTTGTTACACACACCATGTTGTTACACACACCACGTTGTTACACACACCATGTTGTTACACACACACCATGTTGTTACACACACCATGTTGTTACACACACCATGTTGTTACACACACACACCATGTTGTTACACACACCATGTTGTTACACACACCATGTTGTTACACACACCATGTTGTTACACACACCATGTTGTCACACACACACACCATGTTGTTACACACACCATGTTGTTACACACACCACGTTGTTACACACACCATGTTGTTACACACACCATGTTGTTACACACACCATGTTGTCACACACACCATGTTGTTACACACACCATGTTGTTACACACACCATGTTGTTACACACACCACGTTGTTACACACACCATGTTGTCACACACACCATGTTGTTACACACACACCATGTTGTTACACACACACCATGTTGTCACACACACACCATGTTGTCACATACACACCATGTTGTCACACACACACCATGTTGTCACACACACCATGTTGTCACACACACACACAACATGTTGTCACACACACACCATGTTGTTACACACACCATGTTGTTACACACACCATGTTGTTACACACACCATGTTGTCACACACACCATGTTGTCACACACACACCATGTTGTTACACACACACCATGTTGTCACACACACACCATGTTGTCACATACACACCATGTTGTCACACACACACCATGTTGTCACACACACCATGTTGTCACACACACACACAACATGTTGTCACACACACACCATGTTGTCACACACACACCATGTTGTCACACACACACACAACATGTTGTCACACACACACCATGTTGTCACACACACACACAACATGTTGTCACACACACCATGTTGTCACACACACCATGTTGTCACACACACCATGTTGTCACACACACCATGTTGTCACACACACCATGTTGTCACACACACACCATGTTGTCACACACAACATGTTGTCACACACAACATGTTGTCACACACACACCATGTTGTCACACACACACCATGTTGTCACACACACCATGTTGTCACACACAACATGTTGTCACACACACAACATGTTGTCACACACAACATGTTGTCACACACACACCATGTTGTCACACCCACCATGTTGTCACACACACACCATGTTGTCACACACACACCATGTTGTCACACACACACCATGTTGTCACACACACACCATGTTGTCATACACACACCATGTTGTCACACACACACATCATGTCACACACACACCATGTTGTCACACACACACCATGTTGTCACACACACACCATGTTGTCATACACACACCATGTTGTCACATACACACCATGTTGCCACACACACCATGTTGTCACACACACACCATGTTGTCACACACACACCATGTTGCCACACACACCATGTTGTCACACACACACCATGTTGTCACACACACACCATGTTGTCATACACACACCATGTTGTCACATACACACCATGTTGTCACACACACACCATGTTGTCATACACACACCATGTTGTCACACACACACACCATGTTGCCACACACACACACCATGTTGCCACACACACACACCATGTTGTCACACACACACCATGTTGTCACACACACACCATGTTGTCACACACACACACCATGTTGTCACATACACACCATGTTGTCACACACACACCATGTTGTCATACACACACCATGTTGTCACATACACACCATGTTGTCACACACACACCATGTTGTCACACACACACCATGTTGTCACACACACACCATGTTGTCACACACACACCATGTTGTCACACACACACACACCATGTTGCCACACACACTATGTTGTCACAAGCAACATGTCTGCAGAGTTTACATCATGAAACATACATAATATCAGAACAGTTATCCTCATATCTATACGCTGTGTTGCATAGGTTGCACCAACACTCACGGTCTGTCACATAAGTTGCAACACATTATTATTATTATTCAGAACACAAATAAATCCCACAGGTGTGAGAAATCAGTGAGAAAATCCTCTGCAGTAAATGTGGGGACTCGAACCAGCGTCCTAGTGACCCCCAGACACTCGCCTTAACCCACTGGGCAGCGCGAGGACAAAAGTTATCTAACCTGAAACTCTACTGAGTCCACTGGGAGAGTTTAGATGGTGCCACAACCAAGTTTTTACGACTAGCCTGCTAGCCTCGTCCAACTTTACAGGGGAAAGGGTCAAGGGTGTATGACATGTGTAGGCTGATTGGGATCAACCTAATTGAAATACTTTAAGAAATATTAGCATTTATAGAGACCCGCATGCCATTTATATGGTGTCTGGTTCCCCATAGTGTTTCCTATTGGGGTTTTCAGTGCTTCGTGATAATTAATTTACTGTGAGAAGGGGGTGAGAGGTGGTGCTGGGAGGAGGGAAGGTTGAGAGGGTAGGAAGGGACCAAAGAGAGAGGGAGCACGAGGAAGTGAAAGGGAAATGGAGGGTGAACATTAAGGGAGAAGAGAAGCAGGTACCCCTTCTACCTATACCTATAAAAAAGATTGTCTGTCCAATCAGACTTCTTAAATCAACGTGAATTCTCCAATCCGTCCTCGCAAATTCGTATGGTCAATATTGACTTATTAGTTACGTGCATAGGTGACATACTAAACATAATAGTTTCCCTTGAAAATCTTCATAGAAAACACTGACCTTATCTAACCTATTTAGTATGTTAAAATAAGCATCTTATAGCTTCGTAATTACAATTCTTACTTAACATATAATAGGTATAGGTTAGGTAATAATTGTAATTACGAAGCAATAAGATGCTTCTCTTAACATACTCTAAGTAGGTTAGGTAAGGTCGGTGTTTTCTATGAAGCTTTTCAAGGGAATCTATTATGTTAAGTATGTCACCTATGCACATATTTAATAAGTCAATATTGACTATACGAATTTGCGAGGACGGGTTGCATTCTCTGATATTCCTCTCTATCTGTACCCCACCATTCAGGTATCATTCACACCTGTCATCAAGAAATGTAATGAGAATCTTGCTCGTCTCAAAGCTGTCACACTAGAAACAATTGCCTCCTCCATCGAGAATTTAAGATCTCACGAGATGGATACCTTCACACATAAATATAACCCATCATAATGAGACAGACATTGCAGCCAAATTAGCGTGCAACAAAGATGAAGTTGAATTAGATCTAGGTATCCCCATCTCTGCTGTCAAAACTGTATTGGTCCAAACGCTCAGGTCTGATAGGAAAGAAATTACTGACTCCCAACGACCTGAAAGTACTAGTATAAAGCTATGGTTTGTTCAGATCTGAAACCTATATATATGGGCAGCACAAAACGTCCACCAGACTGTGCGACACAGTGGTTGCAAGGATCAGGTTGGGTTACCGTTACCTGTGGCAGGTGGCTGCAGGTGACGGATCTCCCAATCCTGAGCACTCCAGTTGCAAACTCTGTGAGCAGGAACTGCTGCACGATCTCCCGCACTACATCACTGAATGCCCAGTTATTAGACCTTTCAGACCAGTTGGCATGAGGTACCTGGAGCTTTGCAACTGCCTTATTCATTCACGTGTTGATGATGATATCCTCACAGTGTACCCAAAATTGCCAGTGCAGGCTATTAACATATGGCCCTGTATGACTAACCATCCTGCGAGATGGGGACTTGTATTACCACTGCTACCTTATTCAATCTTGTGTTGATGATATCCTCAAAATGCTCCCAGAGTCTGCCAGTGCAGACTGCTTATCACATGCCTCTGTATGACTAACCATCCTGTGTGATGGGGATTTTTTAGCATCACGTAGTTAGCTTTTTGACACACTGTACTCCACTTCATATAGTCTAGGGCAGCTGCACTAATGCAGATGTACCTCATGTATTAATAAAAAAAATAGTAATGAATTGAGTGATGCTCGAAGTTGGAGGCCAGATGGGGACGATGGGGAGATAGAAGAGGGGATTGGGGATAGAGACTATCCCAGGGACCTCCGGATACCCCTTGCAGGACCCAATAACGCTCCTATATCCTGTTACTTTAGAGTTCAGGTTCCTGTTTGACCTCCTGCCACAGTCATGTCTGGAACTATGTATATTCCTCGAGAACCATGTATATTACTCTGGTGAAACTGGCCGTACACTTGAATTACTGACAGACTTATTAAGGAACACAAAAGAAGTGTTAAGTCTGCAGACACAAACAATGCTCTTTTCTAATCATTCTATTGATTGGTCTTCTGTCATGTTAGGGACTCTAATCATTCTATTGATTGATCTTCTGTCATGTTAGGGACTAATCATCCTATTGATTGATCATCTGTCATGTTGGGGACTCTAATCCCGTTGATTGGTCTTCTGTCATGTTAGGGACTCTAATCATGGTAGTGATTGGTCTTGTTCTACATAATCTTTGCTGCCTCTACTCTTGACAGACGCCGTCTTGTTGACTGGGCTCTGATACATAACCTTCCCAACATGAACCTTAGTCTTGGCTTTGTTGGTGTTGACTCTTGCCTGTCACAGTCACTCTCCCATGCCCCAACCTTCTTAACAAACGTGACCTGCCTTAAGCTGTTGGTGTAGACTCTTGCCTGTCACAGTCACACTCCCATGCCCCAACCTTCTTAACAACGTGACCTGCCTTAAGCTGTTGGTGTAGACTCTTGCCTGTCACAGTCACTCCCCCATGCCCCAACCTTCTTAACAAACGTGACCTGCCTTAAGCTGTTGGTGTTGACTCTTGCCTGTCACAGTCACTCTCCCATGCCCCAACCTTCTTAACAAACGTGACCTGCCTTAAGTCTACCCATCCTGACAGACAGCTGAGTGGACAGCGCTTCGGATTCGTAGTCCTGAGGTTCCGGATTCGATCCCTGGTGGAAACAAATGGGCAGAGTTTCTTTCACCCTGATGCCTCTGTTACCTAGCAGTAAATAGGTACCTGGGAGTTAGACAGCTGCTACGGGCTGCTTCCTGGGGGTGTGTAACAAAAAGGAGGCCTGGTCGAGGACCGGGCCGCGGGGACGCTAAGCCCCGAAATCCTTTCAAGATAACCTTAAGATAGAATGTAAGGAGACAGCTATATACTGCCTCATAGCTCAGTCGGAAGAGCGTCGGCCTCACACTCCAGGGGTCCAGGGTTCGAAACCC
Source organism: Procambarus virginalis (assembly GCA_020271785.1). Lineage (NCBI taxonomy): Eukaryota > Metazoa > Arthropoda > Malacostraca > Decapoda > Cambaridae > Procambarus > Procambarus virginalis. The sequence continues at coordinate 15,710,525 of WNGS01163947.1, read as the reverse complement.
ATACATCCCAGGTGAACGGAATATTTATATCCAGGGAAGTGTGGATTACAATATATTTACCCTTATGGTNGTGCTGGGGGAGCCAGTCTGTGTGGTGAGAGTGAGTGCTGGGGGAGCCAGTCTGTGTGGTGAGAGTGAGTGCTGGGGGAGGCAGTCTGTGTGGTGAGAGTGAGTGCTGGGGGAGCCAGTCTGTGTGGTGAGAGTGAGTGATTGGGGAGGCAGTCTGTGTGGTGAGAGTGCTGGGGGAGGCAGTCTGTGTGGTGAGAGTGAGTGCTGGGGAGGCAGTCTGTGTGGTGAGAGTGCTGGGGGAGGCAGTATGTGTGGTGGGAGTGCTGGGGGAGGCAGTGTGTGTGGTGAGAGTGAGTGCTGGGGGAGGCAATCTGTGTGGTGAGAGTGAGTGCTGGGGGAGGCAGTCTGTGTGGTGAGAGTGAGTGCTGGGGGAGCCAGTCTGTGTGGTGAGAGTGAGTGCTGGGGGAGCCAGTCTGTGTGGTGAGAGCGAGTGCTGGGGGAGGCAGTCTGTGTGGTGAGAGTGCTGGGGGAGGCAGTCTGTGTGGTGAGAGTGCTGGGGGAGGCAGTCTGTGTGGTGAGAGTGCTGGGGGAGGCAGTCTGTGTGGTGGGAGTGCTGGGGAGGCAGTCTGTGTGGTGGAGTGCTGGGGGAGGCAGTCTGTGTTGTGAGAGTGAGTGCTGCGGGAGGCAGTCTGTGTGGTGAGAGTGAGTGCTGGGGGAGGCAGTGTGTGTGGTGAGAGTGAGTGCTGGGGGAGGCAGCAGCTCTGAGCATTTTAACCTGCATCACGAGGCCAGAGAAGGCCTACTTAGCACTGGGTATCCACACATCCCTAAACCTGACTCAAAAGAAATTTTAGCCACGTTTAAAATTACGGACTACAAACTTTTTCACGCGGATAGAAGATCACTGAACAGGAGATGACGACAAGAGAACCCACACATAAACTATTAGGTGAGGGAGGTGAACGATAAGCTGCTAACAGGAACAGCTATATACAGGCCTCCAGACCTTGAGAAAGTCGAGAGAATCACCTGGGAGGACATGACAAGAGCACAGAGAAATCACACCAGTACCCCAGGTTGCAATTCTTTGACCATGTCGTGACGTAGTAGTCTAGAACGTGCGTCTGGGGACACACAGCGCATAGGTTCAAATCCTCATCACGGCCCCTGTGGATTTTCTCATCGCAAGAGCCTCTAGAAAAAATAATGCTTGCATTGTTAAAATCCTAACTATTGACTGGAACTCAAGCATATTAAATACAGTAGCAGAGGAATTTCTGGAGGTGGTCGACAACTGCTTTCTGAGCCAATTTGTAAATAATTCCACCGGCGATAACTGTGAACAGGGGAACACTAATCAGTGATGTAGACATCAGGGCACGATTGTAAAACATTGGTCACGAGATTAGATTCGGGATTATTGGGTGACTGGAGCCAGAAATAACAACACTGTCAAGGTCCCGGATTTCCGGAACGCAAAAGAGGCTCGCTTATGTGGAGCAGAGAGGCCTGGCTCCGTGTGCCCCGTTTCTTAGCAGAGGTTCTACTGCATGCATGCATACATGGTGTTTGAATCATTACTACTGATCCTGTGTTTTGATTGGAGTCCCTTCTGTTGTGTGACTGATGTGCAACTCTGTGGTGCGTGCTGTGTGAAGCTGTGAACCTGCCCAGGCGACACTCGAGGTATGGAACCTGCCGCCTTAGAGACGGCAGGTGCTGCCTCAATGGACTCACACCAGAGTGCTAGTACACTAACTGGTTCACAAGACGTAGATACAAGCATGGTATCTCTCACAGTGGAGTCACATAGTGGTCAGGAAGAACCCAGTAGTGACGTAAATCCTAACAGGTGGACAAGTTTTGGGACCTGGAAAACGACACAAGAAACCAACGATTCAATAAATCATAACCATGTGAGGGAAAGAATCAACCAGCATTTTCCCCGGGCAGGGAAACTGCAACGAAATATGCATGGTTAGCTACGGCAGCCAAAGAACACCCTGGTGGTGGGTACCTGTTGGCAAAAGGACACGTAAACCATGTCCGTGTGGACATTACGGAAGAGATGGTATAATATTTCTGTACTAATGCTGGTATAAAAATGAGAAAACCTCCACCGCCTGCTCATACCCACCAGACACCCGTCATCATTTTTGGACTGGACCTTTACCAGGATTACAAACTGGTAGAACAGCATGAACACAACATCAGTGCGATAGGAACAACTGACAGAGAGACTATTCTCCTGTTGGACCAGCGACAAGGCTCCGCCGGACAAATTTACTGTCCCGAGTGCTTTCCGGCAGCTCACAATTAAGGTTTACAACCCTCCCAGACGCAGGTGTTACAGGTGCCAACGGTGGTATCACGTTGCAAGAAACTGCTGGAATGATGACCGGTGTGACCCTGTGTCAGAAAATATGCAACATCTGTTTGTGATGATAAAAAGGCAAAGGATGAAACAATGAAAATGAGGTGTGCCAACTGTCATCTGGCTGGAGTTCCTCCCGCCTTGCATGACGACTACGCCGCACTCCGCCGAGACGGGCTGCCCGGGGTACACCAGCAGGAACCACCCTAGCTGGCTCACCTGCAGAGCCACCACCAGTCACTCAGCCACACTTTCCTACCTTACCCAACCACCTCAACGCCACTGTCGGTAGCCCAAGTGACACAGTTGTAGTCTCTAGCAATACCTGTTGGTCATGGGGCCCAGATCAGGTACAGAAAATTGCCGAGCTTATGTATACAGTAGAGAGACAAAGCAAAATTATGGAAAAGCTGAACATGCAACTAACTGAACAAAGGAAATCTTGTACCAAGACTATGATAACCACTCTTCAGCAATCTGTGAGTGTTGAATGAGTGCAGGACACACCAACCTGGAGTACCACCATGTGCTCCCAGGCGGCCAGCACCCCGGGAGGACCCCAGCTGGGGGTGTCCCAGCCCTCACGCCAGCTGGGCCCACCCACCACGGCTCCCCACACCTCAGCCTCATCAACGCGGTGCACTATCAACAGAAGGGGAGCTATTCAATGTGGAAAAGCAAAGTGCTGTAGATGCATATAACAATGCAACTGATCATGATAATGAACTAAATGCCAGTGAGAATGAGAATTGTAATGAACATGTTGGAGACTATGCTCGTGGTTATAACGGACTGGAACCGGACGTGGAAGACCTACTCAGACCGCACACTCCACATTCCAGATGGTTCAGCCGTAAGGGGGATTAGGGTGACAGCTGATGTGCTGACCAATGGGGGAAAAACACCGTAATAAAGCACTACAAACAGTATCGGAATATAACTGATTTTGTGAAACAGCAGACTGATAAAGTCAAAATAAGGAACAATGGCGACCACTCAACCTGATAATAACAAATGCAGTGTTATCAAGATAGTCATTTGGAATATTGCCTCTCTTAGAAAACAGTATTCTGACCTCCACCATAAGGTTATGACTGAAGACATAGATATTGTCTGCCTCCAAGAAAGGCAGTGGGTGCCTCCAAGAAAGGCAGTGGGTGCCTCCAAGAAAGGCTTTGTACGGGCAGTAGCCCGTACAAAGGTGGTACGGGCATGAATAGCCCGTACCCGTAAGTGGTACAATAACTCCCGCAGGTAAAACCCCGCAGAATCTGCTTGGTTATCAGTTATAATCCCAAATCAAAATATACGTATCTCATGTATGTTAAAAAATCCCTGCCATATGAGCCACTTCCCGCTCAACAACAAGAGAGGTTTCAATATCATGGCATCCAGGTACACGTTGGTAACTCTACACTACAATATTGTAACGTTTCTATTGTTAGGTGAAGTATGGTGACAATAAACACAGACACTAAGATAATATACATATATTTGGACGAATGTAGTGTAGAGAGGACGGGAGACATCTCCTGTCCACGAGACTTACCATAGCCCGTGCTTCTTGCCCAGCTCCTGTGCCAGGTAAGTTATGGGCTCACCATAGCCCGTGCTACTTGGAACTTGTTCCGAGTAGCTGAATCTATAACAACATAGTGTACAGAAGTTTGTAGGTGACACTTGGCGAGCAATGGTGTGATATTGAGTTGTATACAGTAGAGAGACAAAGCAAAATTATGGAAAAGCTGAACATGCAACTAACTGTATTGAGTGCACTGAGAGTCGGTACAGTATCTCGCAAGTGTCTGTTCTAAGCCACACTTGAAAGTAGACTGGTTATTATTCGATGATGATGATAAAGATTAAGCCACCCAAGAGGCGACACGGGCATGAAAATTGTAAGTGGTACAATTTTTTGTTCAGTAAATCTTTTCAGTGTTCTGAGGTCGCATTTAATCGTCAAGCTGCTATTGCGGGGGAGGATACTGCTTGACAGTCTTTATGAGGGTGTCCAGCTGCTGGACACCTTTTTTGACCAGGAGAGTGGCTGTGTTGATGGCTTCAGGCTGGTTACTGCAAGATTCAAGGACTCTTAAAGCTCTTCTAAGGTCGTTGGTTGCTTCACATTCCGGGAGATAGTGAAGTAGTGGTTTTTCTGTTACAGTTTGGCAGAAGATGCATTCTCTCTGTTGGGGTTCACCAATCTCCCAGTTGTATCTGTAACCTAGACGTACGGTAATTACTCGATTGATTGATTGATGAAGATTAAGCCACCCAAAAGGTGGCACGGGCATGAATAGCCCGTAAGTGGTGGCCCTTTTGAGCCATTACCAGTATCAATAGATGATACTGGAGATCTGTGGAGGTGCGACTGCACCAAGTGTGACGGGAGATGTCTCCCGTGGTAATTACTCGTTGTTGTTGTTATAGATTCAGCTACTCGGAACAAGTTCCAAGTAGCACGGGCTATGGTGAGCCCGTAACTTACCTGGCGCAGGAGCTGGGCAAGAAGCACGGACTATGGTTAGCTTCGTGGACAGGAGATGTCTCCCGTGTGGGTAATTACTCGCTTCTCTGCTGCTTATATGCTCGGGCAACACTTCACCATTCTTCAAAGGTTGGCAGGAATATTAACTATAAGTAGGGAAAAGGTTTGAGTTCCATAATTAGTGCTAATGAGAGCTTTGCGTCTCTCATTAGACTAATGAGTTTGGAGCGAGTATATCATTGGGATAATCGTTTCGCTACATAACTCTCCCTCCCAGGGGATGAAAGCGCATGGGAGACATCTCACGTCATGCAGGGTGCAGTCGCACCTCCACAGATCTCCAGTATCATCTATTGATACTGGTAATGGCTCAAAAGGGCCACCACTTACGGGCTATTCATGCCCGTGCCACCTTTTGGATGGCTTAATCTTTATCAATCATCATCAATCAATCGGGATGAAAGGAAAAACACTTGATCAAGGAATCTGGCTGGTCAGTGAATTGTACACCCTGCGCGCGTTGTATAACCCTTAAAGTTAACTTCTTTCTCTTCACTGATTTCATCTAACTGGGGTCGTAGGGTGGGAGGTCGCACAGGATCGTCCGTTGTCGCAAGTGGCGGTGCTGCTGGTAACTATGGTCGAAAAGTGAATGGCGTTGTCGGCGGATGTGTCTCTGGAGGGATGTCTGGGGCAGCGTCACAGTGTGTTGGTTTAAGGCGATCATTGGAGATGTTTACTCGCTGTCCTCTGCGTTCAATGGTGAAGAACTTCGGTATTCGAGAAACCACTTTAAATGGGCCTTCGTAAGGTGACTGTAGAGGGCGTCGGACAGCGTCGATTTTTACACACACGTATTCAGTTGTGTGGAGCTCATGAAGTACATAAGTAGCACGAGTTGTCGGTTGGCGTGGTGGTGTAAGCCGAATGCTTGTCATGGCCGCCCATAATTTTTGGACTAAAGTGGGGTCCGGGGTATGACAAATGGCATCGAATTCGCCCGGAAGCCGCAGGCTAGATCAGTATACTAAGTCTGCTACCGAGAATCCACTGCCCTCCTTCGTGGACGAACGGATGCCAAGAAAGACTAATGGAAGGTTGTCGATCCAATCATCAGGGCTTGCTTGAGCTCTTAGGGCGGCTTTTAGTTGTCTATGAAAGCGTTCTACCATTCCGTTCGACTCAGGGTGGTATGCTGTGGTTCGGTTGTGTGTGGTGCTGAGGAATTCCATACGCTCCTTCCATAGATATGATTCGAATTGTCGTCCTTGGATGGTGATGATGACAGAGGAGCTGCCAAAACGGGCGACCCATCCAGAGAGGAAAGCCTGGACCACTGACTCAGCTGAGATGTTGACTAATGGGATTGCTTCCAGCCATCTGGAGAATCGATCGATGCAGGTAAGTAGATATGAATATCCTCTTGCCGACGGTAACGGTCCAACGATGTCTATATGCACCACCTCGAAACAGTCAGAAGGTAACGGGAACTGTTGAAGAGGGCTCTTTGTTTGTCAATGTGTTTTCGCCGCTGGCACTGGAGACATGAGCGAGTCCATCGTTGAACATTGGCATTGATTCCTGGCCATACAACACGTTCTGTTAGTAGCTTTTGGGAAGCACATACTCCTGGGTGTGCTAGGGAGTGAAATGTTGAGAATGTTTTTCAGCAAAACTGAGCAGGAATGTAGAGCCTAAGTGTTCCCGTCCGTGAGGTGTTACAGATACCACCACCTTCCATGGGAATCTCGATGAACCAGAGAGCTGTGTCAGATGTTCGTAATCGCTGCAGATCTGCAGTGATTTGCACCGATTCAAAAGCAGCACTGCAAAGCCTAAGTAAAAATCGGGCAGAAAATCTTGCAATAGTCGCTGAAATTAAGAGAGCTGTAAGAGTACTTACCAATCAGGGAAGAGTCATCAAGTTTGTGGATCCCCTCCCATGTTGGGATATGTGGAAGTGAACGAGCAGATGTGCTGGCTGCTGAAGGCGCTGAAGGAGACCATATTGAATACTTCATACCCAAGACTACTACAAATTAGAGGTATTGTCAGGCAACATCACCGTGACAAGGTAACTGAGGAAAGGAGGATAGAAGCACAAACCAGTGAATCTGTACGATGGTACAACATGGTTGCAGCTGGCAATCCCAATCATTATGGCCGAAGAGGAGGAGGACGAGGGAGAGAATCAGTAATAGCGAGAATCCGTCTTGGATACAAATATCCATGGAGATATGGAATGGAAACAACAGTTGATCAGCGAAGTTGCAGAATCTGTGGTGAGAGTGACGGACACCGCCTTGACCACTATCTACGTGAATGTGAACACCTGAGAGACATTAGGAATATGTGTAGAATAATAAACCCCACATTGTTTGAGTTAGGAAAACACTATTTGTCAAATATTGATACTGTTCTTAAAAGATTTCCCCATTTTGCACCCGCAAGATAAGGTAAGCTTTTAAGGGTTGATAGATGTTAATCTTCTTGTTTGAGGAGCTGTTCACTTGAGACAGTTAAGCAAGTCCCAGCTGTGTCTGGGTACAAGTGACAGGATGAACAACCCAGCGGGTTTTCTTCCTATTGGGGAGTGATGTACATGCTGCTATGGCGGTGTGTCCACTCACAAGATGAGTGGCGCTGCCCAATAAACTCGCCCCTCGGGGCAAAATTTAAAATTTTTAAATCAGGGTCTTCCCGCTGGGCCTTGCTGATTACACAATAGTCCACCTGAGCCAGGTTTTGCACGACGTAGTTTATGGTGGGTCGAGACAGTGCATCGGCTGTGATATTGTTAGTTCCTTTGACATGGCGGATATTCAAAGTAAATTGGGAGATAAATCCCAGGTGATTGGCTACTCGAGGAGAGTGAGCATCAACCTTGGCCGCCAGTGCATAAGTGAGAGGTTTGTGGTCTGTAATGATGTGGAAGTCCCTCCCTAGAGGAAGTGCCGGAAATGTTGTATGGCTGCGTAGATGACGAGCAGTTCCCTATCAAAAGTGCTGTACTTCTCTTCAGTTGGTGACAGGCGTGATGAAAAAAATGCAGTTGGGTGCCATTCTCCTTCAATGAGCTGTTGTAGTACAGCACCAATAGCTGTGTTGGAAGCGTCGGTAGAGAGATTGGTGGGAGTGTCAGACACTGGGTGTGCGAGTAAGGTGAATTCACCCAGCTTGTGTTTTATGTTGGTGAATGCTGTCTTTGCCTGGGTAGTCCACTCCAACAGAAGACGAGACATGTGTTTCTGTCCACGTAAGAGGTCGTATGAGTGTTGCTGCTGACATATGGTGTTCCAAGAAATCCAGCGCTGAAACATGGAAAATACACTTCTCGGAGCTGAGCTGTAAGCCGAAGTTACACAGACAGGTGAGAAGGAGCCAGAGGTACTGACCACCAGCAGATCGTCAATGTAGGCATAGCAAAAAAAAAAGGAAGGTCCTTAACTACTTGGTCGATGAAGCGTTGGAATGTCTGGGCTGTATTCCATAGACCAAAAGGCATCTGGACGAATTCAAAAAGTCCGAAAAGGTGTTGTGATCGTTGTTTTCGGAATGTCTGACGGTTCCACCGGGATCTTGTGAAATGCCCACACAAGGTCAATTTTCGAAATAACGGTTGCATTGCTCGATCCTTGGGAGAAATCGTGGATGTGTGGTATTGGGTAACGATCTGGTAGAGTACAAACGTTGAGAGTCCTGTAGTCCCCACAAGGGTGCCATTTCCCTGGGGCTGTTTTTGGGACCACATGGAGAAGTTAATGCCCATGGACTGTTTGAAGGGCAGATTATTCCTGCCTCCTGTAGCGTGTTGAATTCAACACGTGCTACCGCCAATCGTTTCGGTGCCAGGCGGCGTGGTCTGGCGAAGATAGGTGCTCCCGTCATAGTGATGTGATGCGTAATCGTATGTTGCACTTCTGTTCGACGGCTGACGGGTTGGGTCACATCTTTGAATTCATCCAGGAGTGCTTGAAGTTCTGTAGATTCGACTGGGGTGATGCTGTTAACCTGTGTAGAGGTACTAGGAGAGGCTCGAATTACTGCACCTGCGGGATCCACAATAAGCCGATGATGTTGCAGGAAGTCCCATCTAAGAATGGGTTGTTCCACATCCGCTAGGAGGAAAGTCCACGTAAAGCGACCCAGAGAGGTGAAATCAAGAACCAGGGTGCAGGTCCCATACGTACGGACGGACGTACCATTGGTGGCACGTAAGTCCAAACCAGGAGTGCGGGTTAGTTTGACCAGTGGAGGAGGCACCACACTAGCTGCTGTACCTGTGTCAACGAGGAAACGGCGTTTGGTTAATGATGTCATATGTAGAGCAGTGTAGTGTTGGACCTGGCGGCGTTACTGGCCGTTAACAGTCCCCGCCAAACTAGTTTCCCGACCAGGAACAACGAGCCCTACAGTTGTGGGCTTGGTGACCAATGCATTACATACGGAATATGCCACAGAAGCTGGGCTGGTGTCTTGTCGGCTACGGGCTCACCATAGCCCGTGCTACTTGGAACTTCTTGTTCCAGGTAGCAAATCTTTAACAACAACAACAACAATGTTAATCTTTTGTCAGCGAGGAATTGACCCCGTTGTTGAATGCGGCGTTTCATCGCTGCCTGTAGAAGAGCGACCATCAGTGCGATGAACGTCCTGGTGTCTGGTGATGGTGCGGTGATGACAGCGGAGGCAGTGTGCTTAGCCTCCGAGGGAAGTGTTGGCAGGGTACAGGCATATCGGACTTTCTCGTGGTGAAAGTGGTGGTGGTCGAAAATAGCCTCCATCTGCATGGAAAAATTCAGTTTCATCTGCGTTGTATACTGGAAACCTGGCAGATAAATCCATGACGAAGTTCTAGTTTGCGACTAGGTGTTCTTTTCACTCACTGGGTCACCAATGTAACGTTTCTATTGTTAGGTGAAGTATGGTGACAATAAACACAGACACTAAGAGAATATATATATTTGGACGAATGTAGTGTACAGAAGTTTGTAGGTGACACTTGGCGAGCAATGGTGTGATGTTGAGTTGAGTGCACTGAAAGTCGGTACAGTATCTCGCAAGTGTCTCTTCAAAACTACACTTGAAAGTAGACTGGTTATTACTCTGTTGATTGATAAAGATTATGCCACCCAAGAGATGGCACAGGCATGAATAGCCCGTAAGGTTATTACTCGATTGATTGACTGATAAAGATTAAGCCACCCAAGAGGTGGCACGGGCATGAATAGCCGTAAGGTTATTACTCTGTGTTGTTGTTGTTGTTATAGATTCAGCTACTCGGAACAAGTTCCAAGTAGCACGGGCTATGGTGAGCCCGTAACTTACCTGGCACAGGAGCTGGGCAAGAAGCACGGGCTATGGTTAGCCCGGTTAGTGGACAGGAGATTTCTCCCATTATCACTCGATGATTGATAAAGATTAAGCCACCCAAGAGGTGGCACGGGCATGAATAGTCCGTAAGTGGTGGCCCTTTTGAGCCATTACCAGTATCAAAAGATGATACTGGAGACATGTGGAGGCGCAACTGCACCCTGCGTGACGGGAGATGTCTCCCGGACCAAATGGTGACCAGGTTATTACTCGATTCTCTGCTGCTTATATGCTTAGGGAACACCTCACCATTCTCCAAAGGTTGGCAGGAATATTAACTGAAAGTAGGGAAAGGTTTGAGTTCCATAATTAGTGCTAATGAGAGCTTTGCTTCTCTCATTAGACTAATGAGCTTGGAGCGAGTATATCATGGGATAATCTACTCGCTATAGTATCACGGTATCAGGGTACACGTTGGTAACTCTACACTTAATGTTTTGAATGCCTATGCACCTACTGACCTTCTCCAGTATACTGACCTACTTAATTTTCCACATACAGACCCTACGATCTTAATTGGGGATTTAAATGCTAAACACAAACAATTAGGGAATCAACTCACAAACACCAACGGGAGAAGATTGTTGACACTTCTCGATGCATATGGTGATGTTGAAATTATCAGTAAGAATCAACCAACGCAAATATATAGAGGAGTCTCGATAAGGAGCCATACAGTTGTACTTTATATTGGCTTTAACTTGTCATACACAACTCATGAGACTGATATTATGGATGACTTAATGTCTGACCATTTAGCCATAACAGCTAACATACACGTGGCTAATGTTGACCTACCTGGCACTAAGCTCAGTAGACGCAGGCTAACAGTAAGGAAACAACAAGAAAAATTCTTTATAGACAGCATAGAAAATTGGTATAACATTTATGAGCCTGAGAATGTACAACAGTTTTATGATGACCTCGTAAATAGAACCTATGAGGCCATCAACAATAGTGAGTCACACCAAACAAAAAGACGTACTGGGAAACAGGTCAGACACACCAGTACTATGATGATGCTAAACTGAAAGAGCTTAAATCAATTTCTAGACACCTACACCTCATGGACAGGTAAAGCATATAAGAGCCTTAGAACTCCTCAATATAAAAAACTGTTTCAGGCCGCGCTTGCAACGGCAAGGGAGAGAATGACTGAACTGAGACAAAATGAATGGGAGGGTTTTGTTAGTGGATTAACCTGCATACTCCCCTGGGCAAAGCCTGGAAGGAATAAACAAAATTTTGGCAAAATAATAGACACGTTTCACACCCAAACCCGCAACAGAAAGTCAATCAGTTAATAACAAAATGGGCTCAGGTTTCCAGCTTTGGAATGTTACCAGCTGCACTAGTGAGAAATTGCAGGCGAAGTCCACAGAGAGAAATACTCTCATTAGTTTCATGTTGAGCAAGCAACATGATGAATGTGATGTTCATATACAGATTATGATTGGATGCACCCTCTCCATGGGCAGTAGCACTGCTCCTGGTGAGGACGGTATTTTTTGAAGCTGATTATACAATACTTAACGTTGCGTACATATTATATATATATATTATATATATATATATAATATATATATATATAATATATATATATATATATATATATATTTAAGGAAAACTCACACCCCAGAAGTGACCTCGAACCCATACTGCCAGGAGCAACAGCAACTGGTATGTACAGGGACGCCTTAATCCGCTTGACCATCACGAGCCGGACATAAGGAAGTGATAGCCGAGGCTGTATGAACCACTTCCCCGCCCCGCCGGCACTCGGATGGTAATCTTGGGCATAGCATTTTCTCAAATCACCTTATTTTTTTGGGCAATACGTGAGGAACACAAATGCAAACAAGCCTGAATGGTCCCCAGGACTAGATACAACTGAAAACTCACACCCCAGAAGTGACTCGAACCCATACTGCCAGGAGCAACGCAACTGGTATGTACAGGGACGCCTTAATCAGCTTGACCATCACGACCGGACATAAGGAAGTGATAAGTGGGAAGTGGTTCATATAGCCTCGGCTATCACTTCCTTATGTCCTTATTATTATGAATAATAATTCACTTCTTTCTTCACCTTGAAATTACGAAAATGAGTTTTGGAGAACTCCTATTTCAGCTAAGCCCTGATGCTAAGAAAATAGTTAGAGGGATAGAAGCCCTAAATCAGAAGATAGTAAATACAGAATATGCGGTCATATTGCAATAGACACTTCATATATATATATATATATATATATATATATATATATATATATATATATATATATATATATATATATATATATATATATATATATATATATATAAAGGTTAAGGTTAACCTTAATATATATATATATATATATATATATATATATATATATATATATATATATATATATATATATATATATATATATATATATATATATCCTGCAGATGTCAGACATCTGCAGGAGCTGAAAGAAGCGTTTGAGCAGAATTCTGTGTTACGTTACGTTTCACTTACGAGATGGAGAAGGATGGGAAGCTGCCCTTTCTAGATGTAACAGTCATGGAAAGGAGCGGAGGTTTCCACACTACAGTCTACACTAAGGAAACAAACATAGGAATGTGCCTAAATGCCAACAGTGACTGCCCAGATAGGTACAAGAGGAGTGTTGTTAACGCTTATGTCGACCGTGCTCTCAGCCACAGCTCAGAATGGAAGCAAGTCGACGAAGAACTCTGTAGAGTAAGGCAGGTCCTAGTCAACAACAACGGCTTCTCCAATGGAATCATTGAAGACATCATAAGAAGGAAAGTGAAACGCCATGCAACCTCTGAAGATACAACTAACACAACACCTATACCCCCTATTAGACTATTTTACAGGAACTTCTTCTCCACAGCTCATAAAAACGGAGGAAAGGGTCCTGAAAGATATTGTTAATAGAAACGTTATCCCTACAGACAAAAATCAGAAGATACAATTGACGATTACTATAAAACCAAGAAAACTGCCAACCTACTCATGAGAAACTCTCCAGACACAAAGCAGAACGCTTTGAAAGAGACCAATGTCGTCTATGCCTTCAAATGCCCACTTGGGGACTGTAAGCCCCAAAGAACTCAATATATAGGCAAGACAACAACATCTCTTTCCAGGCGATTAACGATGCATAAGCAACAGGCCTCTATCAAGGAACATATAATCTCTTCCCACAACCAAACCATCACCAGAGAAATCTTAACAAACAACACAGAAATCATTGATAGATACAGCGACAACAGGCGGCACTACACATCAAGAACTGCGAGGCACTACACATCAAGAAGTCAACACCAGCAATCAACAGCCAATTAACGCACTACTATATTCTACCCACTTCAAGACTCCGCTCCAATATAGAAACATCAAGAAATACGGGCCAATAGGCCTTCTGCAGTTACAGATCTATTCTTCCCTTATACCCATTGTTTCGTGTTCTGTGTTTGTTCTCACCTCACCCCAAACCATTGTAACATGTCACCTCACCCAAATGCAGGTATTTAAACTCTGTTCAGTTATAGACGTTCTGTGTGTGTGTAACTAAAGTCTTTGAAAATGTAATAAGTTTTACGAAACGCGCTCAAGTGTCGCGTCAGACTAAGAAATAAAGAATGAATTTTGGAGAATTGATTTTTAATTTACCGTCATCAGTAAAACAAACATAAGGAAAATTGAGAAAATTCGTGTTAGAATTATAATCTTACTTTTCGGTCATATTTAATAACATATAATATATATATATATATATATATATATATATA
>WNGS01163947.1:15684782-15696370 GCA_020271785.1 Procambarus virginalis | reverse complement strand
CACCTATGATATTCTAAAACTCCTACATCGTGACCCGGTAACCCATTATTAGAATTATTTAATGCGAGTAATGTCACTGGGCAGTTGCCAGTATCATGGACCACCAGTCTTACGGTACCTGTACCAAAGCTGGCCAACCTGATGCTTTCCGTCCCATCTCACTGACCAATTGCATGTGCAAAACCTTTGAGAGAATGGTGCTTAATAGATTATTGTATAGAGTTAAAGAGCACATGTCACCTGATATCAATGGTTTCACACATGGTAAAAGTGTACACAACTGTATCAACTTTTCTCACTCTTCGTGGAGATAAAAGGCATCAGTACACAACATTTCTTGATTTAAAAATGCCTTTGATATTGCTAATAGGCGAAGTGATTATGTATGAATTAGTAAGATGGATATATGTGGACAATTATTACAATGGATACGAGGCTATCTTACCAACCGGAAGTCCTCTGCACTGTTCCAAGCTACAGAGTGAAACTAAATTAATGAACTAAGCACCCCACAAGGAGGAGTACTCAGCCCTACCTTGTTTAATGTTCTAATTAATGCCTTACTAAATCAATCCCAACTAGTCCGGCAAACATCACTATCAGCTATGCAGATGATTCCTTGTACATACTAAAACCCCACCACGAAATGCAAACAATCTAAATGTATACATACAAGCTTGTGAGAGCCTTGGTCTTGTAATCAACGCTGCTAAAACTAAGGTATTTAACAGACAATTTGCAAACCGCAAAAGGGGACCACGAAAACTAGATAGATAAGCATACCAATAGACTATGTCTCTTCTTTCAAATACCTTGGAGTCTAGGCCCTTGTACCTCAACTGCAGTCAAGAAGTTACATCAACAATGTAGAGCACACACTCAAGGCTCTCAGAACTGTAGTGGGGTACAGCCCTAAATACGTGTTAATATGTCAGAATAGCAAAATGATGTATTTAGCTATATAAGGGCTCTGATAGACTATCATGCACAGCTTGGGTCCTGCAAAATGGCAAAGTATTGATAGATAAAAAAAATGCAAAATGAAGCATCTCAGAATTATACTTGGCTGTCTATAAACCACCAAAGTTCTCTAATATGCAGGAAAAATTAAATAATACCTAGATTCAGATAAATATTTGAAATCAATCTTATGATGGACTAAAGCTTCTGCGTGATAACAAAACAACATTGTGTCAGTTGCCACTTTAGAACACATACATAATGGAACTAGCGAGTCTAATGGATTCAAAGAACAGCCACTCTATTAAAATGATGGACTGCACGATGTATATACATATGAAAGAGTAAGCACTTCCTTCCGCCCTGGCAGATAGTACCTTTTGAACATCTCTGACCCCTGCATACCCCACAAAAACCTAATCACAAACAATCCTCATGCTCAGCTCGCTGCTAAATTAAGCACCATCGAGACACATACACAATATACAACTGAAAACAACAACGCACAGACCATATACACTGACGGATCACTCAAATACAGCTACAGGGAGGGCAGGAAGTGCTGTTATTGTTCATCAGCCCGATGGCAGCAACAATTCATAGGAATATAAGAATTAGTAACTGGGTACTCCACATATGCATGCTCGAGTTGGTAGCATATACTGGTAGCACTCGAAATTATTGACAACACTGAGTAGACAGCTTAATTATTTCCGACTCCCTTTCCTCACTACGTAGCAATAAACATTGTTTTCAATCAAGTAATAACGTGCTTGTCTCAGAAGCCAGAATAGTGATATATAAGAAAACTTAGACAAGAGGGTAAATATAAAAATGTTGTGGATTCCTTCTCACATTGGCCTGCAGGAACATGACAAAGTTGACGCCCCTTGCTAAGGCTGCAGTAAATAAGAAGACAGTGATGAACGGAATCTTGAGTTATCAAATAGGTCCCTTATAAGTGTCATTAGACGAGAACTCCTTGATGAATTGAAGAAAGTAGAACATGTGCAAACTGGAACCTAGCAGGTCCATTGTTCATCAAAGATGAAATGTGTGAAGTAAAACATGTGTATGGGGAAGTAACAAAGTCAGTATGACTAACAGATGTTGTCACAGCTCGTATAAGACTTGGCTACAAGTATACTCTGACAGTTCGGCTTGTATAGGATCTAGATGAAGTAAAGTTGTAAATGTGTGTGGACAAAGACAGGGGACACACACTCGAACACTAAATCTTGGACTTGTTAAAATTGAGCCATTTAGAGATAAATCTAACTCACTCTGCATGATATGGCAACCTATCTTATTATCAAAGATAAAATACCTGAACTCCTTGCACTGTATCCACATTCCGCTTCCAGTAGATAAACGACATATGAGATTAAGAACAAGTAGTGTATTGTGAAGACTAATAATAAACAGCAGCTCTCCTATGACTGTAATATCGTCCATAGTTTTTACAATTTGTATTAGCAATACCCAACCATTAATGTAAAATGACTTAGTATATACTCATTACAATGAGTTACATGTCACTTATGATTAGATAAGAGTATAATTGCTTCTGTAATAGTAGTCTTGACATTTGTAATAGCTGATGTAATAGTGTGAATGATAGAAGAAATTGCTTTATGTAATAATCTAAGATGAGGTCTGATAAAGACCTTTTGTGCCCGTCTGATGCTTTTGCGCTACACGCTCACAGGGTGCGGTATGGGGTGCACAATAAACTAGCCGACCTCCAGCGGCAACCATCAAATCAAACCATTGCTCAACTGAGATAATCTAGTTCCTGGAGCAGGGAAATTCAGTTGTGAGATTGATTGATGAAGAGTAAGCCAGCCAAGAGGTGGCACGGGCATGAATAGCCCGTAAGAGTGATAAGATCACTCAGGGTCCGAGATATTGTCCTTATATATATATATATATATATATATATATATATATATATATATATATATATAATAACCTGATGGCCCCCAGGGCCCATCAGCCCAGCACACCTGATGGCCCCAGGGCCATCAGCCCAGCACACCTGACGGCCCCCAGGGCCATCAGCCCAGCACACTGACGCCCCCGGGCCCATCAGCCCAGCACACCTGACGGCCCCCAGGGCCCATCAGCCTAGCACACCTGATGGCCCCCAGGATCACACCACTGGCTGTTAACAAGTGCAGTGCTCGTTTCTACCTGCCAACTTCAAATTATAGGAACACCAGCGCCACCTGAACGGCGACTGTCCTGTATATACAGGAGCCAGCCAGCATCACCAAGCGGAATACTCCTCAGTGCTCCATCTGCCCTCACACCACCTTGTGTGGTGGTAGATTTACGCAGCCTAGTACCCAGTATTTTCAACACCATTTTTATTTCTTGTTCTTTGATGTAATGTTAACATGTCTGTTTGATTGTTTTTTTATATTTTGCACCTTGTAAGTAAGCCAAGTCTTGTTATTCTTGTTATTTGTTAAAGTTAATTTTTCATATTAAAGTATTTTTATATTTTTCCATTTCCTGTATTTTATTCTGAATTTATCACACTGTGAAGAAGTCAACTTAGCAGTTTTATTTTAATTTGTTTTTACTTTTTTTATATGTGCCTTGCATTCTATCTGCCCTAAGCCAATGCTCTTGGTCATTTTACCTTCACCTATAATTGGGGGCCTGTCCGGGAGTCTTGCTAAGGTAATGCTTCTAGACTCTTTGCTTAAAGTTGTGGTAAGTGTACTTGGCTTTCTTACATGTTTGTCTGTCTTCTCAGAACTCTTATTTTGAGTGATTTTGATAATGCTTAATACTGTTTACTTTCCAGGCGTAGCATTTTATGACTCTTGGATTGACTTTGGATTACATGATGTTTTGTGACCAAATTCATACTCGTAATTGGTTATTCAATAATCTTTGTTATATCCTGCGATTTCCACGTTATTCTCGTCCTATAGGAGAATTTTCCTATAGGAGAATTTCTCATTAAGGCAGATCACCCGCTTTGGTACCCTGGTACTTTGGTCTGTCTCCGGGCTAATACGCCCACTTCTTTGCAGCCCGAATGTAGGAGGACACAGGGGGCCATAGTTCCTCTAGCATTTAGGACTACGCTGTGCAGTAGGGACCCATACAAGCAGTTCTCGTCATTAATTGACCCTTTCCGCACCCCTACAGGTCGGTCAGAGAATATGGTACTTACACAGGTAGGGAGTTAACATTCTTTTCCAGAGCACAAAGAGTGCTCTGTAAGTACTATCTAGTTTTAATAGGGAACTTCTTGCCTTTGTTCTCGTCATTTAGAGACTATGTAAGAAATCCCTACTTTTTTGGACTATCTTTAGAGACAATTTTGTTTCAACAATTCAAGTAGGATCCCTCTTGCCCTTATCTTCGTCATATAAAGTACTGGGTACAAGAATCCCTATGACCTCGAAACACTTCGTTTCACCTTTTGATCTAAGTAATCAATTCAATTACTAAAGTTAATTGTTGTAACCTTGACTATTGAGTTTAAACAGGACAGTTTACAGTTGCCACGTGATCCTCTCTGTCTGACATCTCATATTTTGGTACATCAACTGAGGTATTTTCTTTGCATATTATTTGCTATCATTTCATTTACCATGTTTCGCCTAGCCACGTTCCGACGTGCTCCAGAAGGTGAAGTGGGCACACTACATCGTGCCACTAAGGCGGAGTTGCTAACTCATGTAAATGAGTACCACATCACTGCCCCACATGGAGCCACTAAAACTGAGCTCCATAATCTTATCTTGGACCATCTATTAGACAATTATCATATTACATCTGAGACTCATGAACAACACTTAATTGCAGATAAGAGCACCTTGGCAGCCATGACATTGAAGATAGAGCTCGCTAACCTTGAATGCAAACGTCTGAAGGAACAAGCTGCCCTTGAGAAAGAAGCCCTTCAGAGGAAGGAACGACAGGCTGAACTTCAACTCAAGCTCGCTGAAAAAGAAGCTGCCCTCCAAAAAGAACAAGTTGAACTCCAACGTGAACAATAGCGGGAACAAGCTGCCCTCCAACAGGAAGCGCTTAAGGTAAGAGAACGTAAACTTGAGATCCAACGTGAACTTGAAAAAGAGCTTCAGAAGGAAGCTCTTCAAGTAAAAGAACGGGAATCCGCCAGTGCTCTAGAACACCGCAGAAAAGAGCTTGACCTTGAAACCACGCACATCACCCAGGGCAAGGAAGCAGAAGCTAAACTCCCGGTACGTTTTAATCTTTCTCATGCACGTTGATACCTGGTTGATACCTGGTTGATGGGGTTCTGGGAGTTCTTCTACTCCCCAAGCCCGGCCCGAGGCCAGACTTGACTTGTGAGAGTTTGGTCCACCAGGATGCCGTTTTGGTCCACCACGTTGATGCCGTCTTTTGATGAGATAAAGATAGATGCATTCTTTACTTCATTTGAGGGTCTAGCTAACCAGCTCAGCTGGCCTGAAGATCAATGATCTGTACTTATAAAGTTTCATTTAACAGATAGAGCCTCCTTAACTCTCAGTACTATGTCTTCAGAAACCGACTATAAAGTGTTGAAACAGGCAGTACTTGATGCCTATCTCCTCTCCATAGAGAACTACAGACGTAAGTTTAGGAACTACCTTAAAATCAGTGCTAATACTTACCTAGAGTTTACTAATAATAAGAAAAGGCATTTCATGAAGTGGCTGGAAGCAGCACAAGTCTCCTCATTTACAGAGCTCATCAACCTCATCTTGGTGGAGGAATTCCTTCGTCGTATACCAACTCCTGTACGTCTCTACCTCGCAGACAAGGAAGAAACCGACCTTACTAGATGTGCACAGTTGGCTGACTCTTACAGTCTCATTCACAGAGCACCATCCGACACATCTTCTAGGAAGATATCTTGGTCTAAACCTGCAAAAGTGAGTACCAGCAATGTAAACTCTTTGTATTGCAAATACTGCAGAATCTATGGAAATACCATAGAAAAGTGTGCCAAGTCCCAAAGCAAGGGCACCAGTGAAACCCAAGACGCCTCCTCCTAAAACCAGTAAGCCTGTTATGAATATTCATGTTTCATCCACTGATCTCTCTCATCATCAGACACCTGTACTCTGGAACTGTCTCTGCCAACGATGAAGCTTTGGAGGGAAGGTTCAAAGTGAACATCTTGAGGGACACAGCTGCTCTACAATCGATACTTCTCAAGTCAGCTGTACCCAACGTCACCTACACCGGAGAGACCGTCCTCATCACCGACCTCACTGAAACTACCCCTTATCCACTTGCAAGAGTTCGTTTGGATTGTTTGTTCATTCAAGATGAAGTTCAAGTCGCCATCTGGGAAAAGCCTTTCCCCATGCCAGGAGTTCAACTTCACCTGGGCAACGACTTGGCAGAAGATAAACAACCTTCAAACCTCATCACCACAGAAGAACTCCAGTTATGTGACTCGTATGTGGAAAATCCTATTAAGAAATTTGTCGCAGAGGTTCCATTAATTGATGATTCCGAGGATGTCTCCCATCCTGTCCTGGTGATGACACGCGCACAAGCCGCACTCCACTCCGTTATTGCTCCATTTCGAATCCACTTTCTCTAGAATCTTGACCAGATTATCCGTCCATGCACTAGATCTATATTGAAGGTTTCTCTGAAGCGATGTGTGTATGCTGTCTTTGACTGACAGTCTGGCGGTGGTTTTAACAAGTTTTGCTGTTATGGTGGCTATCATTTGTTTGATCCTGTTTTATAAGGCTGGCAAGTAGGTTTCCATTCTTAGATTCTCTCGCCGCGTCCATATAGGTGATCCCAGCATTGTTCTGAGGGCATCATTTTGAGACGCTTCCAGTTTCTCCCATTGGTTATAACTGAGGGATGTAAGAGCAGGAGCAGCATAGTCAATGAGTGACTTAATTGCGTGAACGAACGTGGGTCTATAGATTGATTGATAGATTAAGTCACCCAATAGGTGGCACGGGTATGGGCACGGGCACGTAAGTGGAGGCTCTTTAGAGCCATTACCAATAGCTGATACTGGAGATCTGTAAATGGATGGATTTTTTTTTTGAGAGGGAGGTTTGGTCATGATCAAGAGCAAGCTAGGCGTCAATTATAGAGCTGGTGAGTTAGTCTCCCGTTTTTTTTTTCGTGAGGCGGTGGGCGTGGGGCATGAGGCGTGGGGCGTGAGGCGTGGAGCGTGGGGCGTGGGGCGTGGGTCATGGATTGTTTCCTGAACTTCCGCACGTACTCCACTGTTACTAAAGTATACTCTGACGTCAGCTGCTCTTCCAACATTACTAAAGGTCTTCTCACTTCATGGCCGAACACTAGCTGGAATGCCGAGAATCCCAGAGATTCCACCTCTGGGTCTCTTATCGCAAACAACGCTGGGAACGCTGCTTCGTCCCATTCCGCCCCCTGCTTCGGGCAGTATACCCTCAACACGGTTTTCAAGGTTGAGTGGAACCTCTCAATCACTCCTTGCGACAAAGGGCGAAGATCGTAACTGAGTTATTCCCCAACTCGCGATGGTCTGCCGATACCATTTTGACTGGAATACACTTCCACAGTCTGCCTGGATCTCTTTGGACACTCCTACCCAAGAAAAGTAACACTGAAGATGTCCCATAATACTTCCCGATGTTATCTTACACACTGGAATGGCTTCCGTGTGGAATCACAAATAATGGTAAGCAAATAGCTGTTCCCCTTCTTCGACCTGGGTAACGGTCCCACAACGTCGATAAGTAGGCGCTCGAACGGCTGTCCGAAAGCAGGAACAGGTTCCAGAGGGGCCTTTGGTATGGCAGGGAAGTTTTCCCTATCCTCTTGCACGGGTAACATGTCTTGCAATGCCTTGTCACATCGGCGTCTATTTCCGGCCAATAGAAGTGCTCTCTAATCCGATTCAGCGTCTTGGTACTCCCTAAATGACCTGCGGGATCCACAAAGTGCGCAAATTCGAGGTACCGCACCCCCTACATCGAGACAGAACTACCACTTGTCGCCTCACTCCCAATGCTCCGTCATCAGCCTCCATTCGTACCGGTCTCCACTGTCTCATCAACACTCCTCTCTCTACAAAGAAGTCCGTCGGCGACTCGGGTCCGGTGAGACCTCCTTCGGCGTCCCGCACCAACTCGGGAAACTCCTCCCGCTGCAGCTGGCTCAGACGGGCGCGATCCACTCCGAGAGGACTGGTGAGTTACCTTTGATTTGATTGTTGCCGCCGGAGGTGGCTAGTTTATTGTGCACCCCATACCCATCCTGTGAGCGGTAGCGCAAAAAGCATTACAGAGGGCACAAAAGGTCTTTATCAGACCTCATCTTAGATTATTACATAAACAATTTCATCTATCCTTCACACATTATAATTACAATGTCAGCTAGTTACAGAGAATGTTCTATTTCAAGAGCTATATATTTACAGTAAGTCATTTTACATTAATGGTTGGTCGTATTGCTAATACATAATTGTTTGAGCAATTGAGATATTACAGTCATAGGGGAGCTGCTGTTTATTATTAGTCTTCACAATACACTACTTGTTTCTTAATCTCATATGTCGTTTATCTACTGGAAGCGAAATGTGGATACAGTGCAAGGATTTCAGGTATTTTATCTTTGATAATAAGATAGGTTGCCATATCATACAGTGTGAGCTTAGATTTATCTCTAAATGGCTCAATTTTACTACAATCCAAGATATAGTGTTCGAGTGTGTGTCCCTGTCTTTGTCCACACACTTTACACTTTACTTCATCTAGATCCCTATACAAGCCGAACTGCCAGAGATACTTGTAGCCAAGTCTTATACGAGCTGTGACAACATCTGTTAGTCTACTGACTTTGTTACTTGCCCCATACACATGTTTTACTTCACACATTTCATTGTGATGAACAATGGACCTGCTAGTTCCAGTTTGCACAGTTCTACTTTCTTCAAATTCATCCAGGAGTTCTCGTCTAATGACACTTTTAAGGGACCTATTTGATAACTCAAGATTCCGTTCAATACTGTCTTTATTTACTGCAGCCTTAGCAAGGGCGTCAACTTTGTCATGTTCCTGCAGGCCAATGTGAGAAGGAATCCACAACATTTTTATATTTACCCTCTTGCTAAGTTTCTTATATATCTCTACGTCTGGCTTCTGAGACAAGCACGTTATTACTTGATTGCAAACTGTTTATTGCTCGTAGTGAGGAAAGGGAGTCAGAAATAATTAAGCTGTCTACTTCAGTGTTGTCAATAATTTCGAGTGCTACCAGTATTGCTACCAACTCGGCTTGCATTGTGGACGCCCAGTTACTAATTCGGATATTCCTTTGAATTGTGCTGCCATCGGGCTGATGAGCAATAACAGCACTTCCTGCCCTCCCTGTAGCTGTATTGAGTGATCCGTCAGTGTATATGGTCTGTGCTTGTTGTTTTCAGTTTGTATATTGTGAATGTGTTCTATGGTGCTTAATTTAGCAGCAAGCTGAGCATGAGGGTTGTTTGTGATTAGTTTCTTGGTGGGGTATGCAGGGGTCAGGATGTCAAAAGGTACTATCTGCCAGGGTGGAAGGAAGTGCTGTACTCTTTCATCTGTATATACATCGTGCAGTCCCATCATTTTAATATGAGTGGCTGTTCTTTGAATCCATTTAGACTCGCTGGTTCCATTTCGTATGTGTTCTAACAGTGCAACTGACACAATGTTGTTTTTGTTATCACGCAGAAGCTTTAGTCCCATCATAAGATTGATTTCAAATATTCTATCTTGAATGCTAAGTATATTTAATTCTTTCCGCATATTGAGAACTTTGGTGGTTATAGGACAGCCAAGTATAATTCTGAGTGCTTCATTTTGCATTTTTTCAGTCTATCAATACTTTTGCCATTTTGCAGGACCAAAGCTGGTGCATGATAGTCTATCAGAGACCTTATATACGCTAAATACATCATTTTGCTATTCTAATATTAACACCGTATTTAGGGCTGTACCCCACTACAGTTCTGAGAGCCTTGAGTCTTGTCTCTACATTGTTGATGTAACTTATTGACTGCAGTTGAGGTACAAGGGACATAGACTCCAAGGTATTTGAAAGAAGAGACATAGTCTATTGGTATATTATCTATCTAAGTTTTCGTGGTCCACTTTTGCGGTTGCCAATTTGTCTGTTAAATACCTTAGTTTTAGCAGCGTTGATTACAAGACCAAGGCTCTCACAAGCTGTATGTATACAATTTAAGATTGTTTGCATTTCGCGGTGGGTTTTAGTATGTACAAGGATGTCATCTGCATAGCTGATAGTGATGTTTGCCGGACTAGTTGGGATTGATTTTAGTAAAGCATTAATTAGAACATTAAACAAGGTAGGACTAAGTACTCCTCCTTGTGGGGTGCCTAGTTGCATTAATTTAGTTTCACTCTTGTAGCCTTGGAACAGTGCAGAGGACTTCCGGTTGGTAAGATAGTCTCGTATCCATTGTAATAATTGTCCACCCATATCCATTCTCGCTAATTCATACATAATCACTTCCCTATTAGCAATATCAAAGGCATTTTTTTAAATCAAGAAATGTTGTGTACTGATGCCTTTTATCTCCATGAAGAGTGAGAAAAGTTGTGATACAGTTGTGTACACTTTTACCATGTGTGAAACCATTGATATCAGGTGACATGTGCTCTTTAACTCTATACAATAATCTATTAAGCACCATTCTCTCAAAGGTTTTGCACATGCAACTGGTCAGTGAGATGGGACGGAAAGCATCAGGTTGGCCAGGCTTTGGTACAGGTACCGTAAGACTGGTGGTCCATGATACTGGCAACTGCCCAGTGACATAACTTGCATTAAACAATTCTAATAATGGGTTACCGGGTACACGATGTAGGAGTCTTAGAATACCATAGGTGATACCGTCCTCACCAGGAGCAGTGCTACTGCCCATGGAGAGGGCTGAATCCAATTCATAATCTGTATATGGAACATCACATTCGTCATGTTGCTTGCTCAACATGAAATTTATGAGAGCATTTCTGTCTGTGGACTTGGATACCTGCATCCGGACCTTTTCCACCTAACACTTGTCCTCCGGTCTCCTCCTCGAACAGACGATCGAGCCCCAGGCCACCCAGCATATCCTCTCCAGCCTGACCAGACCTACTCGCATCGTCCTGGCCGCCCCGTCCTGACGTCACCACACATACTGGGACCGCCACCCTCGCGATTTCCGTGGCGTCACCCTCGGTGTCCGCGGCGCAGCCTCCTCTCCTGTAGGGCGCCACACATTCCTCGCCCTTGATGAGATTTGGGAGAACACAGCCCCCCCACAGGAGTCCTTTCCTAAAATTTCTTGGGCCCTCCATCCTAGGAAGCGAGGCAAGGACCCCTACCACTAGGGTCTGGCAACCCTAGTGTGAATTCAGTGTCACTTCGTGGTGGGGCATTCTCACTGCCCTCCCCCTGTATCCTACCATGTGCTGGGGGAGGCAGTAGATGTGTGGTGAGAGTGCTGGGGGAGGCAGTGTGTGTGGTGAGTGAGTGCTGGGGAGGCAGTATGTGTGGTGAGAGTGAGTGCTGGGGGAGGCAGTATGTGTGGTGAGAGTGAGTGCTGGGGAGGCAGTATGTGTGGTGAGAGTGAGTGCTGGGGG
>WNGS01163947.1:15618490-15678679 GCA_020271785.1 Procambarus virginalis | reverse complement strand
ATGGCTGAGTAGATGGCGAGCAGTTCCCTATCAAAAGTGCTGTACTTCTCTTCAGTGGGTGACAGGCGCGCTGAAAAGAATGCAATTGGGCGCCATTCTCCTTCAATGAGCTGTTGTAATACAGCACCAATTGCTGTGTTTGAAGCGTCGGTAGAGAGATTGGTGGGAGCGTCAGACACTGGGTGTGCGAGTGAGGTGAATTCCGCCAGTTTGTGTTTTATGTCGGTGAATGCTGTCTCTGCCTGAGAAGTCCACTCCAACGGAAGACGGACGTGGGTTTCCGACCACGTAAGAGTTCGTACAAGTGTCGCAAGATGTCCGAACAATGTGGGATGAATCGATGATAAAAATTCACCACGCCAAGAAATTCTTGCAACTTCTTTGGAGTGGATGGGCGCGGGAATTCCTTGATTGCCTCGATTTTCTTTTCTAGTGGTTGGACCCCTGCTGCTGACACACGGTGCCCCAAGAAATCCAGCTCTGAAACATGGAAAATACACTTCTCGGAGTTGAGCTGCAAGCCGAAGCTGCACAGACGGGTGAGAAGGAGTCGGAGGTGTAGCAGATGTTCTGTCGGTGATGTACTGGCCACCAGCAGATCGTCAATGTAGGCGTAGCAAAAAGGCAGGTCCTTAACTACTTGGTCGATGAAGCGTTGGAATGTCTGGGCTGCATTCCGTAGACCAAAAAGCATCTGGACGAATTCAAACAGTCCAAAAGGTGTTGTGATCGCTGTTTTCGGAATGTCTGCCGGTTCCACAGGGATCTGGTGAAATGCCCGCACAAGGTCAATTTTCAAAAAACTCAATCCCTGTGTTTTGTGTTGCTCAATCCCTGTGAGAAATCCTGGATGTGTGGTATTGGGTAGCGATCCGGCAGAGTACGAATGTTGAGAGCCCTGTAGTCCCCGCAAGGGCGCCATTCCCCTGGGGCTGTTTTCGGGACCATATGGAGAGGTGAAGCCCATGGACTGTTCGAAGGGCGGATTATTCCTGCCTCCTGTAGCTTGTTGAATTCAGCACATGCTACCGCCAATCGTTCCGGTGCCAGGCGGCGTGGTCTGGCGAAGGTAGGTGCTCCCGTTGTAGTAATGTGATGCGTAATCGTATGTTGCACTTCTGGACGAGGGCTGGCGGGTTGGGTCACATCTTTGAATTCATCCAGGAGTGCTTGAAGTTCCGTAGATGCGACTGGGGTGACGGTGTTAACCTGTGTAGAGGTACTAGGGGAGGCTCGAAGTACTGCACCTGCGGGATCCACAATAAGCCGATGGTGTTGCAGGAAATTCCATCCAAGAATTTGTTGTTCCACATCCGCTATGAGGAAAGTCCACGTAACGCGACCCAGAGAGGCGAAATCGAGAACCAGGGTGCAGGTCCCATACGTACGGACGGACGTACCATTGGCAGCCCGTAAGTCCAAACCAGGAGTGCGGCTCGGTTTGACCAGTGGGGGAGGCACCACACTAGCTGCTGCACCTGTGTCAACGAGGAAACGGCGTTTGGTTATGATGTCAGATATGTAGAGCAGTGTAGTGTTTGAAATGGCGGGGTTACTGGCCGTTAACAGTCCCCGCCGAAGTAGTTTCCCGACCAGGAACACGGAGCCCTACAGTTGTGGGCTTGGTGTCCGAACCTCTGGTGATAAATACAAAGCTCTCCTCGGTGTTCTCGCTGTCGTCTAGATCCTGATACTGGATTCGCTTGGTACGTCCTCCCTGGGCGGAAGAAACGCCGGTTCTGGCGGACGTCGAGTTGGTGGGTGTCTGTAGTCTGCTGTGTATCACTGAGGTGGGACAGCGTAGCATTATTAGACGTTGTATGAAGCCGGTCTGCCAGTGTAGCCAGCTGGGCTAATGGCGTGTCGTCAGCCATACTGAATAGGGCCGGTTGAATGTGTTTTGGACAGAGTTGTATCCAGAGTGATCTCACAATCTCGCTGGGGGCTTGGCCAGTTGCAGTATGCATCACATACTGAATATGCCGCAGAAGCTGGGCTGGTGTTTTGTCTGCTAATTTTTTGTCAGTGTGGAGTTGATCCCTTTGTTGAATTCGGCGTTTCATCGCTGCCTGTAGAAGAGCGGCCTTCAATGCGGTGTACGTCCTGGCGTCTGGTGATGGTGCGGTGATGATAGCGGAGGCAGTGTGCATAGCCTCCGAGGGAAGTGTTGGCAGGGTACAGGCATATCGGGCTTTTTCAGTCGTAATTTCGTGGTGGTCGAAAATAGCCTCCATCTGTATGAACCAAAATTCTGGTTCATCTGCGTTGTATGCTGGAAACCTGGTAGATAAATCCATGATGAAGATCTAGTTTGTGACTAGGTGTTATTTTCACTCACTGGGTCACCAATGTAACGTATGTTTATGTTACATTGTTTGGTTGATTAAATACACAGTGTTTAGTGTTTCATATATATTTAGTACTCCTGGATACAGCAGTGTCGTAGACGTTGAGACGAAGCCTGGAGCAGAGCAGAGAGCTGAGTGAGGCCGGAGTCGCGGAGCTCTATGTGGGAGAGCGTACTGAGCGTCGGTACAGTATCTCGCAAGTGTCTGCTCTAGACCACACTTGAAAGTAGACCGGTTACTATTTGCTATTTCTGCTGCTTATATGCTTGGGCAACACCTCACCTCATTCATCTCCAAAGGTTGACAGGAATATTAACAATGCATTTGGAGCGAGTATATTATTGAGATAATCTACTCGCTACAGGTGTATTGGGAAAGCATTTAGGTACATTAAAAATAATCATATATTGTTCGTTTTCATTAAATAACACAACATCTTTATTAATTATTAGATCTATTAAACCTCTCTAAATATTATTATAATCGTATTGTCAATGATTTTTTTTAATAGAAGCATTCAACATTATAAGATGCAATTGGTGAATTGGGAAAGCTATTAGGCACCTTAAAAATAATCATTTATGGTTTGGTTTCATTAAAAAATACAAGATTGTTATAAAATATTAGATCTATGAAACATCTCTTAATATCATTCCAATTGTATTGTCAATGATTCTTTTTATAGATGCAGTTGGTTGTTTTTTATACCAACTGCATCACATAATACTCAACATTATAAGATGCAGTTGATTTCTTGGGAAAGGAATTAGGTACCTTAAAAATAATCGTTTATGGTTAGTTTTTATTAAAAACACAAGATCGTTTTAAACTATTAGAACTATGAAATCTCTCTTAATATCATTCCAATCGCATAATCAATGATGCATATAGATGCCTTCAACATTATAAGATGCAGTTGGTATCTTGGGAAAGCTATTAGGCACCTTAAAAAATCATTTATGGTTCGCTTTCATTAAAAAGCACAAGATCGTTTTAAAATATTAGAACTATGAAATCTCTCTGAATATCATTCCAATCGTATTGTCAATGATTTTTGTATAGATGCACGAAACATTATAAGATGCAGTTGGTGTATTGGGAAAACTATTCACTTTCCTCCAACGCAGACACAAAATTGGGACAACTTTTTTTCTCTTGAATGTGAGCGAGCAGCATATTTTTATGTCTGATGAACAAATAGTTCTATAATATTCAATTCTTATCCGATCGACTTGGGGATAGTATGAACATGTTTGCCATGAAATTTACGTTTTCTCAAATAGCCACATAGCCTATTTGGGAGAACGGAATTGTCTTGTAACTTCGTGGTAAAACTATTGTATTGCTGATATGACAAGTGTAATCGACGATGTTTCTTTATTTAGTGCCGGTCTAACGCATCCTTGTGTGACATTTTATACATATGCTTGTCTAGAACATTATATTGCAAACACATTGGTGCAAAAATGAAATACGTACATAGAAAATTAAGGTCAGGACAGTGAAAAGAATATTCACTTTTCAATACTGGTTTCGACGATGTGCGGTAACGGGTAACACTTTGCCCTCTTCCCACACTCTTGTGGGTGGGCCGCGATTTTGAGCCTACATTTATATGCATATGTCCGTGTAGAGAAATTTATTGTGATCTCAGAGATACCAAATTTAACGCTGTAGTACAAGTGTGGAGTTGACAACCCTGAAAAGAATAGAAACATTTCGTCGCAGTTTGGAGGTCATGGCTAGTGATCGACGTAGTTCTTTATTTGGTGGTTAATTAACTCATGCTTTGGTGACACTTTATACATTATGTTCTTCTAGAACATTCTATTGCGAACACGTTGGAACAAAAATGAATTATGTACATTGAAAATTAAGGTCAGTGCAGTGAAAAGAATATACACTTTTCAGTGTTACCGCTCGATCGCCAGAAACGCCGAGAGAACTTTGCGCTAGTTTTTTTGTCGTTTGCCGGGAGGAAAGTGTTAATTAAAAATAATCATATATGGTTTGCTTTCGTTAAAAAACACAAGATCGTTATAAAAAAAATAGATCTGAAACCTCTCTTATCATCATTCCAATCGCGTTGTAAATGATTTTTTGTTATAGATGCACTCAACATAATAAGATGAAGTTGGTATTGGGAACGCCATTAGGCACATTAAAAAAATTTGTTTATGGTTCGTTTTCATTAATAAACACAAGATCGGCTTAAAATATGAGCTCTATTATGCCTCTCATAATATCATTCCAAACGCATTGTTAAGGATTTTTATAGATGCACTCAACGTTATAATCATTTATGGCTCGTTTTATTTAAAAAACACAAGATCGGTATAAAATAATAGATCTATGAAACCTCTCTTAATATCATTTCAATCGTATTATCAATGATATATATAGATGCACTCAACATTATATGATGCAGTTGATATATTGGGCAAGCTATTAGGTAAATTAAAAATAATCATTTATGGTTCGCTTTCATTAAAAACACAAGATTGTTATAAAATATTAGATCTATGAAGCCTCTCTTAATATCATTCCAATTGCATTGTCAATGATATTTTTTTGTATAGATGCACTCAACATTATAAAATGCACTTGGTGTCTTGGGAAAGCTATTAGGCACATTAAAAAAAATCATATATGGTTCGTTTAGAGAGAGAGAGAGACCCCAGAAAGAGATTTCATGAAATTTGAGGGTTAAAAGGAATCATTTTGTTGGTCAATGCTTGGTGAGGCTTTGGAAAACTTAGAGTGTAGAAAGAAAAGTGTCAGAGTACCTAACAGATGGAATACATCACGCTGTGATGAGACGGAGGCAAACTCTGTACACAGTTTCTAATGTAGATATGATAGAACCCAATAAGCCCAGGAAACTGCACACTAGTTGATTGACAATTAAGAGGTGAAATCAAAGAGCCGAAGCTCGATCCCCCCAAACACAACTTATGGAACACACACACACACACACACCCATACATATTGGATGAAAATTAAATTTCAACCAGTATATATGTAACTACACTCTATTTCTTTTTTTTCTATCAAATACTAAATAATAACAATATATTACATAATTAATAAAAAGAAGAAGAAGAGTTTAGTTTTATATATATCGTATTACAGTTATGAAGGCCACAAAGCTAGAGTAGAATGGTGCAAAAATTTTCTCCACCAATAGTAATAGGTTTAGGTCACTTGATGTTCACGTGATCAGATGAATCATCACAGTGGATGAGTCAGACACCATTATGAGATGTGAGATCACCCTGATCACGTGAACATCAGGTGACAGTAACCTGCCTGCCCAAAATCCAATCGCATTGTTAAGGATTTTTATAGATGCATTCAATATTATAAGATGCAGTTGGTGTGTTGGGAAACCTATTAGGCATATTAAAAATAATCATTTATGGTTCGTTTTCATTAAAAAACAGAGGATCGTTATAAAATATAAGATCTATTATGCCTGTCCTAATATCATTCCAATTGCATTGTTAAGGATTTTTATTGATGCCCTCAATATTATAAGGAAGAGTTGGTGTTTTGGGAAAGCTATTAGGCACATTAAAAATGATAATTTATTGTTCGTATTCATTAAAAAACACAAGATCGTTATAAAATATGAGATCTATGAAACCTCTCCTAATATCATTCCAATTGCAGTGTCAGTGATTTTTTTTTATAAATGCTCTCAACATTATAAGATGCAGTTGGTGTATTGGGAAAGCACCTTAAAATTAATCGTTTATGTTTTTTTTTCATTAAAAAACACAAGATCGTTTTAAAAATATTAGATCTATGAAACCTCTCTTAATATCATTCCAATCGTATTGTCAATGATTTATTTAATAGATGCACTCAACATTATAAGGTGCAGTTGTTGTATTGGGAAAGCTATTAGGCGCATTAAAAATAATCGTTTATTGTTTGCTTTCATTAAAAAACACAAGATCGTTATAAAATATTAGATCTATATGCCTTTTCTAATATCATTCCAGTAGCATTGTTAAGGATTTTTATTAATGCACTCAACACTCTAAGAAGCAGTTGGTGTCTTGGGAAAGCTATTAGGCACTTTAAAAATAATAATCTATGGTTTGTTTTCATTTTGAGATTTTATGAATTCAAATTTAAATTTCAACCAGAGTCTGTTAGACATGTGAAAATGGATGGACTTTTCACAATATACAGAAACAAAATATTGTTCAGTTGGATAAAGGCAGTTCTGGTAAAATTCACACAGGGAGACGATAAATGGTGATAACTACAGTCTTAGGTTAGTCGCGTTTTCTACGGGAGTGAGTAATGATCATTGAGCTGTGAAATAAAGGAATGTTCTATGTGGGCCACAGGCCGCTCATCCACATCTTTTATAACCTCGTTGGCCCCCTCCTACATCCGGTGGCACCATTCTTTTCCATTAATGGGAAAGGGTTCCTGTCACCTGATGTTCACGTGATCAAGGTGATCTCACATCTAATAATAGTGTCTGACTCTTCCACTGTGATGATTCTTCCAACGTGACTATATTTGGGCAGGCCAGTTATTGATCACTGGAACATCAGGTGACAGAAACCCTTTCCCATTGGTGGAGAAGAATGGTGCCACCGGATGTAGGCGGGGGCCAACGAGGTTATAAAATACGTGGAGGAGCAGCCCATGGCCTAGATAATACACTCCTTTATTTTACAGCTCCCTGATCACCACTCACTCCCGTCGACAACGTGACCGACCTGAGGCTGTAGTTATCACCATCTATTGTCTCCCCGTGAGAATTTTACCAGAATTGCCTTTATCCAACCGAACAATATTTCGTTTCTGTATATTGCCAGTCCTGCAGGGCTGCCCCCAGGGCGGGTGTGGGAAGTGGAAAGCTGTCTATACCGAAGCCGACTCCCCAGGGTCGATCCGTGGCCGTCATTGTCGCTGCGGCCCGCCCCATAGCGGTGAGGATGGTGGCAAATTGGACACATATAGGCCATCTCCCCAGGGTACATATCACGGTGGGTATAGGTTCAGTAGTCCGCCCTCGCGCTCCATCCTGCTGTCCTCGTTCATCAGTGGTGTTCCTCGTGCGCATTCGGTAGTCTGGTCTGTAAGTATTACGCCAGTAAGTGTTAGCAGAAGAGGGCATGCAGTGTTAACGTGACGGGCAAGAAACACCGCCGAGAGGGATCGACCTACCCATTAAGGGTACCACTGGAAAAGGCTGTAAGAGGGAGGGGTCCCGGATGCAAACTGGATAAATGTCATTAACTGATAAATCCTGGATGAAACCCCAAGTCATTGGCACAGAGGATTAGAGTTTCTAAAGCAAAACGAAGGGGGAAAGACGAAGATAACGCCTCGAGTAGTGTAGGGAAGTAACTGAAACCTAGTAATGGCCACTGCTCCTAAAACAAAATAACACTTTCGCGCTTAGCGGACGCCCGTTAGCGTCCAATCTTTTTCTCCTGATTGTGCCCTCCGGACGCTGGCCGGCGTCCAATGATTAAAAATTTATATAAATTTTATTTATTATGCGATTTTATTTTAGTAAGTCTCAAAATGTTCTCTATGAAATTCCCGTTTTCCCTCACCGACCACATGGCATCTCAGCCGCCCGGGTCACGTGGTCGGCCTATTGTATTGTTGTCACTCGAAGTGCCCACACGCATCTCCCCTCTCGCGGCTAACGTGACCTCATTTACGCATATATTTTCTTTCTCGTGTTATTCAAACCGATTCAATACCTTCACCATGGATGCTGGACAAGCAACAAGCAGTGGAACGGCAAAAAGAGGTAGGAAAATGAAGAAAGAAGAACATATCGCAATGATTTACGATAAGTATCGTGGGGTAAAGCTCACTCCCTCAAAGATTCCGGATGTTGTTGAGGCTTTTTCTGAATCAGAGGATGATATTGAGGTTGACGAACCTGAATGTGACGTTACATATCATGTTTCCTCAACTGAAGAAGAAACTTCTAGTGAAACTGAGGTTGAGAGTGAGGATGAGGGAGCCGCATCACCGCCACGCGGAAAACGAACGTGTCCGGTACCGAAGCGTGCTAAGCTTAGCGGTCAGTGGTCTCGTAGCAACACTCCTCCTATCGTTGGTGACTTTTCTGCTAAGCCAGGCCTAACGATTCCAACACCTACATCTGCATTGCATTTTATACAACTATTTTTCACGAGAGCATTGATTGAGTACTTAGCATATGAAACAAATTTGTATGCCACACAAATCTTACATCGCTTTGCTGCCTCATCAAGGAAAAGTTGGAAAGCAGTGTCTGTGAAAGAAATGGCACGATATTTGGGTCTGTGTATACTGATGGGAATAAACAAGCTGCCTACAATGAGGATGTACTGGCAGTCAAATCAAAAGTGGCATAACCGATACTTCAGCTTGTTTATGTCGTCTCCGCGGTTCCAAAATATTTCTAAGTTCTTTCATATGTATAACAAGAAAGCAGTGCCATTGAATAATAGTGACAGACTGATAAAAGTGAGACCAGTGATGCAATATTTGACGGAGAAATTTTCGTCTGTGTACATTCCAAAAAAAGAATTGAGTCTTGATGAGGGTACAATGGCATGGCGTGGCCGCCTCTCTTTCAAGGTGTACAATCCCAACAAGCCTGATAAATATGGTGTCAAGTTGTATATGTTGGCTGAAGCCACATCAGGCTACATATATAACTTTGATGTGTATTGTGGTATAGGTAAAACTACTGTTGAAACAGTCACGGGGTTGATGGAACCCCTACTCAACAAGGGTTATCATCTGTATATGGATAACTACTATAACTCAGTTACCCTGACAGAAAAATTACGCGAGTCGGGTGTTTACACATGTGGAACACTTAGACTCCAACGTGGCGCCCCTAAGGAACTTCAACAAATGGTAAAGAGTAAGATTGCAACAGACAAAACCGTGTACATGCGTCGTGATAACACATTTATTATAGTGTGGAAGGACAAGCGGCCCGTGTCTATCATCACCAATCTCCATAATGCCGAGACTAGTTTAGTTCGGCGCAGAAAACGCATTCGTAAGCCTAACGGGAGAACTGGTCTCGAAATTGTGAAAATGAACAAACCCATTGCCATAATTGATTACAATAAGTTCATGAAAGGTGTTGATCATTTCGATCAAATGGTCAAGTATTATGAGTTTACCAGAAAAACACACAAATGGACCAAGAAGATAACTTTTTATTTTCTGCAAATGGCATTGCACAATGCATTCGCGTTGTACTCCCACTTTTCAACGGACGTGAAGAAACACACATTTTTAGAGTTTGTCTCAGTAGCAATAGATGCCTTACTGGAGTGGAGGAGTGAGGATTGGCCAACAACAACAGGCATACCCCATGCTCCGGACTTGCCTGCTGACGCTGCTCCTCCTGCCGACCTGCTCCTCCTGCCGACGCTGCTCCTCCTGCTGACGCGGCACTCTCAACACCCGGCCCATCTGGTGCGAGGCGGCCTCTCTTCACATCAACACCTCAACCTCAATCATCGTCAACAAATTCGGAACAGGACGTTGATGACATTGAACAACTCGACGCAACTGATTTCGCTGAAGATTCAGTCACAAGTGTTGTCGTTCCTCAAGAAGGCGATAATAGTGAAGATGAAATAAAATCCAGACGAATTGTAGATTCAGACCAACGTCTGAACTACAAGTTGAAGCACGAGCTCGTAGGTCTGCATAAACGTAAAAGGTGCCGTGTTTGTACCAAATCTGGCAGAAGGAGGGACGTGAGATTTGGGTGTAAAAGTTGTGATGTGGCACTTTGTGCTGTACCTTGCTACACAAGGTATCACCGGCAGAAAGTGTTTTGGGATAAAAAATAACCACCTGCAACAGCTTCACTCCACCTACGAAACATCTGTTGAGCAACTTCAGGATCTGAAGCCTGAAGAAGGTGGAGTGAAGAAAAAATGCTCAACTGTTGTTCTACAAACAACATAGACATGGTAAGTACACTACTTTGAATTTTCTTTATCATCAATCAGCTATTTTATTATATACGTATTGTAGAGAATTTAATTGCGAATGTTTTGGTACCAAAATGAATATTGTAGCACATAAACTTCTATGAGTAATCCGGGAAAAACACAAAGTATTTTTTCGGGTGTTGCGGGTGTGGCGGGTGTTGCTCTGGGTGTGGCGGGTGGGTTTCAGTGGGTTTCCTTTAGCCGTTCTGATTGCCAAGACGCGGCAATTATTTTTATTTTATATGTATATGTCTGTGTAGGAAATTTTACTGCGATCATTGTCATACAAATAATAAAGTTTTTAAACAAGTATAAACTCGACAAACATGCAAGGAACGAAAACATTGTGTTTATTTTTGCCGCGCACGCATAGTGAGCCACTTTGGTTTATCTTTGTCGCTTCACGTACATATGATTTGTAAACTTTTTATACATTTCTTCATATAGAAAATTTTCTTGCGCACACATTGCTACGAAAAGGAAATACGTACATAGAATATTAAAGTCACGACACGTATAAATGTATAAACATTCTACGCGCGATTGCCCGCATGTGTTTTCGGCAGTCCGCTCGCGGCTAACTGCGCGTCAACTTCCCACACTCTTGCGGGTGGGTAACAACATTGATTATACATTCATATGCATATGTCCGTATAGAGAATTTTATTGCGGTTCCAATGATACCAAAATCAACGATGTAGGATAAATGTGGTCATCGCAATCATTAAGAGAGTGGAAACATTTTGTTGCTTTTTGGCGCTCTCGCCAAGTGATCCCAATACATTTCTATTTGGTGTTGATATTCCTTGTGCTTTGGCAGTATTTTATATGTATGTTCTTATAGAGAATTCTATTGCGAACACAGTGATACCAAATTTAAATACGTAGGTCTACAAATAGTGTCAGGAGACTAAAAAGAGTATACACTTTTCGCCCGTACCGCTTAAGCGCGCGAGACGCCCAAAGCACATAGGGTAAGTTTTTATGCGCTTCGCCCAAAGCGCTAAAGTGATAAGCTAACCAAGCAACAAGCATTAAGTACCCTCTATGGGAACAAGAGAAAAAGTGAACGACATGGAGGCAAGGATGGAAGGAAGGTCGATACACGTCAAAACAAATTATTAACACAAGTTATAAGTCAATGTTAAATTCATGGTAGCGGAAAAGTGGAGCGTAAAATGGCCCCATTAACGACTGCATGCACGTCGATGTCGTCCCAGAATTTAATGCAATAAATTGCGATTAGCAATTCCAGGGAATTGTTTGAAGAAATTTTTGAGGGCTAAAGTAACGTCCCAGTCACCAAGCCCAATAAGCGATAAAAGAAATTTTTTGACGCAGCATACTGCAGTAGAAGAGATGAAACCGTAAGAATGTGGATTACTAGTACTGCCAACAATGTTAATAATAAAATAAGAAATTAATACGATAAAAAAGCCATTGCAATAATAATAATGGTGATGATACAATGAGGCTGTCAAAAGCCGGTGGCAAGATAAAGGCCAGGGGAAAGATCCTCGGTGGGAATGAGATAAATATATATTGCAGAATAATTATACTGTAGAAAAACCGGGCATGTGTAAAGCAAGAATAACTGCTGAACGACGACGTAGACAAGAAATGCCAAAGGAGAATTCAGCTGGGTAAAGGAGGAGAATAAAATTTGCAGAGTACTTGTAGCAATGTAAAGTAACTGTCAATTCCAGTAAACTTCAGAGTGGGGACAGGTAACGAGTTACCTTATCCATGAGCAAAGGCAGTAGAAGTGAAGCCGGAAGCAAACAATCAAGTGTAATACCTCAATTCAATTATAATCAAACATAATAATATAAACAAAAGATCTTATCATTATATAATCCATATATAATATATAATCAACGTATATATAATATAAAAAAGTATATAATATCAAATCAATATATAATATAACCAATAAAGCTAATAATAAACAGTTCTTTAAGGCGTATCTGTAACCAGTTTGTGTCCAAAGCAAGACACCAATACAACAAATTGTTAAGGATGTTAACAGAGTTCATTTCAAGTGCGCTCCTTCTCATGGTAGCCTCCGAATGCACAAAGAGCTGATAAGGTAGCCAAAGAATCTGCCTTTAAAGGAGCCAAAGAGTGTAACCTTGGGTTGACACTGAGCAAGCTAAAAGCAGCAGGACACCAAGAACCTTAATTAATAAGATCATGTGGATCTGTGGCAAAGTAAAATGGACACCAGTAATACTACTGATCCGTGACTGTAATAAGAAATAAAGTTAATAATATAATATAATATAGTAAAATAACGTCAGGAGCCACGAAATAGAAGTTGAAATAGGAAATAGTAACTCCAAAATCCATAATAATAATTTATGCGCATAATAAAATAATACTGAATATTAATGCCAGTTATATGAATTATTATTAATACTATAACATAGTATAGTAAATAATGTATATACATATATGGTAACAAATAATGTAGGCCCTGGGCGGCCGCATCCTGGCTCGGCTGCGTTGTTGACCCCGTGACGACGCCGCCCGAGTCCTCGTTCTCCGGGGATACTCCCTCCAGGTACTAGGAGCTGGACTGAGAAACTGTTGCAGGACGGGCCCTCCGGAGAGCAGGCAC
Source organism: Procambarus virginalis (assembly GCA_020271785.1). NCBI lineage: Eukaryota > Metazoa > Arthropoda > Malacostraca > Decapoda > Cambaridae > Procambarus > Procambarus virginalis. The sequence goes on along the minus strand of WNGS01163947.1, from coordinate 15,665,714 downwards.
GACGAGCGGCGGGAAGCAGTCAAATAGCGGCCAGCGGTAGGCTCCAGATTGTTGTGGCTGCGAGAATAGGAACATAAGAAACCGGCATAGAGGCGCCTAGCAAGGGCAATGCACAAGGGTAGGAATATGCAGATGAAGGCAAGGGCCCAATACCGAGCAATAAATGAGCTTATATTAATAGATAATAATATGACATAATATTAAACATTAAAAGCAAATAGTAACATGAGGAGGAATAAAGTAGCCAAGTAAAGCCAAGGGCCCAAAAGCCATTATGCTAATGCTGAATAACAATACTAGTAACAGGAATCCAATAGAAATAGCAATAGCAACATTAACTGCAGAGGGTGGGTAGAAGTAAGTCAACAAAAAATCCGGTAATGAATAAATGGACTTAAAATAGTATAATAGTATGATGCAATATGAATCACGTTAAAAGCATTTGGGCAAGGATCCGATGCCAAATGATAATTAAGCATAAGGCCAGTGTCACCAATAAGCAACTATAACTAACGTTGCTACCAAATAGTAACCTGTAGAGTATTATCATAGTCAAGTAAGCCAAGTAACCAAAAACCATAAGATAAGTGGGCTTAATAACAATATATGTATAGTATCAGAGAACCAGTACAGGTAATAATATCAATAATAACAAATAATAGCAGTGGAGGGGCAGAAGCGAGCAGACTATACCAAATACCGAATAGAAAAGAACTTATATTAATATATATAATGTAATATATATAATATAATGCCACCAGTCGACATGAAAGGATTCGTCCTGAAGTCCTCCTGGGATTCGTCCTGAAGTCCTCCTGAAGGCCTCCCAGAGCATCTTGACGCCATCTAGAGATCATCTTTTAATCATCTTGAAGTCAGAAAGACGCCAACTTGAAGTCATCATGCGGACATCAAAAAGCCATCTTGGAGTCATTGTGAAGTCATTTTGTGGACAATCGCAAGCACGCAGCGTAGGGACACACAACGTGAGCGTGGTTGGGAACCCCATGCTGAGCCCCGTGAGAGGCATCTTGAAGTCACCTGTGAATCGTCCGAAAGTCATCCTGCGAGCATCCTGGAGTCGTCCGGACGCCACCTAGAGGTCATCTAGTAGTCATCGTGAAGGCGTCTAGGATGCGTCCTAGAGTCGCCATGACGACAACGTGTAGAGACCGTGCAGACCTCAAGAAATCATCCCAGGGTCAACGTGAAATCATCATATAGTCGACAACGGGAGCGTGGAAGAGAGGGGGGGGGGATGGAACCACCCGTCGAGCACCGTGAGAAAGAAAACACACACCGAAGGGAGAATTGGGGGAACTGAAGAATACACTATAGGCCCAGCCAACCAAAATTCGACTTGAGGGTCCACCAAGTTTTCTTAAAGCCACCTTAAGTCGTTTGGAATTGTCCTAAAGTCATCTTGGGGGCGTCTCAGACTGGTCCAGATGCCAACTAGAGGCCCTCTTCAAGTCATCTGGAAGACGTCTTGGATCCCACCTGAAGTCGTCTTGAAGTCATCTTGGCGTTATCATGAAGTCGACATGACACCAACTGCAGTAGTAGGTAGAATGTCAAACTGAAAACCCAGTATGCACAAAATAAGACTGAAATATAACTGTAAAGTATGTATTAATATAGTAGAAGCTGGCAAATTAACGTACGCAAGATCTAGGTACTAATAATTAAAAGTGTAAATGGAGTGAATATAAAGGGGATTTACCGATCCCCTGAATAAATACATAAAGGGTAATATTAATAAGCATATCATCAGTTGGTACACCTACGGCTGGAGCACTGCCCACTGGAAAAAACGGCAGCTGGAACATCTTCAGCCGGAACATCGCCACCTGGAACATCGGCATCTGGAACAACAGCAGCTGTAACCTCATCAGCTGGGAACAACATCAGTAGGAACATCGGCAGCTGGGAAATCAACAGCTGTAACAGCAGCCGCCGGAACATCATCGGCTGGAACAACGACAGCTGGAAAATCAACAGCGGTAACATCATCATTTCGAACAACAGCAGCTGGAACATCATCAACTGGAACAGCAGCAGCTGGGGCAACATCAGCTGGAACCACAGCGAGAACATCACCAGCTGGGCACCAAACCTGAACATCAATAGCAGGAACATCTGCAGCTGGAACATTGTCAACCTGGAACATCAGCAGCTGGAACATCAACAGCTGGAACATCATCAGCCGCAACATCAGCAGCCAGAACAGCAGCAGCTGGAAGCGCATCTGCTGGAACAACCACAGCTGGAATATCAACAGATGGAACAACACCATCTGGAACAACGGCAGCTGGGACACATCAACTGTAACAACAGCAGCTGGAACAGCATCAGCTGGAACAACTGCAGTTGGAACGACATCGGCTGTTACATCAACGGCTAGAACATCATCAGCTGGAGCACCAACAGCTGGAACACCTGCAGTTGGAACATCAATAGCAGGAACAACCGTAGTTGGGACCTTAACAGCTGGAACATCAACAACCGGCACATCAGAGGATGGAACAACAACCGCCGCAACATCGTCAGCTGGAGCATCATCAGCTGTAACATTGGCAGCTGGTACATCAACAGCTGGAACATAAGCAGCTGGAACGTGATCAACCTGAACATCAGCGAGCCAGAACAGCATCACCTGCGGACGAGCCAGTTTCGTCCGGGCTACACCGGGCAAACGAATCATCTGGGTAAACTAGCGGCCTGGAGGCCGCAGTTTCTCCCGGGCTACACTGAGCAGACGAAGCATCTGGGTAAACCAACGGCCTGGAGGCCGCAGTTTCTACCGGACTACACCGAGCAGACGAAGCGTCTGGGTAAACCAGCGGCCTGGAGGCCGCAGTTTCTCCCAGGCTATACCGGGCAGACGAAGCATCTAGGTAAACCAGCGGCCTGTGGACCATAGTTTCTTCCGGGCTACACCGGGCAGACTAGACATCCGGAAACCCGGCGGCCTGGGCACCGGACACGCCGGGCACGCCGCCAGGGCCCCTAGGGACACCCCCTAGTGGCAAGAAAGCCACTTGGAAGGGTAGAAGGAAGTCCACACGTGCACACCATGTGGCCCGCTGGCCTGGGCGGCTCTCCGGGGCGTGGGGCCAACCAGGGCCCCTAGGGGCACCGCCTAGGGGCAAGAAAACCACGGAGTGACTGACCACGTGGAGCGACGCCACCAGACATGATGCGCCACCACCCACGGGCAGAAATGAGCCCGCACGTGCACGCCATGTGGCCTGCTGGCCTGGGAGGTCCTCCGGGGCGCGAAATGAACCAGGGGCCCTATGGACACCGTCTAGGGGCAAGAAAACCAATGAATGCCTGACCACATAGAGCGACGCCTGCAGATGGGGCAACGTCAGCACCCGGGCGTGAAGGAACCCCACGCGTGCACACCATGGCACGCACGCCCAGGCGCAGCACGAAGGGCGGAGAACCGCGCCCAAAAACCCGCAAGGCTAGCGCCCAAGAAGAGGGCAAAAAAGACCTGGAAAGGAAGCTAGCTAGGGCGGCGCAACATGCACCACAGGGGACACGGCGCTAGGCACACGCCTGACACTGGGGACATTGGTAACTAAAAAGTGTTATGGGGAAAACATGGATTCGACTGTACCCTGGAATAGTTGAGGTGGGCAGGCGGCACCTGGTGGGTCACACTGAGACATTGATGGGCCCACGATGACAATGTCGGACAGGGTGAGGTCTGGGATCGAGGTAGCTGGCATAAGATCGGTTTGGTTTGAGAACACAGTTAAACAGACTAAACCCAAGGTACCGTCGGCTGGTCCACGTGTCGTTGCAGTGCAGGGCGGTGCGTATGTGTGCTTTATTGCGAAGCGAGTTGTAGCTACAGCGTAAGTGGGGACGGGACTCTCCTTCCACTCTCTTAAATGCGCCACCCATACACTGCACGCAGCGTTTGTGGTTAAGCGCTGTGCTAATGTCGTTTCTCCTCTTTCCGAAATTCTCCTGCTCTCCGGGGAAAGCAGTGCCCTTAACATGTCTCTCTCATGAAGAAGAGAGAGTATGGTTATATTAATGGGTGATTGATGTAAAATATTTGTTATATATGTGTTTCAAATCCATTATATGTGTTTGACTTTTATGAATTTATGTAGCTTCTGAAATAATCTTTGATAAAGAGATGATATTATGACTGTTTTCAATGTTTTTATGTTTATGTATATTGATTGTATAAGTTTATATAACATGAAATAACCTTTCATAATGAAAAAAATGGTGATAGATAAAGTAACTGGNAATCAAGTGAGTCACAGGGACGTTAGAAGGAACTTTTTCAGTGTCAGAGTACTTAACAAATGGAATGCATTAGGTAGTGATGTGGTGGAGGCTGACTCCATACACAGTTTACAATGTAGATATGATAGAGCCCAGTAGGCTCAGGAACCTGTACACCTGTTGATTGACAGTTGAGAGGCGAGACCAAAGAGCCAGAGCTCAACCCCCGCCAGCACAACTAGGTGAGTATGTATACACACACACACACAACACACACACACACACACACACACACACACACACACACACACACACACCACACACACGGGATCCCACCACCGGCCCGACCAGTTACACACTGAGCCGGTCACACGAATGAGTCAGTTGCATGTTCAGTATTCAAGGCCTAGGCCACCATCACGGGTAAGGTCCCTCCCTCCCAGTGCAAGCACCTGAATGGTACACCCCCGCCTGGGCCTGGAGTCGCCACTACACTCGCCTCACGTCAACCATACCTGAGCAACCAGTCCTCGACTCAAAGTCCATTACACACACACACATTCATAAATTTTAATATGCTGTTCATTCAAGACAGGAATTTTCTCAAAATTATTATTATAATATACAGTATTAGCACATTGTGTATATATAGGCATAGGTTAGGTTAGGTTGTGTTTAGGTTCTGTTGGCAATTAATTGTATTTGTAGTATGTGGGTGAAGCATTTACTGTACAGCGTTGTGGTTCGAACAAAATTCATAATTCATCAGTGATGCACTTGTCCCGGAAACGTTCGAACGTCATCATTTGAGAGTCGTGTGTAAACAGGAGGTGTGGCGGGTTCACAGAATCACTTTTGGGCCTTTAGAGGACGGGCTGACACGAGCATTTGAAGCAATTCAATCTCTACCAGACCGGTGAGGATACAAGCATACTCCGGCACAGCTGAACCTTAATCAGTGTCCTCAGCGTGACAGACAGGGGACCCGAGCGACATCAACCCCCCCCCCGTCAACTGGTTGACAAAACTATTTCACACTATATTAATGCATGTGATTTAATGTGTCGCATTAGTGATGCCTCAACATATCTTCTTAAATCTTGTCACACAGTGATCGCTTTTATATTTAAGACAACCAAGAATAGAAGTGGGAGGAAGGCTAACTTGTACATGAAACACAGGCCTCCAGCATCCATCCTGTTTACCATGGAGGTACAGTACCTAAGAATCCACCACCAAGGAATGCGCCCACACTTTCCATGTTGTGAATGCAGCCCCCCCCCCCCCACACACACACACACACACACAAATTAGGAAGTGATGTGGTGGAGGCTGACTCCATACACAGTTTCAAGTGTAGATATGATAAGAGCCCAATAGGCTCAGAAACCTGTACACCTGTTGATTGACGGTTGAGAGGCGGGACCAAAGAGCCAGAGCTCAACCCCCGCAAGCACACCTAGGTGAGTACAACTAGGTGAGTACAAATACTCAGGGGGATTGACAGAGTGGACATAGACGAAATGTTCACACGGAATAATAACAGAACGAGGGGACATGGGGTGGAAGCTGGAAACTCAGATGAGTCACAGGGATGTTTGGAAGTTTTCTTTTAGCGTGAGAGTAGTAGGAAAATGGAATGCACTTAAGGAACAGGTTGTGGAAGCAAATACTATTCATAATTTTAAAACTAGGTATGATAGGGAAATAGGACCATAGTCATTGCTGTAAACAACCGAAACTCGAAAGGCGGGATCCAAGAGTCGATGCTTGATCCTGCAGACACAATTAGGCGAGTACACACACACACTTCCCATGTTGTGAAGGGAGCCTTACACACACACTTTCTATGTTGTGAAGGCAGCCCTACACAAAGCATTGGCAAAGAATTATAGACCAGTTGCACTAATGTCCCACATAATAAAAGTATCTGAGAGAGTGATCAGGAGTCAGGTCACTAGATTCATGGAAACCAATGACCTCCACAATCCAGGCCAACATGGATTTAGAGCAGGAAGATCATGCCTCTCAAAGCTACTTGACCACTATGATAAAATCACCGAGGCATTAGAAAAAAACAAAATGCAAATGTGGGATACACGGATTTTGCAAAGGCATTCAATAAATGTGACCATTGAGTGATAGCACACAAAATTAAGTCAATGGGAATAACTGGTAGAGTAGGACACTAGATATTCAATTTTCTGTCGAACAGAACACAGAGTAACAGTCAACCATATAAAATTGAGTCCAAGCGCAGTTAATTAAAAGCTCTGTACCTCACGTTACAGTCCTTGCACCGCTGCTTTTCCTTATTCTCATATCAGATATAGACAAAAATACAAGTCACTGCTTCGTGTCATCCTTTGCAGACGATACAAAAATCAGCATGAAAATTACCTCTGCTGAAGATATTGAAAAGCTTCAAGCAGATATTAATAAAGTTTTTGACTGGGCAACAGGAAATAACATGATGTTTAATTAAACTTTGATAATTTCCAGGTACTCAGGTATGGTAAAAAAAGGAGGAACCTAAAGGGGCCGGATTACAGTAAATTAAAAGTTGTTCAATTACAAACTTTTTTTACTAAATGTATTATAAAAAGGGCTGCAACTGTCCTATGTTTCAGTATCGCACCTTAAATAGAAAGGGGGGAAATTTTGTTCTTTTTTAACAAATTTCACACATTTTCAATAATTCATTACAACGACAAGTTTCAAATGAAATCATTTCTATGACACTCATCTATCACATTAGCATATAATAAAGGATTTGTATAAGAAAGATTATCCAACATATATTTAGTTTTACTAATAAAAATTAGTCAAAGTTCCCCCCAAATTTATGCCCATGTATCATGTTTGCAAATATTTATAAAATCAATAAAAAAAAGAACTTAGGAATAAAGTGTTTTAGAGAGATTGTAGAGACGTCCACTCTACATATAAGGTGTAAATTTCATGTAAATTGAATTTTTTTAAAGAGGAGTGTCAATTTTTTTACTTGACAATAAATTAGTCAAAGATTCTGCCACCTGTGGTTGAGGTTGACATCAACCAATTTCCTCCAAAATTTGCACCCTTAAAGATAGATAGGCTTATGGTCTGTAAGGTGTACAAGTTTCATGCAAATCACCCAATAAAAATTTCGAGAATTTTTTTGCATAAAACTAAATATTGAAATACTTTATTATATGCTATTGTAATAGCTTAAGTCATAGACATGATTTCAGTTGACACTTGTGTTTGATGTTAATTTTTTACCATTTTGGAAAAATTGATACAAATCAATATTTTCTTTCTCCCTCCCTATTTATGCTACGATGCTGAGACTTGGACCCGTTGAACCCAATTTCATATACAACTAGTCAAAAAAGTTTGATTGAAATCGAACCAGTTTACATTTATTCCATATTTTCGTAACGGTGCCTTAACCCTTAAACTGCACATGGCATATATATACATATACGACAGGACCTGATGGTACCACGAGTTAAATTTTTCAAACTTGTTCTAACGCTTTCACATTTTTTGTGCATAATCTACTAGGCAAACACTCCAACTTTGTCTAAATGATCACCAACGAAACTTGAAAAACAAGAAAATAAAAAATAATTATAAATTTAATATTTAAAACTTCAGATTTTAAGATCAGCTGCAAAAATATTAAATATTACCAACTGTCCATTAGGAGTTATTATGCTCTCAGAATAGTATATGATCTTCATTTTAATAAATTTAGAATATAGATTTTCAGTTTAGTTTACTTAAAAAATGTGTCAATATGGCATTTGAAATATGCCTCAAATTCAGATAACAAAATTTATAACTCAAAGCATTTAGAGTTTATGAAAAATCTATTCTAATAGGATTGTAGAACATAAAGCGGTGCACACTACGTATAAAAATGGTGAGATTCGGTCAGAAACTAGACTTTTTGAAGCTGACTCGATGTTGAAACTCTTAGTTTTAGAGATAATTGAAGTTGAAGTTATCGACAATGTATAAAGTACAGTAGTTCTAATTCATTAATTTACGTGTATGTTTTAATAAACATTGTTTGGCATTCGTACTCAAATATGTGAAATTTGAAGGTCAATGTGTTGAAATGAAGTCAAGAAAAATAACCCAAAAAATAAAAATAGGGATAATTATAATAATTATAATGATTTAGGGTATATATTTAGGGCATACGGTAAATAAGTCAAAAAGTCCTAATCTGGTCCCTAATTATCAAAACAATCTAAAGAAACAAGGAAAATAGAGTTTTAAATCTGTGAAAAAATCAGCCCCAAAAAATTCAAAGTTCCAAGTTCTGCCAGTTATGACTGATTTATTTGTTGACCAATTTAATTCTACCTTAACATAGTTAGGAATGGGAATGCATTCTCCAGGATGAAAACGTTACATCAAAATCAGATACTAAACAAAGAAGGAAAAAAATAAACTAAAAATCTCTTAAAAAAAAAAAAATTGTGGACATTGGTGAAAGTAACAGGTATTACCATTGGACAATGTATTTGTATGATATATAACAAAATAGAGCATAATAACATACTCATTATTATTTGTGTTATTATGTATTACTCACCAATACTATAAAGACACCAGCTGCATATCCACTTTGTGGACACTTCTAACTAAATATTCTTCTTCTTGTGCATCGGACAGGTGGTTGCATCTCTTTTATTACTGCATTATCCCTCAGTTCCAGTTAACCAGAGCTGTTCTCCTTATCAACAAAACATTCTTCTTTTTAATCAAAATTGTTTAAACCCATTTCTGAAAATATTGGGATGAAACTTTTACGACGCTGAAGCCAATAAGTTGGAGATTTGTTTAACGTTTAATATTAATTTTCACATAATTCATATATATTTTTGCCCAGCCCCAACATATACCCCCATTTACAGCCCAGGCTGCAGCAGTGTAAGGGTTAAACATAATATGGGCAGCAGAAAATAACATGGTTTAACAGTGATAAATTCCAGGTACAGTGGTACCTCTGAATGCGAGTGTCCCTGTATGCGAGTTTTTCGGAAGACGAGCAGGATTTCCTCGAAAATTATGTCTCGGAACGCGAGGGTTACCTCGGGACGCGAGTTTGTTGATACGCGTACAGGCCGACCTAGCGCGTGGTCGATCGGCGATCGTCGCCCCTCCGCCCCTCAGTTTACCATTGTCTCGCGCCCAGTGACTATCCCACATCAATTCTTCACCTGGATTTTCAGTGTTTTGTTGGATTTTTGGTCATTTGACTATACAGTTTGTTATTATATATCTCACCATGGGTCTCAAGAAAGCCATTGATAAGGTTCAACCTAAGAAAATAGCTGTGAGTAGAGGCAGTAGAGGATGTCCCTCCTTGATTAAGAAAATGTGTGAAGTATGGGAAGAACTGCAAAGTTTTGTTGAAAAAACTCACCCAGATAAAGCTGTAGCAGGCCGTTGCATTGACCTTTTAAATGATAATGTGATGTCTTACTACAGACAAGTGTTAAAATGTAGGGAAAAACAAGTGTCTTTAGAGAAATTCTTAGTAAGACAAGCAAGTCCTAGTGGTATGCAGGCAAAATGTGCCAGTGTGTGCATACCAGTGAAGTCCTCACTGCCTGAAGTGATAATGGAAAGGGACTCCCCTTCCAAACAGTAACTCCTCTCCTCCTCCCCCCCTCCTCACCATCTTCCATACGCCTACAGCATTCAAGAGCAAGGTAAGTAATAACTTGAACATAGTTTTGTAGGTTTATTTAGATGAATTAGGTATAAAAATTTAGTTTGATATGGGGTTTTTGGGGTAGTCAGGAACGGATTAATTCATTTCCCATTATTTCTTATGGGGAAATTAGCTTCAGAATACGAGTTTTTCGGAATAAGAGCTGTCTCCAGGAACGAATTAAACTCTTAAACTGAGGTACCACTGTACTCAGGTACGGTAAAAATGAGAACCTTAAACATACCTGGTTGATACCTGGTTGATGGGGTTCTGAGAGTTCTTCTACTCCCCAAGCCCGGCCCGAGGCCAGGCTTGACTTGTGAGAGTTTGATCCACCAGGCTGTTGCTTGAAGCGGCCCGCAGAGCCACATACCCACCACAGCCCGGCTGATCCGGGACTTCTCTTAGGAAACAGTCCAGTTTTCTCTTGAAGATGTCCACGGTTGTTCCGGCAATATTTCTTATAGTCGCTGGGAGGACGCTGAACAACCGCAGACCTCTGATGTTTATACAGTGCTCTCTGTGCCTATGGCACCTCTGCTCTTCACTGGTTCAATCTTGCATTGTCTTCCATATCGTTCACTCCAGTACGTTGTTATTTTACTGTGTAGATTTGGGACCTGGCCCTCCAGTATTTTCCACGTGTATATTATTTGGTATCTCTCTCGTCTCCTTTCTAGAGAGTACATTTGGAGAGCTTTGAGACGATCCCAATAATTTAGGAGTTTTATCTCGTCTATGCGTGCCGTATATATTCTCTGTATTTCCTCTATTTCAGCAATCTCTCCTGCTCTGAAGGGGGAAGTGAGTACTGAGCAGTATTCGAGATGGGACAACACAAGTGACTTGAAGAGTACAACCATTGTGATGGGATCCCTGGATTTGAAAGTTCTCGTAATCCATCCGATCATTTTTCTGGCTGATGCGATATTTGCTTGGTTATGCTCCCTAAACGTTAGATCGTCGGACATCATTATTCCCAAATCCTTGACATGCTGTTTTTCTACTATGGAAAGATTTGATTGTGTTTTGTACCCTGTATTATGTTTCAGATCCTCATTTTTGCTGTACCTGAGTACCTGAAATTTATCACTGTTAAACATCATATTATTTTACATAATACAGGGTACAAAACAATCAAATCTGCTCTTAGCAGGAAAACAGATTGTAAAGGATTTCGGAATAATGATGTCTGACGACCTAAAGTTTAGGAAGCACAACCAAGCAAATAACGCGTCAGCCAGAAAAACGACAGGAAAGATTACGAGAACTTTCAAATCCAGGAATCCCATCACAATGGTTATACTCTTCAAATCACTTGTGCTGTCCCGTCTTGAGTACTGCTCAGTACACACTTCCCCCTTCAGAGCAGAAGAGATTGCTGAAATAGAGGGAATACAGAGAACATATACGGCACGCATAGACGAGATAAAGCACCTAAATTATTAGGATCGTCTCAAAGCTCTCCAAATGTACTCACTAGAAAGGAGACGAGAGAGATATCAAATAATATACACCTGGAAGATACTGAAGGGCCAGGTCCCAAATCTACACAGTAAAATAACAACGTACTGGAGTGAACAATATGGAAGAAAATGCAAAATAGAACCAGTGAAGAGCAGGGGTGCCATAGGCACAATCAGAGAACACTGTATAAACATCATAGGTCCACGGTTGTTCAACATCCTCCCAGCGAGTATAAGAAACATTGCCGGAACAACTGTGGACATCTTCAAGATAAAACTAGACTGTTCTCTTTAAAAAAAAAAGTGGCGGACCAACCGGGCTGTGGTGGGTATGTGGGCCTGCAGGCCGCTCCAAGCAACAACCTGGTGGACCAAGCTCTGACAAGTCAAGCCTTTCCTCAGGGCCGGGCTAGGGGAGTAGAAGAACTCCCAGATCCCCAACAAGCAGGTATCAAGCATCTCCAAATTGACTGAAAATGCAACCAACACATGCTACCTTGTATTTTAATACAAGACCTTGACAGTCAATGGGACGAGTCACCAAATATGGGTACAGTACATTAGTTTTTAGTCTTTGGACTTAACATTAACACCAGACAATGTGAAAACACCCTGATACAATGTCAGGACATGTATCAGAGCTCAACACTCAGTAACTCCCTGATACAATTTCAGGACATGTATCAGAGCTCAACACTCAGTAACTCCCTGATACAATGTCAGGACATGCATCAGAGCTCAACACTCAGTAACTCCCTGATACAATGTCACGACATGTATCACAGCTCAACACTCAGTAACTCCCTGATACAATGTCAGGACATGTATCAGAGCTCAACACTCAGTAACTCCCTGATACAATGTCAGGACATGTATCAGAGCTCAACACTCAGTAACTCCCTGATACAATGTCAGGACATGTATCAGAGCTCAACACTCAGTAACTCCCTAGAAATGAGCCACCAAACAATAAGAACCCTGCAGACGCAGTACACACCTAGGGACAGAATATCCAGAAACCAGGTACGTTATGTTATTACAATACTGTTGCATAATACTGTACACATTTTCCTACCAACACTACACAACAGTACAGTACTACACAACTTTTTAGTTCACACTGAATAAATCATTTTCTATAATGTCTGCACATCCATGTTTAACACTTTCGCGCTTAGCGGACGCCCGTTAGCGTCCAATCTTTTTCTCCTGATTGTGCCCTCCGGACGCTGGCCGGCGTCCAATGATTAAAAATTTATATAAATTTTATTTATTATGCGATTTTATTTTAGTAAGTCTCAAAATGTTCTCTATGAAATTCCCGTTTTCCCTCACCGACCACATGGCATCTCAGCCGCCCGGGTCACGTGGTCGGCCTATTGTATTGTTGTCACTCGAAGTGCCCACACGCATCTCCCCTCTCGCGGCTAACGTGACCTCATTTACGCATATATTTTCTTTCTCGTGTTATTCAAACCGATTCAATACCTTCACCATGGATGCTGGACAAGCAACAAGCAGTGGAACGGCAAAAAGAGGTAGGAAAATGAAGAAAGAAGAACATATCGCAATGATTTACGATAAGTATCGTGGGGTAAAGCTCACTCCCTCAAAGATTCCGGATGTTGTTGAGGCTTTTTCTGAATCAGAGGATGATATTGAGGTTGACGAACCTGAATGTGACGTTACATATCATGTTTCCTCAACTGAAGAAGAAACTTCTAGTGAAACTGAGGTTGAGAGTGAGGATGAGGGAGCCGCATCACCGCCACGCGGAAAACGAACGTGTCCGGTACCAAAGCGTGCTAAGCTTAGCGGTCAGTGGTCTCGTAGCAACACTCCTCCTATCGTTGGTGACTTTTCTGCTAAGCCAGGCCTAACGATTCCAACACCTACATCTGCATTGCATTTTATACAACTATTTTTCACGAGAGCATTGATTGAGTACTTAGCATATGAAACAAATTTGTATGCCACACAAATCTTACATCGCTTTGCTGCCTCATCAAGGAAAAGTTGGAAAGCAGTGTCTGTGAAAGAAATGGCACGATATTTGGGTCTGTGTATACTGATGGGAATAAACAAGCTGCCTACAATGAGGATGTACTGGCAGTCAAATCAAAAGTGGCATAACCGATACTTCAGCTTGTTTATGTCGTCTCCGCGGTTCCAAAATATTTCTAAGTTCTTTCATATGTATAACAAGAAAGCAGTGCCATTGAATAATAGTGACAGACTGATAAAAGTGAGACCAGTGATGCAATATTTGACGGAGAAATTTACGTCTGTGTACATTCCAAAAAAAGAATTGAGTCTTGATGAGGGTACAATGGCATGGCGTGGCCGCCTCTCTTTCAAGGTGTACAATCCCAACAAGCCTGATAAATATGGTGTCAAGTTGTATATGTTGGCTGAAGCCACATCAGGCTACATATATAACTTTGATGTGTATTGTGGTATAGGTAAAACTACTGTTGAAACAGTCACGGGGTTGATGGAACCCCTACTCAACAAGGGTTATCATCTGTATATGGATAACTACTATAACTCAGTTACCCTGACAGAAAAATTACGCGAGTCGGGTGTTTACACATGTGGAACACTTAGACTCCAACGTGGCGCCCCTAAGGATCTTCAACAAATGGTAAAGAGTAAGATTGCAACAGACAAAACCGTGTACATGCGTCGTGATAACACATTTATTATAGTGTGGAAGGACAAGCGGCCCGTGTCTATCATCACCAATCTCCATAATGCCGAGACTAGTTTAGTTCGGCGCAGAAAACGCATTCGTAAGCCTAACGGGAGAACTGGTCTCGAAATTGTGAAAATGAACAAACCCATTGCCATAATTGATTACAATAAGTTCATGAAAGGTGTTGATCATTTCGATCAAATGGTCAAGTATTATGAGTTTACCAGAAAAACACACAAATGGACCAAGAAGATAACTTTTTATTTTCTGCAAATGGCATTGCACAATGCATTCGCGTTGTACTCCCACTTTTCAACGGACGTGAAGAAACACACATTTTTAGAGTTTGTCTCAGTAGCAATAGATGCCTTACTGGAGTGGAGGAGTGAGGATTGGCCAACAACAACAGGCATACCCCATGCTCCGGACTTGCCTGCTGACGCTGCTCCTCCTGCTGACGCTGCTCCTCCTGCCGACGCTGCTCCTCCTGCTGACGCGGCACTCTCAACACCCGGCCCATCTGGTGCGAGGCGGCCTCTCTTCACATCAACACCTCAACCTCAATCATCGTCAACAAATTCGGAACAGGACGTTGATGACATTGAACAACTCGACGCGACTGATTTCGCTGAAGATTCAGTCACAAGTGTTGTCGTTCCTCAAGAAGGCGATAATAGTGAAGATGAAATAAAATCCAGACGAATTGTAGATTCAGACCAACGTCTGAACTACAAGTTGAAGCACGAGCTCGTAGGTCTGCATAAACGTAAAAGGTGCCGTGTTTGTACCAAATCTGGCAGAAGGAGGGACGTGAGATTTGGGTGTAAAAGTTGTGATGTGGCACTTTGTGCTGTACCTTGCTACACAAGGTATCACCGGCAGAAAGTGTTTTGGGATAAAAAATAACCACCTGCAACAGCTTCACTCCACCTACGAAACATCTGTTGAGCAACTTCAGGATCTGAAGCCTGAAGAAGGTGGAGTGAAGAAAAAATGCTCAACTGTTGTTCTACAAACAACATAGACATGGTAAGTACACCTACTTTGAATTTTCTTTATCATCAATCAGCTATTTTATTATATACGTATTGTAGAGAATTTAATTGCGAATGTTTTGGTACCAAAATGAATATTGTAGCACATAAACTTCTATGAGTAATCCGGGAAAAACACAAAGTATTTTTTCGGGTGTTGCGGGTGTGGCGGGTGTTGCTCTGGGTGTGGCGGGTGGGTTTCAGTGGGTTTCCTTTAGCCGTTCTGATTGCCAAGACGCGGCAATTATTTTTATTTTATATGTATATGTCTGTGTAGGAAATTTTACTGCGATCATTGTCATACAAATAATAAAGTTTTTAAACAAGTATAAACTCGACAAACATGCAAGGAACGAAAACATTGTGTTTATTTTTGCCGCGCACGCATAGTGAGCCACTTTGGTTTATCTTTGTCGCTTCACGTACATATGATTTGTAAACTTTTTATACATTTCTTCATATAGAAAATTTTCTTGCGCACACATTGCTACGAAAAGGAAATACGTACATAGAATATTAAAGTCACGACACGTATAAATGTATAAACATTCTACGCGCGATTGCCCGCATGTGTTTTCGGCAGTCCGCTCGCGGCTAACTGCGCGTCAACTTCCCACACTCTTGCGGGTGGGTAACAACATTGATTATACATTCATATGCATATGTCCGTATAGAGAATTTTATTGCGGTTCCAATGATACCAAAATCAACGATGTAGGATAAATGTGGTCATCGCAATCATTAAGAGAGTGGAAACATTTTGTTGCTTTTTGGCGCTCTCGCCAAGTGATCCCAATACATTTCTATTTGGTGTTGATATTCCTTGTGCTTTGGCAGTATTTTATATGTATGTTCTTATAGAGAATTCTATTGCGAACACAGTGATACCAAATTTAAATACGTAGGTCTACAAATAGTGTCAGGAGACTAAAAAGAGTATACACTTTTCGCCCGTACCGCTTAAGCGCGCGAGACGCCCAAAGCACATAGGGTAAGTTTTTATGCGCTTCGCCCAAAGCGCTAAAGTGTTAAGTATTAAAAAACAAATTTTGGGATGTAACCTTCATCCTTTCTCAAGGCATTGTACATTAGGTGAGTACAATACCTTGAGAAAGGATGTTGGTTACAGCCAAAAATCTGGTTTTTAATACACTTGTACATAAATTGGGGTTTTTCTTCACCTTCATTCAAGCACTACGGCATCTACCTTGCATCAACCTTGTGTAGCTTCTGGGGATCAACAGCCCCACGACCCAGTCTATGACCAAGCCTTCCAGTTGGTTGTGTGATCAACCAGGCTGATGGATGGTGCTGCTCGCAGCTCGACATATAAATCACAGCCTGGTTAGATAGCGGAGTACAATCATTTCATATGTGACAGGAAACACAGGCTACAGGGTGGGGTCAGCTTGTACATCAAAGACACCCTCATCTGCACAGAGCTGCTAACACCACAAACAATATAGCGGAAGTGCTGATAATCAAAATAGAAATTCTAAATATGGTGATTGTCCTTGTATATAAATCACCTGATGCAAATCTCCAGCAGTTTAAAGACCAACTTATGAAAATAGAATACTGCTTATAAAACCTCACAAACCCTGCCCATATCATCATCTTGCTTGGAGATTTCAACTTCCATAACATGTACAATGGAAAAATGTGGCAAATATTATTATAACAGAAAATCCCAGGAAGCAGTCTGAATGAACAGTCACACACAAATGACATACTGAGGCTTCAGTATGATTCTGTTTTCAGTGAACCCCTGACCACATTGAAGATCGATGATCCAAATGATCTCTTCATGAATGTGACACCAACTTCAAACAATATATCAGATGTCACCCTAACCCAACTGGACTTTTAAGTAGCCATAGGCAGCATGCCTGTGTACTCTGCACCAGGCCCAGACTCCTGGAATTCTATATTCATCATGAGTCCAAAACACCACTATCACAGGCCCTAAACATCTTTTGGGGATGGAGCCTAGATACTGGCATCATCCCTGACATACTTAAAACAGCAGAGATCGCACCACTTTACAAAGGTAGTAGTATAGCCAATAGCTCTATCCTCACACATCATAAAAATCTTTGAAAGTGCTAAGAAATAAGATTACAAATCACATGGAATCACAACATCTATATAACCATGGACAACATGGGTTCAGAACAGGGTGCTCCTGCCTCACAACAGTTGCTAGATCACTATGACATAGCTTTAGGTGCCATGGAAGACAAGCAAAACACAGATGAAATATACACAGACTTTGCATAAGCTTTTGACAAATGGTGTTATGCAAATGACCATGGTGCTATTGTGCACAAAATGTGTGCAAAAGGAATTACTGGCAAAGTAGGGAGATGGATCTTCAACTTTCTAACAAACAATAGTCAACACAGCAAAATCCGGATCATCTACTGTGAAACTACAGCACTGAATCATCATTTGCAGATGACACTGGGATTTTCATGCGAGTAGACAATATAGAGGACACGGCAAGCCTCCAATCAGATGTAAATCGGGTCTTTCAATAGGCCACAGATAATAATACAGTCTGTATAATGTTTAATGAAAGTAAGTTCCAGCTCCTGCTCTATGGAAAAAAAATTAAAATTTAAAAATGGAAACCATATGAAACGGAATCAAATCACACTACAGAATGAAAAAGCAATGAAAAGGACCTAGGAGTAATCAGGTTGGAAGACCTTACCTTCACAGAACACCATAAAGTAGCTGTCAAAACTGTAAGAAAAGACAGGTTGGATAATAACAACCTTCCAAAAGAAGGATGACATACCAATGACACTTTTTAAGACACTAGTGCTCTCTAGGGTGAAATATTGTTGCACTCTAACTGTCCCATTCAGAGCCGGAGAAATTGCTGACCTAGAGAGCGTGCAAAGATCCTTTACCAGAGGGCATAGAATCATTCCTCTCATTGTTTGCTGATGATGCAAAAATTACGAAGAGGATTAAGACAGAGGCAGAAAGTATGATGCTACAAGATGACAAACTGAACGAATGGTCCAAGAAATGGCTACTAAAGTTCAACCCAAGTAAATGTAATGAAACTAAGCAGTGGAAACAGGTCAGACACAGGATACAGAATGGGAGATTCTGTATCCTTCCTGAAGTCCTTCATGAAATGGACAGAGATAAAGATCTAGGAGTTGATATCACACCAAACCTGTCTCCTGAAGCCCACATAAAAAGAATAACATCTGTGGAATTTGCAAGGCTGGCTAACATCAGAACTGCCTTCAGGAACCTGTGTAAGGAATCATTCAGAAACTTGTATACCACATATGTAAGACCAATCCTGGAGTATGCGGGCCCCAGCATGGAGCCCGCACCTTGCCATGCACAAGACGAAGCTGGAAAACAGATGGAATGCATTAGGCAGTAATGTGGTGGAGGCTGGCTCCACAGACAGTTTCAAATGTTGATATGATAGAGCCCAGTTCAGGAATCTCTACACCATTTGATCGACAGTTGAGAGGTGGGACCAAAGAGCCAGAGCTCAATCCCCGCAAGCACAATTAGGCGAGTACTAGAATTCACTCTTATACTGGGACTGATCATCTTGGTTATCTCGAGATGATTTTGGAGCTTCGCGGCCCGGTCCTCAACCAGGCCTCCTTTTTGTTACCCCCCCCCCAGGAAGCAGCCTGTAGCAGCTGTTTAAATCCCAGGTACCTATTTACTGCTAGGTAACAGGAGTACCAGGGTGAAAGAAACATTTTTGCTCATTTGTCTCCACCTCCACCGGGGGTCGAACCCAGAACCTCGGGACTACAAACCCAAAGCGCTGTCCACCCAGCTGTCAGGCACCCAAAGGCGCCTTATTTTCATTAACTGATCAAAGTTATAAATCTGTATTCTGTAGAGTGCAGGCGAGAGCGATGGATACATAATCTACACGTGGAAGATATTAAGAGAGATTGGTACCAAATCTGAACACTGAAATAACATCACATGAGACCAAGATGTGCAGAATACCCCCGTTGAAAAGCAAAGGTGCAATAAGTACGTCAAGGAAGAATTATCAACATCAAAGGCCCTGAGACTTTTCAACACACTTCCGCTGCACATAAAGGGCATAGCTGATCGACCCTCACAGTGTTCGAGAGAACTCGACAAACACCTCCAAAGAATACCTGGTCAACCAAGCTGTAATTCATACATCAGGCAGCGAGTAGCCGTGTCCAACAGCCTGGTTGACCAGACAACCAACCGGGAGGCCTGGTCAGAAACCGGGCCGCGGGGCCATTGATCTACGAAAACTACACAAGGGAGACTCCAAAAATTCACCAACAATTACTTAAAACGTAACAACCCACAACAATATCACCTAATAAACTCAAACTAAGCGTATAAACTTTCACTGTCTAATAAAGAGTGCTGGCTCAACCAATCTGACAGAACGGAATCAAACAAGTGCAGTGGCAACTCTCACTTAAAAGCTTAACAACAACAAATATGCAATTTGAATCCAAGATGAGCAAATATCTGTAGGCGATGTATGAAAATGTCACCTCACAAAGTAATACAAAAAACCAAGAAAGCCTCCCTACAAAAAAAAACACACCTGATGCTATGACTTCCTCAATATTGGAAATGTCTAACATTTGTACATACTGTATACAGTAAACTATATACTGTATATAATTAAGCATATTGGCATTAAAAATGTATTTGATAGCTTCGAGATAGCTTTCAAGTAAAATTCTTGACATTAATGTTTTCTTCTTATTCAAGACTTTAACCATCAGAAGTACTATAAGGACTAGTGGTAAATAAGAAAATATAATTCTAATTAGAAATCAAGTAGGCCTTGGAGAAAACCAGTAAGAATAATTTAGTTGTTCAATTTGGTGACTAATATACATCAATTCCCCTGGCATGATTTCTAGCTATATATATGTTAATCAATGTAATAGAAACCCTTATAGCATGCTGTTAATTATTTGAATCATTTTCTATCTAATATTCAAGACTATTTGATTTAAAAAAAAATATATATATATATATATATATATATATATATATATAATTTCTTATGCTATAGATAAAAGAGCAGATTTTTGTGTTTTTTCAATTAGAAATACAGCAAGGATTATCATTTTTTACTTATGTTTTAGCTTAAGTATTAATATAACTTAAATATTTAAAACAAACACTATTTTCTTCTTTAATCAATGGCCTCTATAACACAAAACCCGGCACTAACATGCCATCTCGATGCCACTACTACTAGCACGCATGGAGACAAATGTAATCTCTTTAGCGTATCTTGAGGTTATCTTGAGATGATTTCGGGGCTTTAGTGTCCCCGCGGCCCGGTCCTCGACCAGGCCTCCACCCCAGGAAGCAGCCCATGACAGCTGACTAACACCCAGGTACCTATTTTACTGCTAGGTAACAGGGGCATAGGGTGAAAGAAACTCTGCCCATTGTTTCTCGCTGGCGCCCGGGATCGAACCCGGGACCACAGGATCACAAGTCCAGTGTGCTGTCCGCTCGGCCGACCGGCTCCCGTCTACATGTAGTTTGTGACGGTTTTACTTATATATTTCTTTGTTCATTCATTCGATCAGCTGTGATATCTAAACCACACATAAGTAAAATAGAGAGACGACATTTCGTTTCATCCTGGACCATTATCAAGGCGAGTAATACAGAAGAGTGGAGGAGTAAACAATATGAAGGTGGGCTTCAAGAAGCAATCAGACAAGTTCTTGCAAGAAGTACAAGACCAATCGTGTTGTAATGGGCCTGCGGGCCACGCCAAGCAATAGCCTGTTGGACAAATTATCACAAGTCGGAGAAATGAGCTTCCAAATATGGGTGTGGACGATGCCAGTACTTGTCCAGTACAGTCCAGGTAGTGTATAAACAGGTTACTGCTTGATACCTGCTTATACCTATACCTGCTTATACAGGTACTGTACACCTGTATATTCATTTTAAGAGTGCAAGTGACAATCATACAAAACATAATAAAAAAATAAAAAAAGCCTCCACCATTGACTATACTGTACCAGTTGTTTTCATGCTTCCTACAAAACTATCTGGAGAAACAATTTTTATCATAAACGTATCGACTTACACTTTACTTTAATCATCCTTTTCTGATTTCCACCAAAGCAAATCAGCACATGCTACCTTGCATAAGCACATGCTACCTTGAATATTAATATTAACCTAATTGAGAAAATCCACGAAGGCTGTGAGGTGGGTGCAAGCCTACGACCAAGGCATTGCCACGCCGCACACTACCACTTTATTAACCAGAGGTGAGCTTCCAAATATGGGTGTGGATGATGCCAGTACTTAGCAATGGTAGGTACAGTAGCAAACAGTGTAACCAAAGTGAAAACATTCCCCATGGAAAACTGGCACCCATGCTTCCATGTACAGCAATACGAGATCTTGAAGGTACTTGGCCATATGGACTTTGGACCCCCCTGTTGCCTAATTGCAATGAAAGGAAGGTAATAATACCATACTGTATATCATAAATATATAAAGAAATCCCCTCAAAGTGATATACCGACGAGTAAATTCTTTCTCATGCTTTAAATGCTTATAGGTTATCTAGGACCTAGTTCCATCCCTCTACTGCTCCCATGATTTTCTCAAAATGTAGTACAGTGGTACCTCGGCTTATGAATGCCCCTCTTAATGAACTTTTCGGGTTACGAGCCCAATTTTTTTGGAAAATTTGAATAAAGTTACGAACTTTGCCTCGAGAAATGAGTTTGTTGATACGCGTATGGGCCGACCTAGAGTGTGGTCACACGGCGATCACACCTCAGTTTACCAGTGGCTCCCGCCTAGTGACAATTGCGCACGAATTCTTTGTAAGAATTTCAGCGTTTTTTGGATTTTTGGGTATTTGAACACAAAGTAATTATTATACATCTTCCCATGAGTCCCAAGAAAGTCAGTGTTAAGGTTCAACCTAAGAAAATAGCTGTGAGTAGAGGCAGTAAAGGATGTCCCTTCCTCATTAAGAAAATGACTGAAGTATGGGTAGAACTGCAAAGTTTTGTTGAAAAAACTCACCCAGATAAAGCTGTAGCAGGCCATTGCATTGACCTTTTAAACAACAATGTGATGTCTTACTACAGACAAGTGTTAAAATGTAGGGAAAAACAAGTGTCTTTAGACAGATTCTTAGTAAGACAAGCGAGCAGTGAGCCACAACCAGGTCCTAGTGGTATGCAGGCAAAACGTGCTAGAGAGTGTACCCCAGAGAAGTCATCACTGCCTGATGTAATACTGGAAGGGGACTCCCCTTCCAAACAGTAACACCTCTCCTCCTCACCGTCTTCCATACGCCAACAGGAGCCATCATTGAAGGTAAGTAATAACTTGCACATATTTTTGTACTGAAGATTTGGGTGAATTAGGTATAAATTTACTGTACTGTACTTTGAAGTTAATTTTTAGGGAAGTCTGGAACGGATTAATTCATTTTCCATGATTTCTTATGGGGAAATTCGCTTCTGTTTACGAATTTNATAGGTGACATACTTAACATAACAGTTTTCCCTTGAAAAGCTTCATAGAAAACACCGACCTTACCTAACCTACTTAGTATGTTAAATAAGCATCTTATAGCTTTCGTAATTACAATTGTTACTTAGCCTATTATAGGTATAGGTTGGGTAATAATTGTAATTACGAAGCATAACATGCTTATCTTAACATACTAAGTAGGTTAGGTAGAGGTCGGTGTTTCTATTAAGATTTTCAAGGGAAACTATTATGTTAAGTATGTCACCTATGCACTTATTTAACAAGTCAATATTGACTATACGAATTTGCGAGGACGATTTGAGTTCCTGGTATGGAACTATAGGCCGCCTGTCGTTTCCCATATTCTTGTGCTCATACAACCTCTTCTACAAAGAACGTCGCTTTTCGCCCGTATGCGTTACCTAAGGCCAAAATTGTATACTAGAAAATGGAGGCGGAAGCGAAAGTGACGTACTGTCCCGTTTTCTGTTTTGGATCCTCTGGTAGCTTAGGATAAGGGCACTTGAAAATTGATCGTTTTCTTGACGTTGGGAAACCTTAAGAGGAGGGACTGATACATCAAACGTCACATCTCTCCGTTACATCATTATTTTGTATTGTCACCACAAGACTGCGGTTGAGTACTCAATAACCCGCTGTACTTTATGACACCATATCTAACCCTATGCACACCACATGAACATTTATATATGTGGGTTAGCATTATATGAACACGTGGCTAAAATCCTCCTCGTGCAGGAGCTGTGATTGTCTACTCTCACACACCATTGTCTGTCAACCACATCTAATGATTTGGTCTTGCTTTGTTCTAACCAAGGCTTTAATTGTGGCACTGCTTGATGGGGTTCTGGGAGTTCTACTGCCCAAGCCCGGCCCGAGGCCAGGCTTGACTTGTGAGAGTTTGGTCCACCAGGCTGTTGCTTGGAGCGGCCCGCAGGTCAGGCACTCCTTGGAGAAAACTATCAGTTTTCTCTTGATCTCTACGGATCTTTCGCAATTTGACACTCAATTTGGCGCCTGTTATATGTTCTGCCTAACCAGAAATATACCCCCCCCCCTTAACGTATCGAAGCCGGTGGATGGAATATTGCCGAGCTTAAGTGTGTTGTAAGACGACGTATTATTAATGTACTGGTCGCTTCTGTGAACAATGGTGGATGGACGGGTGTAACGGTAATGCAACTCATGATAATGGGTGAGAATATGGGTTGTGGTTCTCACAAAGCCTCTACCCTCCCTTACTATTCTTGCAACTTAGTATACTTAACATATGTAAGTGTATACTGAGAGGGCAGGCGTTAATAACGCCGCCACTAACGTCCATGTCATGTACAAGAGGAATTGACAAGGCGGCGCCTGTGAAGAGCAGAGAAAGAAACATTAGTTTAGAACACTTACAGATGATATTAGAGTCCCTAACATGACAGGAAAGCCTGCAGAGCTTTCTGTCCTTCAGTCTCTCGCTAAGAGTCTACTTTGTCTGCCCTCTGTAGCTTCCGGGGATCAATGGTCCCGCGGCCCGACCTCAAGACGCAGGCCTCCCGGTTGGTCGTCTGGTCAACCAGGCTGTTGGACGCGGCAGAGTACAGCCAAAGCTAAGAGAGGACAAGAGGAACAGGTAACAAGAGTAGACACCAGCAGCAATGGAAGGAGCAGTGAACCAGACGACTACCAAGTGTGTTAATCTGTCTATACACAATGTTGTAGCACCATGGATTTCTGTTCTCTCTCATGGCTTCATGATGGGTGCGTTCTCTACGGCAGCCAACTTTGGTAGTCTTTTATCCAGACATTTGTGGTCGCTTTGGTGGGCGAGTGGGTGGGTGTTGGGAGTGGGTGGGTGTTGGGAGTGGGTGCGCCCTTACCCACCCGAGGAACACCACGAGTCTCTACTCATCTTATCAGAACCCGCTGAGACAGTATCAAAACCTTTGCTGATGTTAAGGTCCACAACGTCGCCGCCGCCACCATGTTTCCCACTCACCTTCCTCTAGTGTGCCTCTACCACGAGAGTAATTTGTCACACCATGTAAAGAGGGAACAGTATTCTGTGACTGGCGCTGTGTTACAAGAGGGAACAGTATTCTGTGACTGGAGCTGTGTTACAAGAGGGAACAGGTGTTGAGACACACACCGGCCAGGTGTTGACACACACACTGGCCAGGCGTTGACACACACACACTGGGCCAGGTGTTGACACACACACTGGGCCAGGCGTTGACACACACACTGGGCCAGGTGTTGACACACACACTGGGCCAGGTGTTGACACACACACTGGGCCAGGCGTTGACACACACACACTGGGCCAGGTGTTGACACACACACTGGGCCAGGTGTTGACACACACACTGGGCCAGGTGTTGACACACACACTGGCCAGGTGTTGACACACACACTGGGCCAGGTGTTGACACACACACTGGGCCAGGTGTTGACACACACACTGGGCCAGGTGTTGACACACACACTGGACCAGGTGTTGACACACACACTGGACCAGGTGTTGACACACACACTGGACCAGGTGTTGACACACACACTGGACCAGGTGTTGACACACACACTGGGCCAGGTGTTGACACACACACTGGACCAGGTGTTGACACACACACTGGGCCAGGCGTTGACACACACACTGGGCCAGGTGTTGACACACACACTGGGCCAGGTGTTGACACACACACTGGGCCAGGCGTTGACACACACACACTGGGCCAGGTGTTGACACACACACTGGGCCAGGTGTTGACACACACACTGGCCAGGTGTTGACACACACACTGGGCCAGGTGTTGACACACACACACTGGGCCAGGTGTTGACACACACACACTGGACCAGGTGTTGACACACACACTGGACCAGGTGTTGACACACACACTGGACCAGGTGTTGACACACACACTGGACCAGGTGTTGACACACACACTGGGCCAGGTGTTGACACACACACACTGGGCCAGGTGTTGACACACACACACTGGGCCAGGTGTTGACACACACACTGGACCAGGTGTTGACACACACACTGGACCAGGTGTTGACACACACACTGGACCAGGTGTTGACACACACACTGGACCAGGTGTTGACACACACACTGGGCCAGGTGTTGACACACACACTGGCCAGGTGTTGACACACACACTGGGCCAGGTGTTGACACACACACACTGGGCCAGGTGTTGACACACACACACTGGGCCAGGTGTTGACACACACACACTGGGCCAGGTGTTGACACACACACTGGACCAGGTGTTGACACACACACTGGACCAGGTGTTGACACACACACTGGACCAGGTGTTGACACACACACTGGACCAGGTGTTGACACACACACTGGACCAGGTGTTGACACACACACTGGGCCAGGTGTTGACACACACACTGGCCAGGTGTTGACACACACACTGGCCAGGTGTTGACACACACACTGGGCCAGGTGTTGACACACACACACTGGGCCAGGTGTTGACACACACACTGGACCAGGTGTTGACACACACACTGGACCAGGTGTTGACACACACACTGGGCCAGGTGTTGACACACACACACACACACTGGGCCAGGTGTTGACACACACACTGGCCAACACAACCCCCGAGTCGCCTGACCAACCCTTCATATAGTTTAGGGCAGCTGCATAAATGCATCTATAGCAATGTTTACAAATGCACAGACCCTCAGCTACTATTCTTATAATTCTGCTTAGACCTAAGATACTATTCACACTCGTAGGCCTAACTACTATCATGTTTATTTTTGTACACATTTATCAGTTAGATAATTATTCCTCAAATTATGTTGGCGGTGCGGGTATAATGTGTCCATATATTGCCAGCACGTGTATGCCTGGAGCGTAATAACGAGAATCCGTCTTGGATACAAATATCCATGGAGATATGGAATGGAAACAACAGTTGATCAGCGAAGTTGCAGAATCTGTGGTGAGAGTGACGGACACCGCCTTGACCACTATCTACGTGAATGTGAACACCTGAGAGACATTAGGAATATGTGTAGAATAATAAACCCCACATTGTTTGAGTTAGGAAAACACTATTTGTCAAATATTGATACTGTTCTTAAAAGATTTCCCCATTTTGCACCCGCAAGATAACGTAAGCTTTTAAGGGTTGATAGATGTTAATCTTCTTATTTGAGGAGCTGTTCACTTGAGACAGTTAAGCAAGTCCCAGCTGTGTCTGGGTACAAGTGACAGGATGAACAACCCAGCGGGTTTTCTTCCTATTGGGGAGTGTTGTACATGCTGCTATGGCGGTGTGTCCACTCACAAGATGAGTGGCGCTGCCCAATACTGTCACTATGGCGGTGTGTTCACTCACAAGATGAGTGACGCTGCCCAATACTGTCACTATGGCGGTGTGTCCACTCACAAGATGAGTGACGCTGCCCAATACTGTCACTATGGCGGTGTGTCCACTCACAGGATGAGTGACGCTGCCCAATACTGTCACTATGGCGGTGTGTCCACTCACAGGATGAGTGGCGCTGCCCAATACTGTCACTATGGCGGTGTGTCCACTCACAAGATGAGTGGCGCTGCCCAATACTGTCACTATGGCGGTGTGTCCACTCACAGGATGAGTGACGCTGCCCAATACTGTCACTATGGCGGTGTGTCCACTCACAGGATGAGTGGCGCTGCCCAATACTGTCACTATGGCGGTGTGTTCACTCACAGGATGAGTGACGCTGCCCAATACTGTCACTATGGCGGTGTGTCCACTCACAGGATGAGTGGCGCTGCCCAATACTGTCACTATGGCGGTGTGTCCACTCACAAGATGAGTGGCGCTGCCCAATACTGTCACTATGGCGGTGTGTCCACTCACAAGATGAGTGGCGCTGCCCAATACTGTCACTATGGCGGTGTGTCCACTCACAGGATGAGTGACGCTGCCCAATACTGTCACTATGGCGGTGTGTCCACTCACAGGATGAGTGGCGCTGCCCAATACTGTCACTATGGCGGTGTGTTCACTCACAGGATGAGTGACGTTGCCCAATACTGTCACTATGGCGGTGTGTCCACTCACAGGATGAGTGGCGCTGCCCAATACTGTCACTATGGCGGTGTGTCCACTCACAGTGTGAGTGGCGCTGCCCAATACTGTCACTATGGCGGTGTGTCCACTCACAAGATGAGTGACGCTGCCCAATACTGTCACTATGGCGGTGTGTCCACTCACAGGATGAGTGGCGCTGCCCAATACTGTCACTATGGCGGTGTGTCCACTCACAAGATGAGTGGCGCTGCCCAATACTGTCACTATGGCGGTGTGTCCACTCACAAGATGAGTGGCGCTGCCCAATACTGTCACTATGGCGGTGTGTCCACTCACAGGATGAGTGACGCTGCCCAATACTGTCACTATGGCGGTGTGTCCACTCACAGGATGAGTGACGCTGCCCAATACTGTCACTATGGCGGTGTGTCCACTCACAGGATGAGTGGCGCTGCCCAATACTGTCACTATGGCGGTGTGTCCACTCACAGGATGAGTGGCGCTGCCCAATACTGTCACTATGGCGGTGTGTCCACTCACAGGATGAGTGGCGCTGCCCAATACTGTCACTATGGCGGTGTGTCCACTCACAGGATGAGTGGCGCTGCCCAATACTGTCACTATGGCGGTGTGTCCACTCACAGGATGAGTGACGCTGCCCAATACTGTCACTATGGCGGTGTGTCCACTCACAAGATGAGTGACGCTGCCCAATACTGTCACTATGGCGGTGTGTCCACTCACAAGATGAGTGGCGCTGCCCAATACTGTCACTATGGCGGTGTGTCCACTCACAGGATGAGTGACGCTGCCCAATACTGTCACTATGGCGGTGTGTCCACTCACAAGATGAGTGACGCTGCCCAATACTGTCACTATGGCGTGTGTCCACTCACAGGATGAGTGACGCTGCCCATACTGTCACTATGGCGGTGTGTCCACTCACAGGATGAGTGCGCTGCCCAATACTGTCACTATGGCGGTGTGTCCACTCACAGGATGAGTGGCGCTGCCCAATACTGTCACTATGGCGGTGTGTCCACTCACAATGAGTGACGCTGCCCAATACTGTCACTATGGCGGTGTGTCCACTCACAGGATGAGTGCGCTGCCCAATACTGTCACTATGGCGGTGTGTCCACTCACAGGATGAGTGGCGCTGCCCAATACTGTCACTATGGCGGTGTGTCCACTCACAGGATGAGTGGCGCTGCCCAATACTGTCACTATGGCGGTGTGTCCACTCACAGGATGAGTGACGCTGCCCAATACTGTCACTATGGCGGTGTGTCCACTCACAGGATGAGTGGCGCTGCCCAATACTGTCACTATGGCGGTGTGTCCACTCACAGGATGAGTGGCGCTGCCCAATACTGTCACTATGGCGGTGTGTCCACTCACAGGATGAGTGGCGCTGCCCAATACTGTCACTATGGCGGTGTGTCCACTCACAGGATGAGTGGCGCTGCCCAATACTGTCACTATGGCGGTGTGTCCACTCACAGGATGAGTGGCGCTGCCAATACTGTCACTATGGCGGTGTGTCCACTCACAGGATGAGTGGCGCTGCCCAATACTGTCACTATGGCGGTGTGTCCACTCACAGGATGAGTGGCGCTGCCCAATACTGTCACTATGGCGGTGTGTCCACTCACAGATGAGTGGCGCTGCCCAATACTGTCACTATGGTTGATACCTGTTGATACCTGGTTGATGGGGTTCTGGGATTCTTCTACTCCCCAAGCCCGCCCAGGCCAGGCTCGACTTGTGGAGTGTTGATCCAGGCTGTTTGCTTTGAGCGCGGCCCGCAGAGCCACATACCCACCACAGCCCGGCTGATCCGGGACTTCTCTTAGGAACAGTCCAGTTTTCTCTTGAAGATGTCCACGGTTGTTCCGGCAATATTTCTTATAGTCGCTGGAGGACGTTGAACAACCGCGGACCTCTGATGTTTATACAGTGTTCTCTGATTGTGCCTATGGCACCTCTGCTCTTGCGGTGTGTCCACTCACAGGATGAGTGGCGCTGCCCAATACTGTCACTATGGCGGTGTGTCCACTCACAGATGAGTGACGCTGCCCATACTGTCACTATGGCGGTGTGTCCACTCACAGGATGAGTGACGCTGCCCAATACTGTCACTATGGCGGTGTGTCCACTCACAGGATGAGTGACGCTGCCCAATACTGTCACTATGGCGGTGTGTCCACTCACAGGATGAGTGGCGCTGCCCAATACTGTCACTATGGCGGTGTGTCCACTCACAAGATGAGTGACGCTGCCCAATACTGTCACTATGGCGGTGTGTCCCCTCACAAGATGAGTGACGCTGCCCAATAACTCGCCCCTCGGGGCAAAATTTTAAAAATTTAAATACCTGGAGAGAGTTTCGCGAGTTCTACTGGTTGGGTCAGGCTCGGACCAATCGGGCTGTGGTGAACATGCTTGGCCGCACCAAGCAATAGCCTGGTGGACCAAGCTGTCACCAGCGAGGCCAGGCTTGGGGAGTAAAAGTACTCTCAGAGCCCATCAAGCAGGATAACTTGGTCCATCAGGGTGTTGCTTGCAGCATCCAACAGGCCCACATATCCACTAGAGCCTTACCGTACTACACTATCATAGAGCTACGTGTGATAAAGAGGCTAGAGAAGGGGATATAGAGCGAGGTGTGGTGGGGAACATTGGACAAGAGCATTGTAAGACTGGCCGACCGCTACGCATCACGTGGACGGCGAGCCAGCAGCTGACTCATCACAACACACACCCATCAACACAGCTCGCCACCATGTATCATCATGCAACACACGGCTCTCACCATCACCCCCCCCCCCCACCCTTCACTTTCACATTCCAAATTTCCACCATATACGTGTACACACACAAGTAACCTACACACACACCCCTGTACCCATAGACGACTAGTAACTTGGTGGGAAGACTGGGGCGGGAGAAAGTTGGAAGGTGGGTACAATATTATGACGCCAGGCGGGACTGGTGCCAGTGCCACCCTACACGTCTGCTGGCACTCTGGGGAACCCACGCTGTGGTGTCCGGGGCACCATCACACACCAAATGTCCAACAGCCTGGTTCACACCATCAACCTGGTCCTGGTCAGAAACAGGCCCGCGGGGACCTTCATCCTATTATTGTTGTTTAAGATTCGCTACTTGGAACAAAAGTTCCAAGTAGCACGGGCTATGGTGAGCCCGTAGTGGACTTACCTGGCACACGAGCGGGGCTGTAACTAAATTCATCCCACAATCAAGGCAATATTATACTCAAGGTATGCCAACACTTCCTCTCTCGAAGTTTCAGCCCCGCTCCTGTGCCAGGTAAGTCCATCACGGCTCACCATAGCCCGTGCTACTTGAACTTTTAGTTCGCAGTAGCTGAATCTTAAAACAACAAACAACCAACACTTCCCCACACCATTGACACCACTTGATCCAAACCCACGTTTCGCTCCGTCCCTCCACGACGGACGGAACATTTATATATAGCACAGTTTCTTTCCATCGGGGCTACGCACTTCAGCCGGATTGGGCAACGCCACTCATCCTGTGAGTGGGCACACCCCCATAGTGACAGTATTGGGCAGCGTCACTCATCCTGTGAGTGGACACACCGCCATAGTGACAGTATTGGGCAGCGCCACTCATCCTGTGAGTGGAACACCGCCATAGTGACAGTATGGGCAGCGCCACTCATCCTGTGAGGGACACACCGCCATAGTGACAGCATTGGGCAGCGCCACTCATCTTGTGAGTGGACACACCGCCATAGTGACAGTATTGGGCAGCGCCACTCATCCTGTGAGTGGACACACCGCCATAGTGACAGTATGGGCAGCGTCACTCATCCTGTGAGTGGACACACCGCCATAGTGACAGTATTGGGCAGCGTCACTCATCCTGTGAGTGGACACACCACCATAGTGACAGTATTGGGCAGCGCCACTCATCCTGTGAGTGGACACACCGCCATAGTGACAGTATTGGGCAGCGCCACTCATCTTGTGAGTGGACACACCGCCATAGTGACAGTATTGGGCAGCGTCACTCATCTTGTGAGTGGACACACCGCCATAGTGACAGTATTGGGCAGCGTCACTCATCCTGTGAGTGGACACACCGCCATAGTGACAGTATTGGGCAGCGTCACTCATCCTGTGAGTGGACACACCGCCATAGTGACAGTATTGGGCAGCGTCACTCATCCTGTGAGTGGACACACCGCCATAGCAGCATGTACAACACTCCCAATAGGAAGAATACCAGAATTACTCAGAATACCAGAATTACACAGAGACTACCACACTCCCCAATATCACTTCCAAAACTGGACAAACCATTGCCACAACAACACACTCTGGGTCAGGGTAGAGAGGAGGGAGAACCACCAAAACCTTCCAGAAGTGACACACAATATGGACAATTATTCATTTTTGCGAACATTCAAGGTCTAAAGCCAAAGTCAAGGAATAAAGTCAAGTTCATAAATGGTCTCCTATTAGTCAAACTCCATATTTGGGGCATTCACGGAAACTCGTACAAAAGATTACATGGATGGTGAAATCTGGATTCCAAATTATAATTTATACAGATGTGATAGAAAAACTAGGTCAAATGGAGGAGTAGGTCTGTATATTAAAGAGGACCTGGTATGCACAGAACTACTAAACTCAACTAATGAGGTGGTAGAGGTACTTGGAATTAAGGTAGAGAAACTAAACCTAATTATTATTTTAATATATAAACCGCCAGATACAACGGTTGAGGAATTCACAGAGCAGATGCACAAAATAGAGAACATACTTGATAACCTAGCAAACCCAGCTCCAGATATTATCTTCCTTGGAGATTTCAATTTACCGAGTCTAAGATGGAGAATGGCAAACACAAATATCATAGCAGGGAATGACCCGGGAAATAACCAACCACAGGTCAGAGAACTTTTGAGATTCTGTGACAAATTCTCGCTCAATCAACAGATTACAGAACCAACTAGGAACGAAAACACACTAGACTTGTTATTCACAAACAATGATGAACTAATCAGAGACATAACAATCTCAGATGCTTCATACTCAGACCATAAGCTCATTGAAGTGCGAACTAGCATAAATAACGGTAGTAGATCTAAGAGACCCAACAAGCGAGAAGGAATATTCAATCAATTCAATTTCAACAATAAGAGGATTGACTTGGAAAAAATAAATGTAGACCTTGCAAACATTCAATGGGAGACGGTCTTAAGCGACAAAACTCCCACACAGGGAATAGCTCAACTGACAGCTGAAGCTTACAAGGTCTGCTTGAAGCACGTGCCGGTGAGGAGGGGCAGAAAGAGGACCACTCTAGAAAGAGAACGCAGACGACTGTACAGGAGAAGGAAAAAAATAACGGAAATGCTTCGGCAGACACAACTATCACAAGCAAGGAAAATAAGCCTAAGCAGGGAGGTTATCTTGAGGTTATCTTGAGATGATTTCGGGGTTTTAGTGTCCCCGCGGCCCGGTCCTCGACCAGGCCTCCACCCCCAGGAAGCAGCCCGTGACAGCTGACTAACACCCAGGTACCTATTTTACTGCTAGGTAACAGGGGCATAGGGTGAAAGAAACTCTGCCCATTGTTTCTCGCCGGCGCCTGGGATCGAACCCAGGACCACAGGATCACAAGCCCAGTGTGCTGTCCGCTCGGCTCCCCTAGAGATCGAAGAAATCGAACAAACGTTGAAGCGATCATATGAGTCTGAGGAAATGGAATTGGAACAGAGAGCTATACAAGAGATAAGGAAAAATCCGAAATATTTTTTCACATACGCTAAATCAAAATCCAAAACCTCGACCAGTATTGGACCGT
This sequence comes from Procambarus virginalis, assembly GCA_020271785.1. Classification (NCBI taxonomy): domain Eukaryota; kingdom Metazoa; phylum Arthropoda; class Malacostraca; order Decapoda; family Cambaridae; genus Procambarus; species Procambarus virginalis. The sequence goes on along the minus strand of WNGS01163947.1, from coordinate 15,632,094 downwards.
TAATTACAAATGAAGGTACGTACACAGAGGACAACAAAGAGATTAGTGAAATTCTAAGAAGCCAGTATGAGGCTATGTTTAGCACACCAATTAACAACATGAAAGTTGATGACCCAGACAGCTTCTTTATGAATGACATTCAAGCTGCAGATAATATAACGGATATTACCACAAACTCGGAAGACTTTGAAAGAGAAATTGACAATATGCCCATGCACTCAGCCCCTGGGCCTGACTCATGGAATTCAATATTCATAAAGAAATGTAAAGTACCAGTAGCGAGAGCACTCAGCGTAATATGGAGAAAGAGCCTGGATACAGGGGAGATACCAGCAGCACTTAAATCTGCAGATATAGCTCCGTTGCACAAGGGGGGGGGAGTAAAGCCTTGGCAAAAAATTATAGGCCAGTTGCACTAACATCACACATAATAAAAGAAAGAGTGATTAGGAATCAAATTTCTAGTTTTATGGAAAACAATGAATTGCACAATCCAGGACAACATGGATTTAGAGCGGGAAGATCTTGTCTGTCACAGTTACTCAACCACTATGACAAAATCACAGAAGCCCTAGAAGAAAAGCAAAATGCAGATGTTGTATACACAGACTTTGCAAAGGCGTTCGACAAATGTGACCATGGGGTGATAGCTCACAAAATGAGGTCAATGGGAATAACTGGAAAAGTAGGACGCTGGATACTCAATTTCCTGTCGAACAGAACACAAAGAGTAACAGTCAATCAGATAAAATCGAGTCCAAGCGATGTTAAAAGCTCTGTACCTCAAGGTACAGTCCTTGCACCGCTACTGTTCCTTATTCTCATATCTGATATAGACAAAAATACACGTCACAGCTTCGTGTCATCCTTCGCAGATGACACAAAAATCAGCATGAAAATTACCTCTGCTGAAGACATTGAAAAACTACAAACAGATGTCAACAAAGTTTTCGATTGGGCAGCAGAAAATAATATGATGTTTAACAGTGATAAATTTCAGGTACTCAGGTACGGCAAAAATGAGGATCTGAAACATAATACAGGGTACAAAACACAATCAAATCTTCCCATAGTAGAAAAACAGCAAGTCAAGGATTTGGGAATAATGATGTCCGACGATCTAACGTTTAGGGAGCATAACCAAGCAAATATTGCGTCAGCCAGAAAAATGATCGGATGGATTACGAGAACTTTCAAATCCAGGGATCCCATCACAATGGTTGTACTCTTCAAGTCACTTGTGTTGTCCCGTCTCGAATACTGCTCAGTACTCACTTCCCCCTTCAGAGCAGGAGAGATTGCTGAAATAGAGGGAATACAGAGAACATATACGGCACGCATAGACGAGATAAAACACCTAAATTATTGGGATCGTCTCAAAGCTCTCCAAATGTACTCTCTAGAAAGGAGACGAGAGAGATACCAAATAATATACACGTGGAAAATACTGGAGGGCCAGGTCCCAAATCTACACAGTAAAATAACAACGTACTGGAGTGAACGATATGGAAGAAAATGCAAGATTGAACCAGTGAAGAGCAGAGGTGCCATAGGCACAATCAGAGAGCACTGTATAAACATCAGAGGTCCGCGGTTGTTCAACGTCCTCCCAGCGACTATAAGAAATATTGCCGGAACAACCGTGGACATCTTCAAGAGACAACTGGACTATTTCCTAAGAGAAGTCCCGGATCAGCCGGGCGGTGGTGGGTATATGGCTCTGCGGGCCGCTCCAAGCAACAGCCTGGTGGATCAAACTCTCACAAGTCGAGCCTGGCCTCGGGCCGGGTTTGGGGAGTAGAACAACTCCCAGAACCCCATCAACCAGGTATCAACCAGGTACTCTTTCTCTGTAGATGATCAATCACAATAACACGGCTCAAGATATGATGACCCAATCACACACCACCACGTTTCGGTCCGTCCTCATCATGTTGACCATTATCACAATCGACTTGATAGTGGTCCAGGACGGACCGAAACATCGTCAAAAAATTATAGGCCAGTTGTCGTCACATCTGGTGTGTCACATCTGGTGTGTGTGAGGTTCGGTCGTGTGTGTGAGGTGTGTGTGAGGTTGTGTGTCACGTCGTCACATCTGGTGTGTGTGAGGTTCGGTCATCATTACTCAATGTTTTGATCTATAGTTTACTTAGCTAAACTTACTGTGGGGTTCAGTTGCTGAGCCTTCCACCACCACCACCCACGGCCTGGGTAGGGGGCGCATAATAAATGACTAAAGCTAACTTATTCATATTTCAGTTAGGGTTGATAAGTGATGGGGTGGGGGCTGAGGAGAACACCGTGGTGGTCTTCCTGTAGCACCAGCCAGCGCCACACCCGCCACTCCACGCTGACCAACCAACACGTGCAGGCAACAGCAACGTCTCACGCTAACACCAGATGGGAACATGGAGGGGGGAACCACCCAGCGGGTTTTCTTCCTATTGGGGAGTGTTGTACAGGAAATTGAGTATCCAGCGTCCTACTTTTCCAGTTATTCCCATTGACCATATTTTGTGTGCCATCACCCCATGGTCACATTTGTCGAACGCCTTTGCAGTCTGTGTATACAACATTTGCATTTTGCTTTTCTTCTAGAGTTTCTGTGATTTTGTCATAGTGGTTGACAGACAGACACTGTGACAGACAGGATCTTCCCACTCTAAATTCATGTTTTCCTGGGTTGTGCAACTCATTCTTTTCCATAAAACTAGAAATTTGATTCCTAATCACACTTTCAAACACTTTCAAACACCGTGTAAGCCAGCCAGCCAGCTGGGGTGCCCGTGTAAGCCAGTCAGCCAGCTGGGGTGCCCGTGTAAGCCAGCCAGCCAGCTGGGGTGCCCGTGTAAGCCAGCCAGCCAGCTGGGGTGCCCGTGTAAGCCAGCCAGCCAGCTGGGGTGCCCGTGTAAGCCAGCCAGCCAGCTGGGGTGCCCGTGTAAGCCAGCCAGCCAGCTGGGGTGCCCGTGTAAGCCAGCCAGCCAGCTGGGGTGCCCGTGTAAGCCAGCCAGCCAGCTGGGGTGCCCGTGTAAGCCAGCCAGCCAGCTGGGGTGCCCGTGTAAGCCAGCCAGCCAGCTGGGGTGCCCGTGTAAGCCAGCCAGCCAGCTGGCGTGCCCGTGTAAGCCAGCCAGCCAGCTGGCGTGCCCGTGTAAGCCAGCCAGCCAGCTGGCGTGCCCGTGTAAGCCAGCCAGCCAGCTGGCGTGCCCGTGTAAGCCAGCCAGCCAGCTGGCGTGCCCGTGTAAGCCAGCCAGCCAGCTGGCGTGCCCGTGTAAGCCAGCCAGCCAGCTGGCGTGCCCGTGTAAGCCAGCCAGCCAGCTGGCGTGCCCGTGTAAGCCAGCCAGCCAGCTGGCGTGCCCGTGTAAGCCAGCCAGCCAGCTGGCGTGCCCGTGTAAGCCAGCCAGCCAGCTGGCGTGCCCGTGTAAGCCAGCCAGCCAGCTGGCGTGCCCGTGTAAGCCAGCCAGCCAGCTGGCGTGCCCGTGTAAGCCAGCCAGCCAGCTGGCGTGCCCGTGTAAGCCAGCCAGCCAGCTGGCGTGCCCGTGTAAGCCAGCCAGCCAGCTGGCGTGCCCGTGTAAGCCAGCCAGCCAGCTGGCGTGCCCGTGTAAGCCAGCCAGCCAGCTGGCGTGCCCGTGTAAGCCAGCCAGCCAGCTGGCGTGCCCGTGTAAGCCAGCCAGCCAGCTGGCGTGCCCGTGTAAGCCAGCCAGCCAGCTGGCGTGCCCGTGTAAGCCAGCCAGCCAGCTGGCGTGCCCGTGTAAGCCAGCCAGCCAGCTGGCGTGCCCGTGTAAGCCAGCCAGCCAGCTGGCGTGCCCGTGTAAGCCATCCGTGCCCGTGTAAGCCAGCCAGCTGGCGTGCCCGTGTAAGCAGGGAGGCAGTAGCAGGACACCTTTAATGGCCACCATGAGGGCCAACAAGAGGTGTCAACAAGTGTAAGGTCACAAATTTCAGCCCCAAAGTTTTGTCCAGTGAAAATCTGGTCTTCCGAAATGAACAAATCCACAAGGGGCCGTGACGAGGATTCGAACCTCCGCCCGAGAGGATCCCAGACGCTGCCTTAATCGACTGAGCTACCATTAAGGCAGCGTCTCGGATGCTCTCAGACGTAGGTTAGAACCCTCGTCACGGCAGGGAGCCGGTTGGCAGAGCGGACAGCACGCTGGACTTGTGATCCTGCGGTCCGGGTTCGATCCCAGGCGCCGGCGAGAAACAATGGGCAGAGTTTCTTTCACCCTATGCCCCTGTTACCTAGCAGTAAAATAGGTACCTGGGTGTTAATCAGCTGTCACGGGCTGCTTCCTGGGGGTGGAGGCCTGGTCGAGGACCGGGCCGCGGGGACACTAAAGTCCCGAAATCATCTCAAGATAACGGGCCTTGTGGAGTTTTTCATTTGATGCATCACGCTATTGTGGTTTGTGTGTGCACACATACTATTCTCTGAACCATTACGAACATGTGTAAACATACATAAATAATTGGTCGACGTAATATACAAATAACCAAGACTAATGCCATGCTTCCTGTGCTTGAATACAAACTTAAAATTAGAGTGAAAGTTAAATTTAGCGCCAAGATCAGCGAAAGTGCACACTTAAGGTACAACAACAACACCTCAATTAGGAAATAAGTAGAGGAACAAGGTGATTACGATCGTTAGTGAAAGTTACAGTGAGAAGTCGGGACGACACACTGCAGTGTAACTTTAAGAATTGTTAATTTGTTAATTTATTATGCATCCTATACCCATCCCCGTGGGTAGTAGTGGACCCCATACCCATCCCCGTGGGTAGTGGTGGACCCTATACCCATCCCCGTGGGTGATAGTGGACCCCATACACATCCCCGTGGGTGGTGGTGGACCCATACCCATCCCCGTGGGTGGTGGTGGACCCCATACCCATCCCCGTGGGTAGTGGTGGACCCTATACCCATCCCGTGGGTGATAGTGGACCCCATACCCATCCCCGTGGGTGGTGGTGGACCCCATACCCATCCCCGTGGGTGGCAGTGGACCCTATACCCATCCCGTGGGTGGTAGTGGTCCCCATACCCATCCCCGTGGGTAGTGGTGGACCCTATACCCATCCCGTGGGTAGTGGTGGACCCTATACCCATCCCGTGGGTAGTGGTGGACCCTATACCCATCCCCGTGGGTGGTAGTGGACCCCATACCCATCCCCGTGGGCGGTAGTGGTCCCCATACCCATCCCCGTGGGTGGCAGTGGACCCCATACCCATCCCCGTGGGTAGTGGTGGACCCTATACCCATCCCCGTGGGTGGTAGTGGACCCTATACCCATCCCGTGGGTGGCAGTGGACCCCATACCCATCCCGTGGGCGGCAGTGGACCCCATACCCATCCCGTGGGTGGCAGTGGACCCCATACCCATCCCGTGGGCGGCAGTGGACCCCATACCCATCCCGTGGGTGGCAGTGGACCCCATACCCATCCTGTGGGTGAGTGGACCCCATACCCATCCCGTGGGCGGCAGTGGACCCCATACCCATGCCGTGGGCGGTACTGGACCCCATACCCATCCCGTGGTTGATACCTGGTTGATACCTGGTTGATGGGGTTCTGGGAGTTCTTCTACTCCCCAAGCCCGGCCCGAGGCCAGGCTCGACTTGTGAGAGTTTGATCCACCAGGCTGTTGCTTGGAGCGGCCCGCAGAGCCACATACCCACCACAGCCCGGCAAGTGGACCCATACCCATGCCGTGGGCGGTACTGGACCCCATACCCATGCCGTGGGCAGCAGTGGACCCCATACCCATCCTGTGGGTGATAGTGGACCCCATACCCATCCCGTGGGCGGCAGTGGACCCCATACCCATCCTGTGGGTGATAGTGGACCCCATACCCATCCCGTGGGCGGCAGTGGACCCCATACCCATCCTGTGGGTGATAGTGGACCCCATACCCATCCCGTGGGCGGTAGTGGGCCCCATACCCATCCTGTGGGTGATAGTGGACCCCATACCCATCCCGAGGGTGGCAGTGGACCCCATACCCATCCCGTGGGTGGCAGTGGACCCCATATCCATCCCGTGGGTGATAGTGGACCCTATACCCATCCCGTGGNGATGTATTCAAAGCACTTGAACGCATCCAGACAGAATTAAGTGTTCCGCAAACAACGCGACACCGTGCTGCGAGGGTACGTATCGTCATTCCAGCTGTTCTCCAGCAACGTGCTCTGAAGCTTGCACATCAAGGACACCAAGGTCTTGTAAGGACCAAACAGCTGCTACGAGAAAAGGTGTGGTTTCCTGGCATTGATCGTCAAGCTAAGGACATGTGATGCCTGTGTCCCTTGCCAAAGCTGCAGTGGATACTTCAAGACCAACACCTCTACAACCTTCACCACTACCTGCTGCACCATGGATGGAAGTATCGATGGATTTCTGTGGACCGCTACCAACTGGAGAGTACTTGATGGTAGTCATTGATGATCACTCCGTTTATCCAGAAGTAGAAATCATCACTTCCACATCTGCAAAGGCTGTCATCCCGAAGCTCGACAAGATCTTTTCAAACTTTGGCATTCCTGAAGTTGTCAAGACGGGACAATGGACCGCCATTTAATGGACAAGACTTGTCAACTTTGCTGAGCATATTGGATTCAAACACCGCCGTGTTGATGCCACTACATCCTCAAGCAAATAGAGTGAGAAAGAAAGAGAGATTCATGCAAACTCTCATGAAAGCGGTACGCTGTGCTCATGCCGAAGGACGATCCTGGAAACAAGCTATGTATGCTTTTCTCAGGAACTACCGTGCAAACCGCATGGAACACTGGGCAAGTCGCCTGGCGAACTTTTATTTGGACGTCCTATGAGGATCGCACTACCTGTCATGCCAGCCAAGGTAACGGATAAACGTCTCGCTCAGAAGGATGCACTAGCGAAGGGCAAAATGAAAATGCTCATGATCAACGTGCAAAGGAACAATTCATAAAGGTTGGAGATACTGTTCTCGTTAAAAAGAAAAAAGAGGGAAAGCTAGATATGCCGTATGATACAAACCATATAAAGTGATTAGTGTAAAAGGAACTATGGTAACAGCGAGTAATAGAGATCATAGTATAACACGTAATATGGCTTTTTCAAAGTGATTCCAAATAGTGTAGAAAATGATGAAGTGCAAAGTCGTGCAAAAGAAAAAAAAATGAGTTATAACTCGATAAACAATTCATCGAGGGATGTTTTTGTATTAAGGACTCTATCCAAAACGTCATGTTAAACGCCCTACACGATATGATGATTACGATTATATGATTATATGATGATGACACTGAGGTTAGGAAAAAAACTTGGGCCTTGTGCCCCTGGCGCTTCGCGCAGCCAAGCGGTGAGACCGAAAAGTGTATACTCTTTTTACTCTCCTGACACTAATTGTAGGCGTACGTATTTAAATTTGGTATCACTGTGTTCGCAATAGAATTGTCTATAAGAACATATGTATAAAATGCCGTCAAATCATAAGGCATATCAACAACCAATAAAAAACTATTGACATCACTGCCGAGAGCGCCAAACAGCAACAAATGTTTCCATTCTCGTAATGGTTGTGAAGCCCACAGTTGTCCTACATCGTTAATTTTGGTATCATTGGAATCGCAATTAAATTCTCTATACGAACATATGCATATAAATATAGAATATATGTCGCAACTGACCCACAAGAGTGTGGGAAGTGGCTGAAGTGTACCCGCGGCGGCATATCGCCGAAAATGACATCGAAAAGTGTATTTTCAATTCACTGTCTGACATTATTTTGGATGTACGCATTTAATTTTGTACCAATGTGTTCGCAATAGAATGTTCTATAAGAATATAAGTATAAACCGTCAAATAAGAATGCGTTCGACCGGCAACAAATATAAAAAGTACGTCGATCATACGTGTCGCGCATAATGCAATAGTTTTACCACGAAGATTCACTGCCATGACATTTTTCTTCAATAAGCTCTTCTGTTATTAGAGAAAACGTACATTTCATGGCGAACATTTCAAACTATCCCCAAGAAAATCTAAGCAAAAATGGATTTTTTACAAATATTTTTTATTTTAACTGGGGTAATATTAAAAGTGCGGAACCAAAGAACCGCTCATAACTACCGTCATGTTCACAGAAAATGGTACCATCCGTTTTCTATGTGCGGCGGCTGGACGCACACTAGAGAAAAGGTAAACAGCACACAGGACGCCTGCCAAGCTTGGGAGCTACTCTATCATGTAATTATTTAAGTATTAAAGTCAGTAACCAGGAATGACTTTACATCAACCTTACTACCAAGACTATCTCAGCTATACACAGACACCACACTGGCGACGAGGATAACTGGGAACGCAGGTATTTTGTTCAACAAAACACAAGGAAGGAGCATGCTCTCTCACCCAGGAGGAGGAGAGAGAAGCTGTCTGTGAGCACCATACCCGATGCTGTATGCAACCCCATGCTGTGTGCTGACTGTTGCTGTGTGCTGATCGTTGCTGTGTGCTGGCCGTTGCTGTGTGCTGGCCAATGCTGTGTGCTACCCAAGCTGTGCTGAGTGTTGCTGTGAGAGGAATCTGCCGACGCTGTGTACGAAACGACGCTTGATGCAGTGTACAAAACCTGATGTTTTGGTTACGAAACGACGCTCCGTGCTAAAAATTCTTCACGCTGTGAACCAACTGCTGCCTACTCTGCTACTGCTGCCTACCTACTGCTCTCTCAACTGTACATGACTCTCACACTGCTGCTGCAATTGCCATGCGTACCAACTGCTAACAACTGCTGTGTTGCTGTGAGTAGGAACAACACATGTACACAAGGCTAGGTAAGAAGTCAGTTGCTGCTGTGTTGTGCACTGTTGTGAACTTTTGCATTAAAATGCTTGTGTGCTTTGCAAAATTAAAGTAATTACAGTGAATTCTTGAATAACATATACAGTGCAGTAAGTGTTATATATTCTGAGGAACATTTTAAGTGATAAGTTTAAATTTATTCAGTAAAAATGGCAAATATACCTCAGTTTCCTGCATTTGATCCTGACTGTGACCAGACAAACCTGTCACAGAGGTGGGTCAAATGGCTTAAAAGGTTTGAAAATTTGTTGATAGTTTCTGACATCAAAAGTGCTGAAAGAAAGCGTGCCTTTCTGCTTCATTATGCAGGTGATAGAGTTTGTGACATCTTTGATACACTGAAAGATGGTGGTGCTAAAGATTATGACACTGCCAAGGCCAAATTAACTGAGCATTTCAAACCAAGGCAAAATACTGCTATGGAAATTATGCATTTCAGGAGAGCAAAACAACTCTCTAATGAAACTGTTGATCAATACCATACACGTCTGCAGGGTTTAGCAACCCATTGTGAGTTTGCTGATGTTGACAAGAAATCAAACAGCAAATAATTGAAACATGCACATCTACACGTCTTCGTCGAAGAGCTCTAGAACTTGTTGATGATGAAAGTTCTCTTACCAAGATACTGGATATGGCTCGTCGAATGGAAGATGCTGCACGTGATGCTCGTGTCATGGAGTGCAGTGCCAACAACGGTTCTGCCACTGTTACTAACAGTCATGAAGTATGTAAGGTTCAGGGAGTACACCATGATCATAGAAGATATCATGCCAAACCTAACATTAAATTGAGCCGAGAACCACATCACAACTGGAGTCATGGAACAAGACTCAAGCAGTCACAACGACTCACATCAGAGGTTGTCAATAATAAATGTTACAATTGTGGAGGAGACTACCCACACCAAGATAATGTTTGTCCTGCACAAGGTAAGAAGTGCTATGAGTGTAGAAAACTAGGTCATTTTGGTGCTATGTGTCGTTCCGCACTAAAGAAACCACAATCAATAAATAAAAGCAATGTACGAGGATCAAGTCATAGGAGTCGAGGTGGCAAACACAATATTGCACCTCAAATCAAGAATGTTAATAATATACAAGACAACATTTCATTACAACCAGTCTCAGATGACAGTGAATGTGATTATATTTATGGAGTACAATCAATCACAAATGGAATGATCTTCCAAAACCCAGAGACTATAGTATACATTGCTGGCATTTGTCTCAAAATTCTCATTGACACTGGATCAAACATTGACACCATTGCTGAGTGCCACTATGAAAAATTTAAAAAACAGTTCCCAAAGCTTGAAAACTATAATGGCAAAGCCACTGCCTATGCTTCAAAGGTAGCCTTACCAGTGATTGGAACTTTCACTGCAGAGATTAAGTCAAAGAATGCAATGCTCATTACTACATTCCATGTTGTTAGGAATGCAAAGGAGTCTTTACTCAGTTACAAGACTTCAACCAAATTGGGGCTACTTCAGCTTTCTAATGCTGTAGCAGTGGAATCTGCAAACAATGTTGATGCTATTGTTGCTGAATTTTCTGATCGGTTTAAATCCATAGGTTGTTATACTGATAGCAAGGTACATCTGCATATCAACCCAGATGTAATTCCAGTTGCCCAACCACATCGCCGACAACCATTCCATACTCGCAAGAAAGTCGATGCCGAACTGGATAGGCTGATAGAACTAGATATCATTGAACCGGTAACAGGCCCAACACCATGGGTAAGCCCAATTGTCACTCCACCAAAGCCGAAGAATCCAGATGAGATACGCATTTGTGTAGACATGCGTGTTCCCAACAAGGCAATAATGCGTGAACGCCATCCTACACCCACTGTAGATGATATGATTTACCGCTTGAATGGTGCAACTGTATTCAGCAAGTTAGATTTAAACAAGGGCTATCATCAGCTTGAACTTGATGATGAGAGTCGATTCATCACAACGTTTACGACACATCGAGGTCTGTATAGGTACAAGCGCCTGAGTTTTGGTATTAACAGTGCTGCTGAAGTATTCCAGCACATCATCAGCCAGGTATTGCAAGATATACCTAATGCTGACAACATGTCTGATGACATCATTGTTTATGGCCGTACCCAAGCTGAACACGACAAAGCTCTTCGTGCAACATTGCAACGCTTACGAGAAAAGAATTTGACGCTAAGCCGAGCAAAGTGTGAGTTCAATCAACATAAAATTGAATTCTTTGGACATGTACTTAGTGACAAAGGTCTGTCTCCAGATCCTAAGAAAGTTGCAGATATCAAGAATGCTGCACCTCCTTCAACATCCACTGAAGTACATAGTTTTCTGGGAATGGCAAACTACTGTTCTCGCTTCATTCCAGATTTTGCTACCATTACGAAGCCTCTACGTGAGCTCCTGAAGAAAAATGCATCATGGTACTGGAGCGATGTCGAGCAAAATGCATTTGATGCTGTGAAAGATGCACTAGTAGAAATGCGACTGCTGCATACTTTGATCCATCAATGGACACTGAGTTAACGGTGGATGCTAGTCCTGTTGGTTTAGGTGCTGTGTTAGCCCAACACAAACCTGGTCAACCAGATTCAAGAGTAGTAATTGCCTATGCCAGCCGTTCTCTCACAGATGTTGAGCAACGATACAGTCAGACAGAGAAGGAAGCTCTTGCTCTTGTATGGGGCTGTGAACACTTCAATGTGTATCTGCTTGGTGCACCCTTTACCACGATAGTCACTGACCACAAACCGTTGGAGACCATCTTCAATAATCCAAAGTCCAAACCACCAGCTCGCATTGAGAGATGGGCTCTTCGTCTGCAACCATACAACTTTACGGTGAAATACAAGCCAGGTGCAGGCAATCCCGCTGATTACATCAGTCGACATCCTGCCAACAGTTTCACCATCACCAAGCATCAGCAAGTTGCCGAGGAATATGTACACTCTGTAACCTGTGATGCAGTCCCTAAGGCTCTCACTCTTGATGAAATCCGTACTGCAACCCTAGAGGACCCAACTCTGCAAGCAACAGTGGATGCATTGACTAAGAAAAAGTTTCCACGCATCCCACCCTCAGGAGTTGACCAAGATGCATTCAAAGCACTTGAACGCATCCAGACAGAATTAAGTGTTACGCAACAACGCGACACCGTGCTGCGAGGTACTCGTATCGTCATTCCAGCTGTTCTCCAGCAACGTGCTCTGAAGCTTGCACATCAAGGACACCAAGGTCTTGTAAGGACCAAACAGCTGCTACGAGAAAAGGTGTGGTTCCTGGCATTGATCGTCAAGCTAAGGACATGCATGATGCCTGTGTCCCTTGCCAAGCTGCAGTGGATACTTCAAGACCAACACCTCTACAACCTTCACCACTACCTGCTGCACCATGGATGGAAGTATCGATGGATTTCTGTGGACCGCTACCAACTGGAGAGTACTTGATGGTAGTCATTGATGATCACTCACGTTATCCAGAAGTAGAAATCATCACTTCCACATCTGCAAAGGCTGTCATCCCGAAACTCGACAAGATCTTTTCAAACTTTGGCATTCCTGAAGTTGTCAAGACGGACAATGGACCGCCATTTAATGGACAAGACTTTGTCAACTTTGCTGAGCATATTGGATTCAAACACCGCCGTGTGATGCCACTACATCCTCAAGCAAATGGAGAAGTAGAGAGATTCATGCAACCTCTCATGAAAGCTGTACGCTGTGCTCATGCCGAAGGACGATCCTGGAAACAAGCTATGTATGCTTTTCTCAGGAACTACCGTGCAACACCGCATGGAACACTGGGCAAGTCGCCTGGCGAACTTTTATTTGGACGTCCTATGAGAATCGCACTACCTGTCATGCCAGCCAAGGTAACGGATAAACGTCTCGCTCAGAAGGATGCACTAGCCAAGGGCAAAATGAAAATTGCTCATGATCAACGTGCAAAGGAACAATTCATAAAGGTTGGAGATACTGTTCTCGTTAAAAAGAAAAAAGAGGGAAAGCTAGATATGCCGTATGATACAAAACCATATAAAGTGATTAGTGTAAAAGGAACTATGGTAACAGCGAGTAATAGAGATCATAGTATAACACGTAATATGGCTTTTTCAAAGTGATTCCAAATAGTGTAGAAAATGATGAAGTGCAAAGTCGTGCAAAGAAAAAAAATGAGTTATAACTCGATAAACAATTCATCGAGGGATGTTTTTGTATTTAAGGACTCTCATCCAAAACGTCATGTTAAACGCCCTACACGATATGATGATTACGATTATTTGATTATATGATGATGACACTGAGGTTAAGGAAAAAACTTGGGCCTGTGCCCCTGGCGCTTCGCGCAGCCAAGCGGTGAGACCGAAAGGTATACTCTTTTTACTCTCCTGACACTAATTGTAGGCGTACGTATTAAATTTGGTATCACTGTGTTCGCAATAGAATTGTCTATAAGAACATATGTATAAAATGCCGTCAAATCATAAGGCATATCAACAACCAATAAAAAACTATTGACATCACTTGCCGAGAGCGCCAACAGCAACAAAATGTTTCCATTCTCGTAATGGTTGTGAAGCCCACAGTTGTCCTACATCGTAATTTTTGGTATCATTGGAATCGCAATTAAATTCTCTATGACCATATGCATATAAATATAGAATCAATGTCGCAACTGACCCACAAGAGTGTGGGAAGTGGCTGAAGTGTTACCCGCGGCGGCATATCGCCGAAAATGACATCGAAAAGTGTATT
>WNGS01163947.1:15604191-15617490 GCA_020271785.1 Procambarus virginalis | reverse complement strand
TGTAGCGAGTAGATTATCCCAATAATATACTCGCTCCAAATGCATTGTTAATATTCCTGTCAACCTTTGGAGATGAATGAGGTGAGGTGTTGCCCAAGCATATAAGCGGCAGAAATAGCAAATAGTAACCAGTCTACTTTCAAGTGTGGTCTAGAGCAGACACTTGCGAGATACTGTACCGACGCTCAGTACGCTCTCCCACATAGAGCTCCGCGACTCCGGCCTCACTCAGCTCTCTGCTCTGCTCCAGGCTTCGTCTCAACGTCTACGACACTGCTGTATCCAGGACTACTAAATATATGAAACACTAAACACTGTGTATTTAATCAACCCAACAACGTAACATAAACGTACGTTACATTGGTGACCCAGTGAGTGAAAAGAACACCTAGTCACAAACTAGATCTTCGTCATGGATTTATCTACCAGGTTTCCAGCATACAACGCAGATGAACCAGAATTTTGGTTCATGCAGATGGAGGCTATTTTCGACCACCACGAAATTACGACTGAGAAAGCCCGATATGCCTGTACCCTGCCAACACTTCCCTCGGAGGCTATGCACACTGCCTCGGCTATCATCACCGCACCATCACCAGACGCCAGGACGTACACCGCATTGAAGGCCGCTCTTCTACAGGCAGCGATGAAACGCCGAATTCAACAAAGGGATCAACTCCTCACTGACAAAAAATTAGCAGACAAAACACCAGCCCAGCTTCTGCGGCATATTCAGTATGTGATGCATACTGCAACTGGCCCAGCCCCCAGCGAGATTGTGAGATCACTCTGGATACAACTCTGTCCAAAACACATTCAACCGGCCCTATTCAGTATGGCTGACGACACCCCATTAGCCCAGCTGGCTACACTGGCAGACCGGCTTCATACAACGTCTAATAATGCTACGCTGTCCCACCTCAGTGATACACAGCAGACTACAGACACCCACCAACTCGACGTCCGCCAGAACCGGCGTTTCTTCCGCCCAGGGAGGACGTACCAAGCGAATCCAGTATCAGGATCTAGGCGACAGCGAGAACACCGAGGAGAGCTTTGTATTTATCACCAGAGGTTCGGACACCAAGCCCACAACTGTAGGGCTCCGTGTTCCTGGTCGGGAAACTACTTCGGCGGGGACTGTTAACGGCCAGTAACCCCGCCATTTCAAACACTACACTGCTCTACATATCTGACATCATAACCAAACGCCGTTTCCTCGTTGACACAGGTGCAGCAGCTAGTGTGGTGCCTCCCCCACTGGTCAAACCGAGCCGCACTCCTGGTTTGGACTTACGGGCTGCCAATGGTACGTCCGTCCGTACGTATGGGACCTGCACCCTGGTTCTCGATTTCGCCTCTCTGGGTCGCTTTACGTGGACTTTCCTCATAGCGGATGTGGAACAACCCATTCTTGGATGGGATTTCCTGCAACACCATCGACTTATTGTGGATCCCGCAGGTGCAGTACTTCGAGCCTCCCCTAGTACCTCTACACAGGTTAACACCGTCACCCCAGTCGCATCTACGGAACTTCAAGCACTCCTGGATGAATTCAAAGATGTGACCCAACCCGCCAGCCCTCGTCCAGAAGTGCAACATACGATTACGCATCACATTACTACAACGGGAGCACCTACCTTCGCCAGACCACGCCGCCTGGCACCGGAACGATTGGCGGTAGCACGTGCTGAATTCAACAAGCTACAGGAGGCAGGAATAATCCGCCCTTCGAACAGTCCATGGGCTTCACCTCTCCATATGGTCCCGAAAACAGCCCCAGGGGAATGGCGCCCTTGCGGGGACTACAGGGCTCTCAACGTTCGTACTCTGCCGGATCGCTACCCAATACCACACATCCAGGATTTCTCACAGGGATTGAGCAACGCAACCGTTTTTTCGAAAATTGACCTTGTGCGGGCATTTCACCAGATCCCTGTGGAACCGGCAGACATTCCGAAAACAGCGATCACAACACCTTTTGGACTGTTTGAATTCGTCCGGATGCCTTTTGGTCTACGGAATGCAGCCCAGACATTCCAACGCTTCATCGACCAAGTAGTTAAGGACCTGCCTTTTTGCTACGCCTACATTGACGATCTGCTGGTGGCCAGTACATCACCGACAGAACATCTGCTACACCTCCGACTCCTTCTCACCCGTCTGCGCAACTTCGGCTTGCAGCTCAACTCCGAGAAGTGTATTTTCCATGTTCCAGAGCTGGATTTCTTGGGGCACCGTGTGTCAGCAGCAGGGGTCCAACCACTAGAGAAGAAAATCGAGGCAATCAAGGAATTCCCGCGCCCATCCACTCCAAAGAAGTTGCAAGAATTTCTTGGCGTGGTGAATTTTTATCATCGATTCATCCCACATTGTTCGGACATCTTGCGACACTTGTACGACCTCTTACGTGGTCGGAAACTCACGTCCCGTCTTCCGTTGGAGTGGACTCCCCAGGCAGAGACAGCATTCACCGACATAAAACACAAACTGGCGGAATTCACCTTACTCGCACACCCAGTGTCTGACGCTCCCACCAATCTCTCTACCGACGCTTCAAACACAGCAATTGGTGCTGTACTACAACAGCTCATTGAAGGAGAATGGCGCCCAATTGCATTCTTTTCAGCGCGCCTGTCACCCACTGAAGAGAAGTACAGCACTTTTGATAGGGAACTGCTCGCCATCTACTCAGCCATACAACATTTCCGGCACTTTCTCGAGGGGCGGAACTTCCACATCCTCACAGACCACAAACCTCTCACTTATGCACTGGCGGCCAAGGGTGATGCTCACTCTCCTCGAGTAGCCAACCACCTGGGATTTATCTCCCAATTTACCTCGGATATCCGCCATGTCAAAGGAACTAATAATGTCATAGCCGATGCACTGTCTCGACCCACCATAAACCACGTCGTGACAAACCCAGCTCAGGTGGACTATTGTGTAATCAGTAAGGCCCAACGGGAAGACCCTGATCTGCAGCAATTACGAACATCTGACACAGCTCTCCGGTTCATCGAGATTCCCATGGAAGGTGGCGGAAGTATAATCTGTGACACCTCACGGACGGGAGCACTTAGGCCCTACATTCCTGCTCAGTTTCGCTGGAAAACGTTCTCTGTATTTCACTCCCTAGCACACCCAGGAGTACGTGCTTCCCAGAAACTACTAACGGAGCGTGTCGTATGGCCAGGAATCAATGCTGATGTTCGACGATGGACTCGCTCATGTCTCCAGTGCCAGCGAGCGAAAACACATCGTCACACAAAGAGTCCGCTTCAACAGTTCCCGTTACCTTCTGACCGTTTCGAGGTGGTGCATGTAGACATCGTTGGACCATTACCGTCGGCAAGAGGATATTCTTATCTACTCACCTGCATCGATCGATTCTCCAGATGGCCGGAAGCAATCCCATTAATCAACATCTCAGCTGAATCAGTAGTCCAGGCTTTCCTCTCTGGATGGGTCGCCCGTTTTGGTAGCCCCTCTGTCATCATCACCGACCAAGGACGACAGTTCGAATCATATCTATGGAAGGAACTTATGGAATTCCTCGGCACCATACACAACCGAACCACAGCATACCACCCTGAGTCGAACGGAATGGTAGAACGCTTTCATAGACAACTAAAAGCTGCCCTAAGAGCTCAAGCACGCCCTGATGATTGGATCGACAACCTTCCATTAGTCTTGCTTGGCATTCGTTCGGCCACGAAGGAGGGCAGTGGATTCTCGGTAGCAGACTTAGTATACGGATCTAGCCTGCGGCTTCCGGGCGAATTCTTAACCCCGACGCCACTCATCACACCCCCAGACCCCACTTTTGTCCAGAAATTACGGGCGGCCATGACAAGCATTCGGCCTACACCACCACGCCAACCGACAACTCGTGCTACATATGTGCCTCATGAGCTCTACACAACTGAACACGTGTTGTAAGAGTCGACGCTGTTCGACACCCTCTACAGTCACCTTACGAAGGACCATTTAAAGTGGTTACTCGAACACCGAAGTTCTTCACCATTGAACGCCGAGGACAGCAGGTAAACATCTCCATCGATCGCCTTAAACCAGCACACTGTGACGCTGCCCCAGACATCCCTCCAGAGGCACATCCGCCGACTACGCCATTCACTTTTCGACCACAGTTACCAGCAGCACCGCCACCTTCGACAACGGACGATCCTGTACGACCTCCCACCCTACACCCCCAGTTACCAACTGCACTACCACCTGATCCTACGACGACGGACGATCCAGTGCGACCTCCTACCCTACGACCCCAGTTAGATGACATCAGCGAAGAGGAGGAAGTTAACTTTGAGGGTTATACAACGCGAGCAGGGCGTACAATTCACCGACCAGCTAGGTTCCTTGATCAAGTATTTTTCCTTTCATCCCACGGGAGGGGGAGTTCTGTAGTGAGTAGATTATCCCAATAATATACTCGCTCCAAATGCATTGTTAATATTCCTGTCAACCTTTGGAGATGAATGAGGTGAGGGTGTTGCCCAAGCATATACGAGGCAGAAATAGCAAATAGTAACCGGTCTACTTTCAAGTGTGGTCTAGAGCAGACACTTGCGAGATACTGTACCGACGCTCAATACGCTCTCCCACACAGAGCTCGGCGACTCCGGCCTCACTCAGCTCTCTGCTCTGCTCCACGCTTCGTCTCAACGTCTACGACACTGCTGTATCCAGGCCTACTAAATATATACGAAACACTAAACACTGTGTATTTAATCAACCCAACAACGTAACATAAACGTACGTTACACACCAACTGTGCATCTTATAATGTTTAGTACCTTTATACAAAAATCATTAACAATACGATTGGAATGATATTAAGAGAGGTTTCATAGATCTAATATTTCAAAACGATCTTGTGTTTTTTAATGAAAACGAACCAAAAATGATTACTTTTTAGGTGCTTACCAATACACCAACTGCATCTTTTAATGTTGAGAGCATTTATAAAAAAAATCATTGCCAATGCGATTGGAATGATATTAAGAGAGGTTTCATAGATCTCATATTTTATAACGATTATGTGTTTTTAATGAAAACTAACTATAAATGATAATTTTTAATGTGCCTAATATCTTTCCCAAGACACCAACTCTTTCTTATTATGTTGAGTGTATCTATAAAAATCCTTAACAATGTGTTTGGAATGATATTAAGAGAGGCATAATAGAGCTCATATATTCGTTGCCTTGTTCGGGTAGAATGTAGATACAGTGGACATTTCTTAGATTTATTGACTAAGGCGATAAGATGTATATCTGGCCAGCCGAGGTCCACCTATTCTGAGTGTGTGGTGAGAACTGAGCCTTCTGCAAGCATGGCTTGATGCTCCTCTGTCTGGCATGACGTCAGAGGCCTACTCGCCTGTGATTGGTTATGTTCCAACTGGCGTGGAATTTGAGTATAACACCGCTCGGACACGCTACCAAGTCGACGTCCCTTGTCGACAAGCTCTGGCTAGCTATATAGTTACAATGATACTGAAAGGACCTCGGTGGCATTCAATAATGGCTTACATGTGAAAATTGCATAATAAAACATTGAAAGAAGATCAGGTGTGCATAATACTAGCATCATGGCATATGCACCAAAAAAAAAATTTTGATTATAATAGGTGAAAATCATGGTAACAATGCTTTGATTCAACCAGAGTATTAAGAACATGTGTATGTCTACTTATCAGATATGAACAATACAACTCAAGGTATTGCCTAAACAAAATTATTAACATGTGTCAATGGCATGTGCTTGAAAACCATACAAAATTTAACAATTATTACATTAATGGAACAAAGTTCTGACCTAACAACCACAACTGAATTTTAAGATTAGATAATGAGTTTTTTTTTCAATGTACAATATATTTACATGACCAATGTACAATATATTTAATGTGCAATATATTTACAAGTATATACAAGACCTGGATCAAGAAGACTAACATCTGCGTGATAGCAGTCAGGATTCACTGGCCTCAATGTGGTTGCTAGAACATTAATGAACTCTTATGACAAGCACTGCAAAAATACTAATGTCAGTAGACTTAATAATGGCATCTGATTTATAACAAAATAAAATTGAAAAAACATCATCAAACTATATATATATATATATATATATATATATATATATATATATATATATATATATATATATATATATATATATATATGTATATATATATATATATATATATGTATATAATATATAATAATTAATTAATTATTAAATAATTAATATTAATAATTAATATAAATAATTAATTAATTAATATAATAATTAATAATTAATATATATATATATAATAATTTCCCCAGAGCTGACAACTTGATCCCCATCCCTCCTCAACGCAAAAACCGTCGTGGAAGACCCAAGAGTTCCAATGATAATTTTAAGCTTGGAACACAAGTGACCAAGAAAATTGAAGAGGGCAACACAGTAGGGGCAATTAGGTTACTTACCAGTGAAGAAACAATCGCCCCTAGAGATACAGCAACTGCCGACTCACTGAGAGAGAAGCACCCTCCCAGAGTACCATGGGAACCCACTGCTGGGACACAAATGCCCCAGACATGGGACCTCTATTCCTCCAAGCATCAGAGGTATACAAAGCCATCATGTCATTTCCACCAGGCTCAGCAGGGGGATACACTGGAGTAAGACCTCAGCACCTCAAGGAGATGACAAACCCAGTTCTCGGCGAAGTTGCCGAGACACTACTGTCAGAGATCACGAAGTTTGTCAACGACTGTCTCTCCGGGTTGATCCCAGACACAATTAAACCGTTCTTCTTCGGAGCATCCCTTTGTGCCCTTAAGAAGAAGGATGGTGGAGTCAGACCCATTGCCGTGGGCAACACACTTCGGCGCCTTGTTGCTAGGGCAGCTGTCAGAAAAATCAGCATAGACGCTGCAACGATGCTTCGACCCCATCAACTAGGTTTTGGTGTCCCCCATGGCTGTGAAGCAGCAGCTCATGCAGCACGAGCCTATATCAAGGACCTCCCAGTGAATAAGGCATTAATTAAATTAGACTTTAAAAATGCCTTCAACCAGGTAAAAAGGGATGTGGTACTGGAAGCAGTTCGAACCAGCTTTCCTTGTCTACTTCCTTTCGTTTCAGCAGGGTACAGTAGGGAATCGACACTGTTGTTTGGGGAACATGAAGTTGTTTCCGCAGAAGGTGTCCAGCAGGGAGACCCACTTGCCCCTTTTCTTTTCTGCATGGCAGCTAAGGAGGTCACAAGTAGGTTGTCCAGCGAATTCAACATCTGGTTCCTGGACGATGGCACCCTGGCAGGGACACAGGAATCCCTACTAGGAGATCTTCAGCTAGTGAAATCTAGGGGAGAGGAGTTAGGCCTTACACTAAATCCATCAAAGTGTGAAATCATCTCGTCCAACCAATCAATCATAAATGCAGTACAAATCTTATTGCCAGGAGCCCAAGTGATCGCTCCCACCGACAGTGTGCTGCTAGGGGCACCTCTGGGCTCGAACGCCATTGAGGTAGTCCTCGAAGAAAAGCTTAAAGACCTGAGGAGGATGGAGGCGCGAATAGGGGCTTTGGATGCTCATGATGCGTTGTACCTTCTTACAAGGTGCCTGGCCTTGCCCAGACTTACCTATTTCCTCAGGTGTGCTCCTTCTTTTGACAGCCCAAAATTAACGGAATACGATTCACTCCTAAAGACAATAACTATGAAAGTGTTAAACCTCTCCCTGCAAGATGACCAGTGGGACCAAGCAACGCTCCCAGTTAGACTCGGGGGTATAGGTATTCGCAAGGCGACACAGTTAGCATTGCCGGCATTCTTATCCTCGACCAGTGCTACAAGTGAATTAGTGAAGGAAATACTACCAGAATACCTAAGGAACTCCATTGGGATTCGTGATCCCAAATTTGTGGAAGGAGCTGGTCGGTGGGACACACTCGCCAATTCACACACCCGACCAACTTGTCCAAACGACGGTAAACAGGCCAAATGGGATAGCCCTATAGTGGAGAACATCGCCAAAGCATTGCTGGACGTAGCTTCTCAGAAGGACAGAGCGCGTCTCCTAGCTGTGCAAGCCCCCCATGCTGGGGACTTCCTGTTGGCAGTCCCTAATTCCGCCTTGGGCACCCGCCTGGATCATCGGGCCCTAAGTATTGGTGTTGCTCTGCGCCTTGCCGCCCCTATCTCCACCGAGCACCGGTGTATTTGCGGCCAGGCACGGGCAGACCAATACGGCAGCCATGGTCTCATCTGTCGTAAGACACAGGGAAAGATTGCCAGACACGAGGCAGTCAATGACATCATCAAGAGAAGTTTGGCTACAGCTGGGTGTCCAGCACAAAGGGAACCCCAGCTGTGCAGACCTGACAACAGCCAAAAACGCCCAGATGGAGTCACCCTGCAGCCATGGAGGGAAGGTAAACAGGTCGTATGGGATTACACCTGTGCATCTACATTGGCTGATACCTATTTACGTTACAGCTCAGCGGAGGGAGGTGGGGCAGCCACCTTCAGGGAGACCCAGAAAATCCACAAGTACAGAAACCTAGAACGTTGTTACAGGTTCGTGCCGATAGGCTCAGAGACTCTGGGCGCCTGGGGTAAATGTGCACTCAAGTTTTTAAAGGAGGTTGGTGAGGAACTCATTGGGAAAACTAGAGACCCACGAGCAGCCAGTTTCCTATTCCAGCGCCTCAGTGTCGCAGTGCAGAGGGGAAATGCGTGCTGTATCCTGGGTACGCACCCAACCTCCGAGGAGCTGGACGAGGTCTTCGAACGCTGATTGTTTAATTGTTATATATTTGTGTGTGTGTGTGTGTTCTCTGTAAACTGTAGCATTGCAATAAAATAAAACAAAACATACAAAAAATAATAGGGGTGGTAGGAGAAGAAAAGAATAAGTATTCAGTGAGAATCCACAAGATCTTCTCTGAATGCTCTTTGTTTTCTTCTTCGAGGATGTGGGTCCCTGCAATTGCACCAGAGGTGGTACCCCTAATATATATATATATATATATATATATATATATATATATATATATATATATATATATATATATATATATATATTATATATATATAATGGTAATAATAAGACACATGTGTTGGAAATACTGCAAATGAATTTTGAAAAACAAAAAAAGAATAACTGCAGAGTGCACTTAATTGTAAATTCTGCGGATATCTACACCTAGCTCATCCAGAGCACTATACAACTCAGGCTCTGACTGATGGTCATGTGACAAACTACCATCTTGAGAGATAACCTCGTTAACATCTAGCCAATGGACATGTGGTGAGTGCACGGTTGAAACGAGAGGTCTAGATCTAAGATTATAGGTGCTAGTATGGGGTTGCTGAACATCAAGTGGTCTGTCAACCACAGAAGGTGGTGTCCCAATAGGAGGATCTGTCTAGGTAAGTTCATTGTCATCTTCCTCATCAGTCTCGTCAACAGTCATTTTAGCTAACTTCATGTGGTCTAAATGTTCATTTATATACTCTCCTGTTACCAAGTTCTTCAGTTTGTACTTGTTACCTTTAATAAGCTTGATTACCTTATATGGACCCAAAAATTTCTTAGTTAACTTATACATAGGACCAGACCTGTGTTGGTTAAGTATCATTACTACAGATCAAATAGTTATTTTACTAGGTTTAGCTCGTTCATTCCTTGCTCGAGTGAACTCGGCTGTAGCTTTGACCAGTTGTTCTCGTATTTTCTTGAATACTAGTTGCATTTGTCTACTCTTCACTTGAACAAAATCATCTACATTATATAAGGGAGTAGGAGGTACATTAATCAATTCATTAGGGAGGATCTTATCTGTACCATAAAGAATAGCGTGAGGTGTCACCTGTAGAAACATTAATTTAAGAATTTATAGCACACTGAATTAAGGGTATAAAATCATCCCAATTATTGTTATCAAAAATCAACGTGACTCTCAAGGCATCTAACACTTTCCTGTTAGTACGTTTGGCTAGTCCGTTACGTGCTGGATGATAAGGCATGATGCTACATTTTTTAATGTTATATAAATCACACAAGCTAGTTAAGATACTATTACTGAATTCTGGGCCATTATCTGAAAAGATTACTTTAGGCATACTATATCTACAAATTATTTGGTCGTGAAATGCATTGGCTAAAATTTCAGCTGTTTTGTTCGGGATAGGAACTGTGGTGTCTGTGTATAGCTGAGATAGTCTTGGTAGTAAGGTTGATGTAAAGTCATTCCTGGTTACTGACTTTAATACTTAAACTGATTACATGATAGAGTAGCTCCCAAGCTTGGCAGGCGTCCTGTGCGCTATTGTTTACCTCCTCGAGTGGCGTCCAGCTGCCGCACATAGAAAACGGATGGTACCATTTTCTGTGAACATGACATCCCTCCTTTTCTTTAAAAAGAATGAATACAGGATGTCTACCATGCTTGTAGCACAAAGCAAAGTTATTGACACAAAGTAAGTTATTAACATATCAAGAGATATTGCATACATTTAGCATTAATTAAACACACAAAGAATTTAAACAATCTTTACCATAAAGGATTTCAATGTTAAAAATACATATGCAATGTTAAACAAACATGAAAGAAACTGTAATACAAAGTTACAAAATATTGAATGAGAGATCTGCATTATTCAAACAATATTAAATTTAGTTCAGCATAACAAGTAATACTTTGCATTACATATGAACACAATTAATCATTAAATCGTGTAGGGCGTTTAACATGACGTTTAGGACGAGAGTCCTTAGTACAAGCATATCCCTCGATGAATTGTTTATCGAGTTATAACTCATTTTTTCTTTTTCTTTTGCACGACTTTGCACTTCATCATTTTCTA
The DNA here is from genome assembly GCA_020271785.1 of Procambarus virginalis. Lineage (NCBI taxonomy): Eukaryota > Metazoa > Arthropoda > Malacostraca > Decapoda > Cambaridae > Procambarus > Procambarus virginalis. The sequence goes on along the minus strand of WNGS01163947.1, from coordinate 15,606,602 downwards.
CACTATTTGGAATCACTTTGAAATAAGCCATATTACGTGTTATACTATGATCTCTATTACTCGCTGTTACCATAGTTCCTTTTACACTAATCACTTTATATGGTTTTGTATCATACGGCATATCTAGCTTTCCCTCTTTTTTCTTTTTAACGAGAACAGTATCTCCAACCTTTATGAATTGTTCCTTTGCACGTTGATCATGAGCAATTTTCATTTTGCCCTTGGCTAGTGCATCCTTCTGAGCGAGACGTTTATCCGTTACCTTGGCTGGCATGACAGGTAGTGCGATCCTCATAGGACGTCCAAATAAAAGTTCGCCAGGCGACTTGCCCAGTGTTCCATGCGGTGTTGCACGGTAGTTCCTGAGAAAAGCATACATAGCTTGTTTCCAGGATCGTCCTTCGGCATGAGCACAGCGTACAGCTTTCATGAGAGGTTGCATGAATCTCTCGACTTCTCCATTTGCTTGTGGATGTAGTGGCATCACACGGCGGTGTTTGAATCCAATATGCTCAGCAAAGTTGACAAAGTCTTGTCCATTGAATGGCGGTCCATTGTCCGTCTTGACAACTTCAGGAATGCCAAAGTTTGAAAAGATCTTGTCGAGTTTCGGGATGACAGCCTTTGCAGATGTGGAAGTGATGATTTCTACTTCTGGATAACGTGAGTGATCATCAATGACTACCATCAAGTACTCTCCAGTTGGTAGCGGTCCACAGAAATCCATCGATACTTCCATCCATGGTGCAGCAGGTAGTGGTGAAGGTTGTAGAGGTGTTGGTCTTGAAGTATCCACTGCAGCTTGGCAAGGGACACAGGCATCATGCATGTCCTTAGCTTGACGATCAATGCCAGGAAACCACACCTCTTCTCGTAGCAGCTGTTTGGTCCTTACAAGACCTTGGTGTCCTTGATGTGCAAGCTTCAGAGCACGTTGCTGGAGAACAGCTGGAATGACGATACGAGTACCTCGCAGCACGGTGTCGCGTTGTTGCGTAACACTTAATTCTGTCTGGATGCGTTCAAGTGCTTTGAATGCATCTTGGTCAACTCCTGAGGGTGGGATGCGTGGAAACTTTTTCTTAGTCAATGCATCCACTGTTGCTTGCAGAGTTGGGTCCTCTAGGGTTGCAGTACGGATTTCATCAAGAGTGAGAGCCTTAGGGACTGCATCACAGGTTACAGAGTGTACATATTCCTCGGCAACTTGCTGATGCTTGGTGATGGTGAAACTGTTGGCAGGATGTCGACTGATGTAATCAGCGGGATTGCCTGCACCCGGCTTGTATTTCACCGTAAAGTTGTATGGTTGCAGACGAAGAGCCCATCTCTCAATGCGAGCTGGTGGTTTGGACTTTGGATTATTGAAGATGGTCTCCAACGGTTTGTGGTCAGTGACTATCGTGGTAAAGGGTGCACCAAGCAGATACACATTGAAGTGTTCACAGCCCCATACAAGAGCAAGAGCTTCCTTCTCTGTCTGACTGTATCGTTGCTCAACATCTGTGAGAGAACGGCTGGCGTAGGCAATTACTACTCTTGAATCTGGTTGACCAGGTTTGTGTTGGGCTAACACAGCACCTAAACCAACAGGACTAGCATCCACCGTTAACTCAGTGTCCATTGATGGATCAAAGTATGCAGCAGTCGCATTTTCTACTAGTGCATCTTTCACAGCATCAAATGCATTTTGCTCGACATCGCTCCAGTACCATGATGCATTTTTCTTCAGGAGCTCACGTAGAGGCTTCGTAATGGTAGCAAAATCTGGAATGAAGCGAGAACAGTAGTTTGCCATTCCCAGAAAACTATGTACTTCAGTGGATGTTGAAGGAGGTGCAGCATTCTTGATATCTGCAACTTTCTTAGGATCTGGAGACAGACCTTTGTCACTAAGTACATGTCCAAAGAATTCAATTTTATGTTGATTGAACTCACACTTTGCTCGGCTTAGCGTCAAATTCTTTTCTCGTAAGCGTTGCAATGTTGCACGAAGAGCTTTGTCGTGTTCAGCTTGGGTACGGCCATAAACAATGATGTCATCAGACATGTTGTCAGCATTAGGTATATCTTGCAATACCTGGCTGATGATGTGCTGGAATACTTCAGCAGCACTGTTAATACCAAAACTCAGGCGCTTGTACCTATACAGACCTCGATGTGTCGTAAACGTTGTGATGAATCGACTCTCATCATCAAGTTCAAGCTGATGATAGCCCTTGTTTAAATCTAACTTGCTGAATACAGTTGCACCATTCAAGCGGTAGATCATATCATCTACAGTGGGTGTAGGATGGCGTTCACGCATTATTGCCTTGTTGGGAAACACGCATGTCTACACAAATGCGTATCTCATCTGTTCTTCGGCTTTGGTGTGAGTGACAATTGGGGCTTACCCATGGTGTTGGCCC
>WNGS01163947.1:15578739-15599922 GCA_020271785.1 Procambarus virginalis | reverse complement strand
CTATATCCCCTCCTCTAGCCTCTTTATCACACGTAGCTCTATGATAATGTAGTACGGTAAGGCTCTAGTGGATATGTGGGCCTGTTGGATGCTGCAAGCAACACCCTGATGGACCAAGTTATCCTGCTCGATGGGCTTCTGAGAGTTCTTTTACTCCCCAAGCCTGGCCTCGCTGGTGACAGCTTGGTCCACCAGGCTGCGCTTGGTGCGGCCAAACATGTTCACCACAGCCCGATTGGTCCGAGCCTGACCCGGGCAGAAGAACTCGCGAAACTCTCTCCAGGTATGTTCCAGGCATACACGTGCTGGCAATATATGGACACATTATACCCGCACCGCCAACATAATTTGAGGAATAATTATCTGATAAATGTGTACAAAAATAAACATGATAGTAGTTAGGCCTACGAGTGTGAATAGTATCTTAGGTCTAAGCAGAATTATAAGAATAGTAGCTGAGGGTCTGTACATTTGTAAACATTGCTATAGATGCATTTATGCAGCTGCTCTAAACTATATGAAGGGTAGGTCAGACGACTCGTGGTGGTGTGTGTAGACTGATGTGTGTCAAGACCTGGCCCAGTGTGTGTGTCAAGACCTGGCCCAGTGTGTGTGTCAAGACCTGGCCCAGTGTGTGTGTCAAGACCTGGCCCAGTGTGTGTGTCAAGACCTGGCCCAGGTGTGTGTCAAGACCTGGCCCAGTGTGTGTGTCAAGACCTGGCCCAGTGTGTGTGTCAAGACCTGGCCCAGTGTGTGTGTCAAGACCTGGCCCAGTGTGTGTGTCAAGACCTGGCCCAGTGTGTGTAGCTGCCAGGGTAGACCTGGCCCAGTGTGTGTGTCAAGACCTGGCCCAGTGTGTGTGTCAAGACCTGGCCCAGTGTGTGTGTCAAGACCTGGCCCAGTGTGTGTGTGTGTCAAGACCTGGCCCAGTGTGTGTGTCAAGACCTGGCCCAGTGTGTGTGTCAGACCTGGCCCAGTGTGTGTGTCAAGACCTGGCCCAGTGTGTGTGACAAACCTGGCCCAGTGTGTGTGTGACAACACCTGGCCCAGTGTGGTGTCAACCCCTGGCCCAGTGTGTGTGTGTGTCAACACCTGGCCCAGTGTGTGTGTCAACACCTGGCCCGTGTGTGTGTGTGTCAACACCTGCCCAGTGTGTGTGTCAACGCCTGGCCCAGTGTGTGTGTGTGTGTCAACACCTGGCCCAGTGTGTGTGTCAACACCTGGCCCAGGTGTGTGTGTGTGTGTCAACACGCTGGCCCAGTGTGTGTGTCAACACCTGGCCCAGTGTGTGTGTGTGTCAACACCTGGCCAGTGTGTGTGTGTGTGTCAACACCTGGCCCAGTGTGTGTGTGTGTCAACACCTGGCCCAGTGTGTGTGTGTGTCACACCTGGCCCAGTGTGTGTGTGTCAACACCTGGCCCAGTGTGTGTGTGTGTCACACCTGGCCCAGTGTGTGTGTCAACGCCTGGCCAGTGTGTGTGTGTCAACACCTGGCCCAGTGTGTGTGTCAACACCTGGCCCAGTGTGTGTGTGTGTCAACACCTGGCCCAGTGTGTGGTGACCTCCCAGTGTGTGTGTGTGTCAACACCTGGCCCAGTGTGTGTGTGTGTGTGTCAACACCTGGCCCAGTGTGTGTGTGTGTGTCAACACCTGGCCCAGTGTGTGTGTGTGTGTGTCAACACCTGGCCCATGTGTGTGTGTGTGTGTGTGTGTGTGTGTGTCAACACCTGGCCCAGTGTGTGTGTGTGTGTGTGTGTGTGTGTCAACACCTGGCCCAGTGTGTGTGTGTGTGTGTGTGTGTCAACACCTGGCCCAGTGTGGTGTGTGTGTGTGTGTGTGTGTGTGTGTGTGTGTGTGTGTGTGTGTGTGTGTGTCAACACCTGGCCCAGTGTGTGATGTGTGTCAACACCGGCCAAGGGTGTGTGTGTGTGTGTGTGTCAACACCTGGCCAGTGTGTGTGTGTGTGTGTCAACACCTGGCCCATGTGTGTGTGTGTGTGTCAACACCTGGCCCAGTGTGTGTGTGGTGTGGTGTGTGTCAACACCTGGCCCAGGTGTGTGTGTGTGTGTCAACACCTGGCCCAGTGTGTTGTATGTGTGTGTCAACACCTGGCCCAGTGTGTGTGTGTGTGTCAACACCTGGCCCAGTGTGTGTGTGTGTGTCAACACCTGGCCCAGTGTGTGTGTGTGTGTCAACACCTGGCCCAGTGTGTGTGTGTGTGTCAACACCTGGCCCACGTGTGTGTGTGTGTGTCAACACCTGGCCCAGTGTGTGTGTGTGTCAACACCTGGCCCAGTGTGTGGTGTGTGTCAACACCTGGCCCAGTGTGTGTGTGTGTGTCGCAACACCTGGCCCAGTGTGTGTGTGTGTCAACCACCTGGCCCAGTGTGTGTGTGTGTGGTCAACACCTGGCCCAGTGTGTGTGTGTGTCAACACCTGGCCCAGTGTGTGTGTGTGTCAACACCTGGCCCAGTGTGGTGTGTGTGTGGTGTGTCAACACCTGCCCAGTGTGTGTGTGTGTATGTGTCAACACCTGGCCCAGGTGTGTGTGTGTGTCAACACCTGGCCCAGTGTGTGTGTGTGTGTGTGTCAACACCTGGCCCAGTGTGTGTGTGTGGTGTGTCAACACCTGGCCCAGTGTGTGTGTGTGTGTGTGTCAACACCTGGCCCAGGGTGTGTGTGTGTGTCAACACCTGGCCATGTGTGTGTGTGTGTGTGTGTGTGTGTGTCAACACCTGGCCCAGTGTGTGTGTGTGTCAACACCTGGCCCAGTGTGTGTGTGTGTCAACACCTGGCCCAGTGTGTGTGTGTGTGTCAACACCTGGCCCAGTGTGTGTGTGTGTGTCAACATCACTGGCCCAGTGTGTGTGTGTGTGTCAACACCTGGCCCAGTGTGTGTGTGTGTGTGTCAACACCTGGCCCAGTGTGTGTGTGTGTGTCAACACCTTGCCCAGTGTGTGTGGTGTGTGTCAACACCTGGCCCAGTGTGTGTGTGTGTGTCACACCTGGCCCAGTGTGTGTGTGTGTCAACACCTGGCCCATGGTGTGTGTGTGTGTGTGTGTGTGTGTGTGTGTGTGTGTGTGCAAACCTGGCGTGTGTGTGTGTGTCAACACCTGGCCCAGTGTGTGTGTGTGTCAACCCTGGCCCAGGTGTGTTGTGTGTGTCAACACCTGGCCCAGTGTGTGTATGTGTGTGTCAACACCTGGCCCAGGTGTTGTGTGTGTCAACACTGGCCCAGGTGTGTTGTGTGTGTCAACACCTGGCCCAGTGTGTGTGTGTGTCAACACCTGGCCCGTGTGGGTGTGTGTGTGTCAACACCTGGCCCAGTGTGTGTGTGTGTCAACACCATGGCCCAGGGTGTTGTGTGTGTCAACACCTGGCCCATGTGTGTGTGTGTGTGTCAACACCTGGCCCAGTGTGTGTATGTGTGTGTCAACACCTGGCCCAGTGTGTGTGTGTGTGTGTGTGTGTGTCAACACCTGGCCCAGTGGTGTGTGTGTGTGTGTCAACACCTGGCCCAGTGTGTGTGTGTGTGTCACACCTGGCCCAGTGTGTGTGTGTCAACACCTGGCCCAGTGTGTGTATGTGTGTGTCAACACCTGCGCCCAGGTGTGTGTGTGTGTGTGTCAACACCTGGCCCGTGTGTGTGTGTGTGGTGTCAACACCTGGCCCAGTGTGTGTGTGTGTGTCAACACCTGGCCCACGTGTGTGTGTCAACACCTGGCCCAGTGTGGCTGCAGTGTGTGTGTCAACACCTGGCCCAGTGTGTGTGTCAACACCCTGGCCCAGTGTGTGTCAACACCTGGCCCAGTGTGTGTGGCAACACCTGGCCAGTTGTCAGCCTGGAGTGTGTGTGCAACACCTGGCCAGTGTGTGTGTGTCAACCTCTTGCCAGGGTGTCAACCTGGCCAGTGTGTGTGTGTCAACGCCTGGCCAGTGTGTCTCAACACCTGTTCCCTCTTGTAACACAGCGCCAGTCACAGAATACTGTTCCCTCTTTACATGGTGTGACAAATTACTCTCGTGGTAGAGGCACAGTAGAGGAAGGTGAGTGGGAAACATGGTGGCGGCGGCGACGTTGTGGACATTAATATCAGCAAAGGTTTTGATACTGTCTCAGCGGGTTCTGATAAGATGAGTAGAGACTCGTGGTGTTCCTCGGGTAGGTAAGGGCGCACCCACCCACCCACACCCACCCACTCCCAACACCCACCCACACCCACCCACTCCCAACACCCACCCCACTCCCAACACCCACCCACTCGCCCACCAAAGCGACCACAAATGTCTGGATAAAAGAATACCAAAGTTAACTGCCGTAGAGAACGCACCCATCATGAAGCCATGAGAGAGAACAGAAATCCATGGTGCTACAACATTGTGTATAGACAGATTAACACACTTGGTAGTCGTCTGGTTCACTGCTCCTTCCATTGCTGCTGGTGTCTACTCTTGTTACCTGTTCCTCTTGTCCTCTTAGCTTTGGCTGTACTCTGCCGCGTCCAACAGGCTGGTTGACCAGACGACCAACCGGGAGGCCTGCGTCTTGAGGTCGGGCCGCGGGACCATTGATCCCCGGAAGCTACAGAGGGCAGACAAAGTAGACTCTTAGCGAGAGACTGAAGGACAGAAAGCTCTGCAGGCTTTTCTGTCATGTTAGGGACTCTAATAGCATCTGTAAGTGTTCTAAACTAATGTTTCTATCTCTGCTCTTCACAGGCGCCGCCTTGTCAATTCCCCTTGTACATAACATGGACGTATGTTAAGTATACTAAGTTGCAAGTATAGTAAGGGAGGGTAGAGGCTTTGTGAGAACCACAACCCATATCTCACCCATTATCATGAGTGGCATTACCGTTACCACCCGTCCATCCACCATTGTTCACAGAAGCGACCAGTACATTACCAATACGTCGTCTTACAACGCACTAAAGCTCGGAAATGATTCCATCCACCGGCTTCGATACGTTAAGGGGGGGGGGTATATTTCTGGTTAGGCAGAACATATAACAGGCGCCAAATTGAGTGTCAAATTGCGAAAGATCCGTAGAGATCAAGAGAAAACTGATAGTTTTCTCCAAGGAGTGCCTGACCTGCGGTTCGCTCCAAGCAACAGCCTGGTGGAACCAAACTCTCACAAGTCAAGCCTGGCCTCGGGCCGGGCTTGGGCAGTAGAACTCCCAGAACCCCATCAAGCAGTGCCACAATTAAAGCCTTGGTTAGAACAAAGCAAGACCAAATCATTAGATGTGGTTGACAGACAATGGTGTGTGAGAGTAGACAATCACAGCTCCTGCACGAGGAGGAGTTTAGCCACGTGTTCATATAATGCTAACCCACATATATAAATGTTCAATGTGGTGTACATAGGGTTAGATATGGTGTCATAAAGTACAGCGGGTTATTGAGTACTCAACCACACTCTTGTGGTGTGACAAAATGATAATGTTATGGAGAGATGTGACACAATAAACTGGAAGGTTGGTGTATCAGTCCCTCCTCCTAAGGTTTCCCAACGTCAAGAAAACGGTCAATTTCAAGTGCCCTTATCCTAACCCTACCAGAGGATCCCAAAACAGAAAACGGGACAGTACGTCACGTTCGCGAGCCGCCTCCAATTTCTAGTACGACAAATTTTGGTCTTAGGTAACGCATACGTGCGAAAAGCAACGTCTTGTAGAAAAGCGAGGTGTGGTGGGGAACATTGGACAAGAGCGTTGTAAAGACTGGCCGACCGCTACGCATCACGTGGACGGCGTGCCAGCAGCTGACTCATCACAACACACACCCATCAACACAGCTCGCCACCATGTATCATCATGCAACACACGGCTCTCACCATCACCCCCCCCCCACCCTTCACTTTCACATTCCAAATTTCCACACCATATACGTGTACACACACAAGTAACCTAACACACAACCCCTGTACCCATAGACGACTAAGACTGGGGCGGGAGAAAGTTGGGAGGTGGGTACAATATTATGATGCCAGGCGGGACTGGTGCCAGTGCCACCCTACACGTCTGCTGGCACTCTGGTGACACCACGCTGTGGTGTCACGAGGCACCATCACACACCACAATGTCCAACAGCCTGGTTCATCACACCATCAACTAGGAGGACTGGTCAGAAACAGGCCAGCGGGGACCTTCATCCCATTATTGTGTTTAAGATTCGCTACTAGCAACAAAAAGTTCCAAGTAGCACGGGCTATGGTGAGCCCGTAGTGGACTTACCTGGCACAGGAGCGGGGCTGTAACTAAACTTCATCCCACAAATCAAGGCAACATATACTCCAGGTATGCCAACACTTCCTCTCTCGAAGTTTCAGCCCCGCTCCTGTGCCAGGTAAGTCCATCACGGGCTCACCATAGCCCGTGCTACTTGACTTTTAGTTCCCAGTAGCTGAATCTTAAAACAACAAACAACCAACACTTCCACCACACCATTGACACCGCTTGATCCAAAACACCACGTTTCGCTCCGTCCCTCCACGACGGACGGAACATTTATATATAGCACAGTTTCTTTCCATCGGGGCTACGCACTTCAGCCGGATTGGGCAGCGCCACTCATCCTGTGAGTGGACACACACCACCATAGTGACAGTATTGGGCAGCGTCACTCATCCTGTGAGTGGACACACCGCCATAGTGACAGTATTGGGCAGCGCCACTCATCCTGTGAGTGGACACACCACCATAGTGACAGTATTGGGCAGCGTCACTCATCCTGTGAGTGGACACACCGCCATAGTGACAGTATTGGGCAGCGTCACTCATCCTGTGAGTGGACACACCGCCATAGTGACAGTATTGGGCAGCGCCACTCATCTGTGAGTGGACACACCGCCATAGTGACAGTATGGGCAGCGTCACTCATCCTGTGAGTGGACACACCGCCATAGTGACAGTATTGGGCAGCGCCACTCATCCTGTGAGTGGACACACCGCCATAGTGACAGTATTGGGCAGCGTCACTCATCCTGTGAGTGGACACACCGCCATAGTGACAGTATTGGGCAGCGCCACTCATCCTGTGAGTGGACACACCGCCATAGTGACAGTATTGGGCAGCGCCACTCATCCTGTGAGTGGACACACCGCCATAGTGACAGTATAGGGCAGCGTCACTCATCTTGTGAGTGGACACACCACCATAGTGACAGTATTGGGCAGCGCCACTCATCCTGTGAGTGGACACACCGCCATAGTGACAGTATTGGGCAGCGCCACTCATCTTGTGAGTGGACACACCGCCATAGTGACAGTATTGGGCAGCGTCACTCATCCTGTGAGTGGACACACCGCCATAGTGACAGTATTGGGCAGCGCCACTCATCCTGTGAGTGGACACACCGCCATAGTGACAGTATTGGGCAGCGTCACTCATCTTGTGAGTGGACACACCGCCATAGTGACAGTATTGGGCAGCGTCACTCATCCTGTGAGTGGACACACCACCATAGTGACAGTATTGGGCAGCGCCACTCATCCTGTGAGTGGACACACCGCCATAGTGACAGTATTGGGCAGCGCCACTCATCCTGTGAGTGGACACACCGCCATAGTGACAGTATTGGGCAGCGCCACTCATCTTGTGAGTGGACACACCGCCATAGTGACAGTATTGGGCAGCGTCACTCATCCTGTGAGTGGACACACCGCCATAGTGACAGTATTGGGCAGCGCCACTCATCCTGTGAGTGGACACACCGCCATAGTGACAGTATTGGGCAGCGCCACTCATCTTGTGAGTGGACACACCGCCATAGTGACAGTATTGGGCAGCGCCACTCATCCTGTGAGTGGACACACCGCCATAGTGACAGTATTGGGCAGCGCCACTCATCTTGTGAGTGGACACACCGCCATAGTGACAGTATTGGGCAGCGTCACTCATCCTGTGAGTGGACACACCGCCATAGTGACAGTATTGGGCAGCGCCACTCATCCTGTGAGTGGCACACCGCCATAGTGACAGTATTGGGCAGCGCCACTCATCCTGTGAGTGGACACACCGCCATAGTGACAGTATTGGGCAGCGTCACTCATCTTGTGAGTGGACACACCGCCATAGTGACAGTATTGGGCAGCGTCACTCATCCTGTGAGTGGACACACCGCCATAGCAGCATGTACAACACTCCCAATAGGAAGAATACCAGAATTACTCAGAATACCAGAATTACACAGAGACTACCACACTCCCCAATATCACTTCCAAAACTGGACAAACCATTGCCACAACAACACACCCTGGGTCAGGGTAGAGAGGAGGGAGAACCACCAAAACCTTCCAGAAGTGACACACAATATGGACAATTATTCATTTTTGCGAACATTCAAGGTCTAAAGCCAAAGTCAAGGAATAAAGTCAAGTTCATAAATGGTCTCCTATTAGTCAAACTCCATATTTGGGGCATTCACGGAAACTCGTACAAAAGATTACATGGATGGTGAAATCTGGATTCCAAATTATAATTTATACAGATGTGATAGAAAAACTAGGTCAAATGGAGGAGTAGGTCTGTATATTAAAGAGGACCTGGTATGCACAGAACTACTAAACTCAACTAATGAGGTGGTAGAGGTACTTGGAATTAAGGTAGAGAAACTAAACCTAATTATTATTTTAATATATAAACCGCCGGATACAACGGTTGAGGAATTCACAGAGCAGATGCACAAAATAGAGAACATACTTGATGACCTAGCAAACCCAGCTCCAGATATTATCTTCCTTGGAGATTTCAATTTACCGAGTCTAAGATGGAGAATGGCAAACACAAATATCATAGCAGGGAATTACCCGGGAAATAACCAACCACAGGTCAGAGAACTTTTGAGATTCTGTGACAAATTCTCGCTCAATCAACAGATTACAGAACCAACTAGGAACGAAAACACACTAGACTTGTTATTCACAAACAATGATGAACTAATCAGAGACATAACAATCTCAGATGCTTCATACTCAGACCATAAGCTCATTGAAGTGCGAACTAGCATAAATAACGGTAGTAGATCTAAGAGACCCAACAAGCGAGAAGGAATATTCAATCAATTCAATTTCAACAATAAGAGGATTGACTTGGAAAAAATAAATGTAGACCTTGCAAACATTCAATGGGAGACGGTCTTAAGCGACAAAACTCCCACACAGGGAATAGCTCAACTGACAGCTGAAGCTTACAAGGTCTGCTTGAAGCACGTGCCGGTGAGGAGGGGCAGAAAGAGGACCACTCTAGAAAGAGAACGCAGACGACTGTACAGGAGAAGGAAAAAAATAACGGAAATGCTTCGGCAGACACAACTATCACAAGCAAGGAAAATAAGCCTAAGCAGGGAGGTTATCTTGAGGTTATCTTGAGATGATTTCGGGGTTTTAGTGTCCCCGCGGCCCGGTCCTCGACCAGGCCTCCACCCCCAGGAAGCAGCCCGTGACAGCTGACTAACACCCAGGTACCTATTTTACTGCTAGGTAACAGGGGCATAGGGTGAAAGAAACTCTGCCCATTGTTTCTCGCCGGCGCCTGGGATCGAACCCAGGACCACAGGATCACAAGCCCAGTGTGCTGTCCGCTCGGCTCCCCTAGAGATCGAAGAAATCGAACAAACGTTGAAGCGATCATATGAGTCTGAGGAAATGGAATTGGAACAGAGAGCTATACAAGAGATAAGGAAAAATCCGAAATATTTTTTCACATACGCTAAATCAAAATCCAAAACCTCGACCAGTATTGGACCGTTAATTACAAATGAAGGTACGTACACAGAGGACAACAAAGAGATTAGTGAAATTCTAAGAAGCCAGTATGAGGCTATGTTTAGCACACCAATTAACAACATGAAAGTTGATGACCCAGACAGCTTCTTTATGAATGACATTCAAGCTGCAGATAATATAACGGATATTACCACAAACTCGGAAGACTTTGAAAGAGAAATTGACAATATGCCCATGCACTCAGCCCCTGGGCCTGACTCATGGAATTCAATATTCATAAAGAAATGTAAAGTACCAGTAGCGAGAGCACTCAGCGTAATATGGAGAAAGAGCCTGGATACAGGGGAGATACCAGCAGCACTTAAATCTGCAGATATAGCTCCGTTGCACAAGGGGGGGGGAGTAAAGCCTTGGCAAAAAATTATAGGCCAGTTGCACTAACATCACACATAATAAAAGAAAGAGTGATTAGGAATCAAATTTCTAGTTTTATGGAAAACAATGAATTGCACAATCCAGGACAACATGGATTTAGAGCGGGAAGATCTTGTCTGTCACAGTTACTCAACCACTATGACAAAATCACAGAAGCCCTAGAAGAAAAGCAAAATGCAGATGTTGTATACACAGACTTTGCAAAGGCGTTCGACAAATGTGACCATGGGGTGATAGCTCACAAAATGAGGTCAATGGGAATAACTGGAAAAGTAGGACGCTGGATACTCAATTTCCTGTCGAACAGAACACAAAGAGTAACAGTCAATCAGATAAAATCGAGTCCAAGCGATGTTAAAAGCTCTGTACCTCAAGGTACAGTCCTTGCACCGCTACTGTTCCTTATTCTCATATCTGATATAGACAAAAATACACGTCACAGCTTCGTGTCATCCTTCGCAGATGACACAAAAATCAGCATGAAAATTACCTCTGCTGAAGACATTGAAAAACTACAAACAGATGTCAACAAAGTTTTCGATTGGGCAGCAGAAAATAATATGATGTTTAACAGTGATAAATTTCAGGTACTCAGGTACGGCAAAAATGAGGATCTGAAACATAATACAGGGTACAAAACACAATCAAATCTTCCCATAGTAGAAAAACAGCAAGTCAAGGATTTGGGAATAATGATGTCCGACGATCTAACGTTTAGGGAGCATAACCAAGCAAATATTGCGTCAGCCAGAAAAATGATCGGATGGATTACGAGAACTTTCAAATCCAGGGATCCCATCACAATGGTTGTACTCTTCAAGTCACTTGTGTTGTCCCGTCTCGAATACTGCTCAGTACTCACTTCCCCCTTCAGAGCAGGAGAGATTGCTGAAATAGAGGGAATACAGAGAACATATACGGCACGCATAGACGAGATAAAACACCTAAATTATTGGGATCGTCTCAAAGCTCTCCAAATGTACTCTCTAGAAAGGAGACGAGAGAGATACCAAATAATATACACGTGGAAAATACTGGAGGGCCAGGTCCCAAATCTACACAGTAAAATAACAACGTACTGGAGTGAACGATATGGAAGAAAATGCAAGATTGAACCAGTGAAGAGCAGAGGTGCCATAGGCACAATCAGAGAACACTGTATAAACATCAGAGGTCCGCGGTTGTTCAACGTCCTCCCAGCGACTATAAGAAATATTGCCGGAACAACCGTGGACATCTTCAAGAGACAACTGGACTATTTCCTAAGAGAAGTCCCGGATCAGCCGGGCTGTGGTGGGTATGTGGGCCTGCGGGCCGCTCCAAGCAACAGCCTGGTGGACCAAACTCTCACAAGTCGAGCCTGGCCTCGGGCCGGGCTTGGGGAGTAGAAGAACTCCCAGAACCCCATCAACCAGGTATCAACCAGGTATCAACCAGGTATCAACCAGGTATCAACCAGGTATCAACCAGGTATCAACCAGGTATCAACCAGGTATCAACCAGGTATTCTTTCTCTGTAGACGATCAATCACAATAACACGGCTCAAGATATGATGACCCAATCACACACCACCAGATGAACACACCACCACGTTTCGCTCCGTCCTCATCATGTTGACCATTGTCACAATCGACTTGATAGTGGTCCAGGACGGACCGAAACATCGTCAAAAAATTATAGGCCAGTTGTCGTCACATCTGGTGTGTCACATCTGGTGTGTGTGAGGTTCGGTCGTGTGTGTGAGGTGTGTGTGAGGTTGTGTGTCACGTCGTCACATCTGGTGTGTGTGAGGTTCGGTCATCATTACTCAATGTTTTGATCTATAGTTTACTTAGCTAAACTTACTGTGGGGTTCAGTTGCTGAGCCTTCCACCACCACCACCCACGGCCTGGGTAGGGGGCGCATAATAAATGACTAAAGCTAACTTATTCATATTTCAGTTAGGGTTGATAAGTGATGGGGTGGGGGCCGAGGAGAACACCGTGGAAACAGGTGCTTCCTGTAGCACCAGCCAGCGCCACACCCGCCACTCCACGCTGACCAACCAACACGTGCAGGCAACAGCGGCGTCTCACGCTAACACCAGATGGGAACATGGAGGGGGGAACCACCCAGCGGGTTTTCTTCCTATTGGGGAGTGTTGTACAGGAAATTGAGTATCCAGCGTCCTACTTTTCCAGTTATTCCCATTGACCTTATTTTGTGTGCCATCACCCCATGGTCACATTTGTCGAACGCCTTTGCAGTCTGTGTATACAACATTTGCATTTTGCTTTTCTTCTAGAGTTTCTGTGATTTTGTCATAGTGGTTGACAGACAGACACTGTGACAGACAGGATCTTCCCACTCTAAATTCATGTTTTCCTGGGTTGTGCAACTCATTGTTTTCCATAAAACTAGAAATTTGATTCCTAATCACGCTTTCAAACACCGTGTAAGCCAGCCAGCCAGCTGGCGTGCCCGTGTAAGCCAGCCAGCCAGCTGGCGTGCCCGTGTAAGCCAGCCAGCCAGCTGGCGTGGCGTGCCCGTGTAAGCCAGCCAGCCAGCTGGCGTGGCGTGCCCGTGTAAACCAGCCAGCCAGCTGGCGTGGCGTGCCCGTGTAAACCAGCCAGCCAGCTGGCGTGGCGTGCCCGTGTAAACCAGCCAGCCAGCTGGCGTGGCGTGCCCGTGTAAACCAGCCAGCCAGCTGGCGTGGCGTGCCCGTGTAAACCAGCCAGCCAGCTGGCGTGGCGTGCCCGTGTAAACCAGCCAGCCAGCTGGCGTGGCGTGCCCGTGTAAACCAGCCAGCCAGCTGGCGTGGCGTGCCCGTGTAAACCAGCCAGCCAGCTGGCGTGGCGTGCCCGTGTAAACCAGCCAGCCAGCTGGCGTGGCGTGCCCGTGTAAACCAGCCAGCCAGCTGGCGTGCCCGTGTAAGCCAGCCAGCCAGCTGGCGTGCCCGTGTAAGCCAGCCAGCCAGCTGGCGTGCCCGTGTAAGCCAGCCAGCTGGCGTGCCCGTGTAAGCCAGCCAGCTGGCGTGCCCGTGTAAGCAGGGAGGCAGTAGCAGGACACCTTTAATGGCCACCATGAGGGCCAACAAGTGTAATGTCACAAATTTCAGCCCCAAAGTTTTGTCCAGTGAAAATCTGGTCTTCCGAAATGAACGAATCCACAAGGGCCGTGACGAGGATTCGAACCTCCGCCCGAGAGGATCCCAGACGCTGCCTTAATCGACTGAGCTACCATTAAGGCAGCGTCTGGGATGCTCTCAGACGTAGGTTAGAACCCTCATCACGGCTGGGAGCCGGTTGGCCGAGCGGACAGAACACTGGACTTGTGATTCTGCGGTCCGGGTTCGATCCCGGGCGCCGGCGAGAAACAATGGGCAGAGTTTCTTTCACCCTATGGCCCCTGTTACCTAGCAGTAAAATAGGTACCTGGGTGTTAGTCAGCTGTCACGGGCTGCTTCCTGGGGGCGGAGGCCTGGTCGAGGACCGGGCCGCGGGGACACTAAAGTCCCGAAATCATCTCAAGATAACGGGCCTTGTGGAGTTTTTCATTTGATGCATCACGCTATTGTGGTTTATGTATACACACACATACTATTCTCTGAACCATTACGAACATGTGTAAACATACATAAATAATTGGTCGACGTAATATACAAATAACCAAGACTAATGCCATGCTTCCTGTGCTTGAATACAAACTTAATATTAGAGTGAAAGTTAAATTTAGCGCCAAGATCAGCGAAAGTGCACACTTAAGGTACAACAACAACACCTCAATTAGGAAGTAAGTAGAGGAACAAGGTGATTACGATCGTTAGTGAAAGTCACAGTGAGAAGTCGGGACGACACACAGCAGTGTAACTTTAAGAATTGTTAATTTGTTAATTTATTATGCATCCCATACCCATCCCCGTGGGTAGTGGTGGACCCTATACCCATCCCCGTGGGTGGTGGTGGACCCTATACCCATCCCCGTGGGTGGTAGTGGACCCCATACCCATCCCCGTGGGTGATAGAGGACCCCATACCCATTCCGTGGGTGATAGTGGACCCCATACCCATCCCCGTGGGCAGTAGTGGACCCTATACCCATCCCGTGGGCGGTAGTGGAATCCATACCCATGCCGTGGGTGATAGTAGACCCCATACCCATGCCGTGGGCGGCAGTGGACCCCATACCCATGCCGTGGGCGGCAGTGGACCCCATGCCCATGCCGTGGGCGGTAGTGGACCCCATACCCATCCCGTGGGTGATAGTGGACCCCATACCCATCCCCGTGGGCAGTAGTGGACCCTATACCCATGCCGTGGGCGGCAGTGGACCCCATACCCATGCCGTGGGCGGTAGTGGACCCATACCCATGCCGTGGGCGGCAGTGGACCCCATACCCATGCCGTGGGCGGTAGTGGACCCCATACCCATGCCGTGGGCGGCAGTGGACCCCATACCCATGCCGTGGGCGGCAGTGGACCCCATGCCCATGCCGTGGGTGGTAGTGGACCCCATACCCATGCCGTGGGTGGTAGTGGACCCCATACACATCCCGTGGGTGATAGTAGACCCCATACCCATGCCGTGGGCGGCAGTGGACCCCATACCCATGCCGTGGGTGGTAGTGGACCCCATACCCATGCCGTGGGTGGTAGTGGACCCCATACCCATGCCGTGGGTGGTAGTGGACCCCATACACATCCCGTGGGTGATAGTAGACCCCATACCCATCCCGTGGGCGGCAGTGGACCCCATACCCATCCCGTGGGCGGCAGTGGACCCCATACCCATCCCGTGGGCGGCAGTGGACCCCATACCCATGCCGTGGGTGGTAGTGGACCCCATACCCATGCCGTGGGTGGTAGTGGACCCCATACCCATCCTGTGGGTGATAGTGGACCCCATACCCATCCTGTGGGTGATAGTGGACCCCATACCCATCCTGTGGGTGATAGTGGACCCCATACCCATCCTGTGGGTGATAGTGGACCCCATACCCATCCTGTGGGTGATAGTGGACCCCATACCCATCCTGTGGGTGATAGTGGACCCCATACCCATCCTGTGGGTGGTAGTGGACCCCATACCCATGCCGTGGGCGGCAGTGGACCCCATACCCATGCCGTGGGTGGTAGTGGACCCCATACCCATGCCGTGGGTGGCAGTGGACCCCATACCCATGCCGTGGGCGGTAGTAGAAAAGGTCATAAAGGATCTCCCTCCTTATGGTCTGAGGGATCGAAGACTAATGTTCATCTGACTCAGCAACTATCTCGTGAAACTAGTTACACAATTTCCTATACACAGTATGTCAAATGTCTGAAATATTCAGAGTTACTAGCAGACCCAAACAGTTAAATGGAGAGAGAGAGAGGAAATGTTTCAGCTACAACTGGGCAAGTGCCAGCAGGAAATGACCGACCAACCAGGACAAATAACTTAAATTGGTTCTGGGAGTTGTCTTCATGTCTGGCGTGTGGTAACTTGGTCCAACAGGCTGTTGCTTAAAGCGGCGCGCAGGCCACACATTACAGGCCGCTTGGCCAGGCACTTCCTTAAAAGATAAAATGGAACACTTTACTGTAACACTTTTGCTTTTGTACCAGCAATACTTGCAGCATGCCTGGAGAGGCTTCTGCCAGCTCTTCTACCATATTTCCTCTTTGCTGCGAGGGTACTAAATACACCGTATGTTTGCTGCGAGGACACTAAATACATCGTATGTTTGCTGCGAGGGCACTAAATATATCGTATGTTTGCTGCGAGGACACTAAATACACCGTATGTTTGCTGCGAGGGTACTAACTAGACCGTATGTTTGCTGCGAGGGCACTAAATATATCGTATGTTTGCTGCGAGGACACTAAATATATCTTATGTTTGCTGCGAGGGTACTAAATATATCGTATGTTTGCTGCGAGGACACTAACTAGACCGTATGTTTGCTGCGAGGGCACTAAATATATCGTATGTTTGCTGCGAGGGTACTAAATATATCGTATGTTTGCTGCGAGGGTACTAAATATATCGTATGTTTGCTGCGAGGGTACTAAATATATCGTATGTTTGCTGCGAGGGCACTAAATATATCGTATGTTTGCTGCGAGGGTACTAAATATATCGTATGTTTGCTGCGAGGACACCAAATATATCGTATGTTTGCTGCGAGGACACCAAATATATCGTATGTTTGCTGCGAGGACACCAAATATATCGTATGTTTGCTGCGAGGACACCAAATATATCGTATGTTTGCTGCGAGGACACTAAATATATCGTACCCATTGCAATTCTACACTTCGCCGGGTACATTCTGTATCTCCTATTATATGTCTCGTTGCAGTATGTTATGCGGACCTACGGGCTGCTGCCAGCAACAGCCTCACCAATCAAGTTATAACAAGACAAGCTTGGCCCCGGCCCGGACTTGGGGAGAAGACCACCTCTCGGTATCAGCCATACGAACTACACAAACATTACCTGGTTGATGGGGTTCTGGGAGTTCTTCTACTCGCCAAGCCCGGCCCGAGGCCAGGCTCGACTTGTGAGGGCTTGGTCCACCAGGCTGTTGCTTGGAGCGGCCCGCAGGGCCACATAGCCACCACAGCCCAGCTGGTCCGGAACTTCTTAGAAAACAGTCCAGTTTTCTCTTGATGTCCACGGTTGTTCCGGCAATATTTCTTCTAGTCGCTGGGAGGACATTGAACAACCGCGGACCTCTGATGTTTATACAGTGTTCTCTGATTGTGCCTATGGCACCTCTGCTCTTCACTAGTTCAATCTTGCATTTTCTTCCATATCGTCCACTCCAGTATGTTGTTATTTTACCATGTTATCCCTTTCCTGAGTAGGAGGAAATGAGTGAGTGTACATGGGTGCCAGTAGCACATGCTCTCCCTACCCGTCGTGGTCCAAGGTGACCACACCACCTTCCATCCTCATCTTATATTTCCTTCCCCGTTTATACCTTTATACAAAGTACGCAGTAAGGACCACGAGCTGACCCTAGACGCACCTCCATCTCCTCCACCTGCTCGAAAGATCTTTTTATTTTTTGAGATATATACAAGAGTTGTTACATTCTTGTAGAGCCACTAGTACGCGTAGCGTTTCGGGCAGGTCCCTGGAATATGATCCCCGCCGCGAAGAATCGTTGTTACAACCAAGTACACATTTTACTGTTGAGTTAAACAGAGGCTACAGTTAAGGAATTACGCCCAGTAAATCCTCCCCGGCCAGGATACGAACCCATGACAAAGCGCTCGCGGAACGCCAGGCGAGTGTCTTACCACTACACCACGGAGACTTGTTAAGTCTCCGGTTAGAGTATATTGTAGATCTCTCTCTCTGTTCTCCCTCTCAATAATTACCCAAGTGTAATTACTGAAGTGTAGTTACAAGATGAGAGCTACGCTCGTGGTGTCCCGTCTTCCCAGTACTCTTACCTTGCCTTGAGGTTACCTTGAGGTGCTTCCGGGGCTTAGCGTCCCCGCGGCCCGGTCGTCGACCAGGTCTTTGTCATATAACACTTTGAAACTAGTGAGGGTGATGGCCTCCACCACCACCTTGTGACTTAGCTTGCTCCAACCACCTACCACTCAGTGTGTCAACTGGTGCGTGCTCACCTACAACCGTGTCAAGGTTGACAGTATTAGACCAAACTATTTACTACCATTACCATGACCTTGTGTTTAGTGAAACTTTTATGTTTAACTTGGCGTCTTCAGTCAAGGCGCCATATTAGGCAACTGAGCTACAAACTTGTACAACCTTGATATATTCATATACACCCTTGATAGTGATATACACACTTGTATATGTTGTATATAACGTATACACGGATGGAATGTAAACAATATAAATATGGACGCTTCAACGACCTGTCCCCCCCCCCACAAAAGGCATAATAATATTTGGAACTATAAAACTAACCTATGTGTTCTAGAGCTAAAAACTCAACCTTAGGCCTAGTATACTAAGCCTTGAGTTAGGTTTTGTGTATCTGGTCCTGTAAAAAATGTTTAAGGTAAAAGGTCGACTTTATATGGTGCAACAATGACCCAGACTTACATGTCAAGTAACTATAGACTCATGGATGACACGTTTGTAATATTACAATATAAAAAAAACATTTACCATATAGAAAATATAAATCAATGTAAATAAGTAATAATGGATAGAGATGCATTGTTAGTGTAATTTTTATAGACTGTAGTGTGGCCAGGAGACCCAGTGTACACACACAACTTGTATTCCAGCCGCAGCAGGTGTGACGTCCCAACACACACACACACACACACACACACACACTATATTTGCCAGCAAGGTAGCTGGCTACCTGCAGGTAACAAGACCACACCAGGGGAAGCTGTGTGGCTGCTTCCCAGCCCTCCTCCCGTGTCACACACACCTCCCCAGCCACACCCCCTCCAACACCCCCAGCCACCCCCCCTCCAACACCCCCTCCAACACATTCACTGCCATCCCCCCCATCACGCACCAACATTTCCTAAACCATCACCTCTGGCACCAGCGCATCGCCCGCCAACACGCTATAATTAACACAACCAAGAAGTTAACACGACGGAATTCAATTGATGAAGTGCTAGGGGGGGGTGTTTGTTTACGTGGGGGGGGGGTGTTTGTTTATGTGGGCGGTGGGGGGGGGGGGTGGAGCCGCGTGGAGGCACCCCCTACAGCCAGCCAGCTGGGAGGTGAGCGTGGCCCTACACCACGGTAACTGTGCCAGGGTCACCCTTGGTGGGGGGTAGTCAGCGTCACGCTCACACACCACCTGCCTCACACAGTCACCCCTGGTGGGGGGTGTGAGCGTGACCTGCCTCACACAGTCACCCCTGGTGGGGGCTGTGAGCGTGACCTGCCTCACACAGTCACCCCTGGTGGGGGGTGTGAGCGTGACCTGTCTCACACAGTCACCCCTGGTGGGGGCTGTGAGCGTGACCTGCCTCACACAGTCACCCCAGGTGGGGGCTGTGAGCGTGACCTGCCTCACACAGTCACCCCAGGTGGGGGCTGTGAGCGTGACCTGCTTCACACAGTCACCCCTGGTGGGGGCTGTGAGCGTGACCTGTCTCACACAGTCACCCCTGGTGGGGGCTGTGAGCGTGACCTGCTTCACACAGTCACCCCTGGTGGGGGCTGTGAGCATGACCTGTCTCACACAGTCACCCCTGGTGGGGGCTGTGAGCGTGACCTGCCTCACACAGTCACCCCAGGTGGGGGCTGTGAGCGTGACCTGCTTCACACAGTCACCCCTGGTGGGGGCTGTGAGCGTGACCTGCCTCACACAGTCACCCCTGGTGGGGGGTGTGAGCGTGACCTGTCTCACACTAAACACCATAAAGTTAAGAGATAATAACCAGGTTGTGGGTGGTGGCGGCCAGAGCACACACGCTCCGCGACACACAAGGGGGCCAACACTCCCGCCACACACAAGGGGCATAGCTGGCCGGCCTCGCAAGGTGTTCCATTGACAACTTGATAAAACACATCCAAAGGCTACGTGATCAGCCAGGCTGTGATTCATGCGTCAGGTTCTGCGGCTGCGGCCAACACAGCCTGGTTGACCAAACCCCGGAACCAATAACAGGTAGCCACTTCCTTTTTGTGTATCCAGTACTTCAAAGTGAGGCAGCCATGTTGAGTGTTACTTCTGCATTTGTTACGCTAATTATGTCACTATTTCGCCGGAACTGGCCCGCATCTGTCATCGATAAGTGTCACTTTGATGCAGGCGAGGAGTCACAATAACGTGGCTGAAATATGTTGACCAAACCACACACTAGAAGGTGAAGGGACGACGACGTTTCGGTCCGTCCTGGACCATTCTCAAGTCGATTGTGACAATACGCGCCGTCTTAACATTATCAAGTTTGGCAGCATTTAACACCAACTTACTGGTGCCTTCCTTGAGCATCTGGCATCACGCGATGGTCACTTGGCTAGTCTTCTAGAAACATCAATACTGGTGCCAAACGACTCCCTTATCCAATCAGGGAGGAGCATTCTCCGCTCGGAGGTGTGTCAAGTGTGGCTGTGTATAGCAAGAATTTGTCAGTAGACGAAGACTGAGGGAGATGGGTGAGCAGCCCCTTGTTCACGCCCGGCCTTCTCAAGGAGTTAGTAAGTCTCAAGAGTAAGGTCTTGTGGAAGTGGGAGGTGAAAGGTGTATGTAACAAGCCGTAACACTGGCGTCACACCGGGGTCAACCAGCCACTCAATTCTCAAGGTTTTACATGTGTCAACTTTAGTGTGGGCTTGTCTAACATGAGGCGTGCCTACCTTGCCCACCCGTCTAGCCTATACACACTTTATACCTACAGCTTTAATGGTACTTTCACTACACATCTTAATGGCCAGATATTTGTGTACATACATGCAGGCACATGTGTGTACACAAACAAGGGTGGACTAGCCTAGGAGCGTGGCGTGGTTCCCACACGTGACTGCTCTACCCAACACTGACTAATACCTAACCATCTAACAGGGGTGCACGGACTGATCACGTCGTATACACCACACAGCACCACATTACACATACACACTACACCCACACACAACACACTTCAAAAAGTATGCTCACACACCACCACTCCACACAAAACTACCACCTGCCACGTATGTATGGTAATAGCTCGGTGAACTTGTGTGACCAGTGCACATGACCCCATTCTCATTCCTGTCCCTCTAGCCTACCCCAGGCCCATGCCTCGTACCTTCTCTCAGTACGTGTACACAACGGTAGTCGCCTCTACTGCATCAGGTGTCCCTAGACACAAAGGTAGCGCTACATCACTATCTGCCTCAGTAGACACAAGGTAGCGCCTCTACCTGCCTCAGTAGACACAAGGTAGCGCCTCTACCTGGGCTCAGTAGACACAAGGTAGAGGCATCTCCGTCTCTCCCAAGCACAAGGTAGAGGCATCTGTGTGAGGCGCCTACTAGGAAACACCTCCCCATCCCCGCCTCTTCCCTCCCCATACGTCCTTTTATCCATAAATCCTCAAACCAACCC
>WNGS01163947.1:15555704-15567153 GCA_020271785.1 Procambarus virginalis | reverse complement strand
GTGTATCTTAAGGCGTTGCATCTTAAGGATGTAGTGTATCTTAAGGCGTTGCATCTTAAGGATGTAGCGTATCCTAAGGCTTTACATCTTAAGGATGTAGTGTATCTTAAGGCGTTACATCTTAAGGATGTAGTGTATCCTAAGGCGTTACATCTTAAGAATGTAGTGTATCCTAAGGCGTTACATCTTAATTAAAGATGTAGTGTATCCTAAGGCGTTGCATCTGAAGGATGTAGTGTATCTTAAGGAATGGCGCTTGCTGGCCATTCAGCAAATAAACTTTATTCCAGAACGTAGTTAAAGGGCTACAATAGCCTTTCAATACACGCCGAGGAGCAGAGTGAACGTCTGTCCTTACGCGGAACTAACTTTTTTTGATAATCAGCCGGCATATAGCGGATGTGATTAGTCACTTAGCCAGCTGAGCTTGCACTATCATTGGTCAAGGGTGAGAGGTATAGTGTTATCTTTACTCTGATTGGTCAGACGAAAGGTACCAATGACTCCCTCGACACACAGATGAACGAGTACCAGTTCCGCAAGTACCATTCTCAACCACGCATGGAAGAGTACCTACAGGCTTCCTAATAGTGGCTCTTGATCCTAAAAGTGTTACAGTTACGGGCTCACCATAGCCCGTGCTACTTGGAACTTTGTTCCAGGTAGTGAACCTTTAACAACAACAACACAATGTTCGTCAGCTTGGGTCGTGGCGTCAAGACAATAACACTAGCACGTGACGCTGGTGTTGTGGCTTTTGTCCATTCTCAGGTACCTTTTTTTCCATTTATGAGACTTGAGAATGTCTTCACTGTAACGTAGTGACCTCGAGGCCTCCACGGTAACTACCTGGTACTACCCTGCGTTCCTAAGTGTTAACTGGTGTGTGTGTGTGTGTAATTACCTAAGTGTAGTTCCAGGATGAGAGCTACGCTCGTGGTGTCCCGTCTTTCCAGTTCTCCTTGTCATATAACGCTTGGAAATTACTGACAGTTTTGGCCTCCACCACCAACTTCTCATTTAACTTGTTCCAATCGTCTACCACTCTATTTGCAACGCGTGTGTGTGTGTGTGTGGTGTGTGTGTGTGTGTGTGTGTGTGTGTTGTGTGTGTGGTTGTGTGTGTGTGTGTGTGTGGTGTGTGTGTGTGTGTGTGTGTACTCACCTATTTGTACTCACCTATTTTTTTCTAAAGGCCGTGCGAGGGTTGAGCTTTGGCCCTTTGGTCCCGCCCAAACCATGGGTTTCTCATCTTCATTTCACTGTTTTCCTTTTGGACTGGGACAAACTTGTTTGCTGCGTCCTTGCACTTCTTCGTGATGTAGTCCATCATATCTTGGACCGTCTTTCCCCTGAGCTCTGTTTCCCATGCTATATCTGTTAGGAATTTTCTTATCTCCTCAGTTTCCCTTTCGGAATGCCAGCCTTTTTTTTCAGTACCTCTCCTAGAGTTCAATAACCCTTCTCCAATCAGGTACTGAACACCAATACACTGTGGTCGCTCATTCCTACTGGGGCCTCAAAACCGATTTCTCTTATGTCAGAGTCGTTCAGAGTGAAGACTAGGTCGAGTCTCGCTGGTTCGTTATTTCGTCTCATTCTTGCGGGTTCTCTGACATGCTGGGTTAAGAAGTTTCTTGTCACCACCTCCAATAGTTTGGCTCTCCACGTATCCTCGCCTCCATGCGGTTCCTTGTTCTCCCAGTCAATCCTTCCGTGATTGAAGTCGCCCATGATGAGCAGGTGGGATCTATTTCTACAGGCAGCAGAGGCTGCCCTCTCAATTATAGTGTTAACTGCCATGTTGTTGTTGTTGTCATACTCTTGACTGGGTCTTCTGTCATTTGGTGGAGGGTTGTATATTACTGCTACTACTATTCTTGGTCCTCCATTGTCATGGTGCCTGCTATGTAGTCTCTGAACTCCTCACAGCCCGGGATAGCCATCTCCTTAAAACTCCATTTCTCATGAGTAGGGCCACTCCGCCTCCTCCCCTACCTTCCCTCTCTTTCCTTATTACTGTGTATTCCTGGGGAAACACGGCATTCGTTATGATTCCAGAGAGTTTTGTTTCAGTGAGTCCGATTACATCTGGGTTCACTTCTTGTGCTCTTTCCCTTAGTTCACTTGCCTTGGAAGGCAAGCCTTGGCCTTGGAAGGAAGACACACTACACACATTTAGTGTGTGTGTATGTGTGTGTGTGTGTGTGTGTGTGTGTGTGTGTGTGTGTGTGTGTGTGTGTGTGTGTGTGTGTGTGTGTGTGTGTGTGTGTGTCACCAGCCACCATGGGGGGTGTCTTAGTCTTAGACAATCAGAACACACGCAACTCTCAGACAATCAGAACACACGCAATATATTACCCTGGAGTGTAAATATGTTCTGTCAGACGGCATGCGACAAATTGATTGAGTTAGAAACCCAGCTTCCAAAGTCAATTTATTCTGATTAAAGATTAAAGGGTTATCAGTCTTTTTGAAAGATTGCATGGCCAATGTGGCCGGGGGGGGCGGTTACCTTGATTGCAATATTGATGAAATAAAATGGATTTGATCTTGTTTAAGTCGGGCGGAATGACTCCCTTCCTAGTGAAGTTGGCTCGAATGCTGGTATTGGTTCGATGCGCTGCCTCTCTGATGGTTCACTCCTCTGCTTCTAGAGTTTCACATACAGAGACCTTCCAACGTCCAGTTTCACATACAGTGACCTTCCAATGTCCAGTTTCACATACAGGGACCTTCCAATGTCCAGTTTCACATACAGTGACCTTCCAATGTACAGTTTCACATACAGGGATCTTCCAATGTACAGTTTCACATACAGGGACCTTCCAATGTCCAGTGTCACATACAGTGACCTTCCAATGTACAGTTTCACATACAGGGACCTTCCAATGTACAGTTTCACATACAGTGACCTTCCAATGTCCAGTTTCACATACAGTGACCTTCCAATGTACATTTTCACATACAGGGACCTTCCAATGTCCAGTGTCACATACAGTGACCTTCCAATGTACAGTTTCACACACAGGGACCTTCCAATGTCCAGTTTCACATACAGTGACTTCCAATGTCCAGTTTCACACAGTGACCTTCCAATGTACAGTTTCACATACAGTGACTTCCACTGTACAGTTTCACATACAGTGACCTTCCAATGTCCAGTTTCACATACAGTGACCTTCCAATGTCCAGTTTCACATACAGGACCTTCCAATGTCCAGTTTCACATACAGGGACCTTCCAATGTCCAGTTTCACATACAGGACCTTCCAATGTCCAGTTTCACATACAGGAACCTTCCAATGTCCAGTTTCACATACAGGAACCTTCCAATGTCCAGTTTCACATACAGGAACCTTCCAATGTCCAGTTTCACATACAGGTAGATGTCCCTACACGAAGCAGTGTTCCGAGCATTTAAAATTTGATTTGAACGATTTAATATGATTATATATTGGCAACAAATAGATTTGGTCTGCTTTATTGAGCTTACTTGTGACATTAAAGGGTCAAAACAACCAGAGTTTCAACCGATTAATGACCCAATTACTGATATCACATTGATATGACGTAGACCTCAACTGTTGCCAGCTGTAGCTCTTTGTTTTTCCTGGCAATATTGGTGTCCTTTTCTCCTTGATCACCTGTTGTTTATGTCCAGGTAACCAGCTGACTGTTGTTAATGTCCAGGTAACCAGCTGGCTGGTGTTTATGTCCAGGTAACCAGCTGACTGTTGTTAATGTCCAGGTAACCAGCTGACTGGTGTTTTATGTCCAGGTAACCAGCTGACTGTTGTTAATGTCCAGGTAACCAGCTGACTGTTGTTAATGTCCAGGTAACCAGCTGGCTGGTTGTTTATGTCCAGGTAACCAGCTGACTGTTGTTAATGTCCAGGTAACCAGCTGACTGTTGTTTATGTCCAGGTAACCAGCTGACTGTTGTTTATGTCCAGGTAACCAGCTGACTGTTGTTAATGTCCAGGTAACCAGCTGGCTGGTGTTTATGTCCAGGTAACCAGCTGACTGTGTTTATGTCCAGGTAACCAGCTGNGAAGGTAGATGAGTACACATTTCCTGCAGTCTTTTGTTGTGCATCTTAAGGCGTTGCATCTTAAGGATGTAGTGTATCTTAAGGCGTTGCATCTTAAGGATGTAGTGTATCTTAAGGCGTTGCATCTTAAGGATGTAGTGTATCTTAAGGCGTTACATCTTAAGGATGTAGTGTATCTTAAGGCGTTATATCTTAAGGATTAGTGTATCTTAAGGCGTTACATCTTAAGGATGTAGTGTATCTTAAGGCGTTACATCTTAAGGATGTAGTGTATCCTAAGGCGTTACATCTTAAGGATGTAGTGTATCTTAAGGCGTTACATCTTAAGGATGTAGTGTATCCTAAGGCGTTACATCTTAAGGATGTAGTGTATCTTAAGGCGTTGCATCTTAAGGATGTAGTGTATCCTAAGGCGTTACATCTTAAGGATGTAGTGTATCCTAAGGCGTTACATCTTAAGGATGTAGTGTATCTTAAGGCGTTGCATCTTCAGGATGCAGTGTATCCTAAGGCGTTACATCTTAAGGATGTAGTGTATCCTAAGGCGTTACATCTTAAGGATGTAGTGTATCTTAAGGCGTTGCATCTTCAGGATGTAGTGTATCCTAAGGCGTTGCATCTTAAGGATGTAGTGTATCCTAAGGCGTTACATCTTAAGGATGTAGTGTATCTTAAGGCGTTGCATCTTCAGGATGTAGTGTATCCTAAGGCGTTACATCTTAAGGATGTAGTGTATCCTAAGGCGTTACATCTTCAGGATGTAGTGTATCCTAAGGCGTTACATCTTAAGGATGTAGTGTATCCTAAGGCGTTACATCTTAAGGATGTAGTGTATCTTAAGGCGTTGCATCTTCAGGATGTAGTGTATCTTAAGGCGTTGCATCTTCAGGATGTAGTGTATCTTAAGGCGTTGCATCTTCAGGATGTAGTGCATCCTAAGGCGTTACATCTTAAGGATGTAGTGTATCTTAAGGCGTTACATCTTAAGGATGTAGTGTATCCTAAGGCGTTACATCTTAAGGATGTAGTGTATCTTAAGGCGTTGCATCTTAAGGATGTAGTGTATCCTAAGGCGTTACATCTTAAGGATGTAGTGTATCTTAAGGCGTTACATCTTAAGGATGTAGTGTATCCTAAGGCGTTACATCTTAAGGATGTAGTGTATCCTAAGGCGTTACATCTTAAGGATGTAGTGTATCTTAAAGCGTTGCATCTTAAGGATGTAGTGTATCCTAAGGCGTTACATCTTAAGGATGTAGTGTATCCTAAGGCGTTACATCTTAAGGATGTAGTGTATCTTAAGGCGTTGCATCTTAAGGATGTAGTGTATCCTAAGGCGTTACATCTTAAGGATGTAGTGTATCCTAAGGCGTTACATCTTAAGGATGTAGTGTATCTTAAGGATGTAGTGTATCCTAAGGCGTTACATCTTAAGGATGTAGTGTATCTTAAGGATGTAGTGTATCCTAAGGCGTTACATCTTAAGGATGTAGTGTATCCTAAGGCGTTACATCTTAAGGATGTAGTGTATCCTAAGGCGTTACATCTTAAGGATGTAGTGTATCCTAAGGCGTTACATCTTAAGGATGTAGTGTATCTTAAGGATGTAGTGTATCCTAAGGCGTTACATCTTAAGGATGTAGTGTATCCTAAGGCGTTACATCTTAAGGATGTAGTGTATCTTAAGGCGTTACATCTTAAGGATGTAGTGTATCTTAAGGCGTTACATCTTAAGGATGTAGTGTATCTTAAGGCGTTACATCTTAAGGATGTAGTGTATCTTAAGGCGTTACATCTTAAGGATGTAGTGTATCCTAAGGCGTTACATCTTAAGGATGTAGTGTATCCTAAGGCGTTACATCTTAAGGATGTAGTGTATCTTAAGGCGTTGCATCCTAAGGATGTAGTGTATCCTAAGGCGTTACATCTTAAGGATGTAGTGTATCTTAAGGCGTTGCATCTTAAGGATGTAGTGTATCCTAAGGCGTTACATCTTAAGGATGTAGTGTATCTTAAGGCGTTACATCTTAAGGATGTAGTGTATCTTAAGGCGTTGCATCTTAAGGATGTAGTGTATCCTAAGGCGTTACATCTTAAGGATGTAGTGTATCTTAAGGCGTTGCATCTTAAGGATGTAGTGTATCTTAAGGCGTTGCATCTTAAGGATGTAGTGTATCCTAAGGCGTTACATCTTAAGGATGTAGTGTATCTTAAGGCGTTACATCTTAAGGATGTAGTGTATCCTAAGGCGTTACATCTTAAGGATGTAGTGTATCTTAAGGCGTTACATCTTAAGGATGTAGTGTATCCTAAGGCGTTGCATCTGAAGGATGTAGTGTATCCTAAGGCGTTACATCTTAAGGATGTAGTGTATCTTAAGGCGTTGCATCTTAAGGATGTAGTGTATCTTAAGGCGTTGCATCTTAAGGATGTAGTGTATCCTAAGGCGTTACATCTTAAGGATGTAGTGTATCTTAAGGCGTTACATCTTAAGGATGTAGTGTATCCTAAGGCGTTGCATCTGAAGGATGTAGTGTATCCTAAGGCGTTACATCTTAAGGATGTAGTGTATCTTAAGGCGTTACATCTTAAGGATGTAGTGTATCCTAAGGCGTTACATCTTAAGGATGTAGTGTATCTTAAGGCGTTACATCTTAAGGATGTAGTGTATCCTAAGGCGTTGCATCTGAAGGATGTAGTGTATCTTAAGGCGTTACATCTTAAGGATGTAGTGTATCTTAAGGCGTTACATCTTAAGGATGTAGTGTATCTTAAGGCGTTACATCTTAAGGATGTAGTGTATCTTAAGGCGTTACATCTTAAGGATGTAGTGTATCCTAAGGCGTTGCATCTGAAGGATGTAGTGTATCTTAAGGCGTTACATCTTAAGGATGTAGTGTATCTTAAGGCGTTACATCTTAAGGATGTAGTGTATCTTAAGGCGTTACATCTTAAGGATGTAGTGTATCTTAAGGCGTTACATCTTAAGGATGTAGTGTATCCTAAGGCGTTGCATCTGAAGGATGTAGTGTATCTTAAGGAATGGCGCTTGCTGGCCATTCAGCAAATAAACTTTATTCCTGAACATAGTTAAAGGGCTACAATAGCCTTTCAATACACGCAGAGGAGCAGAGTGAATGTCTGTCATTACGCGGAACTAACTTCTTTTGATAATCAGCCGGTATACAGCGGATGTGATTAGTCACTTGGCCAGCTGAGCCTGCACTATCATTGGTCAAGGGGTGAGAGGTTAGTGTTATCTTTACTCTGATTGGTCAGACGAAAAGTACCAATGACTCCCTCGACACACAGATGAACGAGTACCAGTTCCGCAAGTACCATTCTCAACCACGCATGGAAGAGTACCTACAGGCTTCCTAATAGTGGCTCTTGATCCTAAAAGTGTTACAGTTACGGGCTCACCATAGCCCGTGCTACTTGGAACTTTGTTCCAGGTAATGAATCTTTAACAACAACAACAACAATGTTCGTCAGCTTGGGTCGTGGCGTCAAGACAATAACACTAGCACGTGGTGCTGGTGTTATGGCTTTTGTCCATTCTCAGGTACCTTTTTTTTCCATTTATGAGACTTGAGAATGTCTTCACTGTAACGTAGTGACCTCGAGGCCTCCACGGTAACTACCTGATACTACCCCGCGTTCCTAAGTGTTAATCTGGTGTGTGTGTGTGTGTAATTACCTAAGTGTAGTTCCAGGATGAGAGATACGCTCGTGGTGTCCCGTCTTTCCAGTTCTCCTTGTCATATAACGCTTGGAAATTACTGACAGTTTTGGCCTCCACCACCAACTTCTCATTTAACTTGTTCCAATCGTCTACCACTCTATTTGCAACGCGTGTGTGTGTGTGTGTGTGTGTGTGTGTGTGTGTGTGTGTGTGTGTGTGTGTGTGTGTGTGTGTGTGTGTGTTCTCACCTATTTGTGCTTGCGAGGGTTGAGCTTTGGCTCTTTGGTCCCGCCCAAACCATGGGTTTCTCATCTTCATTTCACTGTTTTCCTTTTGGACCGGGACAAACTTGTCTGCTGCCTCCTTGCACTTCTTCGTGATGTAGTCCATCATGTCTTGGGCCTTTCTCCCCTGAGCTCTGTTTCCCATGTTATATCTGTTAGGAATTTTCTTATCTCCTCAGTTTCCCTTTCGGAATGCCAGCCTTTTGTTTTCAGTATCCCTCCTCGAGTTCAATAACCCTTTTTCAATCAAGTACTCAAACACCAGTACACTGTGGTCGCTCATTCCTACTGGGGCCTCAAAACCGGTTTCTCTTATGTCGGAGTCGTTCAGAGTGAAGACTAGGTCGAGTCTCGCTGGTTCGTTATTTCCTCTCATCCTTGTGGGTTACTGACATGCTGGGTTAAAAAGTTTCTAGTCACCACCTCCAATATTTGGCTCTCCACGTATCCTCGCCTCCATGTGGTTCCTTGTTCTCCCATCAATTCTTCCGTGATTGAAGTCGCCCATGATGAGCAGGTGGGATCTATTTCTACAGGCAGCAGAGGCTGCCCTCTCAATTATAATGTTAACTGCCATGTTGTTGTTTTCGTACTCTTGACTGGGTCTTCTGTCATTTGGTGGAGGGTTATATATTACTGCTACTACTATCCTTGGTCCTCCCATTGTCATGGTGCCTGCTATGTAGTCTCTGAACTCCTCACAGCCCGGGATAGCCATCTCCTTAAAACTCCATTTCTCATGAGTAGGGCCACTCCGCCTCCTCCCCTACCTACCCTCTCTTTCCTTATTACTGTGTACTCCTGGGGAAACACAGCATTCGTTATGATTCCAGAGAGTTTTGTTTCAGTGAGTCCGATTACATCTGGGTTCACTTCTTGTGCTCTTTCCCTTAGTTCACTTGCCTTGGAAGGCAAGCCTTGGCCTTGGAAGGAAGACACACTACACACACTTAGTGTGTGTGTGTGTGTGTGTGTGTGTGTGTGTGTGTGTGTGGTGTGTGTGTGTGTGTGTGTGTGTGTGTGTGTGTGTGTGTGTGTGTGTGTGTCACCAGCCACCATGGGGGGTGTCTTAGTCTTAGACAATTAGAACACACGCAACTCTCAGACAATCAGAACACACGCAATATATTACCCTGAGTGTAAATATGTTCTGTCAGACGGCATGCGACAAATTGATTGAGTTAGAAACCCAGCTTCCAAAGTCAATTTATTCTGATTAAAGATTAAAGGGTTATCAGTCTTTTTGAAAGATTGCATGGCCAATGTGGCCGGGGGGGGGTTACCTTGATTGCAATATTGATGAAATAAAATGGATTTGATCTTGTTTAAGTCGGGCGGAATGACTCCCTTCCTAGTGAAGTTGGCTCGAATGCTGGTATTGGTTCGATGCGCTGCCTCTCTGATGGTTCACTCCTCTGCTTCTAGAGTTTCACATACAGAGACCTTCCAACGTCCAGTTTCACATACAGTGACCTTCCAATGTCCAGTTTCACATACAGGGACCTTCCAATGTCCAGTTTCACATACAGGGACCTTCCAATGTACAGTTTCACATACAGGGACCTTCCAATGTACAGTTTCACATACAGGGACCTTCCAATGTACAGTTTCACATACAGGGACCTTCCAATGTACAGTTTCACATACAGGGACCTTCCAATGTACAGTTTCACATACAGGGACCTTCCAATGTACAGTTTCACATACAGGGACCTTCCAATGTACAGTTTCACATACAGGGACCTTCCAATGTCCAGTTTCACATACAGGGACCTTCCAATGTCCAGTTTCACATACAGGAACCTTCCAATGTCCAGTTTCACATACAGGAACCTTTCAATGTCCAGTTTCACATACAGGAACCTTCCAATGTCCAGTTTCACATACAGGAACCTTCCAATGTCCAGTTCACATACAGGAACCTTCCAATGTCCAGTTTCACATACAGGTAGATGTCCCTACATGAAGCAGTGTTCCGAGCATTTAAAATTTGATTTGAACGATTTAATATGATTATATATTGGCAACAAATAGATTTGGTCTGCTTTATTGAGCTTACTTGTGACATTAAAGGGTCAAAACAACCAGGGTTTCAACCATTAATGACCCAATTACTGATATCACATTGATATGACGTAGACCTCAACTGTTGCCAGCTGTAGCTCTTTGTTTTTCCTGGCAATATTGGTGTCCTTTTCTCCTTGATCACCTGTTGTTTATGTCCAGGTAACCAGCTGACTGTTGTTTATGTCCAGGTAACCAGCTGACTGTTGTTAATGTCCAGGTAACCAGCTGACTGGTTTATGTCCAGGTAACCAGCTGACTGTTGTTAATGTCCAGGTAACCAGCTGACTGGTGTTTATGTCCAGGTAACCAGCTGACTGTTGTTAATGTCCAGGTAACCAGCTGGCTGGTGTTTATGTCCAGGTAACCAGCTGACTGTTGTTTATGTCCAGGTAACCAGCTGACTGTTGTTTATGTCCAGGTAACCAGCTGACTGTTGTTTATGTCCAGGTAACCAGCTGGCTGGTGTTTATGTCCGGGTAACCAGCTGGCTGGTGTTTATGTCCGGTAACCAGCTGGCTGGTGTTTATGTCCGGGTAACCAGCTGGCTGGTGTTTATCCATGGTATACAGGAAACCATGTAATTAGGCCAACTTTTAGGGACTTTTTTAGAAACAACTTTTTGGTTACAAATAATTTTCAAGTTAACTACATACATACCATCCTAAGCCTAATTCCTTAGTTCAATATTTAGCAAGAATTCGCGATTAAGAAACATTTTTTTACATATATTCACAGAAACTCAAGTAATTCCTATTGTCTGCCTCGCCTATGACCAAACTAATTCATACAATTTATATGTAAGATGTTAATTATTAATCTGAGAATTATGCTTCGGGTAGTTATCTTGTGATATTTTAACTGGTCAACAATTCTGTGTGGGATTGTTCCTTCCTGCAAGAGAGGAGGTAATTGGTCGTTAGCTACCGGAAAGTTGTTAATTGCCACTACACGAAGCGTGGAGGGCAATTAAGGTTTTAACAAGACTACATGACCAGTATCTACAGAGCCTCTTCTGTACTCTGATCCCTTGTTTATCTCTGAAATTTAAAATGAGTTACAATCATTGTATTATATAAGTGAGTCTCAGCTTATAAGTAAATAAAATAAAATAAGCTGCCTCAGCTTATAAGGTAAATAAATAAAATAAGCTCTTAGCTTAGCAATAAATACTTTCCAAATAATAGCTGCCTCACCTCACTGCTATTAGGCTACATAGCCTTCCCGGCATGGGGCCTTCTTTTGATAATTACATGTTACACACACCCAAATTGTACAACAGGAAGAGGTTTTGAACCCCTACTTCCCCCTCTCTTTTTAATAGTGCATATAGTCATAATTACAGTTCTAAGTATTCAATGAA
>WNGS01163947.1:15539110-15549299 GCA_020271785.1 Procambarus virginalis | reverse complement strand
GTAGTGGTGGTGAAGATGGATGGTTACAGTACTAGTGGTGGTGAAGATGGATGGTTACAGTACTGTAGTGGTTGGTGAAGATGGATGGTTACAGTACTAGTGGTGATGAAGATGGATGGTTACAGTACTGTAGTGGTGATGAAGATGGATGGTTACAGTACTGTAGTGGTGGTGAAGATGGATGGTTACAGTACTGTAGTGGTTGGTGAAGATGGATGGTTACAGTACTGTAGTGGTGATGAAGATGGATGGTTACAGTACTGTAGTGGTGATGAAGATGGATGGTTACAGTACTGTAGTGGTGATGAAGATGGATGGTTACAGTACTGTAGTGGTGATGAAGATGGATGGTTACAGTACTGTAGTGGTGATGAAGATGGATGGTTACATTACTGTAGTGATAGTGAAGATGGATGGTTACAGTAGTGAAGACAGTGATAGTGAAGATGGATGGTGACAGTACTGTAGTGGTGGTGAAGATGGATGGTTACAGTACTGTAGTGGTGATGAAGATGGATGGTTACAGTACTGTAGTGGTGATGAAGATGGATGGTTACAGTACTGTAGTGGTGATGAAGATGGATGGTTACAGTACTGTAGTGGTGATGAAGATGGATGGTTACAGTACTGTAGTGGTGGTGAAGATGGATGGTTACAGTACTGTAGTGGTGATGAAGATGGATGGTTACAGTACTGTAGTGGTGGTGAAGATGGATGGTTACAGTACTGTAGTGGTGGTGAAGATGGATGGTTACAGTACTGTAGTGGTGGTGAAGATGGATGGTTACAGTACTGTAGTGGTGGTGAAGATGGATGGTTACAGTACTAGTGGTGGTGAAGATGGATGGTTACAGTACTGTAGTGATAGTGAAGATGGATGGTTACATTACTGTAGTGATAGTGAAGATGGATGGTTACAGTAATGAAGGTAGTGATAGTGAAGATGGATGGTTACAGTAATGAAGATAGTGATAGTGAAGATGGATGGTTCAATCCATCATCAATCCATCAAACTGGGTAAGTTTTGATTCAAGAAAGACCTGGGTAAATACTGGTTTTGGTAACACGGGTGATGATTTGAGGAACCAATTAACGCGTAATATAATAGAAGTGGGATCCCTTGATTGTTTCAAGCGTAGGTGACACATATATATGAATGAGATTGGGTGGACATAAATAGGAGCTGCCACGTATAGGCCTTCTTCAGTTACCTTCATTCTTATGTTCTTAAGCTGTCAGACCATTCTACTGATACTATCAAAATTGTTTTAAAAAATGATTAATAAAAAGCTCTTCTCCTACCTTGTAAAATTCATCACAGTTTGGCTTCTGTTCCCAAAAGAGTACCAATGATGTAATTATTAGTCTGCTTGATATGATCGACACAGCCCTTGACAAAAATTAGTTCCCAATTTGCATCTTCTTTGACCTGATAAAGGTCTTTGCTACCTACTAAATATCATTATGGAATCCGAGGCCGTGATCTGAACTATATTCGATCATATCTTAATGACAGACAGCAATATGTTGCCATAAATGACATAACTTCTCCTACTCTACCATTAACCGCAGGAGTGCCACAGGGCAGCATCTTAGCAACTCTCATATTTCTTTTATGCGTCAGTGATTTGTTATATGTTTTTAACGTTCTTAAACCTATACTATTTGCTGAGGATACTACCTGCATCTATCCTGGCCTTCCTCCCTCCACACTAAACAATGTTGTAAATAATGAATTAAAAAAGTCCACTCATGGATGTCAACCAACAAACAAACTTTCCTAAACATAGGAAAGACCTTCTACTAACCTAACCTACCCTATTCTAACCTACCCTAACCTTACGTATCCTACCCTAACCTACCCTTGCCTATCCTAACCTACCCTTGCCTATCCTAACCTACCCTTGCCTATCCTAACCTACCTTAATCTAACCTAACCTAACCTTGCCTATCCTAACCTAACCTAACCTAACCTAACCTAACCTAACCTAACCTAACCTAACCTAACCTACCCTACCCTAACCTAACCTTGCCAATCCTAACCTACCTTAATCTAATCTAATCTAACCTAACCTAACCTAACCTAACCTACCCTACCCTACCCTAATCTAACCAAAAACACAAAGCTTTTGGGGATAAAAATGTGTTCACCTTATGGTTCGTGATAGTCGAGGAAGGGAAGCCTGTATTTAGGTTTACCAAGGTCTCCCCTAGTTCAGTTGTGGTCACCGTATTATATTTATTTATTTATTTATTTATTTATATACAAGAAGGTACATTGGGTTTGTGAGAATACATAGCATAGTATTTGCAATCTTGTAAAGCCACTAGTACGCACAGTGTTTAGAATGGATATAAATTCACTTGAACGTGTCCAGCGTGGGATGACAAAGTTAATTCCCCAAATTAGAAACCTATCATACGAAGAAAGATTAACAAAGCTTAAATTGCATTCACTGGAATGGCGAAGAGTTAGGGGTGACATGATAGAGGTTTACAAGTGGATGAATGGCCATAACAAAGGCAATATTAATAGGGGTATTAAAAGTATGAACACAAGACAGAACACGAAACAATGGGTATAAACTGGATAAGTTTAGATTTCGGAAATACCTGGGTAAATACTGGTTCGGTAACAGGGTTGTTGATTTGTGGAACCAGTTGCCAAGTGGTGTGAGCAGGAGGCCAGATACAAGGTACCATCTGGGAGATGAAATACTTCAAGAGTCAGAGAAAGAAAAAGACTTGGGGGTTGATATCACGCCAGACCTGTCTCCTGCAGCCATATCAAGAGGATAACATCAGCGGCATATGCCAGGGTGGCCAACATAAGAATGGCATTCAGAAACTTGTATAAGGAATCATTCAGAACTTTGTATACCACATATGTCAGGCCTATCCTGGAGCATACAGCCCCAGCATGGAGTCCATATCTAGTCAAGGATATGACCAAACTGGAAAAGGTTCAAAGGTTTGCCACCAGACTAGTACCAGAGCTGAGAGGTATGAGCTACGAGGAGAGACTACGGGAATTAAACTTCACTTCGCTGGAAGACAGAAGAGTTAGGGGGGACATGATCACCACATTCAAGATTCTCAACGGAATTGATAGGGTAGATAAAGACAGGCTATTTAACACAAGGGGCACACGCACTAGGGGACACAGGTGGAAACTGAGTGCCCAAATGAGCCACAGAGATATTAGAAAGAACTTTTTTAGTGTCAGAGTGATTGACAAATGGAATGCATTAGGTAGTGATGTGGTGGAGGCTGACTCCATACACAGTTTCAAGTGTAGATATGATAGAGCCCAATAGCCTCAGGAACCTGTACACCTGTTGATTGACGGTTGAGAGGCGGGACCAAAGAGCCAGAGCTCAACCCCCGCAAGCACAATTAGGTGAGTACACACGCCACTCAGCAGTGGTTATGTCAACCTTAAGACTGAATGTTCTTAGTAGTGACTCAAACTTCATACTGAAGCATTGTAAGGAGTCCGCAGTCTGATCAGGTTGAGGTAAGTCCAGCAATTGTAGTACATGATGTATGACAGCTTTCTCATTGTCCTCATTATCTCTAGGGAGCTAGACTGGGAAATTAGTGCTGTCACTTGCAGGCGATGAGTCACAATAACGTGGCTA
Source organism: Procambarus virginalis (assembly GCA_020271785.1). Classification (NCBI taxonomy): domain Eukaryota; kingdom Metazoa; phylum Arthropoda; class Malacostraca; order Decapoda; family Cambaridae; genus Procambarus; species Procambarus virginalis. Next base: position 15,545,658 of record WNGS01163947.1, on the reverse strand, counting down.
AAGTAAGTTGACCAGACCACACACTAGAAGGTGAAGGGACGACGACGTTTCGGTCCGTCCTGGACCATTCTCAAGTCGATTGTGTGAAATCGACTTGAGAATGTCACACAATCGACTTGAGAATGGTCCAGGACGGACCGAAACGTCGTCGTCCCTTCACCTTCTAGTGTGTGGTCTGGTCAAAGCGCTGTCACTATTTTTATTAAGTTTTCTACTACTGGTTCAGCTTCACCATTAATTTCATTTTGGAGGCACATTAATTCAGTTAGTTTTATAATAGCAAGATATTATACCAGTAGTCATTAAGTAAATACTGTTGAACGTGAAATATGAGAGAAGGTGATGAACCTGAGCTGATGGGATCATTTACTACCACCAAATGCCCCTGTTCACCTAGTAGTAAGTATACATAGGGGTGCACCTTAGCTATACATACCCAATTTTAATATATTTTCTTTGGTTTTATTTTGAAATTAAATCTGGGTGTGACATAAAATAAAAATATGCTGCACAAATGATGTTAGGTTAGGGTAAAAACTTCAAAAACTTTTCTTATTGAATACTTAAACCTATAATTATGACTATATTGATTATTAAAAAGGAGAGGGGGAAGTAGGGGTTCAAAACCTCTTCCTGTTGTACAATTTGGGTGTGGAACAAGTAATTATCAAAAGAAGGCACCATGCCGGGAAGGCTATGTAGCAGTAAGGCAGTGAGGTGAGGCAGCTACTTATTTGAGNTACACCAGATTGTTCTTATTAAAGTCTCGCTGTTTGAAGACCTGAGCCTAATTCACTAGTTGTCTCAGATGTACTGTGATTTGTTCTCCAATAAAGCTTTGTATTATATAAAATCTTAACAATATTTTGTTTTAATATATATAATTCCATCTTGCTCTGATTCTTTGTGTGTTCTGGGAGCCTTAGTGGTCCCTCGCTGCCTCTCCTGGAATAAGATCTCAGCGGACACAATGTTCACGAAAAACGCCACTTCAACGCTGAATATCAACATATCATATTGATTCAGTGTTGATTCGACGTCAAACTAACGCAGCTCTTGATACTGTGGCCACGGGGATCATGGTTACAGGGTTACTACCATGTCAGGAGAACATAAGAACATAGAAAAAAAGGTAACTGCAGAATGCCTATTGGCCAATACGAGGCAGCTCCTATTTATAATACCCAATCCCACTCATATATATGTCCAACCCACGTTTGAAACAATCAGGGAACCCACCTCCACCACACCATTTGCAACTGGTTCCACAAATCAACAACTTTATTACCGAACCAGTATTTACCCAGGTATTTCCAAATCTAAACTTATCCAGTTTACACCCATTGTTTCGTGTTCTGTCTTGTGTTGATACTTTTAATACCCCTATTAATATTGCCTTTGTTATGGCCATTCATCACTTGTAAACCTCTATCATGTCACCCTAACTCTTCGCCTTTCCAGTGAATGCATTTAAGCTTTGTTAATCTTTCTTCGTATGAAAGATTTCTAATTTGGGGAATTAACTTTGTCATCCCACGCTGGACACGTTCAAGTAAATTTATATCCATTCTAAACACTGTGCGTACTAGTGGCTTTACAAGATTGCAAATACTATGCTATGTATTCTCACAAACGCAATGTACCTTCTTGTATATAAATAAATAATATAAATAAATAGTCGGTGACCACAACTGAACTAGAGGAGACCTTGGTAAACCTAAATACAGGCTTCCCCTCCTCGACTATCACGAACCATAAGGTGAACACATTTTTATCCCCAAAAGCTTTTACGTTAGGGTAGGTTAGGGTAGGTTAAGTGGTTAGTTAGGTTAGATTAAGGTAGGTTAGGATAGGCAAGGTTAGGTTAGGTACGTTACGTTAGGCTAGGGTAGATACGTTAGGTTAGGGAGGTTAGGATAGGGTAGTTAGGTTAGTAGAAGGTCTTTCCAATGTTTAGGAAAGTTTGTTTGTTGGTTGACATCCATGAGTGGACTTTTTTAATTCATTATTTACAACATTGTTTAGTGTGGAGGGAGGAAGGCCAGGATAGATGCAGGTAGTATCCTCAGCAAATAGTATAGGTTTAGAACGTTAAAAACATATAACAAATCACTGACACATAGAAGAAATATGAGAGTTCCTAAGATGCTGCCCTGTGGCACTCCTGCGGTTAATGGTAGAGTAGGAGAAGTTATGTCATTTATGGCAACATATTGCTGTCTGTCTTTAAGATATGATCGAATATAGTTCAGATCACGGCCTCGGATTCCATAATGATGTTTAGTAGGTAGCAAAGACCTTTATCAGGTCAAAGAAGATGCAATTGGGAACTATTTTTGTCAAGGGCTGTGTCGATCATATCAAGCAGACTAATAATTGCATCATTGGTACTCTTTTGGAACAGAAGCCAAACTGTGATGAATTTTACAAGGTAGGAGAAGAGCTTTTTATTAATAATTTTTTAAAACAATTTTGATAGTATCAGTAGAATGGTCTGACAGCTTAAGAACATAAGAATGAAGGTAACTGAAGAAGGCCTATACGTGGCAGCTCCTATTTATGTCCACCCAATCTCATTCATATATATGTGTCACCTACGCTTGAAACAACCAAGGGATCCCACTTCTATTATATTACGCGTTAATTGGTTCCTCAAATCATCACCCGTGTTACCAAAACCAGTATTTACCCAGGTCTTTCTTGAATCAAAACTTACCCAGTTTGATGGATTGACGATGGATTGAACCATCCATCTTCACTACTACTACCTTCATTACTGTCACCATCCATCTTCACTATCACTATCTTCATCACTGTAACTATCCACCTTCACTATCACTATCTTCACTACTTTAACCATCCATCTTCACTATCACTATCTTCATCACTGTAACTATCCATCTTCACTATCACTATCTTAACTACTTTAACCATCCATCTTCACTATCATATCTTCATTACTGTAACCATCCATCTTCACTATCATTATTTTCACTACTGTAACCATCCATCTTCACTATCATTATCTTCATTACTGTAACCATCCATCTTCACTATCACTATCTTCATTACTGTAACCATCCATCTTCACCACCACTACAGTACTGTAACCATCCATCTTCACTATCACTATGTTCATTACTGTAACCATCCATCTTCACTATCACTATCTTCATTACTGTAACCATCCATCTTCACCACTACTACAGTACTGTAACCATCCATCTTCATCACCACTAGTACTGTAACCATCCATCTTCACCACCACTACAGTACTGTAACCATCCATCTTCACTATCATTATCTTCATTACTGTAACCATCCATCTTCACCACTACTACAGTACTGTAACCATCCATCTTCATCACCACTAGTACTGTAACCATCCATCTTCACCACTACTACAGTACTGTAACCATCCATCTTCACCACCACTACAGTAATGTAACCATCCATCTTCACCACCACTACAGTACTGTAACCATCCATCTTCACCACCACTACAGTACTGTAACCATCCATCTTCACCACCACTACAGTACTGTAACCATCCATCTTCACCACCACTACAGTACTGTAACCATCCATCTTCACCACCACTACAGTACTGTAACCATCCATCTTCACCACCACTACAGTACTGTAACCATCCATCTTCACCACCACTACAGTACTGTAACCATCCATCTTCACCACCACTACAGTACTGTAACCATCCATCTTCACCACCACTACAGTACTGTAACCATCCATCTTCACCACCACTACAGTACTGTAACCATCCATCTTCACCACCACTACAGTACTGTAACCATCCATCTTCACCACCACTACAGTACTGTAACCATCCATCTTCACCACCACTACAGTACTGTAACCATCCATCTTCACCACCACTACAGTAATGTAACCATCCATCTTCACCACCACTAGTACTGTAACCATCCATCTTCACCACCACTACAGTACTGTAACCATCCATCTTCACCACCACTACAGTACTGTAACCATCCATCTTCACCACCACTACAGTACTGTAACCATCCATCTTCACCACCACTACAGTACTGTAACCATCCATCTTCACCACCACTACAGTATGTAACCATCCATCTTCACCACCACTACAGTACTGTAACCATCCATCTTCACCACCACTACAGTACTGTAACCATCCATCTTCACCACCACTACAGTACTGTAACCATCCATCTTCACCACCACTACAGTACTGTAACCATCCATCTTCACCACCACTACAGTACTGTAACCATCCATCTTCACCACCACTACAGTACTGTAACCATCCATCTTCACCACCACTAGTACTGTAACCATCCATCTTCACCACCACTACAGTACTGTAACCATCCATCTTCACCACCACTACAGTACTGTAACCATCCATCTTCACCACCACTACAGTACTGTAACCATCCATCTTCACCACCACTACAGTACTGTAACCATCCATCTTCACCACCACTACAGTACTGTAACCATCCATCTTCACCACCACTACAGTACTGTAACCATCCATCTTCACCACCACTACAGTACTGTAACCATCCATCTTCACCACCACTACAGTAATGTAACCATCCATCTTCACCACCACTAGTACTGTAACCATCCATCTTCACCACCACTACAGTACTGTAACCATCCATCTTCACCACCACTACAGTACTGTAACCATCCATCTTCACCACCACTACAGTACTGTAACCATCCATCTTCACCACCACTACAGTACTGTAACCATCCATCTTCACCACCACTACAGTACTGTAACCATCCATCTTCACCACTACAGTACTGTAACCATCCATCTTCACCACCACTACAGTAATGTAACCATCCATCTTCACCACCACTACAGTACTGTAACCATCCATCTTCACCACCACTAGTACTGTAACCATCCATCTTCACCACCACTACAGTACTGTAACCATCCATCTTCACCACCACTACAGTACTGTAACCATCCATCTTCACCACCACTACAGTACTGTAACCATCCATCTTCACCACCACTACAGTACTGTAACCATCCATCTTCACCACCACTACAGTACTGTAACCATCCATCTTCACCACCACTAGTACTGTAACCATCCATCTTCACCACCACTAGTACTGTAACCATCCATCTTCACCACCACTACAGTACTGTAACCATCCATCTTCACCACCACTACAGTACTGTAACCATCCATCTTCACCACCACTACAGTACTGTAACCATCCATCTTCACCACCACTACAGTACTGTAACCATCCATCTTCACCACCACTACAGTACTGTAACCATCCATCTTCACCACCACTACAGTACTGTAACCATCCATCTTCACCACCACTACAGTACTGTAACCATCCATCTTCACCACCACTACAGTACTGTAACCATCCATCTTCACCACCACTACAGTACTGTAACCATCCATCTTCACCACCACTACAGTATGTAACCATCCATCTTCACCACCACTACAGTACTGTAACCATCCATCTTCACCACCACTACAGTACTGTAACCATCCATCTTCACCACCACTAGTACTGTAACCATCCATCTTCACCACCACTACAGTACTGTAACCATCCATCTTCACCACCACTACAGTACTGTAACCATCCATCTTCACCACCACTACAGTACTGTAACCATCCATCTTCACCACCACTACAGTACTGTAACCATCCATCTTCACCACCACTACAGTACTGTAACCATCCATCTTCACCACCACTAGTACTGTAACCATCCATCTTCACCACCACTAGTACTGTAACCATCCATCTTCACCACCACTACAGTACTGTAACCATCCATCTTCACCACCACTACAGTACTGTAACCATCCATCTTCACCACCACTACAGTAATGTAACCATCCATCTTCACCACCACTACAGTACTGTAACCATCCATCTTCACCACCACTACAGTACTGTAACCATCCATCTTCACCACCACTACAGTACTGTAACCATCCATCTTCACCACTACAGTAATGTAACCATCCATCTTCACCACCACTACAGTACTGTAACCATCCATCTTCACCACCACTACAGTACTGTAACCATCCATCTTCACCACCACTACAGTACTGTAACCATCCATCTTCACCACCACTACAGTACTGTAACCATCCATCTTCACCACCACTACAGTACTGTAACCATCCATCTTCACCACTACAGTACTGTAACCATCCATCTTCACCACCACTACAGTACTGTAACCATCCATCTTCACCACCACTACAGTACTGTAACCATCCATCTTCACCACCACTACAGTAATGTAACCATCCATCTTCACCACCACTACAGTACTGTAACCATCCATCTTCACCACCACTACAGTACTGTAACCATCCATCTTCACCACCACTACAGTACTGTAACCATCCATCTTCACCACCACTACAGTACTGTAACCATCCATCTTCATCACCACTACAGTACTGTAACCATCCATCTTCACCACCACTACAGTAATGTAACCATCCATCTTCACCACTACAGTACTG